>CM035620.1:23292914-24542914 GCA_020496765.1 Gossypium stocksii
TGTGCTATTGACTTTTAAATATTTAAATTCAAGTTTTATTATGTACATTTATAATGTGTGGATCTGAAATATGTATATTTATTATAAATGAATTTTATTTTATATTATTTAATTATTCATCTATTATATTTTATATTAATTAAATTCTACTTTGAAATTGCTCAAACTTATATTTATATTGTAATATATTTGTAATAGTAAAAACTTTCAATTTTTTTTAATACAAACATATATGATAATTTTGGGGACGGAACATTATAAGAAATTTATATGGCACAGGAAAAAATAATTAAAATAAGATACAAAATAAACATATAAATATATCAAAATTTATATAACATATTAATGTTTTATATTTATGTCCAAAAAGAATATTAAAATTTCCGTCAGACAAGTATATAAAATACAAACAAAATATATTAGAGAGAATAAAATTATGTTTAGGCCAATCATAGCAGAGAAAACGTGTTTTATAATTACTTTAAGCAAGTTCGTGATTTAACATAAAAGCTATCGAGTAAAATCCATTAATCACCTATAGTTTTCATGTGTTTAACATTTAATTTTTAATGATTTCTATCCATCAATAATAAATTTAACTAAATAAATACAAATTTAATTGAAAATTGGATGAATTTGAAAACATTTTTACGTGTAATGAATTTTAAAAATAAAACTAACTTTTAATAAATGATTTTTTGGCACACGTAAATAATTTTTTTTAGTCGTTAAACATCTTTTTTTTTAATTGATTGAGTGTTAAAGCTAGTTTAATAATGCTTTTCAGAAATATTTTTAAGTAAAAGTTAAAAATTTTTGTTTCTGTTTTTAGTCAAAAGTGTTTTTACAAAGTAGTTTTTTTTGTCTCAAAAACATCTTGTTTAGTGATGTTTTCATTCCAAAAGTACTTCTAAAAAACAATATTAATCTGACCATTAGTTCGATTGGTATAGATATTGTTACTAGTGTAGGAGGATGTGAGTTCAAATACATTGAAGCACATTATCCTCCTATTCATAGATTGGAAAGAGAAAGTTTATGAATAATTTAAGACATTGTATCAATATTAAAAAAAATGAATTTTGTATCTTTCAAATCCCCAAATTAGCATTAAAAGATTAAGATAATAACGATGATAAAAGGAAAGCACTACGAAACATGAGCTTAGTTGAGAAAAGCTTGAAAATCCAATTAAAATTTTAATTTGTTTTTATAATTTATTGATAATTACGATGTTGACATTATTGAAGTTTTACAATTCAGAATTTCAAAATTGGAATAATGAATAGTCCTATCATGGAAACATCTTGTGATCGTAGAAAGGCAATTTCATGAACATGAAAATGTTATTATCTTACCTATGTGATGTATTTGTATATATTATTTTTCTTTTCTATGTTATGTTTAAACTTATTTATATGTATAATATATAAATATAAAAATATGAAAAAAAAGTCATTTGATCCGTTAAAAAATAGTATGATTAAGAGAAGAAATGTATTTTCATTAATATAAAATAAAATTAATTTTATAATAATTTATTCAGGGGCGTAGTTAGGGGTTGGCAGCGGCCTCAGCTCCCTTAAAATAAAATTTTTTTTTCATTTAGACATTCTAAAAATTTAAAAAAATTTAGATTAGTAAAAGTAAAATTGCACATTTACCCCCTAAAAATGATAAAATTTTGATTTAATCCTTCAAAAATTATAAATATATAGGCTATTAAAATGGTGAAATTGTATTTTTACTATCGTAAAAATTACAATTTAATTTCAGCCCCCTAAAAAATTTTCTAACTTCACTCCTGAATTTATTGTATGATTAGTGTTTTAATAAATTGATTGTTAAATTTATTAATAATATAACTGTATTGTTATTCTTATAAATTATCCATTATTTTGCTAATAATATTTTACCCTAGTGGTAAAAGTATTGTTGGTTCCATCTTTAGTGACTTTACCCTTATGTCATGGGTCACAGATCAAATCCCATGACCATTGCACATAAAGCGTCCTATGGAGGTCAGCTGATTAAATGGGGCTCATTTGACCCACTTGAATTGGTCCGATTTGTGGAACAGATGGAGAAGCTGATCTATTTGAAGCCTTGGTGGCCCAATGAAGTACTCTAGTAAAACTAGAGTTACCAAGGTAATTAATGTAAATCCTTAAGGGATAAAAATGTATACAGTTTAAATCCATTAGGACTTTCATATTGTAGATAGGCACAAATCTCAACCGTTGATGTAATTTGATCTGTACCGTTGGATCTAAGGGAACTCAACTATAAATAAAGGCCTTTCCACGCATTTGTAATCACTCAATTGTAAACATTCAAAGTAATAAAATACTTTTGAGAGCATTTACTCAAGCATTTTGTGTGCACTATTTTTCTGTGACTTTTCTGTTTGTTCATGGTTTCTTTCTCTTTTGAGTTTGCTTTTGTTTTGTTTCAGTGTCTTAGAGAATTTTTGAAAGAATTTTCTTTTTCGAAAGTAAGACTGACTTAAGCAAATTTGAACCCAAGAAATCGCCTAAGGCAGCACTATTTGCCAAACTAAAATTCTAACCCCGTGACAGTTGGTATCCGAGCCAGTGTTCGAAGGTGCCGATGGAGATGATGAAAGGAGGAGACAAACAAAATGTCCCTATTGAGACTTATATGAGGTTCAGGAAAAATAATAGATCGAAGGATATATTGTTGTCTTTGGAAGGTCGAGTGACCAATCTTGAGAAATACATAGATGGTGTGAAAGAAACACTCGAGGTGGTTGAGGGATACATCGATGAGTTAGACTCAATGAGAATGCAACTTAGGGACTATATGGTGGAGGCTCTTAGTTCCAATCGAGGTGCGATGAGAGAGACCCTCAATGCCATCATGGATGATAAGTCCGAGAAGCTAACTAAGAAGAATGATGCTCTCGAAGCTATGATCGTGGCTTTGAAGAAGGAATTTTAGGCCATGATGTTGATAATTGAGGAGCTCGAGGGAAAGCTTATTGTATGCAAAGTTGTTGTAGGGAAAGGGATGCTGACTTTAGTTCCTAAACAGTGCAAAATGGATGTCTCATGCTGAAAGAGTTTAAGGGGACATGGTTGCAAGGGATGTGGAATTTTTTCTTTGAGGGATGAAACAACATTTCCATGTGATGGGCATCAAGGATGATGTCACTAAGGCAAACACTACTACAATTTATTTTGATGGTGTTGCTCTTGGCGGTGTTTAGGCCCATGGATGAGAAATGATGTGGTACCGTGATTAGGACTTAAGAGAAGTTAATGGAATTGAAGAAACAATTTTACCCACAATATGTCGAGAAAGAAGCTCGGGCTAAGTTACGTCGACTTATGTAACAAGGCACTATTCAGGTGTATGTCAAAGACTTCAGTAAATTAATGCTTTAAACCTCTGACTTGAGTGAGAAATAAGTATTCTACTGGTTTAAAGATGGGTTGAAGTTGTGGGCAAAACAAGAGTTGTGTCAATAGGGCATCATTAAACTTACCATAACCATGGTTGAGGCAGAGTCTTTTGTCGAGCTTGGTTCGAGGAAAAAAGAAGTTTAAGTCTTCGAAGCCCAAGGAGATGCCCAATGGTGGGGGAGACCATGAGTAAGAGGGACAAGCTAAAAATAGCAATAGTGGAAATGGTAAGAATAGTGGTAATGAGAAACCATATAATGGGAAGTGGAAGCCTAACAACAAATCGAATGGGTCAGTGAAATGTTTCTTTTGTGATGGTTCATATATAGTGAGGGATTGTCTAAAAAAATCTGCTCTTTCTACCATTGAAGGGGATGATGATCTAGATAGAGCATCAATGAGGCTAGGTTCGATCTTAAGTTCTGCTAAAGCTAAGAGTGTCAGAAAAAATGAAAAAAATAGTGAAGTGCTTCTTATATTGTGGTCCGTATAGGATGTGAGATTGTCTAGAGCAATTTAAGTTATTCGCAGTCATTAAAGAAGATGAAGCAGAGCTATAGAGTGATGCGTTAAGGCTTAGGTCAATGATACTCAATTTTGGGAAAGTTAAGAGGGATCATAAGTAGAAATGGTTGATGTATGTGGACAGCAACATCATAGGTCAAAGAAAGAGTGCTTTAATTGATACGTGGCCATGGGTAAACTTGGTCTCTCGATTAGTAAATTAACCAAGAATATAAAGATAGTTAATTCTAAAGAGCTCCCAATTGTGGGAGTAGTACAAGGAGTGAAGTTACAGATCGATCAATAGAAAAATAAAGAAGATTTTGAGGTAATTCACTCAGAAGATTTTGACTTTGTTCTTGGCTTGAACTTCCTTGACAAGATTAATGCTCTGTTGGTTCTTTTTGCTTATTTTTGTCGATTGTATATGTATATTGGATACATGACAAGAACAATGTGTTGGCTGTGAGTCGAGAAATAAGGGATGGAACCAAGGTATTTTTGGCAATCCAACTAGCTAAGGATGTTCTGCGTGGAGGGAATATTGACTTGGTAGATCGGAGTGCTATGAAAACCTCTTTGGAAATGCTAGAGGTACAAAAAATCGATATGAAGCTTGTTGAGTTATAGGTAGGGTTACCACCTATGAGAGAGGTAGGTTGTGCATCAAATTTTCGAGGAAAAATAATGATGCAAAATTGGGCAATTAAACAGAGTAAATGCTATGAGCTAGGTACATCTCAAACAATTATCTAGTGTTTTACATTTTGACTTATCGTTGGTTTGGCAAAGACATAGAGACCCTTTCAAAGTTCTAAAGCGGGTAAGCTAACAGGCTTACAAATCAAGAGTTAGCGACAAGACTCAAGGTTAACTCGATGTTCAATGTGGGTATGTCGAAGCCTATTTGGGAGGATCAAAAGGATCTCAATTGAGGCAAGTCATAATGGGGCCAAATAAGAGTGGTGGCCTCTTACATTAGCTTTACTTAAGCTTTAAAATAAAGCAAACTTAATCCATATCATACATAACCCCATTATCTTTTCTTAATCAACTATTTGTTTTGTGACTTAGATTTTATATAAACCTGAAATTTTAAATTCTTTAAGTTGGTATTTGAAATTTGAAAGTAAAAACAATATATTACTACATACTTTCAAGAATATGAGTCATAAATATATAATTAGTCATTTGTTCAAGATTGAGATAAGTCACATTATAAACATTACAAGCGAATTTATTTATAAATGAATTCAAAATTAATTTATCTTGAGTTCTATCCAATGTATTGTAAATTTAGAAAATCAACATGTATTTCTATCTCTTTGGTAGTTATCTACTCCATTTAGATTGACTACAAATATAAGTTGTCTTTTCGCATCATAATCGACCTTATGATGCAACTTAATAATACTAGGTAAACATTATGTAATTAATGAGTCAATATTTGCTTGTATTTATTTTGCTTTTCGTGCAAAAACAAGTGAAGACAAAAATACGAAAGATAATAATTTATCTATGAAAATTTATTAACCGATCTATTTAAAAAATTATAGGCGTAAATAACGAAATAACTACACTAAGAGCACAATACCTGGACATGCTCCCCTATGACATGCCCCTTCCTACTGCATCTATCTCATCTACTCACTCCGATATCACCAATATTCAACTAGGCTGACATATCAAAAACATGCAAGTAAGACATGGAAGTAGAAGTGAATTTAGGGAGGCTGACAGTGAGTCAATATTTACTTTTATATATTTTCTTTTTCGTACAAAAACAAGTGAAGACAAATTACAAAAGATAATAATTTATCTATGAAATTTTATTAACCAATCTATTTAAAAAATTATAGGCATAAATAATGAAATAACTACACTAAAAGCACAAAACCTTGACATGCTCCCCTCTCTCATTCCTCTTCTTACAGCATTTGCCTCCTCTACTTAGGGTGTGTTTGGCAATACTTTTGAAAAGTGTTGTGGAAAAGTGTTGTGGAAAAGTGCTTTTGAGAAGTGCTTTTGAAAAATTTGATTTAAAATTTGAGTGTTTGGTATTGCTGTCAAAAAGTACTTTTGAGAAATAAAATGTCCATTGTAGACATGATATTATAAAGTAACAAATATGCATTTAAATAATGTTTAAATTAGTTAATATTATGATATTTTAGTAATAATATAAAAAATAATTTATTATAACTTATTGTTAATATTTTAATATATAATATTAATTTTAAATAATTCTAAGTAATTAATATTAATTATTTATTAAATTTAATTAGAATATATAAACTATATTTCAATTTCTAAATATAATAAGTAATTAACAATTATATTATTTTAAAAATAAATTTTTTTATTTTTAATTAATAATTTTAACACATATACAACTAGAGGAAAAGTAAACAAAAGAGAAATGGAAAAAAAAAAAAAAGGGTCTACTGTCAATTTGGATAGAAGAAAAATAAAGGGTTAAAAAGTAATATAAGGCCAAAGCACTTTTGGCTGAGAAAAAGTAGTAAAATTGCTGCTTCTTCATCCGTAAAAAAATGCTTCTTTTAAGTTGAAAAAGTGGCAAAACATAGGATTGTTTTTTAATGCTTTTAACAAAAAAACACTTTTTTGGCAAAAGCCCATCAAAGAAGCACAGCCGAACGGGGCCTTACTCCAATATCATCAATATTCGACTTGGTCGACACGTCAAAAACATGGAGGTAGGACATGGAAGTAGAGGCGAATTTAAGGGGTTGGCAAGTCCCCCTTTAAAATTTGAATTTTTTTTATTAAAGCCCTTTGAAATTTTAAAATTTTTTTATTTTGATATTATAATTAGTGTTTAAAAAAAAGGAGAAATTTGTGTTTGCCCCCTTCAAAGATTTTCAAAGTTTTTTAATTGGATTTCTTTTGTACACTTTATAATTTTTATGATAAATTTAGTAACATTTTTAATTTAATTTGATAAATTAGTAGTACCTAAATATTAATTTGGTAAAAATAAAGTTAAATAATTATAATATCTAATAGAAATTGAGCATTTAATTTATTTTATTTTTCCTAAATTTTAGTAATCAAAATTATCTCAAATTTAAAAATATTAAAATATTAGGCCCAAGGGCCGAGCCTACTTTGAATATATATATATATATATATATATAAATATATATATATATATATATATATATAAACCTCCCTTATCAATAATTCTAGCTTCGCTCTACATGGAAGTTCAAGATTACAAGGTGAAAGGTATTCAACATTTGTTGGAGTCAAGTTCTTTGGAACAGCTTATTTGAAGAAGACTGCAATGGTGCTCACTCCTGGTGTAGTTATATCCAATTGAAAACCCATATTCAAAACCTTAGATATGCTAAAACAATACATAATACATCTATACTATTATTTAAATATTTGATTGAGTTGATGTCACGAGTTAACCGAACACCAACTTAGTTAGAGAAATTACAAAAATGTCTTTTCGTATTTAAAATAAGATATATATTCTAGAGTATTTTAGTCTTTTATTTAAATAATAAATAATTTAGATATGATAGTATTTGAACCTATGATGTTTGGTTCGATAAAACTTTAACTTTACCATTCAAATAATGCTTTATCATGAAATATTTTTTTTGTATTTTCTTTTTATTATGCACACTTTATTATCTCTGTCAATTATATATTTATATTTACTATTATTCAAATTTTTGACTGAGTTGGTGTCACGAGTCAACCGAGTATCAACTCGATTAGAGAAATTACGAAAATATTCTTTCATATTTAAAATAAGTTATTTTAAGGTATTTTTATCTTTTTATATAAAAGAAGAATAAATAATTTGTATATGGTGGGATTGGGACCCATGACATTTGGGTCGACAAAATTTTAATTTTACCATTCAACCAATATTTTATCATAAAATATTTTATACATTTTAATTTTATTATGCGTACTTTATGACCTCCATCAATTTTATATATTGATAATGTTATTAATTGAGTTGAAGTCACAAGTTAACTCGACATCAATTTTAAGATTGATGACAATACCATGATAAATAATTGTATGCATTTAATATTCTTAATTTGATATATTTAGGTGTTTAAATTTACAATTTAATCCAATTTGTTTCATTTTAATATCGTACATATTGCATGCGTTATCATTATTTAGTCTCAAACCATATGTTTCATTATTTAATATATGTTATTTTTAAACATACTTTTGTATTGTAAATATGTAATTACCATATTCATGTGTCATGGGCTGTGGATCAAAACCTATGATCATTGCCCACAAAATGCTCTATAGAGGTCAACTTATTAAATATGACTCGTTTGATCCACATGAACTGGCCCGATTTATGGAACACATAAAGAAGCCCATGTACTTGTAGCCTTGGTGACATAGTGAAACACTCTAGTAAAACTAGAGTTACCAGGATAATTAGTATAAATCTTAAAAGGATAGGATTGTATAGAGTTTAAATCCCTTAGGACTCTCAATTATAGATAGACTCTAATCTTAACCGTCAATGTAACTCAATTTGTACCGTTAATTTTAGGGGAGCTCAACTATAAATAGAGGCCTTCCCCCTTATCTGTAATCACTCAGTTGTAACCCTTCATAGTAATTGAATACTACTGAGAGCATTTACTAAACACTTGGTGTGCGTTATTTTTCTGTGGCTTTTTGTTCATTCGTAGCTTCTTTTCTCTTTCAAGTTTTCTTCCGCTTCGCTACGGGGCCTGAAAGAATTTTATAAGGATTCTCATTTTTCGAAAGTAGGCTGATTTAGGTAAGATTCGAACCTAAGAAATCGCCTAAAGCCATGTGGTTTGTCAAACTAAAGATCTAGCCCCGTGACACGTACGCGTGTGATATAATTTCTAATATATATAGTTGCAACTATATCATTGCAAATTTATGTGGAAAAGAAGGTAAAAGTACCATGGAGGCTCTTGCATTAGGAGTTAGATTGCATTTTGGCCCTTATATTAAAAAATGGACAAATTAGTTCATGTATATTAGATTAAAGATAAAAATAATACTTATTTTGATTGATAGAATAACCAAATAGTGACATGTGGCATGCCACGTGTACATCATGCTGATGTACAATGACCAGTTTTAATAGTAAAATATATTAAAGTTTTAACAAAAAGACTAGTTTGCTATTTGATCTAACATATATGAACTAATTTGCTCATTTTTCTAGTATAAAGATAAAAATATAATATGACTTTTAGTATAAACGTCTTCAAGATTTGCTTCTCTGTTATTGGACTAACAGTATGAATAATCTCACTAGGAGTTGAATAACTTGTTTTAGGCTAAGATTAACTTGCATGTGTGGTGACTAATGGAATGGCTTTTTTTATCAAATATTAGGTATTTGGAGTGTTTGCGTGGGGTTAGGCGACAAAAACATGCTAGATGTGTAAACACAACCCCTACAAACGTTAGCGGTGAAAAGCTGAAAATTTGGAATTGTCAGTGCCACATAGACGTGCGGGCGCCCATGTGGTAGGCTGTGTGCCTAAGGATGAGCGAGTAATCGACAAGGCCGGCCATGTGAGATTTCATGGGTTGGGTCGAATTGGGCCGTATGGGCTCCACGAGCATGTAGGCCCGAGATGACTGTGGACCTACCGTGGGCTCGGCAAGCTTATCTAGACCCCTTATTGACTAAATAATTGTTTTACCCCTATGTGATGTATATATATATGTACATGTTTGACTGTATTTTAGCATGCTATTTAAACTATACTGGATTCATGTATGATACTATGATATGACGTGACATAATTGTATGATGCATTGCATGGGGATGGGTTTTATACTGATCGGAGGAAGTGTACTGAAAGGCTTCGAGCCTAAATTATTGGCAGCCCAGCTGCATAATACTGTTTAGTGCCGCATTCGGTACTTCTTGGAATGTAGCGATGGGTGGGTTGATTATATCCCCACATGGAGTGTAGGGTTGGACAGAGATGGAGTGTAGAGGCTGGATGGGTAGGACTCGCTTACTGTTAAAACTGTTACTGCACTGATTATTGTTACTGTAATGGGCCAAGGCCCAAACACATGACTGTTTTTGTACTGAGATGGGCTAAAGCCCAAATTGATATTGTCACTGATACTGAAAGGGGCTTAGGCCTAGACTGTGTTTGCTTTCTGTTTATTTGTATTATAAGGGATTACACACTGAGTTTTTGTAAACTCACCATTCTGTTTTAACTGTACAGGTAATCCCTAGACATAGGAGGATCGGTACGTCAGAGGACTCAGTAGTGGCCATACGACCTATCTAATTCGATTTAGTATTTTACGATTTTGCTTTAATTTTTGGGGTATTTTACTGTAATAATGGCCTCTTTGGAATTTTATTTTCATTTGAGATTTTTATTATTTTAATTTTTAACTGCTAGCAGTAGGGAAAGACGCGAGTTTTCAAAAGATAAATGTTTTAGCAAAAATACCACGAATACGCAACTTATTTCAAAAGCTTTCACAATAATTGACATTTTGAAAACTAATAATGTTTAAATGTGAATAACTTTATGATAATGACTCACATTTTGGAAAATGAACGACACGTCCTAGAATCATCATTAAGGTAACACAAAGAGGTTAAAATGAAAAAAGGTTTTCATCGATATCATACTTTACGAAAAACACTTCAATGTGACATTGCCAGATTCGGCCATAGCGTTTAGGCCGGGTTTAGGTTGTTGCACTAACTCTTTACATAGTGAGGTTGGAAGTAAGAAACATGATATCGTAAAAGTGGGGATAGCTTGAAGAACACTTTTTATAAACATTTCTTTTCCTTCTTAGGAAAATGATTTCACACACCAACTGTTAATGCGGCTTTGCATCCTATCCTTTAGCCCCCTGAAATGCTCTCCTTCTACTTCGGCCAACCATATTTGGTAAGCCCAAATATCTCTCAGAATCAAAAGAAACCCGAACCCTTAAACTTCTTAAAATTTCCTATCACATTTCTTCACCAACATTTGAGCTAAAATATATGGCAGATTTGTCATAATTCACACACTGGCCTGAAGTCTCCTTATACTCCTTAAGGATCCCCTTCAAATTCATAGCCTCCCTCACTGTAACCCTCAAAGAGTATATAATCATCACCAAATAAAATGTGAGAAATAATCGGGGCTGCCTTACAAATTGTGGCACCTTTTACCAAAATAAAATGTGAGAAACCATCGGGGCTGCCTTACAAATTGTTGCACCTTTTACAAAACATTTCTGACTAGCCATATGCATGAAGAAAGAAAGCCCCTCACTGTAAATCAGGAACAAATATGGGCTTACAAGGTCCCTTTGACGAAGCCCCCTTTCCGAGGAAAACTTATCACCTACCTCTCCATTTATGATTAAAGAATAGAAAACAGTACTTACATAATTATAAATAAAGTCCTCCTAACCTTTTGCAAAACCCATCGCTAAAAGCATTTGTTTCAAGAAACCCTACTCCACCTTATTATACGCTTTGCTCATATCTAACTTAAGTGCGAACTGACCCTTTTTTCCATATCTTTTCCTCTTAAGAACCTCAAGAATTTCATAATCAAGAAGAATATTATATGTGATTAATCTACCAAGGACAAAAGCACTTTACGCTTCATCAATACACTAATTAAGCACCTTTTGAAATCAGTTAACCACAGCTTTGGAGATAATCTTATATAGAACTGAGCATAAACTAATAGGCTGAAAATACTTCATACTATTCGGGTTTGAATTTTTCGGAATCAAAATAATATGAGTATAATTAATATCATCTAAAGACATACCTCCATTCAGCACCTCAAGGCAAAAAGTTCCCACATCATTTGTAACACCCCAACCCTAAACCGTCGTCGGAATAGGGTTATGGAGTATTACCAGACATTTCAGAAAATTTATGATTATTACACAAATAAATAACATACATATTATAAATTAATCATTAAGTCCCTTTAATGGACCCTCGAGACCCCAAATATGTGTTAGAAGTGAATTGGGACCAATTCGAGTGCTCAAGAAATTTTTCGTAAAATTTCAAAATGTTTCCTAAGTACAGGGCTCATACGTCCGTATGCCAGGCCGTGTGGACTCAATATAACCCCTTTGTAACTATCTAACCAACCCTGCAAATTCAAACTGCAACCAATCCAAAACTAATTCAATTCATATTCAATACACACCTAAATCATACTTAAATCATCAACTTGATAATTTACTAAATGATTATTCACAAATATCATTCAATTGGATTAATGAATTTCATCCATTCTCATTTAAAATTTCATATCAAAAGTATTTCTTATATTTATATATATTCAAAACATACTTGTGACAAACCTTTATAACCAAAACCAAAATGACCTATACACCACCTAGGTACATGCCACATTTACCAAAAGAAAGACACATCACCAAAATTTCTCAGAGATCGGGATCTGCTCTGAATGCTGGACCAGAATATTTGAAATCTACTGACCTGCGTATAGAAAACAACCGTACACTGAGTATATTATACTCAGTGGTATTACTATAATTCAAATTATAAACAAATAATGAGTTATAAATATCATATCAACCATATAACAATATAATTCATAAAGTACTAAGCTATACTTTAACTTTCACATTTCAACAATAGCAACTCAATTCGGTTATCCATCAATTTGATATCATTTTCATCTCATCTAAACGTCATTCACTTCATGAACCTTTGATTCATTCTGTCCATTTTCATTTCTCAATTTCAAATTCACGTTTCATTTCATGAACAAAATTGTTCATTTTCATTCAATTTGTCATTTCATTTATTTGCCATTATTAACATGACTCGGACTTTGATAGATACACGGATTCAACCAAACACTCCAGTATGACACCCAATGCCTCATCAGATAGTTCAAAGCAAAGATTTGACACTCAGTGTCTCATCGGCCTACCCGAAGTAAGTAGGTACCCAGTACCTCATCGAATTTATCCGAAGTAATATAGTGACACCCAATGTCTAATCGACTCGAGGTCGAAGTATCCCTGAACACTTCCAATCCTATGGCATGCCAACTATATCCGACTCAGCCCGAGTAGTTAATAGGGTTTCCAAATCACTTTTCAATTTTAATTCCACTTTCAATTCAATCACAATTCAATTCAATTCAATTTCACTTTTCACTTTCTAATCAATATACAATTCGATACCAATACATATTCATCATTCAATTCAATTTCCATTCGATTTAATAATAGTACTTACCTCATAATTTACTTACAAAATATATATAATTTAAAATTTAACATTTAATACTAAATAACTTAAATTATAGTAATACAAACCAGAATTTTTCTCGATTTACTCCTAGTCCACTTTTTCCTTCCCTTTCTTTGTAGTTGTCTCCGGGGTGACGTTAGCTACGAAAATTAAATCAATTTAAAATTATTAATATAAGATTATCTCACATCAAATATTTGAATTTCCTATTTAACTTTTTCCTTTCAAATTTTGTCCTAACTATATTCATCTATGTTTTTATTATAATACATGCTTTATTTTTATTCAATTTCCTACTAAACTTAAACTTAACAACTAATTTTCATCATAAAAATCATAATTTCAAATTTCTTGCAATTTAGTCCCTATAATACAAAAACTTATAACTTATTTTACAATTTCATCCATCTCCCACTTCTAACTTGAAATTCTATCAATTAAACCCCTAATTCATCAATCTTATTCAACAAAACCCACGTCTAAAAATCTAATAACTTCCAAAATTTCAGCACATACTTAGTAGTATTTTGTTCTAGGTTCATAAAAACTCAAAAATTACAAAAAAATGGCTTAAATTGACTTACCAATTTGAAATTGAACCTTGAAAACCCTAATTTTTCCTTTTTATTTGTCTTTCTTTCTTTTCTTCTTTCTCCTTCTCTGTTTCGAATTGCTTTCTGTTCTTCTTGTCTATGCTTTGTTTCTTTTTGTTTTATTAATAATATAATATAATATAATATAATATAATATATTTATAAATATCTATTACTTAAATAAAAGGTAAATAAATATATGTATTATAAATGTATGTATATATATTATTACATTTGTATATTATCATTATCACACACTTGGCACAAAATTTGATTTATTAATTTATTTATCTTTAAATCATATTATAATATAAAAGGATAATAATTATAAAATATATATTTAACTAAAGAAAGAAAAATCTTAGATTTTTCTCTCAATTATGCTGCCTATTTTATGATAAATGGCATATTTGCCATTTTTTTCCTTTTTACTTTCTTTTAATTTACAATTAGACTTTCGTACCTTATTCAATTTAGTCCTTTTAACTAATTACTCCTAATTAAGTCAAATTCACCTATCTAAAACCTAATTAAACACACAACTAATCTCGTAAATATTTCTAATAAATATTTACGAACTCATATTGCTAAATCGAAGGCCCGATAATGCATTTTTCGGTGCCCGTAAATTTTAGGTCATTACATCATATCTCACTATGTGCTAATAAGTTTGAAAAAATAGAGCAGGAAAACCATTAGGACTAGGAGCTTTCATATGCGCCATTTCCTTAACAGCATTTAAGATTTCATCCCTCTCATAACGGGCTATGAGACATTGATTCATCTCCTCCCTTATACATCTATAAACCCCTTCCAAAATATGTTACACATTGCTCGAACCTTGAAATGTAAATAAATCCATAAAATACTTCCTTGCAGCATTTCTAACCTCTCCTTCATTGTTCGTGAATTGCCATCGCCCCTATCCAAACTTTTCACCTTATTCATAGGTTTTTTTAGTCACATAGTGGTAAAAAAAACTCGTATTTTAGTCACCCTTTTAAGCCAATTAACACGCACCCTTTGCTCCCAATACAACTCTTCCTTTTCTAACTCTAAATTTAGATCAATTCTACTATTCAACAATTCTAGAATGTTATCATCATCTCGATCCTCCATGGTAAGCTTTCATATTCTCTTTGTCAAATAACCCTTCCTATCCCCCTTCTCACTCTAAAGCCTAGTAGCCCACCTTTTCAGCTCAAAACCCACCCTTTCAAGGCATTGAAGCACTGTCCCACTGCTACCTTCCCAAAGCCTACGAACCTCATCCTCACATGACTTTTCAAGCGTCTAAGAAGCCTCAAAGTGGAAACCAAAACATTTAGAATGCCTCTCATCCTTATCTATTTGAATCAATAGTAAACAATGGTCAAAAAAGGAATGAGGCAAATGTTACACAACAAAATTTAGGAACTTTTCCCACCATACTGGATTTGTTACGCCTCTATCCAACCTTTCCCTAATATTTTTATGCTCAAAATTTCCTCTCTCCCAAGTAAACCATGGCCCTTCAAAACCCAAGTCCTCCAAATGAAAATCCCAAAGAACCTTCTAAAATTCGTCCATCCTCCTATCATCTTTTCTAGCCCCCTCTTTCTTATCAAAAGAATGAATGATCTTATTAAAATCTCCATAAACCAACCACAGAAAGCTTTGATCATGCTCCAGATACGAAGAAGGTGCCAAAAATCATCACAATATCTTAAATCTGACGAACCATAAAAGCTAGTCAATCTCTAATGTACTTCATCTTCAGGTTCTTTTAAAACTACGTCTACATAATTGCTAGAATAACTTCTCAAAGAAACAACAACATCAAATTTCCACCTTAAACTCAAACCCCCTCATACGTTTGTTGCCATGTTAATGTCATTCAGAAAGTAACCTATCCGACGCACCTTTTGCATTCTTATTGAGTCTAATTTTATCTCAATAAAAAAAGACAACATGGAGATTGTGAAGCTTCAACTCCTATTGCAGCCTCCTTGTTACTCGTGGGCTCCCCAACCCACAAATATTCCAACTCATTATTTTCATTGTTGTTAGCCAACCTACCCTCTAGCTATCACTGATAAAGTTTTTTGGTAAGCAAGATAACCCTTACCTTCTTTCTCCTCAAAATCCAAGATCTTAGAAACTTTTTCAGAGAAATATTCTTCATTTGTCTCTTTTTTTCGTCTATTGCTCTAATCAGTATTTCCTCTAAATTATGAATCATTAAATCTTTTGCCCGATCCTCTTCTAAATCCCCTCCACTCCCAAAACCCATCTTTGTTTTACCATCCAAATTCACCCCTAGAACCTTGTTCATATTGTTGAACATTTTCAAGTTTAGAGCTTGAACTTGGCTATTTCTAAACTATATGCTCTTATCTTCAACTGCCCTCCTCGGTAGTTGAGCCCTTAAAGATATATCCCACTCCAACTCTAATCTCTCACCATCCATACGCAATCTGATCAGACAAAAACTATCACTATGACATAGATAACCATACAGGAAACAAAATAGAGTAAGCTTTTCATACTTAAACCGAGCATAAGAGAAATAATTTGGGGAGACCTAAAATTTCTTCCTTCTTCGTAAAGGGGAACGAACATCAATAATAACTCTTATGTGCATAAAACTCTAGGCACCCCTTCTTAATTGATTACAATCATATTCAACCAATTCTCCAATAAAGTCGCCCAACAGCTTAGCCACTGCCTCATAATAAAATCCCCAGGGCAAATCAAGCAATTTAACCCCAAAAAAGCACATAGAATAATGAAACTATCATCGGGTCCTCCATATCCTGCAACTTATAAAAAATTAACAAATGATTATTAAAAGTCCAATGAACCCCCTTAATCACCCTTTCTATACCAACCCTATGAAAAAAATAAAAAATACATAGCCCCCATATCTAAAATTTCAATACCCCTTAAAGGGGATGCCACAGATTCACAAGCATATTACGCATGGCTTGAAATTTAACCACCCTTATCGTAAGAAAAGATCCAACCAAACAACAATCATACAACTTATTCGTTCCTCTTGACAACCACCCAAATTGCATGACTTCCTCCTATTTTCCATCAGAGATACGTAACCTAGCCATTCGGTCCTCCATTACTGTTACATAAAAACAACCAACAGAACAACAAAAAACACTCGTAACAATAAAACCAAAAAAACCCCAGATCTACTTTATTAAACAGGATCTAATCCATACACTCAGGTCAAGCGAAACTTTCAAAGAAAAAAATCCTAAAAAACCCCAAACGAAAAAAACTAGAAAAACATTCTATGATACATATTCAATATGTTAATAGTTAAGTAATTTATTTTTCTTAGACTCTTAAATATTCAGTAAAAATAATTCTAAAAACAAAGGGACTTGGATGTCACAATTCTAACGCCCCAAATTTTTGTAATTCTGGCTTTTTGTAATTTGTTAAGCATAAAAATATCTGAATTTATTTTTGCTTTAATTTGACACAAATATATGTATGCTTGGGTTGAATTTTGGATTTTTATTGACAAAAGCCTAACTCTTGGTAATTAGGCTTTTAAGTAAATGTTGGTAAAAATATAGTAGAATAGGCTTGGTGGTCTGGTGGTTGAGAGGAGTGTTGGAGTAAGGGAGGTCTTGTGTTCGAGTCATTACAGAGGCATTAATTTTTACTGCTCACAACGTGTAGGAGTTTGAGTTTTAGTACAATACTGAGAAGTGGAGTAGTGGAGAGAATCAGTGGTTATCTGGTTAGTTTCAGTTTTCCAAAATCATTCTCTTTCATTGACGTTTCTGGGTTGGTCTTCCTCTCCAAAATTTCGGATACCATACTTTTATTTCTTTTCATTTGCTACGGAAAAACCCACTGTTTCTCTTTCTTGCCATTTTCATCTTTCCTTTTCAATTGGTTTCTTGTAGTTCAATCTAGTGCCGCGTGAATTTGGAGTCAATCACGAATGAGAGGGTTACTACTCGGTATTCTAATAGTGTAAAATCATCGTCGATTCGTGAAGGTAAGTTGTCGTTAGTTTCGGGTTTTGACTGTGCTTAATAACTCAGATTAAGTGACTGAATTTAGGCTTTCTATTAACGATTATAGGTTTTAGAGTGCTCGAAATAGCGTTAACGTCGAAAACGAACCAGGTGTGTACTCTAATTGCACTGAAATCGCGTTTTGGCGAAAGCTAAAAATAGAACTGTCGACGCCACACGAGCGTGTGAACTGCCTGTATGAAGGCCGTGTGGCAAGACATGGCCATGTGATCGATGAATCAAGCTATGTGCACTCGACACGGGCACAACTGACACGACCGTGTGAAGCTGGCTAAGCCATGTACGAGGCATGAGCTAGGCCAATTGGGCCGTGTGGGCCACACAAGCGTGTGGGTCCACACAGGTGAAACACATGGGCGTGTGAGATTTTGGTCCAGGCCGTGTGATCTATACGGGCGAGGCTAATTTGAGCTGTGTAGGGCACACAGGCAGGCCACATGCGCGTGTGATCCCAATTTTCTAAAAAATTCTGTAAGGTTGCACGAGTCACCCAAGTTAACTGTGACATGTTGTAGGGTTGGTAAGCTTTACTTAGACCCCTATTTTATGCTCTGATTCTGATGTATGTTTTAACATGGTATATCTAGCATGTATGTCTAAACTGTTCTATGCACTATCGTATGGTCTGTTATCTGCATTATAGCATGTCATGATATTATGATGCATTGCATTGGGGTGGGATTATTGTTGTTGAAACGAAGGAAGTCTGAAAGGCTACTAGCCTGTTATCTCGCAGTTAAGTTGCATTTATCTAATATGTACCGCTCATGGTACCTTATGGTGTGTAGGGTTAGATGGTTAATTTTATCCCTATACTTGGTGTGTAGGGCCGGATGGGTTGATTTTATCCCCACATGGTGTGTAGGGTTTGACGGAGATGGTGTGTAGGGTTGGTAGGCATGACATACGATACTTTGATGTATCTGTATGGGCTAAAGCCCGATTATATCTGATTCTGATCTGAATGGGCTAAGGCCTACACCGTTTTGATAAGGGCTTAGGCCCGAATTATGACTGTTTTCTACATTTTGTTTGTATGCATACTTTACTGTGGGGATGTACACACTGAGTTTACGAAAACTCACCACTTCATTTGTTTTATCTGTCAGGTAATCCCCAACAATAGATGGATCGGCGCAACGGAAGGTTCGACAGTGACCACTGCTGGATTTGTTTCAGTTTATGACTTAAACACCTTCTTTATTTTATTAAATATTTTGTTATTTGAGAATTATTTTTGTAATATGGACTTAGACTATTTTTGTTTTAGTTTTGGATTTTAAACTTGCTCTGTTGATTTACAAATTGCGACACTACTATTGTGTTTTTCCTAAAAACTAATTCAAAGGTTTTCAAGCTTCCGTGTAAAAGATGTGTTCTTAACAAATCAAATAGTTTTGATTTTTAGACTTAAGTAAAAGATAATAATTGAATGATTTTAATTGATTCGAAACAATTTACAAAAACACTCTCATGTGACATCACCAGATTCGGCTATAACGTCTAGGCCAGGTTTGAGGTGTTATATTTAGCAGTATCAGAGCCCGGTTGTAAAATTCAGCTGTGATTTTTGGGTTTTAAGATTGATTTTTGGGAAATGGTTTGTAAATGATTTTGAAATGTGTTAGATAATTAAGCGAGTGGTACACCGAGTCTCCGGCGTCAATCCTGTAAGTATTCTAAAATTCTAAATTCTGATATATACTAATTGAAAGCATGTTTAGTTACACTGAAACACTGTTTGATCTGTCTAAAAAATATTGTTTGTATGCTATGAGACTACTTAGGTAGGACTCTACTGAAACACTCTAGGTAGCGTAAACTGAAACTACAGTGAGACTATTCATTTTCTCGCGAAAACAGACTCTAAAAACTCTGATACTGTACTGCATAAAATATTTGTTAATAATTATAGAAACTGTAAACTAATCTGCATAAAACTGTTAATACAGATAACTTCGAAATTACGATGAGCACATGCGGTACTCGTGGACAGGGTACTAGAGGCCGAGGTAGAGGCTGTAGAGGGAGTCGAGCTGAGTCCTTTGCTTCTGATACTATATTGGTGATGGATATTAGTGAAACACTAGCATCGCCTATGACTGATACTGGGTTAAGACCTTATGATCATACGGCTGGGGACGACACACTATCCCAAGCCATGCTTTAGATTTTGGAGAGGGTCGCTGAGCCTAATACTGGATTTGGGGGCCGTGGGTCAGTTACAGAACGACTTCGGTCCAATGGGGCTGAGGTATTTAGGGGCATCGTTGGAGTTGCTCCTAACGTGGCTGAGTATTGGATGAAGGCCACGGAGCTTATTATAGAGGATCTGGATTTCTTTACTGAGTAAAAATTTAAGGGGGTTGTCTCATTGCTTCGTGACGAGACATATCAGTGGTGGCTCACGGTTAAGGAGGGCACTCAGCCCGAGCATTTGACATGGGATCTGTTTAAGACGACCTTTTAGAGTAAATATGTGGGGGCCAGTTATATTAATGCTAGAAGGTGTGAGTTCCATAATCTCACACAGAGGACCGATCTGTAGCTGAGTATGAGTCGAATTTCTAAGGCTGAGCCGTTATGCGAGGGCCATGGTGGCGACTGAATATGAGCGCTGTGTTCGATTTGAGGATGGTCTCCGTGACAGCTTGCGTATCCTGATAGCTCCTCAGAGGGAGCGGGATTTCTCTGCACTAGTGGAGAATGTGAAAATTACCGAGGAAGTGAAGCGCTCAGAGTGTCAAAATCGAGAGAAGAGGAAGGCTAAGAGGGATTCTGAGCCTTCTAATTCTAGTATGAGGCCTAAGAAAAAGTTAGGACTGATGGGCCCCTAAGAGTTGGGCCTACTGTGGTAGTTTCTGCTAGAGTGGTGATTTATCAACATTGTACTAAGCGCCATCCTGGCAAGTGTTGGAGAGCTACTGGGGTTTGTCTGCGATGTGGGTCTACTGAGCATCTAGTTAAGGATTGTCCACTGAAGGACAATCAGATGCAAGCTCCCATTGATGAAACTGCACAACTGCTGAGGGTCATTCAGTAGCCATCTAGAGGCCGAGGACAGGCTAGGGGTGGTAATGGTATGGGTCGAGGTCAAAGAGCACCGGGCAGAGGTGCTGGACTGACTAAGGTGAGACAGCCTGCACTGGTTTATGTTGCACGTCGCCATGAGGATAGAGATGCTCCGGACGTCATCACGGGTACGTTTCTAATTTTTAATGCACCTTACATTACATTAATAGACATAGGCTCTACACACTCTGGCGTAGCTAGTACTGTGTCTGAAACTTTGGGGATTCCGTATAAGAGTACTTCAAGTGAGATATTAGTGGTGAGTTTGTTGGGGCAGTCTGTTAGGGTCAGTAAATTGTTCAGAGATGTACCGTTGGAGGTCCAAGGGACTATATTTTTGGCTGATTTGATGGAGCTTCCGTTTGGGGAGTTCGATTTAATTCTGGGCATGGACTGGTTGGTGAAACACAAAGTGAGTCTAGATTGTGCTGAAAAGAGGGTTGTTGTAAGGACCAAGGAGGATAACGAGATAGTTGAGATTGGGGAACGACAAAATTACCTGAGTAATGTGATATCTGTGTTGGTAGCAAAGAAGTTGGTAAGAAAGAGATGTGAGGCATTCTTAGCCTACATCAGTATTTTGAATTCTGTGGGCTCTTTGATTAAGGACATCTGAACTGTCGGGATTTTCCAGATGTGTTTCTAGAAGAACTACCAGGTTTACCTTTGAGTTGAGAGGTGGAGTTTGAGATTGATTTGATTTCTGGTACGGGTCCGATGTCTATCGCCCCTTACCATATGGCACCAAAGGAATTGACACAGCTTAAGGGTCAAATATAAGATCTATTGGATCGTGGGTTTATTAGTCCCAGTGTTCTCCGTGGGGAGTACATGTTCTGTTTATTAAGAAGAAAGATGGGACGACCCTTATGCTATGCATCCCGGTGGAAACAAGATGTACAAAGATCTTCGAGAGTTATACTAGTGGCCAGGGTTGAAGCGTGAGGTGATCGATTTTATGGCTCGCTGTTTGACTTGTCAGCAGGTTAAAGTTGAGTATCAGTTGCCTTTGGAGTTGCTACAGCTAGTTCAAATACTGATGTGAAAATGGGAGCGAGTGACGATGGACTTCATTAGTGGGTTGCCTCTAACACCCACTAAGAAGGATTCTGTATGGGTCATTGTGGATTGTTTGACCAAGTCAGCTCACTTTATTCTTGTTAGGACAGACTTCTCCCTACAGAAGTTGGCCAAACTTTACATTTCTAAGATAGTGAGGCTATATGGGATTCCAGTTTCGATCATTTTTGATAGGGATCCTCGTTTTACGTCTCGATTCTGGAAGAAACTTCATAAGGCTTTGGGTTCTCGGTTAGACTTCAGTACTGCTTTTCATCCTCAAACAGATGGGTAGTCAGAGAGGGTGATATAGATATTGGAGGACATGCTGAGAAGCTGTGTCATTGATTTCCAAAGTAGTTAGGACGAGTACTTGCCTCTAGCGGAGTTTGCGTACAACAACTATCAGTCTAGTATACAGATGACAGCTTACGAGGTACTGTATGGTCGTAGGTGTCACACTCCTTTGTGCTGGACTGAGTTAGGTGAGCGGCGTGTTCTGGGTCCAGAGTTGGTATCAGAGACTGATGATAAAGTCTGATTAATTCGTGAGCGTCTGAAAGTGGCATCTGACAGACAGATGTCCTATGCTGATTTGAAGAGGAAAGACATTGAGTATTCTGTGGGGCACTTGGTTTTTCTTAAGGTCTCGTCATGAAATTAGGTTCTGAAATTTGATCGTAAGGGTAAGCTGAGTCCTCGATTTATTAGGCCGTATCAGATTCTAATACGAGTGGGGCCAGTCGCATATCAATTGGGGCTACTTCCGAAGTTAGATCGTATTCATGATGTGTTCCATGTCTCGGTGCTGAGGCATTACCGCTCTGATCCCATGCACATTGTGCCTGTGGGAGATATTGAGATTAGACCAGATTTGACATTCGAGGAGGAGTCGGTTCAAATTTTGGATCGCGATGTTAAGGTTCTACGGAGGAAATCTATTCCTTTAGTGAAGGTGCGGTGGCAGAATCATAGCACTAAGGAGGCTACTTGAGAGCCAGAGGATTCGATGTGACAGCAGTATCCTTACCTTTTCTGATCAGGTAAAATTTCGAGGACGAAATTTCTTTAAGGGGGTGGAGTTGTAACGCCCCAAATTTTTGTAATTCTGGCTTTTTGTAATTTGTTAAGCATAAAAATATCTGAATTTCTTTCTTCTTTAATTTGACTTAAATATCTGTATGCTTCTGTGGTTATGTACTTTGAATGTGTTGGGGAGGTCTCAGGTTCAAGTTAAGATTTGGGCTGAATTTTGGGTTTTTATTGACTAAAGCCTAACTCTTGGTAATTAGGCTTTTAAGTAAATATTGGTAAAAATATAGTAGAATGGGTCTACTGGTCTTGTGGTTGAGAATAGTGTAGGAGTAAAGGAGGTCTTGTGTTTGAGTCATTACAGAGGCATTAATTTTTGCTGCTCATGCCGTGTAGAAGTTTAAGTTTTAGTACAATATTGAGAAGTGGAGTAGTGGAGAGAATCAGGGGTTATTTGGTTGGTTTCAGTGTTTCAAAATCATTCTCTTTCACTGATGTTTCTGGCTTGGTCTTCTTCTCCAAAATTTCGGATACCATACTTTTATTTCTTTTCTTTTGCTGTAAAAAAAACCCACTGTTTTTCTTTCTTGCCGTTTTCATCTTCCTTTTTCAATTAGTTTCTTATAGTTCAATCAAGTGCCACGCGAATTTGGAGTCAATCACGGACGATGGCGTTGCTACTCAGCTTTCTAATAGTGTGGAATCGTCGTCGATTTGTGAAAGTAAGTTGTCATTAGTTTCAGATTTTGACTGTGCTTAATAACTCAGATTAAGTGACTGAATTTGGGCTTCCTATTAATGATTATAGGTTTTGGAGTGCTCTAAATAGCGTTAACGTCTAAAATGAACCAGCTGAAATCGTACTTCGACGAAAGCTAAAAACGAAATTGTCGACACCACACGGGCATGTGGATTGCCCATGTGGAGGCCGTGCGACGAGACACGACCGTGTGATCGATAAACCAAGCCATGTGCGCTCGACACAAGTACGACAGACACGACCGTGTAAGGCTGGCTAGGCCGTGTGCGAAGCACGGGCTAGGCTAATTGGGCCGTGTAGGCCACACGGGTGAAACATACATGCGTGTCGGATTTTGGGCCAGGCCGTGTGATCCATATAGGCTAGGCTAATTTGGGCTGTGTAGACACACGGGCAGGCCACATGGGCGTGTGAGCCCAATTTTTTGAAAAATTCTGTAAGGTTGCACAGGTCGCCCAAGTCGATTGCGACCTTTTGTAGGGTTGGTAAGCTTTACTTAGATCCCTATTTTATAATCTGATTCTGATGTATGTTTTAACATGTTATATCTAGCATGTATGTCTAAACTGTTCTGTGCACTATCGTATGATCTGTTATCTGCATTATAGCATGCGATGATATTATAATGCATTGCATTGGGGTGGGGTTATTGTTGTTGAAGCGAAGGAAGTCTAAAAGGCTACTAGCTTGTTATCTGGCAGCTAAGCTATATTTATCTGATATATGCCGTTCACGGTACCTTATGGTGTGTAGGGCTGGATGGGTTGATTTTATCCCCATACTTGGTGTGTAAGGCTGGGTGGGTTGATTTTATCCCTACATGGTGTGTAGGGTTGGATGAAGATGGTGTGCAGGGTTGGTGGACATGATACTCTGATCTGTTATTCATTCTGTATATGTATGGGCTAAGGCCCGATTATATCTGATTTTGATCTGAGTGGGCTAATGCCTACACCGTTCTGATAAGGGCTTAGGCTCGAATTATGACTGTTTTCTGCTTTCTGTTTGTATGCATGCTTTACTGTGGGGATGTACACACTGAGTTTGCGAAAACTCACCCCTTCATTTGTTTTATCTGTTAGGTAATCCCCAACAGTAGATGGATCGGCACAGCGGAGGGCTCGACGGTGACACCACTATTGCGTTTTTCCTAAAAACTAATTCAAAGGTTTTCAAGCTTCCATGTAAAAGATGTGTTCTTAACAAATCAAATAGTTTTAATTTCTGGACTTAAGTAAAAGATAATAATTGAATGATTTTAATTGATTTGAAACGATTTGCAAAAACACTCTCATGTGACATCACCAGATTCGGCCATAACGTCTAGGCCGGGTTTGGAGTGTTACAACAATATGGTCACACTGAAGGAAATCTACCAATTTACACTACCTTAGTTATTCATGCCTAATTGTCACACGCGTGAATCCACCCTCATAATCTAGTTCTTATTAGTCCAATAAAATATAATGACTTATAAACAAGATTTTCAAAAATTTTCTTTAAAAATAGTTCTTTCGAAAAATCTCAAAATTTTCAATTCAATTTTCATTGTATAAAATCATATAATCAAGATTTAATTGGAACAAAGATTAAAACTCTAGTCTTATACTTAAATAATATTTTATTAAAAAGAATGGGCTAACACCTAATATTTCCTTCCCTCACCAATATTGTTATATATACCCTAAAAAATATTATATTTGGAATCACATTATTACCATTAATGTACAAATTTAGACACTAAAGAGTATTAAACAAAACACATGTTGACAGTACATTGAAACTGTCATTTGTTTTAATGTGGCTTGTCTGTTGCAGTTCAAATACATTGAATTTGCAAATTAGACCAATTGGAAAACTTGGCGGTATAGTTAACAATAATTAAGGTTGAAATTGAGTGAGGGAGGGATAAATGTTAGGTCCAAATCATCAATGTTTCCTTAGCTTTTCTTGTGCCATTTTCATAGCAAGACAGCATGCAGCACCATTTCTTTTCTGAGTGCTAAATTGATGGTGATGTGAAGTTGATTTCTCAGCAAACAACAGCAGGTTTGGTGTCTTATATTATGTGCTGAAATCTTCATTAGCGATTTTGACACCTTCAACCCCGTGGAAGAGTCCCCATGAATTTTGTATTCGGTTATGCATTATAATTACATTGAATTAGTAGGGTTATATTTCCCCTCATTATTTATCTCAAATTATAGAATAAAAATTTCAAAGTTAAATTGTTTCTTTAAGTCTTTCTATACTTTGTACATTTAAAATTTAATTATTTATTTTTATTTTTAGAAATTTAATTATTTATTTTTATTTAAAACTCTAGGTCCAGTTGTTATCACTATTAAAACTCTTCTATTTGATTATTTCGTGTGACATTTCAAATTAAAAAATATTCACTTGATAGTCAGATAATAATAAAAATAATGTTGAAAATACTTATTAGGATTTTTTCTTAAAAACACCCTTTCAAAATTGTCATGATAATTTTTTTGATGTTGTTGGAATAGTGTTCTTAAGAAAAATTAGGGTTAGCATTTTGATTGAAAGAGTTAACAATACTAACTATTTAAACTAACTAATTGCTAGGGGTGAGCGTTTTATCGAAATGAATGAAAAATTTCGAGTTGACGAGTCTTATTTTATCATCCTAACTTGATTTGATTTTTTTTCCAAATTAAGTAAAATTAAATGAAATTCAAATCAAGTCAAATTGAATGAAATTGTTCGAGTTAAATTTAAAAATTAAACATGTCAAATTAAAATTTTGTTACAGTATAACTGGTTCCATGTTAGAGCACATAAATTTGAAACCGATATATATTTGAAAACTTTTTGAAAGCAAAATAAATAAATAAAACTTTAATATGATAAACTTAATAATGAGTTAACTTTATTATTTTAGAAATTTTTAAAATTTTAACTTTCTTTATATATTTGTTAGAATTTTTTTAAATATATATATAAATTTTGAAATTTTTATAAATATTTTGAATTTTTTTGTAATTTTTGTTGAGAGACCAATTTGCTCATTTTCAAAATTGACAGGGACAAAAGGAGAATTTATACCAATTTGTTATTCGAATTGTAAAATTCAACTTAACTCGAACTTGAAACTCGAAATACTTATTCAAGTTTACTTGAAAAAATCCAACAATTCAAATAACTCAATTCAATTAACTCGAAATTTAAATTTTTTTAATTTTTTTAATCAAATCGAGTTTTGCTCACCCCTACTAATTGCATTATAAAAGTAGAGAGACCAAATTATGTCAGAAACTAAAGCATATAAGTTAAATCTCAAGTTTCTTACATAGTCTAGGGGCCAAAATTGAAATTTGACCATATCTTATAATGTAAAAAAAAAAGACATAAAAGAAATAAAAATCCATGTGTCAGCCTCTACGACTTGTAGAGCATTCAAATTATATTTCACGACATTAACTATTGAGACTAATTAATAACATTACAAAATATAAGGATCATATTATGTTAGAAATTAAAGTATAGAGTAAATATCATATTTAAACATAATATAAGGACCAAAATTAAAACTTAATCATTTTCTAAAATGTAAAAAAAAAAAAAAAAAAAAAAAAGCTTCACTATAAAAGTAGCATGTATCAAAAGAGGAAGAAAGAAAACAAGTTAACGATATTAACTATTAAGACTAATTAATAACATTATAAAATATAGTGACCAAATCATATTAGAAATTAAAGTATAAAGTAAATATCAAATTTAAACATATTATAATGACTAAATTAAAATTAAACCATTTTCTAAAAGGTAATTAAAGAAAAAAAGCTTCATGACGAAAATTCCATCAGTCAAATGAAGGTCCTTTGGATCTTTAACTAGATAAAATTCGAATGTTTATGCTCAAAATTTGATTTGAGAGTTTTCAATGCTAATCAAACATTAAAAAAAATCACTTGAATAAAATTTAAATTCCAAATAATTTTCGAGTATAAATTATCCGATTAATCAAAGCAAAAAATTACATGAATTGTGGTTAATCATTCCCTCCAAGCCTGAATGAAAGCATCCAAGGAATATGTCATCTGGGCCTTTTCTTTGTATAGGAAAACATGCTCAAAATTTTTTTTCAATGTTTAACGTTGACGTTATTTTTCTTTCTAAGTGCATCCTTTAAAATTAAGATTGGCCAAAAAAAACAATCAAATGCAACCTCAACAAAGAATGACCCTCGTAGGTGCAATCATTCAAGTTCCTAAAATGAGGCTCAATGCCTTTTAGTATCCATGTATGATTCCAAATAACAAACCGGAATATGCAAAGATAAGATGCGGTCTGAATATTTCTTTGGTGCAGCATGCAGCTCAGAACGGTTAAGATTTCCAGGTCGTCTTACACAGCTTCTGGTAGTAGTTGAAGGACATGATAAGATCCTACATAAGGAGTGTAACTGAGACTTCTTTCCACTAGATTGGTTTTGTGGTTGGAACTTCTGATGATCTTGCTTGAATGCCCTCAACCTTCCTTTGTGGCCTAGCACCAAAGGGAAACTGACCGAATTAATTGTTTTCAATGGATCACTGGCGCTTTCCACGCTTGACGGAGGATGGGATTTTAGTGGTAATCTACGTTGTTTCAATGCTAAAATTGATTCTCGCAATGTAGATGGAACCTGTAAAGCGAAAGATGATAAATATTGAAATCCGCAATATAAAAGCAAGGCAACCTCCGATTGTGAAAATAAATAGAATAGGCATAAATGGTCATTTCAGTTACAATCTGATATCAGAATAAAGGTTTTTCAGACAAATTCCCTATTCGTCAAAGAGCAAAGGCTTCACCTTCATAGCCCTCTTTTTTCTCCACAAGCAAATCAGAGTTAGAACAGAAATGAGAACAAAACATGGAAATAAAATGAATTGAATAAGAACTTACCACCGAAACAAGGCTGCAAGAAGCAAACAATGAAGATGAAGAGAATGGAGGTTCCCTAGGCTTCTTTTCCTTCTGGTTGGCAGCAACAAATCCAAAACTGGAAGGTGTAACATCATCATCATCATCCTCTTCCTCTTCCTCTTCCTCTCTGTCTTCCTCTTCATCGACAACTTTGTCAACATCATCTTTGGGAATGGCTTTGTCCTCTAGCTTAGTCACCACAGAAGTATCTTCTTCCTCCTCCAGCAATCCCATTTCCATCTTCTTCTCCTCCTCTTTTTCTTTCTTCTTTAGTTCTTCATCCATGTCTTCAATGGCCTCTTCCAAACACAGTTCAGCCTCTATAAGATCAAGTTCCTTTTCAATAAGCTTCATCTTCAACTCACCAGCCTTCTTCTTCTCTTCAGTCCACTTTTCTAGTTTATCAAATCCTGGCTTCAACGCATTTTCTATTGCCGTTATTAGACGCTTCCATATATTATCCCTTTTTTGAATCACTTCCCGTCCATAGAACTCATCAAATCCAGGGGGCAGGAACTTAGCCTTCTTTGGATCAATCTCTTCACCTTCTTTCAGAGGTGGCTGCCAAAATAATCGGACACCATGTTCCTCATCCTCGATGTAATTGATCAATCGTCCAGTTGGGGTATGCAAAATGAGTGGGTCTTCAGTATATATTAGCTTTGACGGATCTTCAGGATCAGGCTCGGGTTCTTTGTTGATAAGTACAAATTCAGGAGTCTCATCTGATCAAGAAAATGTAAAAATCCATTTAAGAAAACCAAAAAAGAAAAGGATTCTTCATATCACTTTTGGAGAATAAGAAATAAGAACAGAAGCGAATAAAGAAATACCTTTCGACCACCAATATTCAAGCTCTGCAGGCATAGGTAATCTCAGGGGAGCTTTATAAAATGAGTTCAGCCACATTTCTCTTTCCTGATCAACTTCATGCACATATGTCTTCCAATAATCAGGAACCTGCCAACAAACATACTTATTTCTTCTCCCGTTTCATAATTGTGGAAAGAATCCACCACGCAAAAGATAAGCTTTTACTTACTTCATAGAACTGATTGATAAAGCCTGGTGCCATCCACACATCTTCCTCCTCATAGAAATAGGGGTGTTGAGGATCACCGTAAGGACCCCTCTCTTCCCTAACCACTATACACGTGCAAACCAAGATAAAAAGTCAAGATTATATAAGGTTAATGTTACAATTTTTCAGTGAATAAATGTAAAAAGGCATAGGGATTCCAAAGTATCATGTAGAGGGTAAATCCAACAGAGAAAGTCATGCATTAAAATTTCAGAGTATAGTCAAGTCAGGCCTTCCGCAATGAGGAACATCCAACATGACAAACTGCACTTGAACTTCAAATCATATTCTGAAGGACCCAGAAAACAAATTATACAAAACAGTCAACAAGAGGCTCCTTGAATCTCCAAAGAACTTCCTTTTGCACCCAATAAATAGATAAGCAGACGACTGTGAGGGAGGCTTTTAGCAACGATAACACTTATAAGTTATAACCCATATTCATCTCTAAATATGAGTATGTACAACTTCAAAAGATTCAGCTTCATCACAAACCAAAAAGTTGACTTATTCAGTTACCACAAGGTACAAAGTTCAGCTGCTTCTATTTTCCTTTTTGTTTTCTTCTCTTTCTGTTTCTTACTCTAGAATAGCTCTACAGCCATGATCTAATTAGCACATGCTTGAAACATTGGCATGATTGACACTAGGGGACACAACTCTCATGTCAACCATAACAGACACTTGTAGGGACAATTATAAGAGAAAATTATATGTCAAATATAAGTGAGCAAGTCGAATTTTAAAGATGTCACGCATTTTTTGTTGAAGAAACTTGCACAGAGATCTATCATGTTTCCATATATAAAATCTTAGAAGTTACTGTGTCAAACAAGATTTTGCGCTTATGCAAATCTAATAGTTAATAAAGCAAGACTACATACTTCCATCTGGCTTATTGACAAACATCCGAGCCTTAGCAGCAGCAACCTCTGCAATACCAGCATGCATCTGAAAAACTGCAATGTCAGAGAAATACCATAATATAGAATTTATTCCAAACCCCCGCCCCCCACTTCATTTTGAACTATTTATTATGTAGGAAACAAATTGAGAATACCGCTGAAATGTTCTCATCACAACCATCTAAATCCTCCAATAACTCTCCAAAATAGAATCTACCCTGCACCGTTACAAATTATGGAACACAAAAGCAGTCAAGCATTTTTATAAGACAATTTGAGTAGCAGAAATGGTTCATACAATAAGTGAAGAATAATATATCATATGTGCATGTAATATAGTATCAACCATTAACCAAATAGAACGATGAATATTTTGCATTCTCTTAAAACCATTATATCTTAGCATCTTTCTTCGGAAAAATATTGTACAAATTTCCTACTTTTCAACTATTATGTTACTAGAAAGCATTATTTTAAAGAAAACTGAGGCCTATAAAGCAGAGGCCAAAACTTGGGTGCAGCAACAATTATTGAATCTTACGTACACTACATCTTCATGGAAGAAATGGATTCAATTACACAAATTGAGTCTCAAACAGAACAGTTTATATTTTAAGCACATACATAGATGGTGCGCTCATTGACTTCATATACACCACACCCATGCATTCTGCCATGCTTCCACTGGCCAGCATAGCGGTATCGACCCTTCTCCCTGAAACAGAAAAGTTTGTCCTCTTAACACCACAAATTGAGATACATGCCTGCTAAAGTCTCAAAAGTTCAGCAGAAAAAGTAAGATACAAGTGCCTTGCATGATACAATGTAAATTCTCAATATGTGCACGTGCAGATTGGACAATTGGGTAGGATTAGGAAAAGCAACACGCATATGATCAAAAAATAAAAATAAAATAAGGCAGATTCGAATGCAACAACGAAAATAATAATAATACAAAAAGAAATAGAATATTTGATGGAGAAACATACGGTTTTCTGCCAAAATGTTTAATCCATATATCACTCTCATAAAATGGTATTTCATATTGCCCATCCGCCAGGCAAATGCTATCCTCAACATCCATCTCTAACCATTTTCTATCTTCTGGAGTCATGAAATCTCTTGATATTATTTTCCCTTCAGCTCGCATTTTTGCTTCAAGCCTAGAAAAATGGGAAATTCCAACTTCATTGTATCATTTATAATCAATTGCTGAGATTGTAAAACCTATGATATAATATAAGTGCATCATAAATAGTTCACAAATTGTTACGTACTTGGAACCTGGCACAGGTTCTATATCAGGTATATCAACTTCAACAACCCCATGACCTTCCATATTGTTTTGCAGCCATTCACCTTCATACCTATATAAGGAAGCATCCTGTAATTTTTTTCTTTAAAAAAAGCATAAGCAGCTCAAAAGTACTTGATGCAACTTAGCCCAATAAGGAACGATTTCTAGACCCATAAAACAGAGGAAAATAAAATATTTAAAGAGCACTCTTTGGGTTGAATAGTGCAGACACTGTAGTGTTGTCAAGACTCGAGTCACTAGAGCCCACAACATAGGGAGTTTGATATAGTCCACTTTTTTACTAATAAAAAACTTATAAAAAATAACAATAATAAAAGAAATATTTAAAGAGAACTTCAATCAGGCAAGCTTCTATTTGGACCTGCCACCGCACAAGAAAGGGTCTCATTGCTTTTATAGTCTAGTACCTTGGTGCTTGACATCACTGACTCGTATAACTACAAACAATCTTATCTGCATGTTTAAGGGTCCTTCAATGCAGGATGGTACTAGAACATAGGTATGAAGAAAGCAGAAAACAGCATTATGATAAAGTGAAGAGATACACACACACAAGAAATCAAGACTGAAGTGTCAAGCATTGACAAACCTGACCAGCCCCTGTTCTGCAACATAAACACCTTTGCCATGAGCCAAATCATCCCAAACCGTGCCTTCATACCTTAAACAAAATGCAGAATGACTATAATAAGTAATCAAACAAGTCAAAGCAAGACCGGAATCAGGCATACCGGTACCCGGAACCTCAAACATGTCAAAAGCAAACTACTGGGTTAAAAACGAGTGGAGGACTGACTTTCAACATAAAGCCACAATTTTGCTTCGTGCAATTGACCAAGTTCAAACTTATCCAAATGCACATTTAGCTACCTCATTTACAAACTCCCCAGTCCTAAATAAAGTACCATACAGCAATAAAGTAAATGCATGCCTTAACAAGAAAAATAGTAACAAAATGAGGGGAAAAGAGTAAGAGAGAGAGTCGGTTTAACATACGAGCTTCCATCAGGGAAAATGTAGCTGACCCAATTGAGAAACTCCTCAATCCTATCCAACTCTTCAATAACTGCTTTGGGGTTCGAAATATCAAAATGATTGTCCGGTATAGCCGGATAAGGCTTCCGATAAGGAACATAAAACGGGGCAATCCCCGGGTCCCGACCCTCCTTAATCTCATCTCTAACAATTTCCCAATCTTCCTCATCAGCCCAAACCGGGTCCCAACCGGGTTTGGACATCTCCAGCGGAGCATCCACCCAATACTCCTTCAAATCCTCTTCCCGCCAATTCTCGGGGTCTTGTGGAAAATCCCATAAGTCATCGAAGTAAACGTAGTCTTCGTCTTCTTCCTCTTGGATCCTCTTGATTCTCTTGCTCTCCAGCACCCGAGTGTACCTGCGGATGTTGGTTTCGGGGGTGTTTACGGTTTCGGGTGGGGCCTCTCCGGGTCGGGTGTAGGTGAGGGTTTCGGAATCGGATTCCTCGATGTAGTCGTCAGACGAAGAGGAGGAGTAGCCGGAGTCGGAGTCGAAGTCTGGGTATTGCTGTTGCGACTCAGTAAGTTGTTGTGCTTGCTCTTCTTCTTCATCATCTTCTGGGTCTTGTGACTCAGTGAGTTGTTGTTCCTCTTCGTTCGACATTGCTTTGCAGTAGAAAGAAGGGAAAGGTTGAAGAAGATAAGGTAGAGAATGTTAAGAAGAAAAGGATCATTAGGATTGAAGACAGCGGTTTATCATTTCAAAAGGGTTTTGGGCGTTTTGGCATTTTCCATGTCTTTTAAGTGATTTTTGTGGTACCTATGTCTGCTTCCTATTTTCATTTTGGTAATTATACTTAGGACAAATGATGTTTTTTTTTTTTCATGTGGATTTGGTAGATAATAATATTTTACAAATTTGGTTCTATTTTTTAAAAAAATAACTTTAAATGTAATACATTCTCTTAGTTTTATCTTAATTTTAGAATTTCAAAAAATATTTTTAAAAATTCAAAAAATTTAAAAATTATTAAATGTTTGAAAAAAAAAATACATAGAAATTAAAATTTAGCGGGTGAAACAAAAACATGAAATGGCTCGATAGAAGGGTACTATTTCAGGGAAGGAGGCAATAGCAGTTTCATGTTTCTAGGCAAAATTCTTCACAGCTTTTCCTTGGTTTATCAAATGTTAAATTTTTGGATTGAATTTAAATAGTTAAACTTTTGTAGTGCATCATCCATTGCTTATAGACTCATTTACTAAACTTTTGAGCTAAAATTATTGATGAATCATATTTGACACTTCTATTGAACTTAAATTACTAGATTATCCAATGGGAATCTCTATTATTGGATTTAAATTGCTAGCAGGTTATATTTATGTTGACTGCACTGACAGTAGAAAGCAAATTTCTATCTCCATATCAAGTATGAACTATAAAGACTAAGCATATCTTTGCTTGAAGTTACTGTACACAACTTCTCTAGATAAAGCAAGCGTTAGAGGTGACTATGGTGTTAAAAAAAGTGTTGCAACATTTGACAACACAAGTAAAATAAAAATTTCAAAGAATAATATATTGTCGCCTACGCAAATGATTATGAGCCTCCAAGTGTTAGATCTTATATTGATTCTTTAAAATTGCAAAAGTGATGGAGTTTTATGGTAATTTAATGAATTAATATTCGTTATATTTATACCGCAATATTTATTGAGAAGTCTTTGTACTTAAAGTACATGATTATGAACGTCTAGATACCATGTCGGTTCTTCAAGATTGGAGAAGTAATGGAGTTTTTATGGTGGTTTAAACATTAATTTTCGTTGCATTTGGACCACAATATTTGTTGAGGAGTCTTAAGCTTCAGATTCACAGTTTGCAGAAGTGAAGGAATTTTATGGTGGTTTAAATAAATATTCTTGACTTGAAATGCAAGGAAATTTTACCTTTAAACATCAATCTTGAGATTGCTCCATTTACCATGTTTACTTGATAAAAAAAAATAAAACCAATTCTCATGATTCATATTCCATTGTTAATGTTCAAAATTTGATACGAATAAAAGTCAAGCTCAAATATCAAAGCTCATGTGATAACTCAACTTGCTGTAAACCACAAAGTAGAATTCAAATTTGATTTCCAATATTCAAAAGATTTTCAAGCCAAACCCAAATATCTTCCAAGAGTATAAAATTTTCCCATTTACACTCCTAGTCACAGCATTCCCAATGTGAAATTTTACAAGAAAATAAAACCAATAGGACCAAAAGTATTGAAGTTGATCATTCACCCCAAGTCCCAATTGCCTGAATGAAACTTTCGTTGATCCTTCAACTTTCATATAAGAATCAAAGCATCCAAGAAATATTCCAGATGAGACTTTGCCCATCGTCTAAGCGTTTTCGTTGTATAGGAAAAAATGTGCCGAAGCTCAATGATTTTTCAATGTCTTAACCTTGACGTTATTTTTCTCTGTTTTTAAAAAATAAAAGCTAAGTGTATACTTTAAATTAAGATTGGCCAAAAAAGCAATCAAATGCAACCTCAACAAAGACTGACCCTCGTAAGTGCAATCATTCAAGTTCCTACAACGAGGCTCAATGCCTTTTAGTATCTGGGTGTGATTCCAAATAACAAACCGGAATATGCAAAGATAAGATGTCTGAATATTTCTTCCGTGCAGCATGCAGCTCAGAACGGTTAAGATTTCCAGGTCGTCTTACACGACTTCTGGTAGTAGTTGAAGGACATGATAAGATCTTACATAAGGAGTGTAACTGAGCCTTCTTTCCACTAGATTGGTTTTGTGGTTGAAACTTCTGATGATCTTGCTTGAATGCCCTCAACCTTCCTTTGTGGCCTAGCACCAAAGGGAAACTGACCGAATCAATTATTTTCAATGGATCACTGGTGCTTTCCACACTTGACGGAGGATGGGATTTTAGTGGTAATCTACGTTGTTTCAGTGCTAAAATTGAATCTCGCAATGTAGATGGAACCTGTAAAGCAAAAGATGGTAACTATTGAAATCTGCAATATAAAAGCAATGCAACTTCCAAATGACCACCCATTCAATTAGCATAAAGAATGGTGAAAATAAACAGAATAGACATAAATGGTCATTTCGGTTACAATCTGATATCGGAATAAAGGCTTTTCAGACAAATTCCCTATTAGTCAAAGAGCAAAGGCTATACCTTCATAGACCATTTTTTCCTCCACATGCAAATCACAGAGTTAGAACAGAAATGAGTACAAAACATGGAAATAAAATTGAATTGTATAAGAATTTACCGCTGAAACAAGGCTGCAAGAAGCAAACGACAATGAAGATGAAGAGAATGGAGGCTCCCTAGGCTTCTTTCCCTTCTGATCAGCGGCAACAGATCCAAAACTGGACGGTGTAACATCATCATCATCATCCTCTTCATCTTCATCTTCGTCTTCCTCTCCATCTTCCTCTTCATCGACAACTTTGTCAACATCATCTTTGGGAATGGCTTTTTCCTCTTGGTTAGCCACGACAGAAGTACCTTCTTCATCCTCCAGCAAACCCATTTCCATCTTCTTCTCCTCCTCTTTCTCTTTCTTCTTTAGCTCTTCATCCATGTCTTCAATGGCCTCTTCCAAACACAGTTCAGCCTCTATAAGATCAAGTTCCTTTTCAATAAGCTTCATCTTCAACTCACCAGCCTTCTTCTTCTCTTCAGTCCACTTTTCTAGTTTATCAAATCCTGGCTTCAACGCATTTTCTATTGCCGTTATTAGACGCTTCCATATATTATCCCTTTTTTGAATCACTTCCCGTCCATAGAACTCATCAAATCCAAGGGGCAGGAACTTAGCCTTCTTTGGATCAATCTCTTCACCTTCTTTCAGAGGTGGCTGCCAAAATAATCGGACACCATGTTCCTCATCCTCAATGTAATTGATCAATCGTCCAGTTGGGGTATGCAAAATGAGTGGGTCTTCAGTATATATTAGCTTTGACGGATCTTCAGGATCAGGTTCCAGTTCTTTGTTGATAAGTACAAATTCAGGAGTCTCATCTGATCAAGAAAATGTAAACATCCATTTAAAAAAACCAAAAAAGAAAAAGAATTTTTTATATCACTTTCGGAGACTTAAGAAATAAGAACAGAAGCGAATAAAGAAATACCTTTCGACCACCAATATTCAAGCTCTGCAGGCATTGGTAACCTAAGGGGAGCTTTATAAAATGAGTTTAGCCACATTTCTCTTTCCTGATCAACTTCATGCACGTATGTCTTCCAATAATCAGGAACCTGCCAAGTGCAAACTAACATACTTATTTTCTCTCCCTTTTCATTATTACGGGAAGAATCCACCATGCAAAAGAAAAGCTTTTACTTACTTCGTAGAACTGATTGATAAAGCCTGGTGCCATCCACACATCTTCCTCCTCATAGAAATAGGGATGTTGAGGATCACCATAAGGACCTCTCTCTTCCCTAACCACTATACATGCAAGTCAAGATTATATAAGGTTAATGTTTAAAATTGTCAGTGATTAAGTGTAAAAAGGCATAGGGATTAGGGATTCCAAAGTATCATGTAGAGGGTAAATCCAACAGAAAAAGTCATGCATTCAAATTTCAGATAACAAATTATACAGAACAGTCATCAAGAGGCTCCATGAATCTCCAAAGAGCTTCCTTTTGCACCCAATGAACAGATAAGCAGAAGACTTTGAGGGAGGTTTTAGCATCGATAACTTATAGCCCATATTCATCTCTAAAAATAAGAATCTACAACTTCAATATAGTCAGCTTCATCACAAGTCAAAATGTTGACTTATCCAGTTACCACAAGGTACAGAGTTTAGCCACTTCTATTTTCCTTTTAGTTTTCCTCTCTTTCTGTTTCTTACTCGAGCATAGCTCTACAACCATGATCTATATAGCACAAGCTTGAACATTGGTTGGCATGATCGACACTAGCGGATAGAACTCTTATGTCAACCATAACAGATGCTTGTAGGGACAATTATAAGAGAATTATGTCAAATATGCCTTATGCATTTTTGTCGAAGAATCTTGCAGTGTTGAGAACGTGGGGATAGGACCAAGTCACAGGGTGATTAACAGGAACGCTGGAAGCAATGGCCTTCCCTTTATCACTATTCCTAGAAAGACCTATGGTGATTGATGATCAACTCATCGAAGGGAGGCTGAAACCTTTAGGGCTCGTTGAGAGAGAGACCTAGATCTCTTAAAAAATAGATAGAAATTCTGCTTATGCTTTTTCTCCAATAAGTCCTTAAATAGGGATTAATTACATAAAACTATGTTTCTAGAAGGAAATAAAACAACTAAATCCTAATAATTAAAAATAGCTTAAAATAAACTAAACCCAAAGTAAAAGTAATGTAAAATAAAAAGTAAATAATTTTACTTTAAAGACTTAAACGGATGTCTTTTTCCTCTTAAATATGCAACCAATAAAAGTGTCCACAACACACAGAGATCTATCATGTTTCTATGTATAAAATCATAGAAGTTACTGTGTCAAACAAGATTTTGTGCCTATGCAAATCTAATAGTTAATAAAGCAAGACTACATACTTCCATCTGGCTTATTAACAAACATCCGAGCCTTAGCAGCAGCAACCTCTGCAATACCAGCATGCATCTGAAAAAATACAATGTCAGAGAAATACCATAATATAGAATTTACTCCCCCCCCCCCTTCCCAACTTCATTTTGAACTATTTATTAAGTAGAAAAAAATCTAAGAGTACCGCTGAAATGTTCTCATCGCAACCATCTAAATCATCCAATAGCTCTCCAAAATAGAATCTACCCTGCACCATTACAAATTATGGAACACAAAAGCAGTCAAGCACTTTTATAAGAGAGTTTGAGTAGCTGAAATGGTTCATACAACAAGTAAAGAATAATATATGATGTGTGTGTATATATATAGTATCAACCACCAACCAAATTGATCGATGAATGTGTTGCATTCTCTTAAAACCATTATATCTTAGCATCTTTCTTTTGAAAAATATTGAATAAATTTTCTATTTTTCAACTATTATGTTACTAGAAAGCATTATTTTTAAAGAAAACTGAGGCCTATAAAGTAGAGGGCAAAACTGAGCTGCAGCAATAATTATTGAATCTTATGTACACTACATCTTCATGGAAGAAATGGATTCAATTACACAAATTGAGACTCAAACAAAATGGTTTATATTTTAAGCACATACATAGATGGTGCGCTCATTGACCTCATATACACCACACCCATGCATTCTGCCATGCTTCCACTGGCCAGCATAACGGTATCGACCCTTCTCCCTGAAACAGAAATGTTTGTCTTCATAACACCACAAATTGAGATATATGCCTGCTAAAGTCTCAAAAGTTTGGCAGAAAAAGGTACAAGTGCCTCGCATGATACAACGTAAATGCTCAATATGTGCATGTGCAGATTGGACCATTGAGAAGATTAGGAAAAGCAACATGCACATGATCAAAAATTAAAATGTGGCAGATTCGAGTGCAATGACGACAATAATAAGACAGAAAGAAATAGAATACTTGATAAAGAAACATACGGTTTTCTGCCAAAATGTTTGATCCATATATCACTCTCATAAAATGGTATTTCATATTGCCCATCCGCCAGGCGAATGCTATCCTCAACATCCATCTCTAACCATTCTCTATCTTCCGGAGTCATGAAATCTCTTGATATTATTTTCCCTTCAGCTCGCATTTTTGCTTCAAGCCTAGCAAAATGGGAAAATTCCAACTTCGTTGTATCATTTATAAATCCATTGCTGAGATTGTGAAACCTATGCTATAACAAAGTGCATCATAAATAGTTCACAAATTGTTACATACTTGGAACCTGGCACAGGTTCTATATCAGGTATATCAACTTCAACAACCCCATGACCTTCCATGTTGTTTTGCAGCCATTCACCTTCATACCTATAAAAGGAAGCATCTTGAAATTTTTTTTTCAGCTCAAAAGTACTTGATGCAACTTATTAGTCCAATACAGAACAATTTATGGAACTACAAAAGAGAGGAAAATGAAATATTCAAAGAGCACTCTCAGGGTTGAATAATGCAAACGTGATCATTTCAATCCTGCCAATGTTGTCAAGGGCGCAAGGTGCACTCAAGTCACTAGAGCCAAGCAGGTAAGGAATTTGATATTGTCCACTTTTTTATTAATAATAATAATAATAATAATAATAATAATAATAATAATAAAAGAAATGCAAGAGTACTTCAATTGGGCAAGCTTCTATTTGCACCTACCGCCATACAAGAAAGCTCAACTAGGTGCACCAGCTACCAGGTATGTGACTGATCTAATGTGCCTTGCCCGAAAGGGTCTCATTGCTTTTATACCCTAGCACCTCAGTGCTTGACATCACTGACTCCTACAACTACAAACAATCTTATCTGCATGTTTAAGGATCCTTTGATCCAGGAGGGTACAAGGACATATGTATGAAGAAAGCAGAAAACAGCATTATGATAAAGTAAAGAGATACAAACATACAAGAAATCAAGACTGAAGAGTTAAGCAAGAAATCAAGACTGAAGAGTTAAGCATTGACAAACCTGACCAGCCCCTGTTCTGCAACATAAACACCTTTGCCATGAGCCAAATCATCCCAAACCGTGCCTTCATACCTTAAACAAAATGCAGAATGACAATAATCAGTAATCAAACAAGTCAAAGCAAGACAAGAATCAGGCATACCATTACCCGGAACTTAAAACATGTCAAAAGCAAACTACTAGGTTAAAAACGAGTGGAGGACTGACTTTCAACATAAAGCCACAATTTTGCTTCGTGCAATTGACCAAGTTCAAACTTATCCAAATGCACATTTAGCTACCTCATTTACAAACTCCCCAGTCCTAAATAAAATACCATATTGCAATAAAGTAATTGCATGCCTTAACAAGACAAATAGTAACAAAACGAGGGGAAAAGAGTAAGAGAGAGAGTCGGGTTAACATACGAGCTTCCATCAGGGAAAATGTAGCTGACCCAATTGAGAAACTCCTCAATCCTATCCAACTCTTCAATAACTGCTTTGGGGTTCGAAATATCATAATGATTGTCCGGTATAGCCGGATAAGGCTTCCGATAAGGAACATAAAACGGGGCAATCCCCGGGTCCCGGCCCTCCTTAATCTCATCCCTAACAATTTCCCAATCTTCCTCATCAGCCCAAACCGGGTCCCAACCGGGTTTGGTCATCTCCAGCGGAGCATCCACCCAATACTCCTTCAAATCCTCTTCCCGCCAATTCTCGGGGTCTGGTGGAAAATCCCATAAGTCTTCGAAGTAAACGTAGTCTTCGTCTTCTTCCTCTTGGATCCTCTTGATTCTCTTGCTCTCCAGCACCCGAGTGTATCTGCGGATGTTGGTTTCGGGGGTGTTTACGGTTTCGGGTGGGGCCTCTCCGGGTCGGGTGTAAGTGAGGGTTTCGGAATCGGATTCCTCGATGTAGTCTTCAGAGGAAGAGGAGGAGTAGTCGGAGTCGGCGTCGGAGTCTGGATATTGCTGTTGCGACTCAATAAGTTGTTGTGCTTGCTCTTCTTCTTCATCATCTTCTGGGTCTTGTGACTCAGTGAGTTGTTGTTCCTCTTCGTTCGACATTGCTTTGCAGTAGAAAGAAGGGAGAGGTTGAAGAAGATAAGGTAGAGAATGTTAAGAAGAAAAGGATCGTTAGGATTGAAGACAGTGGTTTATCATTTCAAGAGGGTTTTGGGCGTTTTGGCATTTTCCATGTCTTTAAGTGATTTTTGTCCTTTCAATTTTGGGTAAATGTACTTTTTGGTATCTAGATTTAATTTTGATGTTGATTTTGGTAATTATGGGTTTTTTTTTTTGGTTAATTAGATAAAAAGGATTTTTTTAAAAGTCAATTATGGATTTAAGTTGTTTTTCTTAAATTTAGGAATCATGTCTTCTACAAAGTCTTTTTTTGCTGAGATAGCAACCAAGAGAAGCATTTTCTGCTAAGGTGGCAGCCATGAGGCTGAAAGCGCGTCCTATAGGACCGTTACATCACTCAATCAGATTCATGCCTAAACTCGAATTGGCCCATCACTCAATTAAATTTGTGCATATCGATAATTGTAAAAGTTATCAATAGTACTTTGACATGCCAAATATTGCGATTCGCCAAAAATTCAATCGAATCAGAGTATGATATCCATTCAAACTACAGTATGAAATTATAAATTTTAAGGTTAAATACAAAATTGGTACTCGAATTTGTACATTTTTCTCAAATTGGTACTTATGGTTTTTTTTGTCCCAGATTAGTACCTAAAATTGTTTTTCCGTCTACTATATTGGTACTTGAGCCTAACAGCGTTAAATTTTTGCTGGTGTGGCAACGCTGGCCACTTGCATGCTGCCACGTGCCACTCTCTTTAGCGTGAAAAGCTATCCCATTTTAATTATTTTCCATTTCATTTTATTTTTTAAAAAAAACCCTTTCATTTATTTTTTTCTTTTAAATTTTTTTCCCCATCGTCTTCTTCTATCTCTTTGGCTGTTGCAACTTTTTTCTTTCCTTTTTTCGTTTTTTCCTTCCTTGTTTTGCAGTGACAGTAAACTATTTTTTTACACCAATCTTTTCCTTCCTCAACCTTAAAACACTTCTCTTCCATCTACTTTTTTTTGTTTGTTTCTTGAGAAAAAAAAATCCAATTCACCTCTCTTCCTTAACCAAACACTTCTTCTTCACAACCAATTTTGCTAAAAAAAATTTCGATTGCCATTCAACAATGTATCTAATAGTCTCGTAAACTTCATCTCATGAATGCTTTGAACCACATGTAGACAACAAAAAAGCAAAAAGACATTTCCTACCATATAAATTCTAAAGGGAAAACTATTGCTAATAACTTTTGTGATATATGAAGAGTTTATCACCATCTTTTTACACAATAGACATGATGAATACCATGTTAAGTACAAATAAGCAATGGTTATTATTTCCCTTTTTTTCAGGTTACTTTCTATGACTACAATGGTTCAAAGAATTCAAAAATAAACTTTCCTCCATAAAACATTAATGCCCAATCTTCACCTCCCATTTCCCTCCCCATTAAACCCTCAAACCTTAATACCAAAACCCCAAATTCACCCATTAGCTTCTATTACAACTTCTTGCAACAACCCATAAACCTAAACTTAGTACCCACTCAATGATTCAATTTGAACTCTCAAAACCCTTTTTGAAACAAGTTTCATGTTTTCCTGAAACAAAACCTATACTTGTTCTTTATAAACCCAAAATCTCCCTTTTCCAAACATATATTGAAAAGGATTTTGATTAAACATAAATAAGAAATAGAGAAGAAGCTTTGATTAAAAAATTAAAAGTTTTTTAGATTTGAAAATCTAAGAAAAAAAGAAATGAAAAAGATTTGAAAAGTCTAAGAAACAATGGAGATGAAGTTGGAGAAGACTAAAAATCGTTGACATTTTCGATTGTTTTTTTCCTTCAATTTATGCATTATGAACAGATAACACAAAGAGACAGAAAACGAAAAATTGGTAAAAGGAAAAAAAGAGAAAAAAATAAAACAAATAGAAGAGAGGTAAAAGATGAAGAGGTCAGGTAGAGATGGGGAAAGGAAAAATAAATAAATGAATGGGTTTTTAAAAATATAAAATGAAATGAAAAATAATTAAAGGGGGACAACTTTTCAGGTAAAAAAGAGTGGCAATGCGTGAGTGGCCAGTGCAAAAGTGAAACTTTTGATAAATTTTGAGAATTTCACGCTTTTCAGGCCAAAGAGAGTGACACGTGGCAGCGCATGAGTGGCCAACGTAAAAGCAAAACTTTTGATAAATTTTAAGAGTTTCATACGGAAGTGGAAAAACAATTAGATTTATCCATAAAGAATCTTTGGCCTAACTGAAGTAGGGAATACTTGTTCGACAAGTTCTTAGGATACCTTATAGAGTATGAGATTTTATCCTAGTTGACTGTACCGTGTACTCTGCAGTAGAATGGCGTAGCTAAAAGAACGAATAAAACCTTACTTAACATGGTTCATTCAATGTTAAGCTATTCACAATTCCCTACTTCCTTCTAGGATATGCGATACAAATGAATTACTGTATTCTAAGTGATGTGTCAACCAAGTGAATTACTGTATTCTAAGTGATGTGTCAACCAAGTCTACTTGTAAGATACCTTATGAGCTATGGCATGGAAAGAAACCGGCTCTAAATCACTTTAGAATATGGGATTGTCCGACCCACGTTCTAGATAAGGATGCAAAAAAGTTTGAAGCATAGATAGAATTATGAATGTTTGTAGGATATTCGAAAGAAACAAAGGGTGGATTATTCTACAAGCCAAAATATAATGTGATTAAAGTTACTGCTCATGCTACTTTTCTTAAGGAAAGCTACATGAATAACTTTAAGCCTCGAAGTAAAGTTGTAATAGCCAGTTTTCAATGAAATCAAAACAGTGGTTTCGGGACCACAAATTTGACATGAAAATATTTATTTTATTATTATTTTAATGTCAACGATATGCTGGTAGTGTAGTATAAAAATTTCGTTAAGAAATTTTGTCATTTGCATGCTTAATTAAGTAAAAAGGACTAACGTAAAAGGTGAAAAAGTATAGTTCATTAGTTAAAGGTGTTTATTAGATGATTTTTAAGTTAAAAGTTAAAGGTTAATAAAGTAATTTAATAAATAAATTAGGTAAAATATGCAAAAACAAAAGACATCATCTTTTAATATCTTCTTCCACCGAATTGAGAAAGGAAGAATTCTCGATTTTTGCACCTTGAGCATTCAGTTATATCTCCCTTGCATGTAAGTGTGTTTTCATCCCGCTTTTATTGATTTCTATGTTTTCAGGATCGTTGCAGCTTAATCTAGCTAGCCTATGGACTAATCTGCAAAATTTTTAAAGAATTAGGGTTTTCCTATGAATTCTATTGCATGATTTATGAAGTTTGATGAAAGATTGTGAGTCCTTATTGTTAAATGAACAACTTTTGTGAAGTGATTTTTGATGAAATTATCACTTAAGGACTTATTTGTAAAAGTAGTAAAATATCATGATAAAATTGTGAATTGCTGATTTGTGTGAGTTGGTATCAGTCCATATATAAATTGTCAAGCATGATATGTGGATGAAATTGCATAAATGTTAATTTACGAGCTTAAGGACTAAATTGTAAAAAAGTTAAAACATTAAGGGTAAAATGTAATTTTTTAAAGTATGAATTTTGGACTGAATTGAATAGAATAAATATTAAATGGATTGAATTTTCTCATTTAGATCAAGTTAAGCCTCGTACAGGTCTAGATCGAGGAAAAGATAAAGTCTTGGATTAGTAATTACATTTCAACATCTTTAAAATTGAGATAAGTTCGTATGTTTAATAATGTTTTAATGTTATTTGATTTATATGCTATTATGCTATTTATTATACCATGTTACAATGGAAATCCAACGATGTTACACCAACTATTGAGCCCCATTTGAACCTTAGGAATGTATAGGATACAAATGACATGTCATTAGGGTTACCATGTTTTGGGCGCTGGTCTTGAATGTCCTATCGATGGCTGAGTTTCGGCATTTGTTGTGGATACTCGCTAGCTTGTGTGAGCGGCATCGTGTAGCTATATTCTGACCGTCATCTTGTGTGAGCAGACCTATTTATGGCTTGAGTAAGCATCGATGTAAAGGAAAAGGAAAAAGAATGGTTTCGACCATATGTTTAGCACACTTTGTGTGAGCTTCCCGCGTATCTGATATTATTCTAAGTGGTTCAACGGGCATGAAAAGGGAAGGAGCGGTAAGTGTTCCAATAGCTAAGTTGAGAACTTTTGGAAATGTATGAATTATTGATGATCAAAGTATGTATAACCATGTTCATGAAAAGTATGAATTCAAATGTGCTATGTACATGAAATTTATCTTATCATGTGATGATGTTGTTAAGTTATGTGTTTAAATACTAACTTGTGTTGTTGATGATGCTTAGGTTGTGCCAAGCTTATGTTGGATCGGTTCATGTTTAAAATTTAAAGTTGTGCATAGAAATGGTAAGTTATGTTCATGTTATGCGAACTTACTAAGCATTATATGCTTACGTTGTTTTCTTTCCTATATCTTATAAATTATCAAAAGCTCGATCGATTTGGAAGCTCGTCAAAGACCTTTCACACTATCCAAAGATTATATCAGTAGATTTTGATGTTTTAGTCATTGTTATAATGGCATGTATAGGTGGACTTGTGTTCTATGAGCTAGTTGTTATGTTTGGCTTGTATATATGGTATTATGGTTGGTGTGCTTTTGGCACTTTGATGTTTGATGATTGGTGTTTATATGGTCAAATTGATGCATAGTTTTATGACCAAAGTTGTAACACCCCTAACCCGTAACCGTCGACAGAATAAGTTAAGAGGAATTACTAGACTAGAAACTTAGTTCAGAACATTCATATAACAGTAATCATTTCATATCAATCGAAGTCACTCATTTATACATGTAACATGCTTAAATCGAGCATAATAAACTTTAAACATACATTCAAGATCAAACTAAAATTATCTAAGAGTTTAGGGAAAAACTTAGAAATATTTTCGAATAGGGTTCACACGCTAGTGTGAACAGGCCGTGTGCCTCACACGGTCACCAGACACGCTCATGTCATAAGCCGTGTGAAAATAGGGCATACATATTGGCTTGCATCACATGGCCAAGGACAAGCTCATGTGCCAAGCCGTGTGAAAACTTGAGGGTATACTAACTTGGGTCACACAGCTAGTCACACATCCGTGTATCTAGCCCGTGTGCCTATTCAAAATGGTCTCACACGCCCGTGTATCAGGCCGTGTCCTTCCTGTAGAGTATACTGACTTATGTCACATGGCGAGTCACATGCCCGTGTGTGAGGCCGTGTGGAGCATACTGACTTGGTTCGAATTGCAACACCAAGGGACACACGACCGTGTACTATGACCGTGTGTCACACACGACTGAGACACACGCCCGTGTCCCTGCCTATGTGGACAAAAATTGGCCATTTACAAGGCCAATTTGCCACCCTTAAGGGCATACCCTACAAGCCAAAATAATACACCAAATTCACACCCAAATCAATAGCCAAACCTTAACATTCAATACACATATTATGCCATTTCAAAACTAACCAATTCAAATCCATTTCTACAAATAAACACATAACAAAATATCATATTTCATTAGCTATAAAACATCTATCTACCATGTCCTAAGATTAATCCATTTAACCATTCTACTTCATCTCAATTTATCAATATCAAGCAACTATACATTTTATATCAAGCTTGCCAAGAAACATACCATATTTGAACACTTTTATACCATTAAAATATAGTACCAAATTAAGCTACATCATATAGCTTGATATTTACTCAAAGCATAAACCAAAATCAACATCCTTAAAACTAGTCTATACATGCCATATTTACACATTCTTTTGAGTTCAAAAGTACAAACAAGTTGTCTGGATAGTGTAAGCGTATCTTCGACGTCGTCCGAATCGAGCGAGCTATCGAAACTCTATAAAACACAAAAAAATAAACAGAGTAAGCTTTATAGCTTAGTAAGCCCATATAATTTAGAATTAAACTTACCATTATTCATAATATAAGCAGTCAAACTCAATATAATCCAACTTAAATGATTCAAATGCCTAACACATGGATATATCAATAGGTTAGTATCTCAATTTGCACATAACCAATAATTCATCCATAAAGGATTCAATTGACAATCAAGCTCATATATATATGTATATTTTCACTAATATCATGAACCATCATATAGCATTACCTTCATACATTTCATATAACTCATATCCAATTCTGCATTTTGTCATATAATCCGAAACGGCATTATGCCCGTTGAACCTATTAGAATTTTGAGGGATACTCGGGTGATGCACTTTAAGTGTAATAATTGGCAATACGTTAATTCATTATCATTTTCGCTCTTTCGAGACATGATTGGTAAACTCCTCCTGAGTTGATAAACAATAAGCTCTATCAAGCTGAAACGGTAAGTTCTAACGAGCTGGAAACAATAAGCTCATACGAGCTGGTATATCGGTAAGCTCATACAAGCTGTGGTGAGTCCGCAACACATGCAGGATATTGACCAAAATAGTAACCCTAGTGACATGTCACTCATATCCTACGATTGTCTAAAGTTCAAACGGGGCTTGGTATTATTCAATTTCATCATTTAATCATTTAATGATCTATAATTCAATTCCTTAATTCTCATACATTCAATTCAATTAGATACATACATTTAAGTACTCAATTCTAATTATACGAACTTACCTCGAGTCGTTCAGATAGAATTTATCGTCTGCTCGTCCATTTTTCATTTTCCTCGATCCAATTCCTATATTTGCTTATCTTGATCTATATAATGTCAAATTAACACATTCAAACTTCCATTCAATTCAATTGTAACGCCCTCTTACCCGAGACCGTCGCCGTAGTTGAGCTTGAGGTGTTACTAAACTTAATTTATCACTTAAAGAATTTTAAATCATTTATTCCAACTTTCGTAATAAGCTGTCAATCTGCGTTACAGTTGCTAAAAAATTCATATATCGAGTTCCAAAACTCAAAATTAAGATCCGTAAATTTTCCCTGAAACTAGACTTATATATATATCTACTAATTTTTTTATAGAATTTTTGGTTGGGCCAATTAGTACAGTTTATTAGTTAAAGTTTCCCCTGTTTCACTGTTTGACTGCTCTGACATCTGTTCACTACGAATCATTTTTATCCCTCTACAAAATTCTAATGACTATGCCATTTATTTCTGCTAAAACTAGACTCAATAAGAAATCTGTGCATATAAAGTATGACTCCTAATTATTTTTTTATAATTTTTAGTGAATTTTTAAAGTCAAAAAAGGGGATTCAGAAATCGCTCTGACACTGTTCCACCAAAACCCAAATATCTCATAAAATACAACTCTTTTACCTGTTTCGTTTCTTTTATATGAAAATAAACACAATAAGCTTAAATTTCATATTTTATTCACCATCTAATCCTATCTCTACTATTTTTAGTGAATTTTCAAACTCACGTCATTGCTGCTGTAAAATTCTGGTTTATAACAAAGTTCACCTTTTCATGGATTTTCATGAACCAAGTAGCACATTAAACATACATGACACCAAATATGATCTAGATTGGCCATTCCAATGGCTAATCATTTCTAAGCATTTCCTTACCAAACCATCACCATATCATAAGAGTATTTACACAAAATGATTATAATGCTATACATGCCATATTCAAAATACAAGCCATTATACCAATTTGTCCCGGATAGTGTGAACATTCCTTCGACCCTTCCTGATTTCCAAGCTGGCTTGTCAAAACTACAATGAATGAAAAGGAGGGAGTAAGCAAAAATGCTTAGTAAATTCACATGTAAATAACAAGTAACATGACTATGCAAATCAACATAAACACCAATTGTATAAGTATCATTAAAACATTCATGGCACAAGTATACTTACTATCTTTCCACAATCTTATCTTACCAAGTTCTCCACTTGAAGTTTAAGATCATACCTGTTCAATTTCCTCTTTCACCTTACTTTCCAACATACCTCGTTCGTTTAGGAGTTCTCACTATTCATTTAAAAATCTACCCGTTGAACACATCGAAATATAACTCGGATACACGGATTGCACATATATAAGTGTCATATCCGTAGCTAGACAAACTCAATAGCCTACGAAATTTACGTAGCCAAGCTACCATGTAACCCGCCCATAAGCGAACTCGGACTCAACTCAACAAGCTCAGGCGTTCGCATCTATACGTGAACTCGGACTCAACTCAACGAGCTCGGATGCCTAGTTACATCTCACGAACTCGGACTCAACTCAACGAGTTCGGAACTCAACCATCCTAGTGACATGTCACTTATATCCTAATCTATTCCCAAGGTTCAAACGGGATTCTCTTCAATCACACCTCTTTGTTGTCTTCCTCGAAATGTCGGAACCGATACTGGGTAGCATTTCACATTTATCAAATAGCTCACATAATTTGCATATTACTAAATAATAATTCACAAAGCATAACATTTCATGATAATAAGTATTATATCATATAAATAACATTAAATCACTTAAAATAAAAATTATGTTACCTTATTTACACATGAACTTACCTCGGTACAAAATATAGAAATTTTGCAATTTAGTCCATAATCTTTTCTTTTCCTCGATCAAGATCGATTCCACGTCTTTCTTGATCTAAAATAACACATTTAGCTTATTTGATACTCACATTTACCAAAATAGTCCTTAACTCTAACTTTGGAAAAATTATGATTTTGCCCCTAAACTTTTGCATATTTACACTTTTGCCCCAAAGCTCGAAAATTAAACTTTTTCCATAATTCTTATGTTTTAGGACATGCTGATCATTTATTTATTAACAGAAACCTCAAATTCCCACTATAACATGTACTTATGAACAATAGGTATTTTTACCGATTAAGTCGTTTTACTCGTTTTTACTTAAAACCGAGTAGCACAAGTTGTTTAACATAATTTAAAACCTCATATTCTATCATAAAACATCAAAATACACAATTATTCAACATGGGTCAATTTTTGAAATCAAACCCTAACTCAAATAAATGGTAGAAATAAAGAAATCATGTTACCAGGATTTCAAAAACGTAAAAATCATTAAAAAGGGGGCTAGAACAGACTTACAATCGAGCTTGGAAGCTTGAAAAACCCTAGCCATGGTTTCTCCATGCTATTTTCGGCCTTGAGGAAGAAGATGAGCAAAAATTGGCTTTTAATTTGATTTTTAATTCATTTAATCACTAAATGACCAAAATGCCCCTAACTTAAAAATATTTTTTTCACCCATTTCATGTCCATTTTTGTCCAATAAATTAACCAATGGTCTAATTACCATTTAAGGACCTACAATTTAAATTTTCATAACAATTGGACACCTCTAACACATAGAACTCAACTTTTGCACTTTTTACAATTTAGTCCTTTTGACTAAATTGAGTGCCCAAACGTCGAAATTTTCGTACAAAATTTTTTTACAAAATAATTCCATAAAAATGTAAACCATAAAACTATAAATAAAACACATTTCAATTTAACACCTTTACCATTTCATAAAAATGCCCTTAATGTCTTTCTTTGTAATTTTTCATGTACAAGCTCATTTTTGTCCAAAATTTTATAAATTGGTCAAATTGCTATTTAGACCTCCTAATTAATATTCCAAAGAAATTTCATACTAAAAGCTTCTAGAATGCAAGTTTTGCAACTTATTTGATTTAGTCCCCGATTTCAACTTAAGCACTTTATGATAGAATTTTTTCACGAAATTTTCACACAATCATGCAATCATATCATAAACCTCAAAATAATTATAAAATGATTATTTCTACCTCGAATTTGTGGTCATGAAACCACTATTCTGATTAGGCCCTAGTTCGGGATATTACAACAATTAAGCCCATTATTCATAATTTTAGAAAATTACACATTTGCCCCTAATATTTCATAACTTTGCAATTTAGTCCCTAGGCCCATAAAATGAAATTCATTCAATTTTAACCAAACCCAAGCCTAGCTAAATTCTTCCCATGCTATAAGCAGCCCATATTTTCACTTTATTCACACTTTTAACCACAACATTTCAACATTTCTCGATTTAATACCTAATTCACATTTTTGTCAAAAATCACTTTATAAAACTTGTATATCTTTCAATCGACATTCATAATCTATCAATAACTTTCAAAATACTCAAGTATTCAACAATGGTATCATTCAAAATCTTTAATAGTTTTGAAAACGAAGGTACAGGCTAGTTAGATTAACCTGTAACGAACTCAAAAACGTAGAAATCATTAAAAACGAGACAAAAATCGTACCTTAATGAGCTAGATTAGCTTAGCTGAATGGAAGCCCTAAAATGGTGGTGTTTTTCTTTGAGAAAGTCAGCAATGGCAAGAAGATGACACAAAATTGGTTGTATTTTTATTTAATTAATCTTTATTAACTAATTTACTATTATAACATTTAAAAGAAATAGAAATTTCACTAATTGCCATGTTGTCATCTTCCACTAACTCTCTAATGGTCTATTTACCATGAAAGTACTCATACAATTAATTCTATAGTCATTTGGTTCATTTAACTAATAGAACTCATATTTTACACGTTACGCGGTTTAGTCCTTTTTACCGAATTAACCAATAAAACAGTAAAATTTCTTTACGAAATTTTAACACAATAATTATATCATACTGTAAACCTTATTAAAATAATAAAATAAATATTTTAATTTCATATTTGTGGTTCCAAAACCACTGTTTTGATTTGACCGAAAACTGGCTGTTACAAAAGTGGTAAGTGTTGGCATGTTTGCAATGTGATCAATTAGGGTATGCTTTGATATGGAAATTAGTTAAGTATGTTTGGATGAAATATGACCATTAAACACAAATTTAGGTATGAATGCTTGTTTATGATTGAGGTACCTATATGGCATATTGGTTGTATGGTTAAATAGCCTATTGAATTGGTCATATTATGCATGTTTTGAGCATGTTTTATTGTATTGGTTGTATGTGCAAATGGCTTGTAGGTACATGCTTGAATTGGGTGAAAGAAATAGCTTGATTTTGGCCTATTTCTTGCCTACATGACCTACGACACGGGCGTGTATCCCGGGCGTGTGTGACACACGGCCATGCGACACGGGCGTGTGTCACACACGGCCATGCGACACGGTCGTGTGTGACACAAGGCCATGCTACACGGTCGTGTGTCCCCTCTAAGTTTTAAAAGGTTGCAAGTCAAGTAGTTACACAGCCCAGGACACAGCCTGGCACACGGGTGTGTGAGGCCATTTCAAAAGTTACATGGCTTGGAACATGGGCGTGTGGCTTGGCCGTGTGACCCAACTCAGAAAGTTACACAGGCACGAACACGAGCTAGGACACGGCCGTGTGTCCCTATTTCAAATGTTACACGGGCGTGTGTCTTAACCATGTAAGTCACACAGCCTGGCCAGATAGTCGTGTAACCCTTACAGTATAAATTTTTCTAACTTTTCCCTCAATGTTTTAAATGTTCCTGATTTAGTCCTAAATTGTTTCTAAAGTGTTTCTAAGGCCTCGAGGGTTCGAATAAGGGAAAATTTGCATGTGTTTGAATGAATTATGATATGATTTATGAAATGTTTGGAATTGAATGTTTTTAAGTTATGTTTTAACGGTAATACTCTGTAACCCTATTTTGACGACAGATACGGGTAAAGGGTGTTACAAAAGTGGTACTTAAGGAACTTTTAAGAGTTGTAAAACAATCACCAAGTTTAGTTCTCGAGAAAGTTGTTGAAAGACCTGCAAATAATCAATAGCATAGAGGAATTTGTCATAGTGGGAGAGTTTTTAAGAAATTGGACTTCTTTATCTATGATGGTAGTATTTATAATATAGAAGTCAATCATGAAGATCATGATCCACTCGCTTATAAGGAGGCTATGCAGGACGTTGATTTAAAGCTTTGGAAACAAGTCATGGATGCCGAGATGTATTTGATAAAATTCAATATAGTGTGGGAACTTGTAGACTTACCAGTTGCGATGAAAATCATAGGGTGTAAGTGGATCTATAAGAGTAAGAGAATATGGAAGGGAAAATGGAAACACATAAACCTAAACTTGTAGGAAAAGACTACAGAAAGAAGGCATTAATTACAATGAGACTTTCTCTCCAGTAGCCATGGTTAAGTCTATCCGAATACTCTTATCCATTTTTGCTGCTCACAATTACAAGATCTGACAAATAGATGTCAATACAACATTCTTGAATGGCTATCTTGATGAGACCATTTACATGACTCAACCCACTGGCTATGTTGTCAAAGGAAAGGAACAGAAAGCTTGCAAACTGATAAGATCCATTTATGGACTTAAGCAGACGTCCCGCTCATAGAATAAAAGATTTGATCAAACAATTAAGACTTTTGGGTTTGAGTAAAATGCTGATGAACCTTGTGTTTATAGCGTATAAAAGACAAAAAGGTGGTCTTTCTTGTTTTGTATGTCGATGATATTCCACTTATCAAAAAAAATGTAGAAGAGTTGTCATCAGTTAAATTGTGGCTAACCCAGCAGTTTACCATGAAGAACCTGAGTGAAGCTAGTTATATTCTTGGAATTCGAATCCTTAGGGATCAAAAGAATAAAATGACAGCTCAATCACAAGCTTCACACATCATAAGGTACTGGAACAATTTACAATGATCGATGTGAAGCCAGACGCTCAGTCGACTGTATTGAGTTTTTATCTTTTTTTGGATGATTGTCCTAAGCAGCAGAAGAAAAAGAACATATGAGTAGGGTTCCATATGCTTTGATAGTTGAAAGCCTTATGTATGGGATGTTTTGCACACGTCCAAATATCTGTTTTGTAGTAGGAATATTATATGTGGTGAAAGTAGCTTCTGAAGATAACCTTGCAGATCCATTTGTTAAGACTCTTGTAACTAGGAGTTTTAACAAACACGTCGAGAATATAGGAATGTAAAACATGAAACATTTAATTCACTAGGGTAAGTGGGAGATTATTAGGAAATGTGCCCATATTGTAGTAAACATGTAATTGTTTTCTATGTATTTGAACGATGAATAAATAAAGTTAATTTTACATTTCGCTATTATATTTTTTGTGTTTTTGTCTTTCATGTTTTGCATGCAGAGAAAAATTGTGACAAACAAATATTAACTCATTGATTGTCTAAGTTCAAACTAATGATAAGTGGCACTGTAAGACTGTTTACATTGCAAGAAATATAACTTACTTCAGTAAATAATCTAAACGAGCCTGTAATCTCGTAAAAAAATCAAAGTGAGTATTTGATTCAAATACTTAGAAGCATTATTATGTTGTCTACAATTTTAATTAGGGAGATGACTAGTATTGACTATCGGAGCAATTGACTCTACGGGTAGAGACATGGATGTATTCATTGGAAGAATGATACATTAGATTGGACCCAAGATGAATTAATTTTGAATTCGTTTGTGAATTAATTCACTTGTAACGTTTATGGTGTGATTTACCTAAATTCTAAGTTAGTCACTGACCATAGGTATGTAACTCATGTGCTTTGATATAAGTGGAGGATTATTCTCTAAAGATGATTAAGCCCATAGCCAGTATGTTGGGTACATGATTTGTGTATAGTATGGCTTTACTAGCAACAATGGAATTTATGACTCGATTAAAGAGTTAACGATATCCTCTCATTGATATTTTGTGGATTGATAAATATATAATGTGACCACGGGTTGCTTGTTCTCGAATGATTTATCATAATCATTTGTTGGCAGTGATCATATTAATCATTAAGAAGACACAATGGTGACAATGAGATAAAATAAAATTATATTGAGTGAATGGATTTAACTCAAAAGAATCAATGATATCATATGAGGGTAACACACATATGGCGAGGTCATTGGATAAAACAGTTGGATGAATTACTTTCGTAAAGAGTATACAATAATGAGTTTTCAATCATGGTACTTCTTGTGGACTAACTCCATGATTAAGTAAATTGCGAATTATTGGAATGATGCTTTTGGACATAATTACAATTACTAAAGCCTAATTGTATATGTCCGATTGGTCCTTCCACTAACTCAACAAAAGCTAGTTCAGACTGCATTTGAATCAGAAGAAAATTCTACGACTTTGGAAATAATTTAATTGAGTCGATTTATTCAATGTGGATTAAATTAGGCGGCCATGAGAATTGTTCAACTAGAGAATTTGATTAAAGAATTTTCTTGAAAAATTAATTTGGAAAATCTAAGTGATTGTTTAGAAAACTAATTTTAATCAAGTAAAATTTAATTAATATGATATTTTTGAAAATTAATTTTCAAGTCAGACAATTGACCTAATGGGTCATTAAACTTGAAAATTGGACCTGAGATTGAAAATTGGGCCCAAGAACCCAAAATTGATACTCAAAAATTGGTCGAATCGGGCTTGGTATGTGAAACCGAGTCGATAGTCCAACCAGTGGCTAAATCAGATTGATTGGACCATCACTAGCCAGGACCGAATTGGCTCAAGATGTTGTATGGCTGTCGCACTTGCGATGGCACCATCGGATGCGACAGTACTGACGACGACGACGGTGACATTCCGATGGCAAATAAATATTATTTTACCCGATAATTTGATTTCAAATTAACTATTCCAAAAATAATATTATTTTAATAAATTTAATATTTAATTTAATTTAATACTTATCATGATAGTATTTTATTAATTTAATATTAAAATGATGATTTTAATATTAAATTTAATCTAATATTTATCTTGATAAGTATTATATTAATTTAATATTAAAATGATTAAGTTTAATCATAGTTGAACTCTCTAAACTCTCCCTATATTAAGAGTCGTGGATCAATATTTTTAAAACACTTGAATTTAAGAGAAAATTGTAGAGAGAAAATTCTCTAAAGAAATTATTTCAAAAATTTTTAGAGATATTTTCTTATTTATAACTTGGCCCAAAAGTTTAGAGAAATTTTTGAATTACCCCACTGGTAATTTTCTGAAAAATTTTCTGATTCGAAGCGAGTCGAAACTCGACAAGCATGAGTTTGAGAATAGTGGAGAAAACTACTCGGTTTAAGCGTTCATCCTAAACGAATCGAAATGGTACAATTTTGATTAAGTGTTTGTTACTTTAGATATTACAACCAAGTTCTAATTTTGGAAAAAAAAAATTAAAACTCTATTTTTCCTTAAACTTATTTTCTATTGCGTTTTTCAAACCTGATTTTCCAACATTATGCATGTCACATAAATCACTATATATCAAATCAATCATTTTTTTCTTTTTAACCTTAGGGAAAGGGTTTCTAGTAATTTTAGCCAGCATACATGTATTACATTTTTCAATATGATTATTAAAAATATGAATTAAATATAACTTATGAATGTTATTCAATTTTGTATAATTCAAATGACCTAATCTATAATGCCACAAACAAGAAGATTCAATCATATAAGCAAAAAATATATATATTTATTCTTATTAATAATATTGAGTTTTAACATACCTTTATACATATACCTTTTCCCAAAAAAAATTCTCTCTATTAGATAGAATAAACTTATCTGCCTCAAAAACAAGTTTTAAACCAAACTTATTTAACAAACTTCGAGACACTAAATTCTTCCTAACTTCTAGTATATAATATACATCATTCAATATTAAAACCTTTCCAAAAGTGAATTGTAATTCAACAGACCTTTTGCCTTTGATTCCTAAGGTGGAAAAATTCCCTACGTACAAGTCATTGCCATATTCCCATTGTGTGAACTTTGTGAACATACTTTTGTCTTTGCAACATGTTTGGTTGCTCCAGTATCAATCGACCATGCATTATCATATTGTGCCATATTAATTTAAAAAATAATGGCAACAAACTGTTCGTTATTGATGAACCATAAAAGTAACATATTTTTAACCCATACTTGGTATATTTTTGGATGATTTACCTTATTATTTAATGAATTCGATGCTCCTAATCCTTTAATTTCATGTTTTATACTTAGGTGAGTATAGGTAAGTGAAAAGAGCAAGAAATAGGCCAAAAAAAGAACAAAATGGGCTAATTTCAGTATTCCACACGGCCTAGGCACTTCTACACGGGCAGAGCACATGCCCGTGTGAGACAAACGAGCTGGCCACACGCCCGTGTGAGACAAACGGGCAAGGCCGTGTTGACTTAAAATCAAGCCAGCATTGCACACAGCCTGAACATTTGCACACGAGTAGACCACACACCCGTGTCCTTGTCGAGCCCTATTTCAATTCTACTCGAAAATGGGCTAATTTTTAGGTATTTTGGGCATTCTAAAGTCTATTTAAACACACTAGGAGAGGATTAAAGGGGTCACACAGAGCAGAATGCAGAGAATTACTCGAAGAAAGCGTTGGATTCATCTCGGAAGCAGGAATCTCCTTCAAGATTGAAGATCCCCCTTCAATTTCCTCGAAGTTTTTGGGTTTCTTTATGTTTTGTTATTTTCCAATTTTTGTGATGTTTTCCCTTATAAGCATGAACTAAATCCCTTAGATACCTAAGCGGGATGAAACCTAAGATGAATCTTATTATTTTTTGAATTATATGATAAATACTTGATTTGTTCTTAATTATATTTATTAATTCTTGTTTTAATATTTCAGGATATTAATCCAAGTTAAATGTGCTTATTTAGTGGAGCAAAAGTCCCTGTTTAGGAGTAGATCTAACATAATTAAGCGGCGTTGATTGCAACCCTAGAGATAGAGCGACATAAATCTGTCGGGTTAGAGTCAAATCTAATAAGGGAATCCATTAATCGAGTTAATGCAAAAATAGTGGTTTTAATTAGAAAGAAATTTCAATTAATCAACCTAGAGTTAGTTGTTTTTAGTCTCAAAAGAGATAATAACATAAATTAGGGATTTCTGCTGATCAAGTCAAGTGAATAAATCGTCTAATTCAGAGTTGAATAATAAGTGAAGTCTAGGTGGATTCTCCTTGGGTATTGTCTATCTCAATTTTTTTCCAAAAGTCTTTCTCTAAATTCGCTCTCTGTGCATTCTTAGTTAGTTAATTAGTTTAATTAAAAACAAATCCCCTTTATTTCTAGGCTAGATAATAAAAAGATAGTTAATACTAGTACTTTTTGTAACACCCCCTACCCGTATTCGTCGCCGAAATAGGGTACGAGGCATTACCAGAGTTTACCAAATTAATTTTTCCGTTATTACGAGTTAAATAGTATTCATTTATCGAAACATGTTATGACGTCCCGTAGATGGGTTTTCAAAGCCCAAAACATACATCGGGACCAAACCGAGATTTAATCGAAACCATAGGGAATATTTCGCAAAAACCCAATTTTTTTTAACTCAATATAACCCCTTTATAGATATCTAACCTTCCCTGCAATTTTAAACCGAAACCAATCCAAATCAACCAATCCAATTCAACATATTTTCAAGATAGATTCATGCATATCCATAAGATAACCACATCACATACCAAAACCAAGATTTGTTAGCCACACCAATGGCTAACTTTACATTCATTTCACATTAACATTTACTTTATTAACTTATACATGCCATTGATTTCCAAAATAAAGTTTCTGGATATACCAAAATGTTGAGGTTGATAGTGTGATGTGTCTCCGACCGAATTCGACCTCCGAGCTCTTAATACTACAAAATAGGGAAAAAGGAAACAGGGTAAGCACATTGTGCTTAGTAAGCTCATGTAACAAGAATTATACTTACCTAATATTTTCAATACAATACAAAAAACATTCATACATCCATCCAATGCATTGTTATTGATATCCGTACTATTATCACGATTTAAGGCAAGCGCACCTATCGAACAGTAGTATAGCTTAGTGGCAAGACCGAGATATCGTACCCAAGGGAACCAAGAGTATTAGTTCTAACTTTCTTTCTATTATTTAACCTGAGAATAAAAGGGGATTTTTATTAAACTAAACTAACTACTAGACTAAGCTAAGAATGCACAAAAAATAAATTGGGGAGAAACTCTTAGGAAAACTGATTGATTTGGACAATACTCAAGGGAGAATCCACCTAGACTTCACTTATTATCAACTCTTGAACTAGATGATTTATTCACTTGACTTGATTCGTAGAAATCCCTAACTTATGTTAATATCTCTTTCGAGACTAAAAACAACTAACCCTAGGTTGATTAATTGAAATCTCTTTCTAATTAAAACCCCTAGTGTTGCTTTAACTCGATCTATGGATTCCCTTATTAGGTTTGACCCTAATCCGGTAGATTTTCGTCGTCCTATCTCTAGGATTGCAATCAACTCCGCTTAATTGTGTTGGATCTACTCCTATGCAGGGACTTTTGCTCCTCTACATAAGCACATTCAACTTAAATCAATATCCCGTAAATATCAATTTAAGAGTTAAAAATACAATTAAGAACAAATCAAATATTTATCATATAATTCAAGAGAAAATAATAACAAGATTTGTCTTAGGTTTCATCCCCCTCAAGTATTTGGGGGAATTAGTTCATGATTATAAAAGAAAACATCTTAGAAGAAATAAAATAACAAAACATAAAGAACCCAAAAACCCCTGAAGGTAATTGAAGGGAGATCTTTAGTCTTGAGGGAGAATTCAGCTTCTGAGATGGATCAATCGGCTTCCCTTGGAGTAATTCCTTGCTTCTACTCTCTGTATTGGCAGAAATAATGCACTCTTTTGTGGGAGAAAAAGCACACTTAGTAGTTGTCCCCTAGGGTCTTTATATAGAACTTTGGAATGCCTTTCTTAGCCCCTAAGTAGCCTTTTCCAAGTGAAATTGAACTTCCTCACGACAGGGACACGCTCGTGTGCCATGCCCGTGTGGATCAAGGCCCAGGCCGTACTCGGGTCTATTAAGGTGGCACGACCGTATGGTCAGGCCGTGTGAGTAGGGTTGGGCCGTGTTCATGCTCAAAGTGGCACGGCCGTGTCACACGGCCGTGTGGAGAACTTCCAGGCCGTGTTGTTTTCATACTTTGGCCCATTTTCTCTGTTTTCAGCTCGTTTCTCGTTCTTTTCACTTCCCTATGCTCACCTGAGTATAAAACATGAAATTAAAGGTTTAAGAGCATCAATTTACACAAATCAATGGTTAATTCATCTAGAAATTAGGCTAAGCATGAGGTAAAAACATGTATAATTTATCGTTTATCAGTTATCCTAACATGCACAAACTCAGCATTCAAGTTAGTCCAATAATTTCAATATATTAATAATATATACAATGATTGATGAGTTCATCAATACCATGATTTCCATTCCATTATTATTTTTCCATATTTATCCCTGTTGAATTTCTCAAAATTTCGATGGATTTTTAGGGGTACACTTTAGTGTACAAATCCGGGTCCATCAATTCATATTCATGTGCGCACATTTCCATTTCAGAGAGCACACTCCCGTGAACCTCATCTTTACAGCGGGATTACCCGTCTAGGCTAAATCCCCTATAATATAAACTCATAGAGTATTGTCGGAATTACCAGTCCAGGCTAAATTCAGACCCTAATTCAGATTACCCGTCTGGGTTAAATCCATTTTACACATATTATTCGGGAGGGCTATATCAGGATAGGATCACCCGTCTGGGCTAGATCCTTTTTACCGTCAATTCCTTTTCAGAGATCCATCAAATTTTCCTTTCATTCAACCGGAATTTATTCCCCTTTTTATCAAATATATCAATGTTTCATAAATTTTCATGCAATGAATATTCAAATCATATTCACATCAATAACACACGTTTCCAGCATTTAAGAATATAATTCAAGTTACAAGAACTTACCTCGATACTTGTTCGTATACAAAAAAATCTACTAATCTCGAACTTTTTTCTTTCCTCGATCTAGCTTCGTATTTGAGTCTTCGGGATCTAAATAAATAAATGTAATCATCAATTTAACATTTCATGTTCATATGTACCATTCTCTACAATTCCACTATTATTTATAGTTCATTCAAAGCTATCTACTTGAGTCTTAGTCACTAAATTATTTTTATCTTAAGCTACGGAACTCCAAATTAAGATCCACTAATTTTTCCTGAAACTAGACTCACATATCTTTTTACCATAAAATTTTCAGAATTTTTGGTTTAGCCAATAAGTGCAATTTATTCTTTAAATTCACCCCTGTTTTGCTATATGATAGTTCTGACATTTCTTCACTAAAAATTAATTATCTCCTCCTACGGAACTTGGATGATGTTCCCACTTATTTCTCTTGAAAATAGACTCATTAAGGATTTCAAACATATAAATTTAAGCCACTAATTATTTTTATCCAATTTTTGGTGATTTTCCAAAGTCAGAACAGGGGAACCCGAAATCATTCTGACCTTGTCTCACAAAATTTATTATATCTCATGATTTACAATTCCATTGCTTACACCGTTTCTTCTATGAGAAACTAGACTCAATAAGATTTAATTCTATTTTTTTTCATCCTCTAATTCGATTTCTAAAATTTATGGTGATTTTTCAAAGTTAGACTACTGCTGCTGTCCAGAACTGTTTTAGTACAAGAGGTTTATTACCATTTTTCCCCTAAGCTTTTAATAAATGATAATTTCATCCCTACTCAATTAACCTCTCAATTGAGATGGTTTTTCTCAATTAATACTTTATTCTATCATTTTAAACTACTTTATAGCCTTTGGAAATCAGAATTTCAGCACCAGACTTCAATTTCACACTCTTTTACAAATAGGTCCTCAATATCCACTTTTTATTCATTTCATTCAACAAAATCATAATATAATAAGATTAAAGCTTAAATTCCATGATAAATCATCATATAATTGCAGCACTCAACCATGGTGACTTGCAATTTCATCCATGAAATTAAAAACTAATGAATTTAATAGTAGGAACTAGTTGTAAAAGTCTTAAAAACACAAAAATACCAAGAAAAAGGCAAGAATTAACTCACTTGGTATAAAAATTATGAAATAACAGCTTAAATAACCCCTCCTATGGTGTTTTGGCTGATGAGAGTGAAGAGAAATCACAATAAATCTAGATATTTCCATATTAGTCCTAGTTTTATTTAGTTAATAATGCAATATTCCAAAATTTCCCTTAAATCATCCATTCTCCTGATTTTTCTCAGCTTATGCCGCCCAAAATATCTCCTTTGGGCTTATTTACACTTTAAATCTCTCCTCATTTGACAATTGAGCTATTTAATCCTTCTAGTAACTTTTACACCCTTTTCAATTTAGTCATTTTCATTTAATTAACTGCCCAAACGTTAAAATTTTCTAACGAAATTTTAATACCATATTACTAACATTTCATAAATATTTATAAAAATATTTTTGACTCAGTTTTACGAGATCGAGGCCTTGATAACTTATTTTTACCTAATTTCTTCAATAATTTCTTTTTTTTACCCACTAAATCGGTAAAATTTTTCTATTGATATTTTCATACAATTTTTCTATCATATCAATATTTATGCAAAAATATTAAAATAAATTACTCTTTAAATCGGATTTGTGGTTACAAAACTACTATTCTAGTAACCCTAAATTTAGGCCATTACACTTTTAGTCCTCGTAGATACGATATTCCAGTCTTGCCATAGCTATAATACTGTTCGATAGGTGCGCTTGCCTTTATCGTGATCATAGTTAGTTTTGGGATCACCGACCAAGTCGCCGTTGCCGGGGAACTAAGATATTAGGAACACTAAATTTTTATTACTTTAGCCATTTTTACTTTTATTGCAATTTACTTTTTATTTTTAATTTAATTTTTATTTTCTAATATCTCTGTTATTTGTTTCTGACAGGTGTCTCTAGTTTATGACTAGAAGGAATCTGTCAAGACCTTTGCTATTTGACAGTGAGATCGAAGCATCAGCTCGTAGAAACCGAAGAGAAATAAGGCGAAGTCTATAGTACATAGAGGAAGAGCAAGAGAACATGACTAATACCATCAAAGAGATGGCGGAAAATCATCCACTACCTCCTGTGGTAGCCGCAGTTCTTGCAAATCAGAATTCTGCTCCTCATACTATGTATGATTATGCTAAGCCTAATTTAGCTGGTACTGAATTGAGTATTGTTAGACCTGCTGTTGCTGTAAATAATTTTAAACTGAAACCTAACACTATACAAATGATACAACAGTTTGTTCAGTTTGATGGTTTGCAGGACGAGGATCCCAATACGTATTTAGCAAACTTTCTGGAGTTCTGCGATACTTTTAAAATTAATGTCGTTTCTGATGATGCCATACGCCTTCGGTTATTTTTTTTCTTTAAGGAATAAGGCTAAACAGTGGTTGAACTCTCTACCACAAGGGTCCATCACTACTTGGGACCAAATGACCGAAAAATTTCTTTTAAAATATCTCTTCTTTTGTGCAGATGGATCTAGGAACACTTTATGATGCATAGGAGAGATATAAGGATTTATTGAGAAGGTGTCCTCACCATGGGTTACCTTTATGGCTTCAGGTTTAGACTTTCCACAATGCTTTGAACCCCTCTATGAGGCAAATAATCGATGCAGCTGCTGGCGGAACAATAAATAATAAAACACCTGAGGAGGCTTATGGGTTCATAGAAGAGATGTCATTGAATAATTATCAGTGGCAAGTCATAAGGACGAAGCTGACAAAAGCCGCCGGTGTTTTTAATGTTGACGCAGTCACTATGCTATCTAACCAGGTAGAGCTTTTGAATAAAAAGATTGATGGTTTGTATGGTTCTACTCAGGTAAATCCAGTGATACGGTGTGATTCAATTGGAGGAGGGGTGCGCAACACAGAATAGTCATCCTACAACCTTTACACTGAGGAGGAACAAGTTCACTATATGGGTAATAATTCTAAACCACAGGATAATCCTTATAGTAACACTTATAATGCAGGTTGGAGGAACTATCCCAATTTCTCGTGGGGTAGTCAAGGTAATCAGAGACCTCCGCCCCCTTTAGGCTTCCAACAACAACCTTACCAATAGGAAAAGAAGCCAAACCTAGAAGAGATGCTTACGAAACTCATCTTGGTGTCAAAGACTCACTTCCAAAACACAGAAACTGCGCTAAAAAATCAGCAAGCATCGATTCAAGGGCTAGAAAATCAATTGGCCAACTAGCCAAGATGTTTTCTGAATGACCACAAGGTAGCTTGCCAAGTAACACAAAAACTAACCCAAGGGAGCAACTCCATGCTATCACTGTGCTCGATGAAGGAGGGTTAGTTAAATATGAATCAGAACTGAGGCAAGAAGATATGGTAAGTAAAGGTAAGGTTGAGGTAAGCTACAACGAACCAATAAGTAAAGAGTATAAACCTCGTTTGCCATACCCAAATGCGACAAGAAAAGACCGCACGACGAATAATTTAGTAATTCCTTAAACTATTAAAAAGATTACATATTAACTTACCATTTATTGAAGCTCTTTCGCAGATGCCAGATACTGTTAAATTCTTAAAGGAGCTTTTAGCAAACAAACGGAAGATAGATGAGTCGTCGCATGTGGAACTAAATGCAGTGTGCTTAGCTATTCTGCGAAACAAACTACCTAACAAATTGAAAGATCCAGGGAGTTTTACTATTCCTTGTTTAATTGGTAGTTTAAATGTTAACAATGCTTTAGCTGATTTGTGGGCAAGTATTAACGTAATGCCTTACAAAATGTTTAAACAACTAGGTCTTGGGAAACCCAAACAAACTAGGATGAGCATTCAATTGGCTGATAAAACCATTAGATTTCCTAAGGGTACAACTGAAGATGTTCTTGTTAAAATTGATAAATTTATATTCTCAATAGATTTTTTTGTTCTAGACATGGATGAGGATAGCGATGTGCCTTTAATTTTAAGGCGACCCTTTTTAGCAACTGCTAGGACTATTATTGATGTGGGCATAGGTGAACTCACACTTTGTGTAGGGATGACACGATTACTTTTCAAGCTCGTGATTCTGTTAGGATATCTAACGATAGAGATAACATTACGAGTTCTTTTAATGTGAGTAACCTTACGACTCAACCTTCTTTGCAGGACATTCCTCGTAAAAACGCAATGGAGCCACGATTAAACTCATATAGCATGAACAGAACGGCTCCGGAGGAACAAAGATTACAGATCGAGGAACTAGATGAATGGCGGATGCAGGTTAAGAAGAAACCAAGAACACATAATGAACCAAAACGAATCCATGACGAGCCTACAGATAAAACGAATCAATTTAAGGTTGGGGATTAGGTATTATTAGACAAAATGGACCCTAGAATTGCCACGCCTGAGCCTAATACAAATGATGCACCTCCCTTAACTGTAGTAAATGTCTATCCCTATGGTACGATTGAGGTTAATCATTCCAAATTCAGCACTTTTAAGGTAAATGGTACTCAACTCAAACTTATTTTGATAGAATTGATAGCAGAAGAGAGGATGTCCAACTCTTCGAACCACCATGACCATGCAAAATCAAGGTAAGTCGAGCTTAGACTCTAAATAAGCGCTTCTCGGAAGGCAACGCAAGCACTAACACCATTAACAAGTTTATTTTATCTGTTTTTCATGTTTTAAGTGCAGGTTTTTGACCCACACAGACGTATCCTTGGCTGCATGGAAATAGGGCTAAAAATCCCCAAGTATCGATAGGAACACGGCTATAAACAGAGCCACATAGCCTGGACACACGGGCTTGTCCTAGGCCGTGTGAAACCTGGAGCTTAATTTTTCAAATTTTAAACAAGTCAGAGTCAAACACGGCAAGGCACACGGCCATGTGCGAGAGACGGCCTAGCCACACGGGCGTGTGAAAGGTAACACGAGCATAGGGGACATAACAAGGTGTGGGAGAAGCGAAGAACGAGGTACACGACCGTGTGACACAGCCGTGTGGACCACACAACCTGGACATACGGGCATGTCATAGGCTGTGTGATGAATAGGCATTAAAATTCCACGATAAACACAGGTAAAACTCGAACCACACGGGTGTGTGACACGCTTGTGTGGCCTAACACGGGGCTGTTACACGACAGTGCCCCTTTTTAAACCCCTAAAAACCCTATTTTCTATTTTGTCTTCTTCTTCTTCCAAACCCAACCCCAAGCCCTAACCGCTGCACTTGCTTCCCCCACCGTCCGACCACCACCCTAGTCCACCGTCCTACCTCTCCCCCTTGGCAAACCGAGCGACTACCTCCCCCTCTCTCCACTCACATTTCTCACATTTTCCCCCCTTCCTCCCAATCCCAAGCCCTCTCTTTCCCCCTTGAACCTTTCAGCCCGACCACCACTGACTCGTGCCACCCCGTCTTGCTACTTACTCATACACCCAACACCGAAACCCCAACCATCTTTATCCTAGTCAGTTTTCTCTTTCTCCCTCCCCATTTTCTTTATTTTTATTCTTATTTATTTAGTTTTTCACTGCTGCCAATTTTTATAACTATGATTTGTCTTTTTGTTCAGTAATGTTTTTTGTAAATTATGAATTTGACTTATCCATACTGCTACATTGTAGTTCTATTAGTCAATTTTTATTTTTTTGGTTCTTATCTATTCTGCACATCCACTGCTAAGTATGATTATTTATTTCCTATCTCTAACCTGAGTTTTAGTATTAAGAAGCATGTTCGATTTCCTATTTATTTAATCTATATTGCTTTTATGTCTAAAATATTAGCCTATGTCAGTTCCAATATTTACTATTGTCAATATCATTGACTTTGTCTTTTATTTCCAATTTATTTTTTGTTTTGCATCTTTTCTTTGATCCATTCTTTAATCAATTCTTCGTACTAGGATTCGTTATCTGGTTTTGGCACGCTAAAATTTTTGTCCAAACTATTTTAATAGTGATTCCTTTAGGACTACTTAGATTTCGCCCTTTTTGGACTTTATTTGCCTTTTTTGCTTATTAATAAAGGTCTTTTACACTTTCTTGCAGGTACATTATGACGAACACGGGCGAAAAATCCAAGGTCGCAGTTCTCGGTTCGAAAAAGCGGAAAGGCCTAGGTGTGACTTCCTCGAGCGCATCTGTCGAGGCTCGTCATCCTTTGCTCTAATTTTCAAGAGGCCCTCAGGATGATTTATTTCAGCTCCTGCACGTATGACCATTAGGTGTAGGCTGCTGCATCGACTAGGCTGCATTGGAGCAGGTCCAACTTGCCAACCATGTTCGAGCTCATCTCGCTACTACCCCTTGGGATATGTTCTTTGATATCATCGAGCCCACTTACATGGAGTTGACCCTCGAGTTTTACACGACGTTCCACGTTCAGCATGTCATGTCTACTCATGACGAGGCCGGTACTATCACTTTTCGACTTGGAGGACTTGTACGACACCTGAGCATATTGGAGTTTGGAGCAACATTAGACCTTTACATAAAGGAGTTTATGGCTTCAGAGGATTTTTTCCACCTCCATCGTCACATGCACTAGTCGCCCCCTTACTATTGGACCGATCTTAAGGCGAGTACTGTCCCCTATGATACGAGTCACTCGAAGGCAACTTCTCTCCCTCCAGCACTTCGATACATACACGCCCTTTTGGCTCACACTTTGACTGGCAGGAGAAAGAGCACTGGAGTTGTGAGCACTATTGACGCGTACTACCTTTGGAGCATGTCGACTGGCCACGTATTCGACTTAGCATACTTCATTGCTTTTACCTTTCGCCATTAGATAGACTGCCATAGGAGGGGCCCTATTTGTTTAGGTCCCTATGTGACTCGCCCAGCTCGACATTTCGGCCTCTTTGGCATGCCAAATATGTCAACGACACTCACACTAGTAGGCCAGATGTCTCTTCAAGGAATTTCTAGTATGATCCGTATGAGGATGATAGAGCGGCGTCGTGGAGTGGACCTCCCTCAGTACCGACTAGTTCGCTCTGATGGTCAGGATGAACCAGAGGATATTACTGATGATGTCCCATTCCATCACGAGTACCTACATCCACCACCACCACCAAGTCACCGACCCACTCATTCTGTTGCCATCTTGATAGACATATTCGAGCGTCTCACTCGCTTTGAGCAGTAGTGTTTTGAGAGATTCGACAGTATGGATGCCACTCTTCGACAGATTTGCCACCATCTTCATATTTCTCCTTCAACACCGTCGACTAATGATGCATCCAATGATGAGGACATTTGAGTCCATTTGATTTATTTTTATTTTTATTTTTATCATTATTTTTATTTTAATTCTTCGTTAAAGACTTGTCATTTTGAACTATGTTTATCTTTATGGTTCTTATCGAGTAATACTTTAATTCTCTTTCACAGTTGTGTTTATTTTCTTAAATAGCTCAGAATCATGCACTTCATTAGGTCTTTCTCCAATTTTGCTTTCACTATTCCAAAGGTCTCATCCAAAATTTTGGGAAGTTTCGTTCCTCTACCTTTCTCCAATTCTGTTTTCACTATTCCAAAGGTCTTTGTCCATTAAGGACAATGTACATCTTAAGCGTGGGGAGGTTATTTATATCTTTATCAGAAAATCCCTGAATTTTGTCTTATTCTCAAGTAACTTTCTCATATTACTTTTAGAATGAATTTTGATTGATTTATGATTTTTAGTGATATGTTTTGGATTAAATCATAGGCAGTTGCATATTGATGGTTTGAACTTTAAGTCATTAGAGAATCAAGATGATAAGTTGATTTTTGAGAATTAAAAATTTTCTAGGTTATTTCCCCAAATTGAGGGATTATCTTGAAATTTAAAATTCACTGAATTGGCATCAAAAGCCATAATTTTTGTGAGATTTTGAGCCTTTAGCGCATATATTCTTTCTTGCTCACTTTTATTGTTGCTTATGAGTATGTCAATATTGATTTATTATTTTAGAACTTTCTTCAATTATACATGTCAAGACCATACCATTGATTTGATATACCGAGATGATAAAGGCACCTAGGTTTTAACCCACTCACTCCATAAAAAGCCTACCCTTTTAATTAACCCTTAGTGAACCCCTTTGAGCCTAACAAACCATTTATTGATTTACCCTCAATTTTAACCCATAAGCCTATTTTTGATTCCTTAAGAATTTCTCTTATTTACTTTGATCCCTATTTTGTCGAGATTTGATTTGAATTAATGCCTAGCTATGTTCTTCTATTCAGTTAGTAAATTTTCATACTTGATTTGTTCTTAGATAAAAAAACATATATAATAAATAAATATACAAAGTTATTTCAATTGTTTAGTATATTACGAAGTTCTATAATGCTTGAACTTGAACAGTGTTATTCATGAGGAAAAGCTTAATTCTATGATTATTCATTCAGTAATGTAATTTTCTAGTATTAATTATTTTTCTAGTTTGGTAATTTTTTAGTTCAATCTCGATTTTAACCTTCTCTTTTAGCCTTTATCCACACCCCTAACCAAAGCCCCATTACAACCCTCTAAAGACCTTTTGATTGATGTATCATCTCAATTCATAGTGGTGGAGATTTGATTTTCATGCAAGCTTATGGTAATAACTTTTCATGTTTGACTATTGAGTGCTTAATTTTTGAACCTTAAACACCTTGAGTGATTTAAGTGAATCTTTCGTTAGGATGTCAACTCTGTGTAATTTTGAATTAAAGGTAACTACTTAGATGAAGGGAAATACCTATGTTTTCATGATAAAATGTTCAACTTGGATTGTTTGAAACTTTGATGTTCTTTTAGTTGACTCTCAATGTATGATTACTTGTGGTTTATTTCGAAACATTATTGATAAGAATTATAAGTGGAGAAAAATTTATTTTTAATTATGAGTTGAGGATTTTGCTTGAGGACAAGCGAATGCTTAAGTGTGGGGATATTTGATGAACCGTAAAAGTACCATATTTTTTACCCATACTTGGTATATTTTTGGATGATTTACCTTATTATTTAATGAATTCGATGATCTTAATCCTTTAGTTTCATTTTTATACTTAGGTGAGCATAGGTAAGTGAAAACAGCAAGAAACGGGCCAAAAAAGGGCAAAATGGGCTAATTTTAGTATTTTACATGGCCTAGGCACTTCCACACTGGCAGATCACATGCCTTTGTGAGACAAACAGGCTGGGCACATGCTTGTGTGTCAAGGCTGTGTCGACTTAAAATCAAGCCAGCATTGCACACAGCCTGAACCTTTGCACACGGGTAGACCACACGCCCGTGTCCTTGTCGAGCCCTGTTTCAATTCTACTCAGAAATGGCTAATTTTTAGGTATTTTGGGCATTCAAAAGTCTATTTAAACACACTAGGAGAGGATTAAAGGGGACACACAGAGCAGAAAGTAGAGAATTACTCGAAGAAAGACGTTGGATTCATCTCGGAAGTAGGAATCTCCTTCAAGACTAAAGATATCCCTTCAATTTCCTTGAAGTTTTTGGGTTTCTTTATGTTTTGTTATTTTCTAATTTTTAAGATATTTTCCCTTATAAGCATGAGCTAAATCCCCTAAATACCTAAGGGGGATGAAACCTAAGATGAATCTTATTATTTTCTGAATTATATGATAAATACTTGATTTGTTCTTAGTTATGTTTATTAATTCTTGTTTTAATATTTCAGGATATTAATTCAAGTTAAATGTGCTTATTCACTGGAGCAAAAGTCCCTGTTTAGGAGTAGATCCAACATAATTAAGCAAAGTTGATTGCAACCCTAGAGATAGGGTGATATAAATCTGTCGAATTAGAGTCAAATCTAATAAGGGAATCCATTAATCGAGTTAATGCAACAATAGAGGTTTTAATTAGAAAGAAATTTCAATGAATCAACCTAGAGTTAGTTGTTTTTAGTCTCGAAAGAGATAATAACATAAATTAGGGATTTCTACGGATTAAGTCAAGTGAATAAATCGTCTAATTCAGAGTTGAATAATAAGTGAAGTCTAGGTGGATTCTACCTTGGGTATTGTCTATCTTAAGCGTTTTCCAAAAGTCTTTCTCCAAATTTGCTCTCTGTGCAGTTTTAGTTAGTTAATTAGTTTAGTTAAAAAAAATCCCCTTTATTTTTAGGTTAGATAATAAAAAGATAGTTAATACTAGTACTTTTAGTCCTCGTGGATACGATATTCTGGTCTTGCTATAGCTATATTACTGTTCGATAGGTGCGCTTGCCTTTATCGTAATCATAGTTAGTTTTGGGATCACCGATCAATTATTATCAACCTTAGAAGAAGATTTCGTCTTTAAAAGTCGACATTCATTCTTGAAATGTCCCAACTTACCATAATGGTAGCATAAGCTTTTTTGTTTCTTTTTGAACTTAGGTGCTCTAGCAGTTTGTTTGAAACTTCTCTTGGATGGTTTAGTAGTTTGTTCTTCCTTCGTAATATGCACTTTGGCATTTTCATAATCTAAGTTCTGATCTTGCTTTCGATATTCTTCTTCAATATGAAGATGACTTGCCAAAGCTTTAAAAGATATTTCATCTTTATTATGTTTTAGACTTTTTTTAAAGTTTTTACGAGATAGAGGAAATTTATCTATAATGGAGGATATAACAATCATTTCATTCATTTTTATATCATAAGGTTTAAACTAATTCAATATTTTTTGAATATCACAAAAATTTTCCATAACAGAACGACCATCAATCATTTGAAAATTATTGAAATGATAAATTTCTTACTTGTAGCATCTTCAGTTATGTATCTTGTCTCCAATTTGTCTCATAGTTCGTTAGCCGTGAGCTCGTTTTGGTAGGTGTCAAACAAACCATTGGATAAACTATTGAATATGTAGCTTATGCACATTTAATCAACATTGTCTTATTTTTGCCTTTCTCGAGTTACAACAATAGATTCTTTTCAATTCTTTTCCAATTTTGGAGTATCCAAAACATAATCAATCTTCAAAGTTTATAGCAAGAAATGTATCTTTTTCTACCATCATTAAAAATTGCCACCATCGAACCGATTAAGCTTGACAAAGTTGGAAACTGATCTACCACGATTTATCATGCTTATTTTATATCCTTTTACACTTGTTATAGCATGTTTGAAAGTAAAATTGAGTCATTTTAGTAATAATTTATGCTTTTAGAGTCTAAGTAGTAATAGTATACTTTTTAATAGTTTTTATGGTATTTTATAACCAATAAAGATTATGTGGTTATGTAAGATGGATTGGGAGTTGATAATGCAACTTCTGGGATGAAACTGCTACTTATGTCATGACAACAGGACATAGAAGTTACGACATTAAAGATAGGCGCAAGGAAGGACCAAAACAGATTCCATGTTGCAACGAAGAAGCGCATGACGTCACAACGATTTCCTACGCATGCTAACTTCAATTTTAAAGGCAATTCGGGCTCTTTTTCCATTTTTAAAACCCTAATTGTAACAACCCATTTTTAGTAAAATCGAAACAATGGATTTGAGACCACAAATCCGAAGTCAGAAAATTTAGTTTAATGTTATTTTATGGTCTACAGTATGATAGAAATATCGTATAAAAATTTCGTTAAGAAATTTTACCGTTTACATGTCTAATTTGATAAAAATGACTAAATTGCATAAAGTGCAAAGGTTGTGTTCTAATAGCTAAAGATATTAAATAGCTATAGAATTTTAAATTGGAGGTCCTTATATAGTAAATAGACCATTAAAGTGCTTAGTGGTTAAGCATGAGTAGTCATAATTGGAAATTGAATAAATTATTAAGGAAAATTTTGGAAATTAGTGATTAAAGTTATAATAAATAAAATAAAATAATCTATTCTCATCATCTTCCACCAAAAAAAGAAAGAAAGAAAGAAAGAAACCTAGCCATGGAAGTTGAATTTGGGCAAGCTTATTTTGTTCAATTAGGTATGTATTTTTGTTCCGTTTTTGATGATTTCTATGTTTTTGAGATCGTAGTAGCTTAATCTAGCTAGCTCGGGGATTAATTTGCAAAATTGTTAAAGTATTAAGGTTTTTCCATTGATGAATATGCTTGACTTTTGAAATTTGATAATAGAAAATGAATGGTTGTTGTTAGATAAACAACTTTTGTAAAGAGAATTTTGATGGAATTATCAATTAGGGTTTAAATTAAAAAAGATGATAAATTTATGGTAAAATTTGTGAATTTTGTGAAATATATGGGCTGCTATTAATATGTATAAAATCGGCTAGGCTTGAGTAAGGATTAAATTGTATGAATTTCATTTTTTGAGCCTAGGAACTAAATTACAAAGGAATTAAAAGTGTAGGGAAAAATGGTAATTTTGCCAAAATTCCGTGTTAGATTAAAATGAATGAGAATTATATTGAAATGATTCGTATAGATCCTGTTAGACCGTGTACAGAGTTAGATTGAGGTAAAGAGAAAATATAAAATTAGTTGCATTTGTATCTATGTACACTTGTCGAGGTAAGTTCGTGTAATTAAATTGATTGTTTATATGTTTTAAATTGAATTAATTGTTTGTGAATTGAATAATTGCCATATATAAATACCAATTGCATATCTGACGATTACCGAGTCCTGTTTGAACCTTAGAAATTCGTAGGATACAAATGACATGTCATTAGGGTTACTGATTTGGTTTGGGTCCTGTATGTGTTGCGAACACACCACAGCTTGCATGAGCTTCCCGTTATTCAGCTTGTATGAACTGATGCGATCCGGCCGCATCATGTTACGACAAAACTTGATGCCACCGAGATTGGCCTAAACACGAGGGGCCCAAGTTCAAAATAAAGCTTTAATTTTCAGCTAGCTTAATTCGGCTGTTGGAAAATAAGGACTTTAAGTCATTTATTTTAGTTATTTTAGTTATTTTTGTGTCTTTAATCATGTTATAGTTTGAACATCATTAATATGCATCTTTAATTAATGTCCTGTATTATTAATCTACATCTTTTAATTATGACATACAAAATGTAACTCTCATGTTAGTTTAAGCCTGCATCATTAAATTAAGTCATGCATTAAGTAACTCATTTGTTCATTTACTTTGCATCTTCAACCATGCATTTAAGCATCTTAGTTATTAAATATGTTTGAGTTTGTTTATATAAGTATGTTATGTAATTGGCTGTTACATTTTAATGCATAACTTAAAGTGTGTTTATTTTCATTTTAAATAAGGTGAATTAATTCGTGTGCATGAGTGTTATTAAATATGTTTTTTTATTAGTGTTTTAAGTTAATATTTACTTTTAAACATCTATTATGCAGGTGACTTTTCATATGACTAAAGACTCTTCAAAGTTGGATAGTTTCGAGTTTTAAAGAGAACATTAAGGAGGTTGTTTAGTGGACCAAAAGAGACTATTCAAGTCTGAACGTTTTTGGAGTTTTAAGTCTTCATCTTGGTGCCATTTAAGAGGATGTTACACAAGCTTTTATCATGTGGTTACAAGGGAGCTGAAGGGACATCAATCAAACACATTAAGGATATTTTAAGTCTTCATTAAGGAGAATTGACATGCCTTTTCAACTACATCAGGTTCCAATGAAGAGACATGACTCATTAGCTTCCTTCATGAGTTTAATATGAAATTAAAGCTTGTAAATAACTTTAATTGCTGAAGGTGAAAGGTTTTAAATAAGCATTTGAACAGTCATAATAATGTCTATAAATAGATTGTAAGAAGACATTTTTTTGGTTAGACAATAGACTTTTGATACTTTAATGAATGTTTATAACATTTGTGAGTTATTCAACTCTCTAAATTCGTTTAAGACTCAAGTAGACTTATCTAGCTTGCTAGTGGCGTCAAACACGTTTCTTGTGAACTTATCACTCCTAAATCGAGTGTGGTGTTTAAACTATTGATACCTTTGGTTCCCATCTCTTTATAGATAGTGAGCCAAGGTTCCGTTTTCTATCTTCCGTCCATCTTAGGAGTCTTATAAGATTTGGGTCAATATTTTAATATAGTGTTGGTTTATTCTTGTCCTCAAACCTTCCATTCCATCTACAAATATCAACTTAGTTCTATTTTCCTTTGTAACTGAATTTCATCATCTTACTTACTCGTTTCATTCTTTAGCCAAACCATACACTTAACCTATCTTTCCATCCAAACTTCCATTTCCAAATGTCCTTAATTCCTCGTTTTGTTGAGCCATTTACTTAAAATCCTATAAGCCTATCTTTAAAACCCCTTTGTTTGAGGCCTAATCTTAGCCAATATCAGCTTACTTCAATCTGAACGATACTTCCTCAATGTTACGATGGGGCACAACAAAAGACTCAAATCATTCCCGAGGTAAGTTCGTATCATGAACTTCTCGTTTGCAGCTCGTATGAGTGTACAAGTACATGAATTGATGGATTTCAGTTAAGTACAGTTCGTGTGTACTACCTGTGTATCCAACGATATTCTAAATAGTTCAACGGGCACAGTTCTGTTACAAGATTATATGAGTTCGGTATGAACTATTACTGGTATTTACATGAAATACATGAAATATGATTATTTGATGAATTCAACCATGTGTGTTGGATTTTATATGTGATTTTCATGGCTGATATGTTGGTGATCATGTATTTAGGCTTTTGGCCAAATTGGTTGAGATATGATTTGTTTACTTACCTATTTTATGGATACACGGTAAGTTAAATTCTGTTTTATACGAACTTACTAAGCTTAAATGCTTACTTTGTGTTATATTCCATGTTTTATAGTAATTCAGAATCTCGTACGGGTTGGAAGCTGGTTGAAGCTATTTCACACTATCTATTGGTCCTTTTTGGTCTTTCAATAATTTAATTCCGGTTATAATGGCATGTATAGGTTAATTTGGCCAACGTTGGTATATAATTGTTTTATTGATATTAGCCACTTATATGGCTTGTGTTTGGTATATTTTGATGTATATATATATGTGTGGCCTTACAATATTTGATGTGTGTTTAATTTGGTAGAATGATGAAAAGTAAAATGTGATTCGAATATGCGTATATGTATTTGGTTATTTAGGTAAGTTTGGATATTTGGTTGTATGTGATGATATTTTTGTTTAAGACTTGATTATGACTTGTTTTGAATGCCCTGTTATGGCTTGTTGATATGCAATTTGTTGTGTTTAGGTTGGTACCAAATTGGGTGAGAAATGTGGCTTGAAAAATGGCCTATTTTTGTCCACACGGGCAAAAACACGGGCATGTTCTCAACCGTGTGTGACACACGGCCAGGTGACATGATTGTGTATCCCCTGTATCTTTTAAATTGCAAAAGTCAATATTTTCACACGGCTTAAGACATGGGTATGTGGTTTGGTCGTATGGCCCAAGTCCGAGAGTTACATGAGCACGGACATGGGCTGGGACACGGTCATGTGTCCCTATTTTAAATGCCCACATGACTTGAGACACGGACGTGTCTCCTGACCGTGTGAGTCACACTGCCTAGCCACAGCCCATGTGACCCCTGCAGCTTTGAAAATTTTCAATGAATTTTGAAAAATTCTTTAAGTACCCGATTTGTTTTTAATGTGTATTTTGGGCCTCGAGGGCTCGCATAAGGGACAATATGTTTGATTTCAATTGGTTTCTGACATGAATGTTATATGATATGAAATTTCTATTTTTTTGATCTGTAAACTTTGGTAATACTCCTTAACCCTATTCCGGTGATGGATACGAGTTACGGGTGTTACACTAATTGTTGTAATAAATGGAAGAGCACTTTGGTCTTTGGAATCTTCATTATATAACCAACATTCTACTCAAAATTAAGGGGAGGCGTTCAGTGGAAACGAACAAATATTCAGTAGAGTAGATTAGTTTTAGGCTAGGTTTTCTTTTAGAATAATTTTGTACTTATTTATTTATTTTCTTTTTAGATGTTATTCTAATTGTTAGATTGAATTTCTATTTTCCGATTAAACTTTGTATTCGAAGAAGATTCAAGACTTTGTGATAAACCAGATTCCAACAATAAGAATTTTCTCCATTCAATCATATTTTTTATATTTTCTTTTGTCATTTATTTGATCAAATGTTTGTTTATTGATGAGAATGAGTTATGTGAACATCTTTTATGAACTAATTGGTTAATCGATTATTTGGTTGGTTTTGATTCTAATTCAATTGTGAGTTGTTATTTGATTTCTCCAAATAATCAAAATACAAGAATTGACGCTTCTAGTAGAATATCTAGGCAAATGAGACTGAAAGGGTATTTTGTCGTGTATTGATTTGGTCAAGTTGTGCCCCTTGAGTGAGGTTGAAAGGGTATCTTAGATGGTAATCCTTAAGTAGGATGAGACTGAAAAGGTATTTATGGGTAAGGGTAGTATCAATTCAACCGGGTTAGGATTTTAGCTTAATCAGTAATTAATTAATTGATTGATCGTTACATTATTTAATTGGCAATTAGGAATTCATTTAGTAGTTAGTAAATTAGAATTAGTTTTATTTTCATTAGTTTCATTTTAGCTTAATCATGGATTCACACTACTAATTCGTAACTCAATTAAATTGATACTTGTTTTGAATAATTAATTTAGTAGCAACGATCACCAATTTTGGCATTCCCTTGTGTACGAACCTCAAAATACTTTGTATTTCATTGTAAGTAAAACTATATTAAAATTTGACTTGTTCTCTTGCAGTATACTACATTTTATATCTTTTATTTGTATTTTTTTATAACATCGGTGCACGTATATCGAGACGCGATAAGAAGCCAACTCTTTTAGTGTTCCACTTTCATGTGTTGTAATAGCCATCATGAAAATGAATAAAACATTAAATTTGTTAGTGTGTAACTCTAGTAAGGAAAATCTCGAACAAACGAATGAAACACAAAAAATAACTTAAACAAAAGAAATGAAGTAATAGAACAAGGCCCCAAGACGTGTATCAAGCCACTATCTTTAATGTTCTATTCATCCCATCTATACTTGGTGTGTAAATGAGTTTCAAGAAAATGAACCTCAAGGATACAATGAAGCCTGATGACTATTTGCATTTCATATTAAAAAAATAGAGTATAACAGGAAAATCAAATTTTATGAAGAATTTCTAGAATTTCTATAGTTAGAAATTCTTTATAGAACAATCTAGGACTAGTAGAAGATGGAGGAAGAATAGAAAAAACTTTTGAAAATTTTTTGGTATATTTTCCAAATAAAATCTCACTATTATTTATAGGAATTCTCATGTCTCTTTATCGAGACATAACTTTTAGTAGGTGTCTTTTCTGAATAATCACATCTTTAAAATAGACATAATTATTTAACTAATATCTCTTAAATGTATATAACTATTAAAGTAAGAGATACAATTATTCAACGAGCATTTCTTAAATAAACATAACTATTCAATTAATATATCTTGAATAATTATATTTTTTTGTGAAAAAATTAACTGGTTTAACTCTTCATATTTAAGAGACTTAACTAATTATTATGATAGTAATAACTCTTGATCAATAACTAAAAGACATAACTTTTAATTAATTACACCGTTTCATTTATAATTTTTAGAACATTATAAATATTTGAAAATGTTCCAACAATGGGTGTGATGAGAAAGTTTGGTGATTCAAAATTGATAGTAAGAAGAGACAAATGGTGGCTATGAAGGTGGTCTCGTGTTTTAGTGGTGAACGATGATGGTAATGGTTGTGGGGTTGAGGAGAGTGGCTCGATTAAAGGTATATGGTAAGTGATGATGAAATTTGTGGGTGACAGGTGACAGGGTGAGATAGTGGGCAATGGTGTTGAATATTGAGGGAAGTTGAAAAAAAATGCTTTGACTTTCTTGCTCTGAATTTCCCAAAATGCAGCTCGCCCTGTAACACCCTAAACTCGGCCTAGAAGATTAGATCGAATTCAAAATGCTACATTGATCACCGAAGTGATCATGAGAAAATGCTACAAAAACGAGTTGCTTGAAATCCTATTTCCAAAAATGTTTCTCTTAAAACAAATCAAAAATGTTTAACAGAAATAAAAGTATGAAAAAAAGTTCAAAACAGTAACTGTATCACAACATTATAAACCTTTACAATTCAAAACCAAATGTAAAAACTAGAAATCACAAACTGTTCAGTTCCTGCTCACAAGCCTATTCGGGACCTCCGCGTACTGAGTCTAGCGTCCAGAAACAAAGACTATACCTGAAAGGGAAAATATGTGAGGGGGTGAGCTACCCGAGCTCAGTGTGAGACCAAACCAGTTAAAGTACATATGCAGAAATAGGAAATCAGAAGCAAACCAGAAACAGAACATACTTACAAACAGATGACAGTTAGGCAAATTTGCCCAAAATCACATACACACACCATATGTAACTTTACAGTTATATGGCTCATTCAGACACAATAGCAATAGTTCTTAACAAATACAGTCTGGGCCTAAGCCCCTTTTTCATAATTAGTACCAGGTTGGGCCTTAGCCCGTCTCAGTACAGTAGTAGTCAACTCTACAGAATTCTTTTAGGCACGAGTGCCTTTTAACCGATCAGTCATTCGCAAACAGTCAATCAGACATATCAAACAAACAATATAGTTACATTCGATCACAATAACACATTCAGTCAATCAGATTCAACCAAATGCATATGAGTGCAGATGAGTTACAGAAATACACCCACCCATCCAGCCAATACACCTCTTCGTCTAACCCTACACTTACTGTGAGGATTTAATCAACCCGCCCATCCCTACACTTAAAATTAGCACCGGTTGCGGCACTAAACAGAAGTTTGCAACTGAGCTGCTAGTATATTAGGCTTAAGAGCTTTTCAGTACAGTTCCTCAGATATATCACCCTAATAAGCGATAAATTATACATATTTTTACCCCATGCTTAGCCTAATTTCTGGATGAATTACCCATTGATTTGTGTAAATTGATGCTCTTAAACCTTTAATTTCATGTTTTATACTCAGGTGAGCTTAGAGAAGAGGAAAGAGCAAGGAACGAGCCAAAACCGGGAAAATTAGGCCCAGTTTAGTAATCAACACCGCCTGGAGGTTTGCCACATGGCCGTGCCACACGACAGTGCCGCTTTCAGAAGCTCAAGCACGGCCTGGGCCTCGATCCACACGGGCGTGGCACACGGGCATGTCCCTATCGTGAGGAAGTTTAATTTCACTCGGAAAAGGCTACTTAGGGGCTAAGACAGGCATTCCAAAACTCTATATAATGACCCTAGGAGGTAACTACAAAGGTGTGCTTTATTCCCACCAAGACGGGGAGTTAAAGGAGGGAATTACTCGAAAGAAAGTCGATTGATCCATCTCAGAAGCCAGGATCTACATCAAGACAGAGGATCTCCCTTCAATCCTTTCAGGAGTTTTGGGTTTTCTTATGTTTTGTTATTTTATTTCTTATGAGATGTTTTCTTTTATAATTATGAACTAAAACCCTAAATACCTAAGGGGACGAAGCCTAAGACAGATCTTGTTATTGTTATCTGAGCTGTGTGATAAATATTTGATTTGTTCTTAATTGTGTTTTTAACTCTTAAATTGATATTTCCAGGATATTGATTTAAGTTTAATGTGCTTATGTAGAGGAGCAAAAGTCCCTACATAGGAGTAGATCCAACACAATTAAGCGGAGTTGATCACAATCCTTGAGATAGGACGACGAAAATCTGTTGGATTAGAGTCAAATCTAATATGGGGAGCCATAGATCGAGTTAATGCAAGACTAGGGGTTTTAAGTAGAAAAAGATTTTAGTTAATCAACCTAGGATTAGTTATTCTTATCCTTGACGAAGGTATTAACATAAGTTAGGGATCTCTACAGATCAAATCAAATGAAGAAATCATCTAGTTCAGAGTTAGATAACAAGTGAAGTCTAGGTGGATTCTTCCTTAGGTATTCCCTTAATCAATCAGTGTTTCCCAAAAAACAATCTCCCACTTTACTCTTTGTCACTTCTTTAGTTAGTTTAGTTTAGTTTACAACCAAACCCTCTTTATTTTTAGGCTAGATAATAGGAAGAAAGTCATTACTAGTACTCATAGTTCCTTGGATTTGATATTCCGGTCTTGCCACTAACTATACTACTGTTTGATAGGTGCACTTGCCTTTTATCGTGATATTAGTTAGTTTACAGGTACGATAAGATTTTATTACTTTATCAAATCATGATCAAGTTTTTGGCGCCGTTGCCTGGGAACTAAGATATTAGGAACACTCGATTTCTATTACTTTAGCCATTATTATTTTAAATTATTTTCAGCCTTTATTTTTTTATTATTTACTAAAATTTTCTTTGCATTTTCCCTTTTAGGTATCTCTAGTTTATGACTAGAAAAAACCCGGGAGGACCACTTTTTTTTTACGACGATTTAGAAGCAACAGTTCGCAGAAATCACCGAGAGATAAGAAGAATTTTGCAATACCCAGAACAAGGACAAGAAGAAGAGCTAGAACCTACTGAAGAGATGGAAGCCAATTAGGATAATCAGTTACCTCTTGTAGTAGCCGCAAATCCTGTTGAGCAAAATCTTGCTCCGCGTACTATGTATGATTATGCTAGATCTAATTTAGTAGGCACTGAATCTAGCATTGTTAGGCCTACTATTGCTGCAAATAATTTTGAACTGAAACCTAACACTATTCAAATGATACAGTAATTTGTTCAGTTTGATGATTTACAAGATGAGGATCCTAACTCGCATCTAGCCAACTTTTTGGAATAACGCGATACATTCAAAACAAATGGCGTTTCTGATGATGCCATTCGTCTTAGGCTATTCCCGTTCTCCTTGAGAAACAAAGCTAAACAGTGGTTAAATTTTTTACCACGAGGGTCTATCACTACATGGGAACAAATGACTGAAAAATTTTTACTGAAGTATTTTCCTCCAGCTAAAAGAGCTAAATTGCGGAATGATATCTCTTCTTTTGTGCAGATGGATTTAGAGATACTTTACGACGCATGAGAGAGATATAAAGATCTTTTAAGAAGGTGCCCTCACCATGGGTTACCTCTGTGGTTACAAGTTCAAACCTTTCACAATGGTTTGAATCCTTTAACAAGACAAATGATCGATGCAACCGCCGGAGGAACAATCAATAACAAAACACCCGAAGCAGCTTATGAGTTTATATAAGAGATGTCACTGAATAACTATCAATGGCAAGTCATGAGAACAAAGCCACAGAAAGCTACAGGAGTTTTTAATATTGATGCAGTCACTATGCTTTCTAATCAAGTAGAACTTCTTAATAAAAAGATTGACAACTTTGTTGGTTCTATGCAGGTACACCCAGTGATGCAATGTGACTCAATTCAAGGAAACATGTACAATCCTGATTACTCCTCCTATAGACATGGCATGGAAACTGAACAAGCCAACTATATGGGTAATAATTCTAGATCTCAAAATAACCCTTATAGTAACACTTACAATGCAGGTTGGAGGAACCACCCCAATTTTTCATGGGGAGGATAAGGAAATCAAAGACAACCACCTCTTTCGGGATTTCAACAACCACCATTCCAATAAGAGAAAAAGTCAAACCTTGAAGAGATACTCACAAAATTTATCATCGTGTCAGAAACTCATTTTCAAAACATGGAAAAACAGCAACTAGCAAGCATCTATTCAAGGACTCGAAACTCAAATAGGCCAGCTCGCCAAGCTAATTTCTGAAAGACTGCAAGGTGGGTTACCGAGCAACACTGAGACTAACCCTAAGGAGCAACTTAACGCCGTGGATACAATAGATGAGGAAGGGTTAACCAAAACCAACCTAGAGCCATGCAAGGAGACTGTGGTAATTAAAGGTAAGGATGTGGTAAGTTCCAAAGATGCAATTGTCAAAGAGTATAAGCCTCTATCCCATACCCAAATGCGCTAATGAAAGATCGCACAGATGAGCAATTCGGTAAATTCCTTAAACATTTAAAGAAATTACAAATTAACTTACCATTTATTGAAGCTCTGTCGCAGATGCCAAACGCCGTTAAGTTTTTAAGAGAGCTACTAATGAATAAACGAAAACTAGATGAAACATCCCATGTGGAACTAAATCCAGTGTGCTCAGCTATTCTACAGAATAAGCTGCCCAATAAACTGAAAGATCTAGGGAGTTTTACAATTCCTTGTTTACTTGGTAGCTTAGACATCAAAAATACTGTAGCTGATTTAGGGGCTAGTATTAATGTAATGCCTTATAACCTATTTAGAATACTAGGTCTTGGAAAACCTAAACAAACTAAGATGAGCATCCAATTGGCTGATAAGACCATTAGATTTCCAAAGGGAATAATTGAAGATGTGCTTGTCAAAATTGATAAATTTATATTCCTAGTTGACTTTGTTGTTTTAGACATTGATGAGGATAGCAATGTACCCTAAATTCTAGGGCGTCCCTTTTTAGCAACTGCTAGAACAATAATTGATGTAGGAACAGGTGAACTTACACTACGTGTAGGTGATGACAGAGTTACTATACAAGCTCGAAACTCGATTAAGACTGTTGATGATAAGAATATAGTTACGAGTCCCTGTAAAAACACTGATCGCACCACCCAACCTTCTGTGCAGGATACATTCCACATAAAGGCAACCCAACCACAGATAAGTCCATCAAGGAAGACGTACATGAAAAGTGAATGCTTCAGATTGAGGAAATAGATGAGTGGCTGAACTATCAAGAAAAACTCAAAATATGCCACACCAACCCAGAGCACCACCAAGACGACCCTCAGGTAAAAACGAATCAAATCAAGGTAGGGGATAAGGTAATCTTAGGGGAAGACAATCCTCGAATCTTGAATTCAAAAGAATATACATGTGACATACCCTACTTCACAGTAATGAAAATCTTCCCCTATGGTACAGTCGAGATAAAACATAAGTCACTTGGCACTTTCAAGGTAAATCACACTTGACTCAAATCTTACGTTGATAATGAAATTGAAAGTAGGATAGAAGAGTATCAACTCTTCAAGCCACTGTGACCGAACAAGTTTGAGAAAAGTTGAGTTTAGACTATAAACAAGCACTTCTCGGGAGGCAACCCGAGCACTGACTTAGTAAATTCTTTTATTTAGGCTCTCTAATACATTAACTAACCCTTTGAATGTAGGTTTTTCGAGCCACACGGCCATGCCCACGGGCATGCCTAAGGCCGTGTGGCCACTACGTGCAAAGACACGGTCGTGCGTAATGGCCGTGTATGAGCAGGGTAAGATCTTCCTACACACGGGGTTCGATAACTTACCACGGCTGTGCGATGTGGTCGTGGCCAAACCTGTTAATTCAACATACGTGTTCGACATGCCCGTGCCTCAAGACCGTGGTCGAACCTGTCATTTCATACACAGGTGCGTGACCTCCGACACGGCCGTGGGAGAAGCGAACATCGAAGGACAGGGCCGTGTGACATAACCGTGTCCCCCAACACACCTTAGGAACTCGAGCGTGCGACACGAATCCGGCGCGCCCAAATTACCAATTTTCGAACCACACGAGCTAACCCCGAGCCATATGGGCGCGTGCTATGCCCGTGTGACCCAAAATCCTATAAAAATAGCCCACTATTCACCTTCTTCCTCACCTAAACCCTAAAAATCCTTCAATCCAACTTCCATACCAACCATCTCTAGCGTCGTCGCTGGTTTCAACAGCACCACCACGCTCGTGCAATCTCCCATAACCACCCATTCAATTCTCCTTTCTCATTTTTCATACAATTTTTGATGCTTCGATTTACTTATCTATTCATGAGTCATTCTTTTAGGTTGTTTACATTGTTATTGATAGGAATTTCATTCATTTAGCATGATTAATCTAGAAATTTCATGATGCCACTTTGAATCGTTCTTTGGCTGCCATTTTTACCTATCTCATGCAATAGGCTTTAGGAATACATTGATTATAAAAAACCCACAAAAACAAGCCATTGCTTTCTTGCTAAAAGTTCTATACTTAGGATGAATCAAACATGGTATTTAGATTAGTAAAAATTGACCCTCGTTTAGTAAGTTTTAGTTAGCACTGTTATTTCATTTAAAGAATTTATGAATATTTGTATCTTTTCATTTAGGACTAATGCATACCTTTTTCCATTTTGTTTTATTTTTAAGAATCATGTCATCTTCGAGAGGGAAGAAAGCTATCGTCCCTACCTCTAAAAAGCATAAAGGGACCGGTGGTTCTTCTTCTAGACCCACCGCTGAAGTCTGACACCTCTTCCTCCAATTCCCGCTGAACTCACAAGAAGAAATATTTCAGATATTACGGGCAAGACACCTCGGAGTCAGAAGGTGCATCGACTAGGCCGCACTAGAATAGGTCCAGCTAGCTGACAAGGTCTAGGCCTTATTAACAACGGACTCGTGGGAGTAGTTCTTTCAAATCATAGAGCCCACCTATCTCGAACTCACCCTCGAGTTCTACTCCACATTCCATCTCCAGACGGTGATGAACTAACACGACGATCCGGGAACGATACAATTTCGTCTAGGAGGCCTCGTTCGTCAACTCAGTATACCGAAGTTTGGTACAACACTAGGCCTCTACACTGAGCAGTTTATGGAGGAAAATACCTCTCAGAACTCCACCGCCACATCCACATCTCTCCAGTCAACTGCTGGCATACCCTAGTCCCTGGCCAGCCCACACACGACCCCAGTCGCTCCAAAGCGACCGCTCTCGCCCTATCTTTGAGGTACATACATGCCCTACTCGCACACACACTGACGGGCAGACGCGAGAGTACCGGCGTTGTCAACACCCACGACGTATACTTTTTATGGAGCATGGCACATATTCACGTGATTGACCTTGCTTACGTCATTGCCCATGCCATCCAACACCAAACGGAGCGACACCGCAGGGGCGTTATCTCTATGGGCCCATACATCATGAGATTGGCCCGCCACTTCGGCCTACTTAACACCGCGACCTAGACACCATCCTATACACTGATCGGCCAAATGTCCCCACAAGGCATCCAAACTATGCTACATATAAGGATGATTCAGCGCCGACTTGGGACCGATCCTCCACAATACTGTCCATTCTGGGATGCCGAACAGGAGGGCCCCGAGAACATTACTGATGATGTCCCACCACTGGAGGAGCCACCCACTGAGCCACAACTGATTCGCCGCCCAATTCATGCGGCAGCTTCAGGCTACGTCACTTCTGAGCAGTTGCCCAATTCCAGCACCAATATTTTCAGCGATTTGACCACATTGGTGCAACATTAGCTCAGATTTGTTAGCAACTCCATCTCGAACCACTGCCCCCACATCGCAGACCATCTGAGGATTAGAACTTCCTATTCCTCTTATCTTCTTTTTTATTTCTTTCTTAATCTTTATTTTTACCTTCTCTTGACCTTTATGTTTCTTTAGAATCTTTAGATTTTTCTTTATCTTTATTTCGATCTTTATGTTTATTGAATATTTTAGTTTAGTTTTCAATTTTATCTTCATATCGGCTATTCCCTAACGAGAAAAATATGCTTAACTTAAATCCCTAAACACTTATTTATGCTATCGCAGTTTCAAAGGAGCTTTACAACTCAAATTCATCTGTAATGGGAAAACCCTACCACAACTGCCGGCTCTTACAATTCCAATATCCGTTTCTACAAAATCATCCAAAATTCAGGGAGTTTCATTTCTCTCCCTATCTTATGATTTTATGCTTCTATTGCTACTAATGTATCTTTGTACATTGAGGGCAATGTACATCTTAAGTGTGAGGGGGGAACTTACTTTCAGTCATTGCATTCTCTTCGAACCCTTGAAAAATTTTTACAACTAACTTTTTGCATTGTTCTCAAAATTTCGAATTCTCACTTTCACTCTCTGCATGAGTCTCAATCTCCTATTAGGAATTGATTCTGATTGATTTATGATTTTTATTGATATGTTGAGAATCAAGACATAGGTACTTATGCTTTGATTATTCAAACTTTAAAACATGAGGAAATCAAGCATGATAAGTTGAAATTTTTGAGAATTTAAATTTTTCTAGGTTATTTTCCCTAATTCTAAGTGTTATCTTGAGACTTGAAATTTGTAGGATTGACATCAAAAAGTCATAATTCTGGTGAGATTTTTGAGCCTTTTGAGCATACATCCTTTCGTGCTCACTTTTATTGTTGCTTTGAGTGAGTTAATTCTGATTTATTATTCTAGAACTTGCTTCGATTATACATGTCGAGACCACATCATTGATTTGATATACTGAGACGATAAAGGCATCTAGGTATAACCCAATTACTCCATTAAAGCCTACCTCCACAAATTAACCCTTAGTGAACCCCCTTGAGCCTAACAACCCATTCATTTGACTTACCCTTAAAATTAACCAAAAACCCCTTATTATTGAAATCCCCCTAATTATTTTGATCCCTATTTTTGTCGATATTTGAGTTGAATTATTATCTAGCTTTATTCTTTTTCTGTTTGATTTGTGTCGAAACCATTTTTTTGTTTATGAAAAAATGGAAGTCGACTTAAAAAATGAAAACGGGAGTCGCCACCAACCTTTTTGGGTGCGATTGGATCACCTTATAAAACGTTTTGGTCTACGACAAATAGAGAAAATAGGTTCGGGAGTCGGTTACGCGTGGGGAAGGATTAGCACCCCCGCGACGCCCAAAATTGGTACCAAATTGAGCAATTTTCTGTCTTAAGTCGAAATTTGGAAAGATTTAAAAATAGGATTCTTTTTAAAACAGGGATAATTTGAGTAGAAAAATCGAGATTCCTTTGCCTCGGAAGGATTCGAACATCACATCCAGCACGATTGGATACGAGGTTATTTAAATCCTTCGAAACCAAAGTTGTCTCGCGAGTTACAAAATTTTGCTTAAAAGGGTATTTTAGGTATTTAGATGAGCGAGAAATCGCAACCCAGCACGTTAGGGCACTATTTCCCGTATCTCTAAACACAAAAATATTACCTCGTTTTTGGAACATTTTGAATAAAATTGGGATGATTTTGGGTTGAAAAATCGAGATTCCTTCGCTTCGGAAGAATACAAACATCACATCCAACACGATTGGACACGAAGTTCTTAAATTCCTCGAAACTAAAGTTATCTCGCGAGTTGCAAAATTTAGGAGGGTATTTTAGGTATTTAGACGAACGAGAAATCGCGACCAGCACGTTAGGGCACTATTTCCCGAATCCCTAAATACAGAAAATATTGCCTCGTTTTCCCTTTTTTTTTTAAAAAACATTTTTGGATTTAAATGAAATACATACATCTTTAAAAGCAATGATGCAACTAAAATATAATATTAGCAGATTACGGGATATCAATACTAAGTTACATAATTCACATGATGTTATAAAATTCTAACAACGCATATGATATTTAACATGGCAATAATAATATTAAACACGAAATGAAACAATAAAATAGATCACACTATAGACATATATATATATAACATATAGTATACATAATATATAAAAGGATATAATATTAAGAGGACATATACGAAAATATATACATAATACGTAAAAATATGCGATATATACATATATGAAATGATAATATAAAAAGCACATGAATAATAGGATATAAAAAATATATATATATACATATAATATAGTTAAAAAAATATATATATACATAAGATAGTAAAATATGGGGATAAACAAATATATATAAAATATAACGTTAAAAATATATTATATTAAAAGATATAGCACAATAACATACATACGTAATATTAATATATATATGTATATACATAGGACATATTAAAAGAATATATATGTAACGTATAGATTAAATATGTACAATATATATATATATATATATATATATTGGAAATATTAATACTAAGATATAACTAATAATAATGTTAAATATATACACATATATGAATATATTAAAATATAACTAAAATTTAATGTCGATGATATAAGTATAATAGAATAATAATAATAATAATTATGCTAGTAAGTATATTAAAAATTAGGTAATAATAATAGTAGTATAAAGTAAAATCATAATATTTAAAATAATAATACTAAATATAGTGTAATGTACTAATAATAATAATAATAATAATAATAATATATAGTTAATAACATAACCAATATTAAAATAAAAGAACAAAACAGTGAGAAGAAGAGAAAGGACGAAATTGCACTAAATCAAAGGTTTCGGGCGAATTTTGAGTTAAAAACAAGAATAGAATGACCAATACGAACACGGGGGAATGTACAATGACCAAAAGGGAAATTTCGCCATGCGTATAAAACAGCGTCGTGGCATGAAGGACTGAATTGTAACGCAGGGTAAGTTAACGGGCCAATTTAAAAATATTAAAACTCAATTGTATAGCTTTAAAAAAGCAGAAGGGCTAAAAGTGCAATTAGCCCTTCCGTTTAAAAACACGCGGATCTTAAACGGGTTCGGGTCGAATCACGGGTCAGACCTTCAAAACGACACCGTTTTGGGGCTTAAGTACAACCCCCAAAACAGTGTCGTTTTGGAGGGCTATAAAAAAGCCCTCTTCAGCGAAAAAAATCAATTTGTGTAGGGGAAAGAAAAAAAAAGAAGAGAGAAAGGGAGAGAAGGGAGAAGGAGAGGGTGACCGGGGCAATTCCCGGTGGTCGGTCCAGTCACTGTCCGGTCACCGGCCGGTCACCGGCGCCGGTGCCGGCCACCTACACGGTGGCCGAAAAAAGGTAAAAAAATTTGTTTTTTTATTTTTTTTTATTTTATATTTTTTACTGTTGTTATTATTACTGTTATTTCTAATATATATAAAAAAACAGATTTTAAAAAAAACGAAAAATCACCTCTGACGTTTGGTTTTTTTGCTTTGATATTCTGCGTACTATCTTTGCAATTCGGGGGTCTTCCCTTCGCTGTTTATCGTTAATACTGCTGCCCTCTGTTTGGGCTTGTAGTTTTTTGTATTCTGAGAATAAAATTCTAGTATATTGCTTGTGATTTTTTAAAAAAAGAACCGAACCCCTTACATTTGTATCAATCGGCCCTTTTTATAGCCTTTACAAACTGTTCGTTTTTATTATTATACATTTTCTGTCCATTCGTCTTGGATGCTTGCAGGTGCCACTTGCTGGAGTCAGTGGCTGAGGTGACCCGGGGCGGTGGTTGGTGGCAGAGAGCAGTTGGGTGGCTGCGCAGAGAGCAGTTGGTGGCCAGGGGTAGTTGCGGCGCTGATTTTAGGGGGTAGGGTTAGGTTTAATTTTCTGATTTTTTTGTTCTCTGATTTGGGCTAGGTTGTAACGGGCTAGGGGTATTGGGCTGCTGTAAATTGGGTCTGACCGGGTTTGGGTAGTGTAGGTGGGCCATTCGGGTCTGTTTAAAATTGTAAGGGGTTTGGGTGTAATTTGCAATTAAATGGGCTTGTAATATAGACCGATATTGGGTTTTAATTTTTGTGAGGGTTTAATGGGTTTAATTTATCAGGCCAAAATTGGCCTATAACAGCTGCCCCTCTTTGCTCATTGTCGTGAAACGGGAATAGAGCAAAGACACAAAGAAAAGGCCAATTTTGCCTGGTCTCGCCAAATCTTGACTTCTCCTCAGTGCTCTTTTGGTTTAGGTAGTCTCTTTCCAGCCCACCGCCTCTTGTAGCTTTGGCTCAATCCACTGCAACTTCAGGAGTGTGTCTTGCGGTTTCAACCGGCTTGCATCTTCAGAGATATAATAATTTAGAGAGGAGAAATCTGTAACTTCAACCTTTTCTACTAAACAATACAAAGATTGTCAAATCTGCTTTTCTGGTCTGCTATCTGCCAGCACAAAGGGATAAGATCTGTTCCATTCTGCCTGTTACCCTACTGCTTAGGGGGTTAAGGCGAGTGGCTGAAACCTACTCCAACACTGTTGTATGGAGATAAGATTCGTCAAAATTTGATCTATTATCCTACTGCTTAGGGAGTTAAGATCTGTTGGAATTTGATCTGCCCCGCTCCTGCTCAGCGAAGATAAGATCTGCTTTATTTTGCCTGTTACCCTACTGCTTAGGGGGTTAAGGCGAGTGGCTGAAACCTGCTCCAACACTGCTGTATGGAGATAAGATTCGCCAAAATTTGATCTGTTACCCTACTGCTTAGGGAGTTAAGATCTGTTGGAATTTGATCTGCCCCGCTCCTGCTCAGCGAAGATAAGATCTGCTTTATTTTACCTGTTACCCTACTGCTTAGGGGGTTAAGGTGAGTGGCTGAAATCTGCTCCATTGTTGATGTATGGAGATAGGATTCACCAAAATTTGATCTATTACCCTACTGCTTAGGGAGTTAAGATCTGCTGGAATGTGATCTGCTCCGCTTCTGCTCAGCGAAGATAAGATCTGCTTTGTTTTGCCTATTACCCTACTGCTTAGGGAATTAAGGCGAGTGGCTAAAATCTGCTCCAACACTGCTGTATGGAGATAAGATCCGCCAAAATTTGATCCGTTACCCTACTGCTTAGGGGGTTAAGATCTGTTGGAATTTGCTGTTTCCATCAATCTTGCTACATTGTCTACTGGGGAATCTATTTGTAGAATTGATTTCCTGAGGTTTATGCTTATGCAAATGATTAGGATGCCATGATCAAAATGAGTCAAATGCTTCCTAATTGCACATATTATGATACAAAATGTTATGAGAATGATCCCTACTTCGGCTATCACTACTCGTTCATCCAAGTTTCACTCGAGGTGTCATTCACACTCTGTTTGTATGCCCCAGATCAAGTTGGTTCTATTATGACCTACCGAAAATGATCCTTTCCTAGGATCGGATTGTTTGAATTTTCTAATCAACACTTGAACTGAAAAGGAAGTTTTCTTTGAGTATACCCAACCTTTACACATGGGGGTTCTTTAAACAATCGTTCCATTTTAGTTTCTTGTATTATCAGAAGATTTTACAGAGTAATATACATGACCTCGTTTGTGAAGATATTTTAGTTCATCAATCGTTATTTCAATGTAACACATTTTATGAATAGTGGAAGGCAAAACCTTGAAGATAGTCAGATGCGAGCAAAGTCATCAAAGATACAAAGGAAATTAATCCGACAACATATCTTAGAGAAGATCAAAAGATAGTGAACATGACAAAAAAAAGGTCAGACGCCCTAGATATCGTAGCTTGAGTTTCTATATACAAACTCCGTGAAGACTGCTTTGGGTTTGACATGTGTTCAGAAGATCCAAAGTACTTTGTTGATGCCCCGGTATGTAATGTACTCCACTTCCTGTCAGGTCAAGTACAGTGAGATGCGTGTCGTTCGAAATTTGAGCCGCCTTTTCGGGTTTTCGACTCAAAAACCCCTTTAGTCTCAAGGTGCCCTTTGCGGGTTTTCACCTTGGCTTCTCCATTATTTATTTATTTATTTTTTTTTAGAAGTCTCAAAGCGCCCTCTGTGGGTTTTCACCTTGGCTTTCCTTCTTTTAGACAAAGTACTTCTTGACTGAGTCTGAATTCACTGGATTGGGTAAACTTTTCCCATCCATTTCTGTCAAAATTAACGCACCACCAGAGAAAGCCTTTTTCACAATATACGGCCCCTCCCAATTTGGCATCCACTTTCCTCTAAAGTCCTTCTGTATAGGAAGAATCTTTTTCAATACAAGGTCCCCCTCGTAAAATTCTCTTGGATGGACCTTTTTATCATAGGCTCGCATCATCCGCCTCTGATACATCTAACCATGACAAATTGCCTTTAGCCTTTTCTCTTCAATCAGGTTCAGTTAATCATATCGCGATTGAATCCATTCTGCCTCATCCAACTTTATTTCTGACAAGATTCTGAGGGAAGGTATCTCCACTTCAATGGGTAACACTGCCTCCATCCCATAAACCAACGAGAATGGAGTTGCCCCAGTAGAGGTTCTAACAGACGTTCGATAGGCAAATAGTGCAAACGGCTGTTTCTCGTGCCAAACTCTGTAAGTCTCAGTCATCTTCCCAACTATCCTTTTAATGTTTTTGTTGGCCACTTCCACTGCCCCATTCATCTTTGGGCGGTAAGGAGATGAATTATGATGTTTAATCTTGAATTGACTGCAGACTTCTGCTATCGTGCTGTTATTCAAGTTCAGTGCATTGTCTGATATGATTCTCTCAGGCATTCCATATCGACAGATGATTTCTTTCTTCAAAAATTGACTCACTGCCGATTTGGTGACGTTAGCATACGAAGCAGCCTCTACCCATTTCGTAAAGTAATCAATAACCACGAAGATGAAACGATGCCTGTTCGAGGCCTTAGGTGAAATTGGTCCAATGACGTCCATGCCCCACATGGAAAAGGGCCATGGAGAAGTCATAACATGTAGAGGTGAAGGTGGTACATGAATCTTATCCCCATAGATCTAGCATTTATGACACTTCTTGGCATAGCTGATACAATCTCCCTCCATAGTAGACCAATAGTATCCAAATCTCATGATTTGCCTTGCAATTGTGAAGCTATTAGCATGTGTCCCACAAACACCTTCATGCATTTCCTCTAAGATTTTCCTAGCTTCCACAGCGTCGACGCACCTCAAAAGCACCTGATCTCTCCCTCTTTTATAAAGGATATCCCCATCCAATACGTAGTCGCAAGCTAACCTTCTCAAGGTTCTTCTCTCGTTCTCCGTTGCCTGTTCAGGGTATTCACAATTCTTTACATATCGTAATATATCCTGGTACCAAGGGTGGTCATCCTTTTCTTCACCTTCGATGTTACAACAATGAGCTGGAGCTTCAGAAATGCTCATTTGAATAGGCTTCATATCCTCCTCTTTGTTTACTTTAATCATGGATGCCAGGGTTGCCAAAGCGTCCGCCATCTGGTTTTCATCCCGTGGGAGATAATTGAAAGTGATATCGTCAAACTCCTCAAGCAATTCTAAAACTACTCTCCGATAGTTAATCAACTTGGGGTCTCTTGTCTCCCATTCTCCTTTGAGCTGGTAGATCACCAATGCGGAGTCTCCGTACACTTTCAATGTTCTAACCTTCCGTTCTATGGCCGCTCGAATCCCCATGATGCATGCCTCATACTCCGCCATATTGTTGATACAGTCGAAATCCAATTTGCATGTGAATGGATAATGATCTCCATCTGGTGATATTAAGACTGCCCCGATTCCATTTCCTACTGCATTGGATGCTCCGTCAAAGTTCAATTTCCATGGACACCTTTCAGCAGTTGCCACGTACATTAACTCCTCATTAGAAAAATCAAAGTTCAATGGTTCATACTCTTCCAGGGCCCTGCTAGCCAGAAATTCTGCTATTGCACTTCCTTTTATGGCCTTTTGATTCACATATACTATATCAAACTCAGAAAGTAGTATCTGCCACCTTGCCATTCTTCCATTTAGGGCTGCTGACTCCATCATGTACTTTAACGGATCCATTTTTGAAATTAGCCACGTTGTATGATACAACATATATTGCCTCAACCTTCGGGTCGTCCAAATCAAGGCACAACACAACTTCTCAATAGGTGGATATCTCATTTCACAATCAGTAAATTTCTTACTGACGTAATATATCGCTTTCTCTTTTCTTCCTGACTCATCGTGTTAACCAAGTACGTATCCCATGGAGTTACTGAATACTGATAAGTACAGTATCAACGGTCTATCTGGACTAGGCGGAGATAGTACCGGAGCGTTTGAAAAATATTGCTTGATCTTATCAAATGCATTCTGACATTCCTCATCCCAGGTACCCTGGTTGTGTTTCCTAAGAAGGCGAAATATGGGATCACATTTCTCTGTCAATTGTGAAATGAACCGAGCAATGTAATTCAACCTCCCAAGAAAACCTCGAACTTCTTTCTGAGTATGTGGTGGCGGCAGCTCCTGTATGGCTCTGACTTTGTCTGAGTCAACTTCTATTCCTTTTTCACTGACTACAAAGCCCAATAATTTCCCCGACCTGACTCTAAAGGTGCACTTCACCGGATTGAGCTTCAACTGAAACTTCTTTAATATCAAGAACAACTTCCTCAAAGCTTCAATATGTTCCTTTTCAATTCGAGATTTGGCGATCATGTCGTCCACGTACACCTCAATTTTCTTATGCATCATATCGTGGAATAAAGTCACCATAGTCCTTTGATATGTTGCGCCTGCGTTCTTTAGGCCGAATGGTATTACCTTGTAGCAAAAGGTGCCCCACAATGTTATGAAAGTGGTCTTATCCATGTCCTCAGGATGCATCTTTATTTGATTGTACCCCGAGAAGCCGTCCATGAAGGAAAACAATGAATAACCCGTTGTATTATCTACTAGGGTGTCAATGTGTGGTAAGGGAAAATTGTCTTTTGGGCTAGCTTTGTTCAAATCTCTGTAATTGACGCACATCCGTACCTTCCCATCTTTCTTAGGGACAGGCACAATGTTAGCTACCCATTCCGAGTACTTGACCTCTTGCAGAAATTCGGTGTCAAACTGTTTTTTGACTTCCTCTTTTATCTTCAGCACGACATCAGGCCTCATCCTTCGCAATTTTTGCTGGACCGGTTTGCAATCTTGTTTTATAGGAAGACGATGCACCACGATATTAGTATTTAGCCCCGGCATGTCTTGATATGACTATACAAAGATATCTTTGAATTCACTCAGTAGTTCGACAAGATCTTGCCTTGTTTCTTTGGTAATGTACGTCCCTATTTTCACCTCATTCCCTTCCTCTAAGGTTATGTTCTCTGTTGCCTCTTTTTCATGGGGCAAAATTTATTTCTCTTCTTGCTTCACGATTCTCAATAGATCTGGAGATACATCACAATCCCTGTCATCTTCAAAATCCTGAGGTTCCTCTGAACACGTGTCTTGCTCAAAGGAGGATTCAGGACTTGCAGTATTATTGCTCATATCATTGATATCTAAGGACCTGTGGAGTATGAAAGAATGTGCAAAGAATGAAAGAATGTAATAATGACTGTTTTCATGATATGAGTGAATTGAAAAATTGGAATGAGATTAGAAAGTCCAAAGAATATTTATCGATAGAGAGAGCATTTGCTTGATTTGACAAAAGTGTTCTTTATTGAAACAAAATATCCGAACATAAACCTATTTCACAAACGAAATCTCATTACTCCTAGGCTTTAGAGCAACAAGAGTGTTCTAGAAAATTACTCTGTAAAGTCCTAAAGGTTACAGAAAGTTCTTCCACAGTCCAATTGTTTAAAGAGCTCCCCGGCTCGTAAGGACGGATGCCCTCCAAACCCCTCTGTTCAGTTTCTCCATCATGTATGGCGTTGATGTAATAGCTTCCCTTCTCGAGCAACCCCACCTCGGGGTGAATTATCCCTCCTGATATAAAAGTCTGGGATATGTGAGGGAACGTCATCGGTTCCCACTCGAATTCTCTTCCGCTCAAACGTGCCTTTCTACTTTCCTGTTGCTTTTCTATCTCTTTCTTTCTTTGTTTGTGGTCTGGCCTGAAACCTAGGCTGAAGCGATCTCTTTTCCCTTATCTCCGGGACTCGGGTTCTACCCTGGAGGTATTTGCCTAACCCTTTTCCAGACAAAGCCCCTTTTCCTACTATCATTTGCAAGCTCATCTTTGTGGTTTTGGATATCTTGGGCACTGGTATTTCATTTCCTTCCGAAATGAAGGTTGCATTGACAAATTCCAAGGAGCGGAAAGAACATTCAATTGCCTCTTCATCTGCCTCCACATAGGGTACGTTACTGGTAACTGCTGCTATGATGTCTTCTTCCGCATTTATGGTTACCAGTCGTCCGTCTGTTACCAATTTCAATTTCTGATGTAAAGAGGAAGGCACCGCTCCTACCGAATGTATCCAAGGCCTTTCCAACAAGCAATTATAGGAGGGCTTGATGTCCATCACTAGAAAATCTACTTCATATGTGTTTGGCCCGATCATTAAAGGGATGTCAATCCTTCCCATCACATTTCTCTCCGTGCCATCGAATGCTCTCACTATATTATGACATGCCTTCATGTGAGAATTATCTATTGGCAGTTTGTTTAATGTGGATAATGGTAGGACATTCAGGGCTGACCCATTATCGATAACCACACTTGGCAGCGTATATCCTTTGCAACGAGTGGTGATGTGTAGAGCCTTCATTGATCCTATGCTACCAGGTGGGATTTCATCATCATTGAAGTAGATGAAATTGTCAGCACTTATGTTACTAACAAGACGATCCAACTTATTGACGGATATGTCTTTAGTAACATAGGTTTCATTAAGTACTTCCATCAATGCTTCACGATGTACCTCTGAACTTAGGAGCAATGCTAACACTGATATGCGGGCTGGTTGTTTACGTAACTGTTCAACCATGCTAAACTCACTGTGTTTCAGGAATTTCAAAAACTCTTTAGCCTCTTCCTCCTTAACTGGTTCATTAATAAGTGCTTCGGCCTCTTTCTCTTTCTCGGAGTCTAAGGCTTTTGCTTTCATGGGCGCAATCCTGATGCCTCCCGTGCCATAACGCTTCCCACTGCGTGTGTAGGAACCTTCAGCTTGGGTTTCCTTGGAAGCATTAGCTATTTCCTCTTCTTTTGGCACCGTTATATTGCAGCTATAATTCTAAGGTACCCTTTTGCTATCCGTATAAGGAAAAGAAACAGGCTTGCGGATAATGACTCTCGGTGTTATTGGTGTCTTAACCTCATTATTCGTTGGTAGAGAAATGATGATCCTTGGCCGGTTGGTTCCTTGACTCGTCGAAGTTCCTTCCAATGCGCATACATGTCCCTCATCTGAGCCACCTTCGTAAAATTCTAGCTCCTTGTTATCCATGAGGCTTTGTACCAGAGCCTTAAACTCAACACATTCCTGAATCTCATGGCCTTCTTCTTGATGGAACTCACAGTAGTCCCTCGCTTTTCCATCTCTTTCTTTGGAGATCAATATTCCTCTTTTCATCATTTCTTTCCAAATTACCTTTAACGGTGTCCTTACTTCAGTAATGTCTTCTTTGACCCTTCTCGTATCGGTTTCTTCGATTGCGTTCACCCCTTGATCACCATGGTTCGACAGCGAGTTTTTCGTACTAGGGGTATCGTCGAATTTTACGATCCCCATCTTGATAAGCCTTTCCACGGCCTTTTTGAAGCTGACGCAATTTTCAATTGAATGTCCCTGCACTCCGGCATGGTATTCACACTTGGCGTTAGCATCATACCACTTGGGATATGGGGGCTGCAGGGGTTTCAGGTGATAGGGAGCTATTGCGTGCACATTATATAAGCTCTGATAAAGTTCTTTATACATCACTGGAATAGGTATGAACTGTATCTTCTCAGAGTTTTGTCTTGAACTAGATTCCTACTTTTGGGAACCCTGTTGCCCACCTGTAGCCGCTCTCGGCTGGCTAACCGTAATTGCCCTCGAGTTGTAACTACTCGTGTTGTTTACTTCGTTATCCTTCCTTCTTGAGGCTGGCCTTTTAGTGGTTTCCCTCTCTATCTTACCACCTCTTATGGCATTTTCAATCATTTCCCCCGCCATAACTATGTCGGCAAAGCTCTTGGTGGTACTTCCAATCATGTGAGTAAGGAATGGGGCTTTCAAGGTATTAATGAATAGCATGGTAGTTTCCTTCTCTAATAGTGGTGGTTGAACTTGCATGGCGACCTCTCTCCACCTTTGTGCGTATTGTCGGAAGCTTTCATTATGCTTCTTTTCCATGTTCTGCAGAGTGATTCGATCGGGCGTCAAGTCAGCCACATGACTATACTGCTGCATGAAGGCATGTGCTAAGTCTCTCCAGGAACCGATCCTTTCGCGGCTTAATCGATTGTACCACTTAGCCGCGGCCCCAATCAAACTATCCTGGAAATAATGAATCAAAAGTTGGTCATTGTTTACATACCCTGTCATTCGCCTACAGAACATAGTAAGGTGGGCTTCAGGACAGCTAGTCCCATTGTATTTTTCGAATTCTGGCATTTTAAATTTATGGGGGAAGACCAAGTCTGGGACTAAGCTAAATTCTTTGGCGTCTATTCCCTCTCGACCATCAGCACCTTCTAAAGCTCTGAACTTTTCCTCCAACCACCTGCAGCGCTCCTCTAATTATCTTGAGGATTCGGTTCTTTCCTTCTCTTTTTCGGCCAAGTCCAAATCAGGGGTGAGTGAATTGATAGGATTATCTAACGGGTTAGATCCCGAGCCGTCTTATAAGTTCACAGGCATTCCAATGTCATTTTGCCCCTGCTGAGGTCTAATGGTAACAGACGGCCTTCGTAGGGGTGCTTCGGTCTGTGTTTGTGTACGGGGTGGGGTGAAACCCAGAGGATAATCATCATTGTCTTCTGCGGTGGTAGCCATAAGGGCCTTTCCTTTATCCATTGCCCCTTTCAGCAGCTGGGCCATTTCAGCCATCATACTTCTCTGAGCTTCCATCATTTGCTCATGCATATCCTGTTGCATTTTACCAATTGTTCTTGCACTTGCTCCTGCATCTCCTTTTGTAGTTGTTCGAATCTCTGATCCATATTCTTGGTTTTAGCGCGTGTACCGTAGGGATGTGGAGTTTCCAGATTCTTTTCTTCTGTAATAACTTCTACAAATTAGGGTCTTCTTTTGGGTTTAAATGCGTATGATGCGATGCAATGTAAATGCATGAATGTAAAAGATATCGATTCCGATTCAGTTTCAATTTAGAAAACGTTGTTTAAGGAACAAAAATCCTTACACAAAACAGATTACAGACACTTTCATCGTTAGATCTAGAGTTTTAATCTTCCTAAATAACAGGAACAAAAGTTTTTACAACAAGTTGATTACAGATATGCCTTTGCCCTTAGGCCTAGAGTCTTAATTTTCCTAAGCAACGCGGCCAATTCTCAACCTCGGTCTGATTCTTGCTCGTATTTTATACTTAACATATCGGCCTGTGCCGCTAAGTCCTGCAAGTGATCGGCGACTTCTCGAATCTGGACAATGACCTCTCCCATAAGGTAATCCCTATCTCTGACTTGATTTTGGAAATGGTGAAGCTCTCCCTTCCGGTGTTCCTCTCGCGCTTCGAGCTGCTCAATCTGGAGTCCGCAGTCCTGTAATGCTGCTTCTAGCCCCTCAATTTGATGTTTCATTTCCTCAATTTTGTCTTGACTTGCCTTCAACTCGGCCGCGGAGTTACGACTTCGGTGAAGATGAAGCGACCACCCGAGTTCATTCACCTTAGCCTTTAATCCTTGATTTTCCTTCTGATTCTCTACCAAGTTCCTTTCTAGGGCTTGATTCTGTGCCCGCATTTCTTGGAACTTCTTCTCCCAATGGTCGGCTTTGGCTTTCTCTTCCCGAACCTCTAGTTGCTATTGTTCAGAAGTCTTTCCCAATCCGGCTCTCTTCATTGACAGTTGCATTCTCTTATATCGTTCCTTCAGGTCATCCCGATCTTCTTCTATTTTCCTTTTTTCTTTCTTTACCTTTTCAACCTCAGTTTTCTAGACATCAACATCTAAGCTCAGATACATCTTCTCTTCTTCTAACTTCTCTATCCATTTCGCGAGCTCTAGACTCTTCCTCTCAAACTCTAACTTTACGAGTTCTAATTCTGAAGGAATCACCTGTAAGCTTTCCTCTATTGATTGAGTAGTTTCCAGACTCGGCCTCGAGATGTTGTCATTGGTCCTCTTGTTAAACCATTCTTTATACTCAGGGGTCGTCGTCGGGCCATCAGTCAAAACCTTCACACAGCAAATCTTTTTCCAGGCGTCGGAAATCTCTCGTATCTTCTTTTTATAATGATCGCCTTTGTATGAGAAATCACTTTGGGCCAAGCCTCGTGTTACCGGTATAAACTGTTCCGCTTTGTACTGCCTCAGAACGAGTAATGGCGTATAACCGATAACTCCCCAGATTCCAGGAAGAGGTACCCAATCAAAAGTCCCGCAACGATAAAGGATTTCTTTAGGAGCCATCCAAGGAGCTTTCTATACAACATCTTCTTCTCGGAGATTCTGAAGTATCTCTATCCATCTTCCCTCCGTGATGTCGTCCCTTCTTGGCGTAGTTACTGCTTCTTTTAAGGGAGAATAGTCCTGAAAGAATACTCGGCAAGGACCCCTATCGACCCTCCAGAAGTGACTGTGGAACCAAACTAACAACAACTGTGCGCAACCGATGAATCTGCCTTTACCCGCTCTCCTACATGCACTCAAGGAACCAAATGTTTCAGCTAGGATTGCAGGTACGGGTGTGACTTGTTTGCTGAGTCGATCAAATAAATCCGTGACCGCCTCGTCTATGTGTCCCATAGCCTTCGGGAAAATCACCAACCTATAAATACTTAAAGCCAAGAGATCCACCTTCCTCTTCGTGTCTGGATGCGTCAATATCAAATCCCTTAGACTTGCCCACGGAATACATTTGCTATCACATTTTTGTTGGATTGGAGCCACGGCCCACTGCTCACTCATTCCCGTAATAGTCATTAATTTTTTCACGAAAGTTGGGAGATTTGCAGCCCTAACATAAGCTTTGTTATCTTGAATTCTTGGACAGCGGAGCAGGACGGTATATTCTTCCAAAGTGGGTACTAAGTCTACCTCACTGAATGTAAAACAGCTATAAGCAGGGTTCCAAAACTATACCATAGCCCGAAATAGATGCTTATCCACCTTAATGTCTAGCAGATAGGGAAGGTCTCCGTAATTCTAATAGAACAACTGTTTAACCTCATCATCCCATTGGGTCCAAATGTCCCTCAATTCTTGAAGCTCGTTCTGTGCCGAACTGATACGAGTAAAGTCCCACAGCTCCGACGTATACCCCTCGGCGACACTATCTCCCTTTTCTAACTGGGCTTTCTCTGACCATGCGCGGATGTTAGCGTTGTCTTCCACTTTGTCAAGATATTCACTCCCCATTACAAAACTTTCTAACTTAGAAATCGAACCGTGAATTGATACCTTTAAATGCTGGATGACATGCATTGATGACAAAATAGAATGGGTCAGTGTCACATATAACAGATATAATTCAAAGAAAATAAACAAACACCTACATAGGTAGTCACTAAAGGTCACCTCCGCACTGCCTAGGGTACGCACTTAAGGCTCACTATATGCGTTTCAGTTCTAGAGAAAAAGGGTACCTGAACCAGCAGATTCCTCGATCCTCACCCATTATAGGCTCATATGGACCAAGTTCAGTTCAGGGGGACACATTTCCCTACTGCCATGCGGAGATGAAAATCTCACGAAGCACATAGGTACGGATGTATCCCGGAAGCAATCCAATAGCCCATGTGGAGGCGAAAACCTCACGAAAGCGTAGCTTCTCACTCCCACTTAAGGGTGTGACTACAACGGTCATGCAGATGCAATGTGTGCGAGGAAAAATAACAAACATATACAACAAATGCATGCAAATCAAAATTTCTAACATTAAGACAGAAAATGATCAATTTTCGGCTTGACTCACTTAACGTCCCCAATGGAGTCGCCAAGCTATCGAAACCATTTTTTTGTTTATGAAAAAACGGAAGTCGACTTAAAAAATGAAAACAGTAGTCACCACCAACATTTTTGGGTGCGATTGGATCACCTTATAAAACGTTTTGGTCTACGACAAATAGAGAAAATAGGTTCGGGAGTCGGTTACGCGCGGGAAAGGATTAGCACCCCTGCGACGCCCAAAATTGGTACCAAATTGAGCAATTTTCTGTCTTAAGTTGAAATTTGGAAAGATTTAAAAATAGGATTCTTTTTGAAACAGGGATAATTTGAGTAGAAAAATCGAGATTCCTTTACCTCGGAAGGATTCGAACATCACATCCAGCACGATTGGATACGAGGTTCTTTAAATCCTTCAAAACCAAAGTCGTCTCGCGAGTTACAAAATTTTGCTTAAAAGGGTATTTTAGGTATTTAGATGAGCGAGAAATCGCAACCTAGCACGTTAGGGCACTATTTCTCGTATCTCTAAACACAAAAATATTGCCTCATTTTTGGAACATTTTGAATAAAATTAGGATGATTTTGGGTTGAAAAATCGAGATTCCTTCGCTTAGGAAGAATACGAACATCACATCCAGCACGATTGGACACGAAGTTCTTAAATTCCTCGAAACTAAAGTTATCTCGCGAGTTGCAAAATTTAGGAGGGTATTTTAGGTATTTAGACGAACGAGAAATCGCGACCAGCACGTTAGGGCACTATTTCCCGAATCCCTAAATACATAAAATATTGCCTCGTTTTCCCTTTTTTTTAAAAAACATTTTTGGATTTAAATGAAATACATACATCTTTAAAAGCAATGATGCAACTAAAATATAATATTAGCAGATTACGGGATATCAATACTAAGTTACATAATTCACATGATGTTATAAAATTCTAACAACGCATATGATATTTAACATGGCAATAATAATATTAAACACGAAATGAAACAATAAAAAACACATAATAATAAGTAGGATGACAGAAACATAAGAAAATAGATCACACTATATACATATATATATATAACATATAGTATACATAATATATAAAAGGATATAATATTAAGAGGACATATACGAAAATATATACATAATACGTAAAAATATGCGATATATACATATATGAAATGATAATATAAAAAGCACATGAATAATAGGATATAAATATATATATATATATATATATAATATAGTTAAAAATATATATATACATGAGATAGTAAAATATGGGGATAAACATATATATATAAAATATAACGTTAAAAATATATTATATTAAAAGATATAGCACAATAACATACATACGTAATATTAATATATATATATATATGTATATACATAGGACATATTAAAAGAATATATATGTAACGTATAGATTAAATATGTACAATATATATATATATATATTGGAAATATTAATATTAAGATATAACTAATAATAATGTTAAATATATACACATATATGAATATATTAAAATATAACTAAAACTTAATGTCGATGATATAAGTATAATAGAATAATAATAATAATTATTATGCTAGTAAGTATATTAAAAATTAGGTAATAATAATAGTAGTATAAAGTAAAATCATAATATTTAAAATAATAATACTAAATATAGTGTAATGTACTAATAATAATAATAATAATAATAATAATAATAATATATAGTTAATAACATAACCAATATTAAAATAAAAGAACAAAACAGTGAGAAGAAGAGAAAGGACGAAATTGCACTAAATCAAAGGTTTCGGGCGAATTTTGAGTTAAAAACAAGAATAGAATGACCAATACGAACACGGGGGAACGTACAAGGACCAAAAGGGAAATTTCGCCATGCGTATAAAATGGCGTCGTGGCATGAAGGACTGAATTATAACGCAGGGTAAGTTAACGGGCCAATTTAAAAATATTAAAACTCAATTGTATAGCTTTAAAAAAGCGGAAGGGCTAAAAGTGCAATTAGCCCTTCCGTTTAAAAACACGCGGATCTTAAACGGGTTCGGGTCGGATCACGGGTCGGACCTTCAAAACGACACCATTTTGGGGCTTAAGTACAGCCCCCAAAACGGTGTCGTTTTGGAGGGCTATAAAAGGCCCTCTTCAGCGAAAAAAAATCATTTTGTGAAGGGGAAAGAAAAAAAAAAAGAATAGAAAAATGGAGAGAAGGGAGAAGGAGAGGGTGACCGGGGCGATTCCCGGTGGTCGGTCCGGCCACCGTCCGGTCACCGATCGGTCACCGGCGCCGGTGCCGGCCACCTACACGGTGGCCGAAAAAAGGTAAAAAAATTTGATTTTTTATTTTATATTTTTTACTGTTGTTATTATTACTGTTATTTCTAATATATATAAAAAAAACAGATTTTAAAAAAAAGGGAAAATCACCTCTAACGTTTGGTTTTTTTGCTTTGATATTCTGCGTACTATCTTTGCAATTCGGGGGTCTTCCCTTCGCTGTTTATCGTTAATACTGCTGCCCTCTGTTTGGGCTTGTAGTTTTTTGTATTCTGAGAATGAAATTCTAGTATATTGCTTGTGATTTTTTAAAAAAAGAACCGAACCCCTTACATTTGTATCAATCGGCCCTTTTTATAGCCTTTACAAACTGTTCGTTTTTATTATTATACATTTTCTGTCCATTCGTCTTGAATGCTTGCAGGTGCCACTTGCTGGAGTTGGTGGCTGAGGTGACCCGGGGCGGTGGTTGGTGGCAGAGAGCAGTTCGGTGGCTACGCAGAGAGCAGTTGGTGGCCAGGGGTAGTTGCGGCGCCGATTTTAGGGGGTAGGGTTAGGTTTAATTTTCTGATTTTTTTATTCTCTGATTTGGGCTAGGTTGTAACGGGCTAGGGGTATTGGGCTGCTGTAAATTGGGTCTGACCGGGTTTGGTTAGTGTAGGTGGGCCATTCGGGTCTGTTTAAAATTCTAAGGGGTTTGGGTGTAATTTGCAATTAAATGGGCTTGTAATATAGACTGATATTGGGTTTTAATTTTTGTGTGGGTTTAATGGGTTTAATTTATCAGGCCAAAATTGGCCTATAACAATTTGTAAAGTCCATAAATATTAAATTTGTCGTTATTTGATTTGTTCTTAAAAAAAAACGTATGTATACTTCAGTTGTAATTTAATATTTTTGCATATTTCTATGTAATTTTTGAGCTGTTGTACTTAGACAACATTATCCAAAAGAAAGGCTTTATACTAGAAATATGTTCAAGTGATAGCGTTTTTTTAGCTAGATGATTTTTCAATTCAATCTTGATTGTAACCCCCTTTTTCAGCTTGTGACAACACCCCTAACCAAAGCCTCATTACAACCATTGAAAGACCTTTTAATCGATATGTCATATCAATCTATAGTGGTGGAGATTTGATTTTCTTGCAAGCCTATGGTAATAACTTTTTAGGTTAACTAAAGAGTGCTTAATTTTTTAACCCTAAACACTTTGAGCGGATAGAGTGAATCTTTAGTGAGGATGTAAAATCTTGTTGATTTTGATTGAAAGGTAATTACTTAGGAGAAGGGAGAAAACCTATGTTTCTGTAATAAAATTCTCAACTTAGGGTGTTTGAAACTTTAATGTTCTTCTGGTTGAATTTTCATTGTATGATTACTTATGGATTAGTTTCAAACATTATTGATAAGGATTGTAAGTTGAGAAGAATGATTCTTAACTGTGAATTGAGATTTTGCTTGAGGACAAGCAAATGCTTAAGTGTGGGGGTATTTGATAAGCGATAAATTATAAATATTTTTACCCCATGCTTAGCCCAATTTCTGGATGAATTACCCCTTGATTTGTGTAAATTGATGCTCTTAAACCTTTAATTTCATGTTTTATACTCAAGTGAGCTTAGGGAAGAGGAAAGAGCAAGGAACGTGCCAAAAACAGGCAAATTAGGCCCAGTTTAGTAATGAACATGGCTTGGAGGTTCGCCACACGGCCGTGCCACACGACTGTGCCACTTTAACAAGCTTAAGCACGGCCTGGGCCTTGATCCACATGGGCGTGGCACACGGGCGTGTCCTTGTCGTGAGGAAGTTCAATTTCACTCGGAAAAGGCTACTTAGGGCTAAGAAAGGCATTCCAAAACTCTATATAATGACCCTAGGAGGCAACTACAAAGGTGTGCTTTATTTTCACCAAGACGGAGAGTTAATGGAGGGAATTACTCGAAGGGAAGCCGATTGATCCATCTCAGAAGCTAGGATCTACATCAAGACAGAGGATCTCTCTTCAATCCTTTCAGGAGTTTTGGGTTTTCTTATGTTTTGTTATTTTATTTCTTCTGAGATGTTTTCTTTCATAATTATGAAATAAAACCCTAAATACCTAAAGGGATGAAACCTAAAACAGATCTTGTTATTGTTATCTGAGCTGTGTGATAAATAATTGATTTGTTCTTAATTGTGTTTTTAACTCTTAAATTGATATTTTCAGGATATTGATTTAAGTCGAATGTGCTTATGTAGAAGAGCAAAAGTCCCTGCATAGGAGTAGATGCAGCACAATTAAGCGGAGTTGATCGCAATCCTAGAGATAGGACGATGAAAATCTGCCAGATTAGAGTCAAATCTAATATGGGGAGCCATAGATCGAGTTAATACAAGACTAGTGGTTTTAACTAGCAAGAGATTTCAGTTAATTCACCTACGATTAGTTGTTCTTATCCTCGATGGAGGTATTAACATAATTTAGGGATCTCTACGGATCAAATCAAATGAAGAAATCATCTGGTTCAGAGTTAGATAACAAGTGAAGTCTAGGTGGATTCTTCCTTAGGTATTGCCTTAATCAATTAGTCATTCCCAAAAAGCAATCTCCCACTTTACTCTTTGTCGCTTTTTTAGTTAGTTTAGTTTAGTTTACAACCAAACCCTCTTTATTTTTAGGCTAGATAATAGGAAGAAAGTCATTACTAGTACTCATAGTTCCTTGGATTCGATATTCCGGTCTTACCACTAACTATATTACTGTTCGATAGGTACACTTGCCTTTTATCGTGATATTAGTTAGTTTACAGGTACGATTAGATTTTATTACTTCATCAAATCACGATCACACCGTGGGTTTTCTGGCAACGATGATTATCAGTATTATCTATGACCCTAAGGGTATTGGGACTATCAGTGTGTAGACAAACTGTCAATCTCGTATATAACACAGCAATGCTAGCGTATAAGTTGTACAGTGCAATGCGAAATACCGTGGTACAGACATGCAGTATGAACTACCAGATCAGATAATAGTACGTAACGCAGCTAATGTACATGCGGTATGGTGCAATACGGTAAACAGCTATACCGTCTAAATGATGTCGATGATCATCTATGCAGTTGAACTGCCAGATCAAATTAGTCTTCCTTCTCTTCTAACTCCTAACCCATAATAGTTTATACAAATGTATGAATGCAAATGCACCAACTCAGAACATAGTTTCAGACAGTCATTCAGAAATAATCATTCAAAACCAGTCATTCGGAAATAATCATTCAGAAGCAGTTAATCGAAAGCAGTCATTCATAAACAGTCAATCAGTTTAAAAAACGTGCACACTTATGCACTCAGATTCGGTCCCTATAATTTCATACAACCAAATGTAAGCAGTACATAATCAAAGTCAGAATAGAGTCGTATTCACCCTCAGTAAACTTAATCGAGGTGTTGGATCACATGGACTCACAAAGGCATTCGATTTGTCCCAAATCAAAATTTGGCAAGTTAGGGCCACACGTCTCTGTGCTCCAGCCGTGTGGGTATCCAAATGCCCGTATAAAGGGTAGCACACAGCCGTGTGACAGAGGCAGATGCCCTGTGGTGGAGGGAGACAGCCGTGTGAACAAGCCGTGTAACTCACTGTCTAATTTCTCTATATTCAAGTGCACGGCGGCCGTATAAAAGTGTCACACGCTTGTGTAGCCATCAGACATGGTCGTGTGTCCCAAAGCACACATCCGTGTGGAATCCCTAGGCCCTACAATCAGTCACACGGTCATGTATCTCAAAACACACTGCCGTGTGAGAACCCTAATTTCTCAAATTGGTCACATGGCTGTGTGTCTGACAAACCATAATAAATACATATTTTTACCCCATGCTTGGCACATTTATGGATAATTTATCATTAGAATTATGGAATATGATGCTCCTAATACTTTAATTTCATGTTTTATATTTAGGTGAGCATAAAGAAGAGAAAAAGAGCAAGGAATGGGCTAAAAACGGACAAAATGGGCCAAATTCAATAATCAACACGGCCTAGACCTCCGCACACGGGTAAACCACATGCACATGTGTGATACAAAATGTCGAACACGGCTTGAGCAATCGCATACAGTCGTGTCACACGGGTGTGTCCTTGTCAAGACCTGTTTTAGTTTTTCTCGGAAAAGACTAATTTTGGGCTAAGAAAGGTGTTCCAAAGCTTATAAAAGGACCCAAGGGGAGGAGCAAGAGGACACACAGAGTAAAAAGTGAAGAATTACTTGAAGAATGCCGATCAATTTATCTCGGAAGCAAGGATTCACATCAAGACTAAAGATCTCCCTTCAATTTCTCTCGAAGTTTTGGGTTCTTTATGTTTTGTTGTTTTCCCTATTTTGAGATGTTTTCTTTTATAATTATGAACTAAATTCCCTAAATACCTGAGGGGGATGAAACCTAAGATGGATCTTGTTATTATTATCTGAATTATATGATAAATACTTGAATTTGTTCTTAATTGTGTTATTAATTCTTGTGTTAATATTTCAGGATATTAATTCAAGTCGAATGTGTTTATTCAGTGGAGTAAAAGTCCCTGTTTAAGAGTAGATCCAACACAATTAAGCAGAGTTGATCGTAATCCTAAACATAGGACGACAAAAATCTATCGGATTAGAGTCAAATCTAATAAGGGAATCTATAGATCGAGTTAATGCAACACTAGGGGTTTTAATTAGAAAGAAATTTCAATTAATCAACCTAGGGTTAGTTGTTCTTAGTCTTGAAAGAGATATTAACATAATTTAGGGATTTCTTCAGATCAGATCAAGTGAATAAATCATTTAGTTCAGAGTCTAATAACAAGTGAAGTCTAGGTAGATTCTTCCTTAGGTATTGTCTTAATTAATCAGTTTTCCAAAAAGTATTTTCCCCAATTTACTCTATTTCGCATTCTTAGTTAATTAGTCTAGTTTAATTGCTTTAAACAAATCCCCTTTATTTTTTTAGCTAGATAATAAAAAGAAAGTTAATACTAGAACTTTTAGTCCCTATGGGTTCGACATCCCGGTCTTGCCATAAGCTATACTACTGTTCGATAGGTGGGCTTGCCTTTATCGTGATAATAGTTTAGTTTTACAGGTTTGACCATCATAAATATCACTTATCAGGTTTTTGGCACGGTTGCCGGGGAACTAAAATATTAGGAACACTCGATTTTTATTACTTTAGCCATTTTTAATTTTATTGCAATTTATTTTTATTTTTATTTTAGTTTTATTTACTAAATTTTTCTTTTATTTGTCTCTGACAGGTGTCTCTAATTTATGACTAGAAGGAACCTGTCAGGACCTTTACTTTTTGATAATGAGATAGAAGTATCAGCTTACAGAAACCGTAGAGAAATAAGGTGAAGCCTACAGTACATAGAGGAAGAGTAAAGGTTGTGACCAACACTATCGAAGAGATAGAGGCAAATCAAAATAATCCATTACCTCCTGTAGTAGCCACAGACCCGGTGAATTAGAATCCTACTCCTCGTACTATGCATGATTATGCTAAGGCTAATTTAGCTGGTACTGAATCTAGTATTGTTAGGTCTGTTATTGCTGCAAATAATTTTGAACTGAAACCTAACACTATACAGATGATTCAACAGTTTGTTCAGTTTGATGGTTTGTAGAACGAGGATCCTAACACACATTTAGCAAACTTTTTGGAACTCTGCAACACCTTTTAAGATTAATGACGTTTCTGATGATGCCATTCGCCTTTGGTTATTTCCCTTTTCTCTAAGGAATAAGGCTAGACAGTGGTTGAACTCTATACCACGAGGGTCTATAACTACTTGGGAATAGATGACCGAAAAATTTCTTTTAAAATATTTTCCCTCGGCTAAAACAGAAAAGTTGAGGAATGACATCTCTTCTTTTGTGCAGATGGATCTAGAAACACTTTATGAAGCATGGGAGCGATACAAGGATTTATTGAGAAGGTGCCCTCACCATGGGTTACCTTTGTGGCTACAGGTTCAAACTTTCCATAATGGTTTAAACCCCTCAACAAGGAAAATGATTGATACAGCTGTTGGTGGAACAATAAATAACAAAACACCTGAGGAGGCTTATGAGTTTATAGAGGAGATATCACTGAATAACTATCAGTGACAAGTCATGAGGACAAAGCCACAAAAAGCCGCTAGTGTTTTCAATATTGATGCAGTCGCTATGCTTTCTATCCATGTAGAACTTTTGAATAAAAGATTGATGGTTTAGTTGGTTCTACGCAAGTACATCCAGTTATGCAGTGTGATGCAAATGGAAGTGGTGTGGGCAATCCAGAGTACTCCCCCTACAGACATGGCATAGAAAACGCACAAATGAATTATATGGGTAATAATCCTCGACCTCAAAACAATCCTTATAGTAACATTTACAATGCAGGTTGGAGAAATCATCCAAAATTTTCATGGGGAGGTCAAGGAAATCAAGGAAATATAAGACTACCACCCCCTCCGGGATTTCAACAACCCTCTTATCGGCAGGAAAAGAAACCAAACCTTGAGGAGATGTTAGAAAAATTCATATCGGTGTCAGAAACTCGTTTTTAGAATACCGAAACAGCACTTAAGAACTAGCAAGCTTCAATTCAAAGACTTGAAAATCAGATTGGTCAACTTGCTAAGATGATATCTGATAGGCGACAAGGTAGTTTGCCGAGTAACAGTGAACCTAATCCTAGGGAAAATGTTAAAATAGTTACATTAAGGAGTGGAACAATGCTAGCTGAGCCTGAAAAGAAGTCGCTACAAGAGCCTGATAAAGAGAAAGTTGCGGAGACTCAACCCAAGGAGAACTCCTCACCGGTGCTTAAAGAATACAAGCCACCCATCTCATACCCAGTAAAGTTAAAGAAAGACCATATGGACGCACAATTCGGTAAATTTCTAGAACTTTTTAAGTAATTACATATTAACTTACCTTTTGTTGAAGCTATTTCGTAGATGCCCACGTATGCAAAATTTTTGAAGGAGATTCTAACAAACAAGAGGAAGTTGGAAGAACTGTCCATAGTGGAACTCAACGAGGAATGTTCAGCTATCCTCCAGAACAAACTACCAACCAAACTGAAAGATCCAGGAAGTTTTACTATTCCCTGTTTAACTGGTAGTTTAACTATTGAAAATGCGTTAGCTAATTTAGGTGCTAGTATTAATTTGATTCCTTATAAAATTTTCAAGCAACTAGGTCTTGGGGAACCAAAACCCACTAGGATGAGCATTCAATTAGCTGATAAATCTGTTAAATATCCTAGGGGTATCATTGAGGATGTACTAGTAAAGGTAGATAAATTTATATTCCCTGTTGATTTTGTTGTGCTTGACATGAATGAGGATGTTGAAGTACCTTTAATTCTAGGACGCCAATTTTTAGCTACTGCTAGAGCTGTTATTGATGTAAGAGATGGTAAACTTGCGCTTAGGGTGGGAGATGAAGAAATCGTTTTTAAAATTTATGATGCCATACGATTTTCTAGAGAACAAGATGATTCATGTTATTTTATTGATTCTATTGACTACTCTATTCAAGATTCTTTTCAGGAAATCACTCTTAAGGATACGTTGGAACTATGTCTCGTTCAAAGTAGGGAAGAAGACGAAATCACCACTGAAATGGAGAAGGTGACAATTGATTTAAATTCTAACGAACCATCTCCAAGACAAATTGACTATGATGCTATAGAAATAAATGACGAACTGAGACAAAAACCTTGTATTGACGAACCCCCCAAACTGGAACTGGAGCAATTACCCAATCACTTAGAATATGCATTTTTGGGAGATAACTTTACATTACCAGTGATTATTGCTTCGAACTTGCAACCTAAGGAGAAAGAAGAATTACTCCAAGTACTAAGAGAACATAAAAGAGCCATAGCTTGGAAAATTTCTGACATCAAAGGAATCAACCCTTCTTTTTGCACCCATAAAATTTTGATGGAAGATGAGTATAAACCATGTGTACAAGCTCAAAGACAACTGAATCCCAACATAAAGGAAGTTGTCAAGGCTAAGGTAATTAAACTTCTAGATGCTAGAGTCATTTATCCTATTTCTAATAGTTCTTCAGTAAGTCCTGTGCAGGTTGTTCCTAATAAGTGAGGCATGACTGTTATTGCCAACGAAAAGAACGAATTAATCCCTACAAGAATAGTTACCGATTGGAGAGTATGCATTGATTACAGGAAGTTGAATGATGCCACAAGAAAATACTATTTTCCTTTGCCCTTCATTGATCAAATGTTGGAAAGACTGTCAGGACATATGCACTATTGTTTCCTGGATAGACTCTCTGGCTACTTCCAAATCCCGATAGCTCCTGAAGATCAAGAGAAAATGACATTTACATGTCTATATAGTACGTTTTCTTATCGTAGAATGCCTTTTGGATTATGTAATGCTCCGGCTACTTTTCAGCGTTGCATGTTAGCCATCTTTGATGAACTCGTGGAAGACATTATGGAGGTATTTATGGATGACTTCTCGGTATTCGGTAACTCTTTCCATCTCTGCTTTAAAAATTTAGAACGAGTTTTAGTAAGATGTGAAGAGACGAATCTTGTGCTTAATTGGGAAAAATGTCACTTTATGGTTCGTAATGGTATTGTGTTAGGACATAAAATTTCTTGTAAAGAAATAGAGGTTGATAAAGCAAAAATTGAAACCATTGAAAAACTACCTCCTCCTAATTCAGTTAAGGCTATTAGAAGCTTTTTAGAACATGCTAGTTTTTATAGAAGATTTATTAAAGATTTTTCTAAAATAGCTAAGCCTTTAACAAAATTACTAGAAAAAAATGTGCCCTTCAATTTTGATCAGGAATGTTTAGACGCATTTAATACTCTCAAAGAGAAATTAACTAATGCTCTGATTATAATCGCACCTGATTGGAATTTACCTTTTGAACTAATGTATGATGCAAGTGATTTTGCAGGAGGTGCAGTCCTTGGATAGCGAAGAGACAAGCATTTTCAGCCTATTTATTATGCTAGCAAGACTTTGACAGCCGCACAAGAAAATTACACTACTACGGAAAAAGAATTGCTAGCTGTGGTTTTTGCGTTCAACAAATTTAGACCATATTTGATTTTGTCTAAAGTCGTCATTTATATTGATCATTCTGCTCTTCGTTATCTTTTAACTAAGTCTGATGCAAAACCTCAATTAATAAGATGGATTTTATTATTGTAGGAATTCAACTTGGAGATACAGGATAAGAAAGGGGATGAAAACCTTGTGGCTGATCATCTTTCCAGGCTTGAGAATCCACACCTCAATGAATTTAAAAAAGTCGAAATAAATGACTCGTTTCCTGAAGAACGACTCCTAGTTATATCAGATTCTGAAGTACCTTGGTTTGCTGACATTACGAATTATTTAGCTGCTAACATAACCCCAAAAGGGTTGACACATTAGCAAAAGAAGCGATTCTTTGCTAATGTGAAAAACTACTTTTGGAAGGATCCTTTTCTTTTTTGTATATATGCAGATCAAGTCATTCAAAAATACGTTACGAAGTTAGAAGCAGACAAGATCTTGGAACACTGCCATTCAAGACTAATCGGAGAACACTAAAGTGGGACTAAGATCGCTCATAAGACGCTTGAATCAGGTTTTTACTGGCCCACACTATTTAAGGACGCCAACAGGTATGTTATTACTTGTGACAAATGCCAAAGGATAGGTAATATCTCTAAATGTGATGAAATGCCTCAAACATATATGCTCTCATGTGAAATATTCGATGTATGGGGTATTGATTTCATGGATCCATTTCCTACATCATTTGGAAACAAATACATCTTAGTAGCTGTTGATTACATGTCAAAATGGGTGGAAGCCCAAGCTTTACCTACTAATGATGCTAGAATGGTAGTGAGATTTCTTAAGAAACTCTTTTCTCGATTTGGAACACCTAGGGCAATTATTAGCGATAAGGGTACTCATTTTTGTAATGCTCTGTTTGATAAAGTTTTAAAGAAATATGGAGTGCACTACAGAATAGCTACCCCTAACCATCCACAAACTAGTGGCCAAGTCGAAGTAGCCAATAGAGAACTTAAATGAATCCTAGAAAAAATCATAGAGTTAAATAGGAAAGATTGGGCGACAAAATTAGATGATGCTTTATAGGCCTATAAGACCACATTTAAAACCCCCATAGGAACATCTCCTCATAAACTTGTTTATGGGAAACGTTGTCATCTATCATTTGAACTAGAACATAAGGCATTTTGGGCTATAAAATTTCATAACTTTGATCTTGAACTTGTAGGTGAAAAGAGACTTATACAGTTAAATGAGTTGGATGAATGGCACGGTAATACATACGAGAACTCATGATTATACAAGGAAGCAACAAAGCAATGCCATGACGCTTGTTTAAAACAACATAAGCAGTTTGAAATCGGTGATATTGTTTTGTTGTATAACTCGAGACTCAAATTATTCCCTGGAAAGTTGAAATCAATGTAGTCAAACCCATTTATTGTTAAAAACATCTTTCCATACGGCACAGTAGAGGTAACACATCCAAACCATGACACTTTCAAGGTAAACGGCCGTCGACTTAAACTTTATAATGGTGAGGATTTTAAGAATGATAGAGAGGAGCTTCGACTCCACAAACTCCAATAAAGTTTCGAGTAAGGTAAGTCGAGCTTAGACTCTAAATAAGTGCTTCTCGGGAGGCAACTCGAGCACTAACGTTATTGACCTGCTTAATTTCAATTTATAACATTTAATAATCACTAATTGAGTCACTTAAACGCAGGTTCTTCTAAATACACGACTTGCCACACGGGCATGCTTGAGGTCGTGTGCCCACCATTGGTTAGAACCATGGCATGTCCTTGGCCGTGTGAAAACAGAATTCAAATTTTCCCAAACTTAAGATGACACAAGGGATGCGACAAGTCACCGCGGCCATGCGGTATGGCCATGGGCAAACCTGATTAAGTCACACGGGCATGTGAATCAATGCACGGGCGTGGGAGAAGCGCATAGTTCTAAGAACGGTAGTGTGATGCAGCCGTAGATAAAACCACGGGTAAGAAACACGGGCGTGGCCAAAACCAAGCTAAAATTAGACCTTGAATTTTCAAACATGCTGAGACACGGGATGCTATATTTCTCCCACAGGCGTGTCTTAAGACCGTGCGCAAACCTGACAAAAGCACACGGGCATACAAACCAATCACATGCTCGTGGACATATGCTATGGTCGATACTGATGTAAGAAACACAGGCATGCGACATGCCCGTGCCCATAACCCATGGACAACACTGAGGAAATAACACGGGCGCACGACACGCCCGTGCCAATATACCGTGGTTGACATTGATAAAGTAACACAGGTGTGTAACCTAATAAACGGGAGTGGGAGAAACGAACGAAGCAGTACACGGTGGCGCGACACGGCCGTGTGCACTAATACGCCCAGGGAATACGGGCATTGGCCGAGGAATGTTCATGACCTAAACCCACCTTCACGATAAGCACGGGCTGATTCTAGGCCACACGAGCATGGTCCACGGCTGTGTGGCCCAACCCCTATTTAAATCACCCCACTGTTCATCATCTTCCCCATTTCCCCCTAACAAACCCTAGCCACTAAACTCAACAGCCGTCGCCGCCGCCGTCCACTCCTCCAACCAACCCAAAACCCACTCAAATCTCTCATTTCCCTTCCCCTCTCCTCTACACCCACACAAATTCCTTCACTTCGACAAACCACCAACTCCAAACCCCTTAAGCCACCCCTTTTCTCCAACCCCTCGCGAGCGACGCCTCCCTCGCACCACACTTTCTTTCTCTCCCCTATTCTCTCCCTACCTTTCTCCCCCACGCATACCACATCTTCACCCACCACAAATCAACCACTTTCTCTCCCAAATTTCTTCCTCTTACAAACTCCAACCACCGCCGCCCGTACCTCCAGCCATCACCTCCCACTCCAACTGTTCTACCTCCTTTTGCTCCTATTTTATCTTATTTTGTTGATTATTATTATCTCATTTTATTAAATTTTATGTTAATTGCTTGTCATATACTCTGTATTTTCTACTCATTTTTTTATGTCACGTTATTTTGCATATTTCTTTTCCTTTACATTATTATTAGCTATTATACCTATGATGAGTTGATTTTAGTCATGCTATTTCTATGCCATTTGCTGCCAAAAGTCCTACCATTTATTAATTTGTATTATTAAGTTTGTTTGCTTTTGGTTGAATCTGGTTAATATTACTAGCTTTCAGGATAATTCGCTTATTTACTCTACCTCTTGAAATTAATTTTGAATTTGATGTTGTATTGGCCTATTTCCATCTTAGTCGTCCAATAGAATTTTTAATTACTTTCTTTCAGGTACATAATGACCCTCCACGTGGAAAATTTAATCTAGCCGTCCCCGCTTCAAAAAAACGGAAGGGACCCGATGCTACCTACTCGAGTGCGACCACTGAAGTGCGCACTCATTTTTACAGTTCCCACAAGGATTTTAGGACGACCTATTTCAGATCCTTAGGGCGAGACCTCTTGAAGTGGAACGATGTATCAACTGGGCTGCCCTAGAATAGGTCCAACTCACCGATGCAGTCAAGCCCTCCTCACTACCGACCCCTGGGGACGCTTCTTTGATATTGTCGAGCTGACATACCTAGAGCTTACCCTGGAGCTTTGTTCGACATTCCATCTCCAAACAGTTATGTCACAGTTCGATAATCCCGGCACGGTGCAATTCCATCTTGGTGGTCTTGTACGCCAACTAAGAGTCCCAAAGTTCAGAGTTCCTTTGGGACTATATACAAAGGAGTTCATAGACGACGATGACTTCTCCGATCTCCATTGACACATTCACTATTCTCCTTCTTCTTGTTGGAGTGCCCTGGTCTCTGCTTCAGCCACCCACGACCCCAGTCGCTCCAAGGCGTCGGCCCTCTCCCTAACACTATGATATCTACATGCAATCCTCACACATACTCTAACGGGTCAACGAAAGAGTACCGGCGTCATCAACACTCACGATGCTTACTTCTTATGGAGTATGGCACACGGGCACGTGTTCGATTTAGCATACTTCATAGCCCTCGCCATTCGACACCAGACAGAACGACATAGGAAGGGAGCAATTTGCATGGGTCCTTATGTGACGCGCCTCGCACGACACTTCAGCCTTCTCTACACAGTGGCGCAGTCCTCATCGCTCACTCTCATCGGCTAGATGTCCCCATAGGGCATCTCGAGCATCTTCATATGAGGATGATTGAGCATCATCGCGGGACCGATCATCCTCAATATCGACTAGCTCAGTCCACCAAGTAGGATAACCTAGCGGATATTACTGATGATATCCCTCCACCCCATGAGGATCCACCATCTCAGCCACGGCCGAGCCACTGGCTAGTTCATGTAGCTGCTTCACTCATTGACATCTCTGAGCGCCTCACTCAATTTAAGCAGCAGTGCTTCCACCAATTTGATCACATTGATGCTACTATACAGTAGATTTGTCAGCACCTCCACATTACATCTCCGCCTCCACCATCTCACGACCCATCTGGCGATGAGGACTTTTGAGTCCATTTATTTTTCTTTTTCTTTTTCTTTTTAATTTTATGTTTCTTTATCTTTAACTTTATCTTTATTTCTATTTTTATGTTTACAAAACTATCTTAGTTTATCTTAAAAATTTTATTTTTATGGATGTTTCTTAACGAGTAACCATGCTAATACCATTAATACACCTCCCTAAAATATTATTAATGACTCCACAGTTTCAAAAGGTTCAATGTGCTTGATGCCATGATAATCCATTGAGGAAAAATACTCCATGACTACCATGTCCTGCTCAATCATGACACTGAAAACCATGAACATCTTTATTTAGCATCATGATCGTGGAACCCCATCCTCTACCACCAACGGAGTATCCTCCCCTACCTTTACCTCTACTTAGTTCATCACTCACTTCATCAACTCTCTCTCCAAATCAGTCTTCACTATTCCAAGGATTTATCCGAAATTCAGGAAGTTTCACTTCTCTCCCTCTCTTATGATAATGTGCTTATAATCCTATTATTCATCTTTGTACATTGAGGATAATGTACATCTTAAGTGTGGGGGGTTTATTAATTCCATTATCAGAAAATCCCTGAATCTTATCTTGTTCTCAAGTCACTTTCTTATATTACTATTAAAATGAAATTCTAATTAATTTATGATTTTTATTCATATGTTCTAGATTAATATATACGTATTTATGCTTTAATTGTTTAAACTTTAAGACATCAGAGAATCAAGCATGATAAGTTGAATTTTTGAGAATTAAGAATTTTTCTAGGTTGTTTCCCCAAATTTAAGTAATATCTTGAAGTTTGAAATTCATAAGATTGACATCAAAAGCCATAATTTTTGTGAGATTTTGAGCCTTTAAAGCATATATCCTTTCTTGCTCACTTTTATTATTGTTATGAATGTGTCAATATTGATTTGTTATTCTAGCACTTGCTTCGATTATACATGTCGAGACCACACCATTGATTTGATATACCGAGATGGTAAAGGCACCTAGGTTTAACTCACACACTCCATAAAAGCCTATCTTCATAATTAACCCTTAGTGAACCCCCTTGAGCCTAACAAACCATTTATTGAGTTACCCTTAATATCAACCTATAACCCATTATTGTTGAAATCCTCTTAACTAATTTGATCCCTATTTTGTCAAGATTTGAATTGAATAATTATCTAGCTATGTTCTCCTAACCAAAGCCCTGTTACAACCCTCTAAAAACCTTTTAATCAGTGTATCATCTCAATTTATAGTGGTGGAGATTTGATTTTCATGCAAGCCTATTGTAATAACTTTTCATGTTGACTAGTGAGTTCTTAATTCCTAAACCCTAAACACTTTGAGTGATTTGAGTGAATCTTTAGTGAGGATGTTAACTCTTGTTAAGTTTTAAATTAAAGGTGATTACTTAGATAAGGGGAGATGCCTATGTTTTTGTGGTAAAATGATCAACTTGGACTATTTGAGACTTTGATCCTCTTTTAGTTAAATTCTCAATGTATAATTATTTGTGAATTAGTTTAAAACATTATTGATAGGAATTATAAATTGAGAAGAACAAATTTTGACTGTGAGTTGAGGATTTTGCTTGAGGACAAGCAAAAGCTTAAGTGTGGGGGTATTTGATAAACCATAATATAAACATATTTTTACCCCATGCTTGGCGCATTTATGGATAATTTATCATTAGAATTATGAAATATGATGCTCCTAATCCTTTAATTTCATTTTTATACTTAGGTGAGCATAAGAAAGAGAAAAAGAGCAAGGAACGGGCCAAAAATAGACAAAATAGGCCGAATTCAATAATCAACACGGCCTAGACCTCCACACATGGTTAAACCATACGCACGTGTGTGATTCAAAATGTCAAACACGGCTTGAGCAATCGCACACGGACGTGTCACACGGGCATGTTCTTGTTGAGACCTGTTTTAGTTTTACTCGGAAAAGACTACTTTTGGGCTAAGAAAGGTGTTCGAAAGCTTATAAAAAGACCCAAGGGGAGAAGCAAGAGGACACACAGAGTAGAAAGCAAGAAATTACTCGAAGAACGCTGATCGATTCATATCTGAAGCAAGGATTCACATCAAGACTGAAGATCTCCCTTCAATTTCTCTCGAAGTTTTGGGTTCTTTATGTTTTGTTGTTTTCCCTATTTTGAGATGTTTTCTTTTATAATTATGAACTAAATCCCCTAAATACCTGAGAGGGATGAAACCTAAGACGGATATTAATTATATGACAAATACTTGAATTTGTTCTTAATTGTGTTATTAATTCTTGTGTTGATATTTTAGGATGTTAATTCAAGTCGAATGTGTTTATTTAGTGGAGCAAAAGTCCCTATTTAAGGGTAGATCCAATACAATTAGGCGGAGTTAATCGCAATCCTAGACATAGGACGACGAAAATCTACCGAATTAGAGTCAAATCTAATAAGGGAATCCATAGATCGAGTTAATGCAACACTAGGGGTTTTAATTAGAAAGAAATTTCAAACCTAGGGTTAGTTGTTCTTAGTCTTGAAAGAGATATTAACATAATTTAGGGATTTCTAAGGGTCAGGTCAAGTGAATAAATCGTCTAGTTCAGAGTCTAACAACAAGTAAAGTCTAGGTGGATTCTTCCTTGGGTATTGTCTTAATCAATCAGTTTTCCAAAAAGTATTTTCTCCAATTTACTCTCTATCGCGTTCTTAATTAATTAGTCTAGTTTAATTAGTTTAAACAAATCCCCTTTATTTTTTTAGCTAGATAATAAAAAGAAAGTTAATACTAGTACTTTTAGTCCCTGTGGGTTCGACATCCCAGTCTTGCCATAAGCTATACTACTGTTCGATAGGTGCTCTTCCCTTTATCATGATAATAGTTTAGTTTCACAAGTTTAACCATCATAAATATCACTTATCAGTGTCCCATAACACAAGCCTGTGTGGAAGCCCTAATTACCCAAATCAGTCACACGGCCGCGTGGCCAAGAGACACAGTCGTGTGGTTTCAAAAAAAATCTCCAAATCAGCCACACGCCAGTGTGGCCAAGCCGTGTGGCGCCCAATTTAGCCCAGAAACCCTATTTCCTAAATCCACAAGGGTTGTGTTCCGCCGTCGAAAAGGCTATGAAACCACTTCAATTCAGTCTTGAAAACACCGTTTTATACACCAGAACTGCCCCCAACCTTAACCACATCAAATAAATGTCAGAATAGGGGGTTTTCCCCTCTCTTACATGACTAAAACCCGTATTTATCGGATTAACATATATTTTCAAGAAGCCTATCAACGATTTTAAACAAACGGAAGTAAGAGTAGTTAAGGTCAGAATCCCACACCTGTTTGCCAATGCAGAAGATGACTGAGGAGTAAAAATCCCTGATGCCAAAACCTAAAACTGAACTTTGAGTAATTTTTTGAAAACAGCGGAAAAGACAAAAGTGCAGAAGAAGAATGGAGAAGAAGAACGTGCAAAATAGAAGAATAAAATAAAATACCTAAAAAAAATCATCACAATTAAAACACCTCAATATTATAAAAATATCATTTAAACAAATAATAAACAAATAAAAAGAAACAAAAATATCATTTTTGCCCGCGCAGGGTTTCGAACTCAAGACTTCATGCAATCAAACTCTCCACTTAACCACCAAACCAGTAGGTCTATTCTTTTCGCTAACATGCACAACTTAACTTATATATGCGACCTCCTCAATGTCCCTATACTCAAACACTCAGACTTTTAGGCCCAAAATTCAGGGATTTACACGCCCCATTTCTTCTTGTGCAGCTTATAAAAGAACCTTAACATGGGATCTTGGTGAAGCTACAAATGGAAGCAATCGAGTGATGAAGGCATAGGGGATGGTTGGTGATCATTGACAGATGATAGGGGCATGGTCATTGGTAGGGACGGATCTGGGATATTACTCCAATGGGGGAAACTTCTAAATCCAAACGATTTTTTTAATGTAAAAAAGTGTCAATTCTTCTCAAAAAAACTTGAAGACTGTAATAATATATTAAACAACAACGTATTAGGAAAAAGAAAAATATAATAAGTCAAATAAATAAAGAACGTAATTTATGCAAAAATATTTACTGAGAGGTGTTTTGTATAAAGAGCAGAGAGGAAAGCAATTTGTATTTTTTTTACTTTGTGCTCTCAATCTCGACATCAAACTCCTTTCTTTCTCTTGACAATGTCGGCACTGTACCAGAGGAAGATAATTCCTTAGCAAGATAGACAAATCAAAATATAAGAAAGTCACTAACGTAATATGTATGGGTATGGACCAAATCAATTAATTCTATAATTTAGCTTTAAAGTTCATATTGGGTCTTTAAATTTAGTTTTTCAAAGCCCATCATACATTAATATTTGATTATTATTAAATTTATATAATTAAAAACTGAAAAATACTTTATTAATATAAAGTATAATCTTATGGATTAAAGAGGCAAATTATATGAAACACAATTTGCCAATAGGGCGAATGTTATACAATGAAAACACCAAATCTAAAATACATAGTAAATTACATATAAAATTCTAAAATCTGACCCCTAGATCCATCCCTAATCATAGGAGGGTTTGTGACAGTGAGAGAGTGGCAGATGAGAGTTGGTTGCCGGTGGTAAGAGTGATGGGAGTGTAAGGACCAAATTGTAAAACTTGAGGGGTCCTTTTATAAATTTTTCATTTTTTTATTTTTGAAATTATGTATAATTATATAAACCCAAAATGGATGAGCTTAAGTGTCAATAGAATACTAATAAGATCAAATCAAATTGGGCTTTAAGCCAAACCCACTTTTAGAAAGGCTAAAAACAAATTTCGCAGTTCAAAATAAAGGCTCCGTTTGTTTGCCAATAAAATATTTTTCGGAAAATGATTTCTGGAAAATGATTTACTTTTCTAGAAATGATTTACTTTTTTGGTGTTTGGATGAATCTGTGTAAAATATTTTCTATTGTTTGGCAGATTTCCTGAAAATATTTTCCGAAGAAGTTGTTTTTACATATATTAATAAATTTATATATATATATATATATATATTAATAAATTTATATTTTAAATTATTTTTACATATATTACAATGATTTATTTATAAATAAATCAAATTAAATATATAATAGTACTCAATTAATAAGCTAGAATATACATAAATTGAAAACAACCAAACTATCATAATGAACAATGCCGAACTTGACAACTTGGTAAAACCATCGACCAAGTTTCTATGGTTTTAGGAAATATTTCATAGGAAATTGGTGCTTAATAGTTCATTTTTCACAACTGTGTCCCAATAGTGAAGTTTTAGAACTTGCACGTCCCAGTCTTCTCATGAAAGTAATTGTTCTCTCTTCCCCACCTTAACGCATTTGACGGAAAGATTCCATAAAGAAAACAATTTTCTCAACATCAGCCACAACTATAAACAATATTGACGCCGAAAAATGAAGAGCGTTAGAAAATAAAAAGGGAGAAGAACAATGCAAGATGTGAAATATTTAAAATTAACTTGTGCTGTCAAAGCACAAAAAACTATTATTGCACTTCGACGCGTATCCTGTAAGACAAAGCTTTGAAAAATCCATAAACCATAAATTCATATATCTTGGACTAGCTTTAATTTATGAATTCTGACAAATAGATCCATAATGCCAAATACATGAAGAGGAAAAAAGCATGTATAAATAAGTTTGACATAAGTACAGAACTATCCATTCTTCTTTCAAATCTCTTTAATGAAATATTTACAATACCCTTTTTCTCAATGTCTGTGCATCTTAATGCATGTTATTCAAATGTTTGTCATCAGTAACTCAATGCAAGACATTGCTAGCACCAAATAACTTTAAAACTAAAACCAGCCGTTGGCTAGTAACTGAAACAGCCTATGGCCACCATGTAGAATGTGCAATGTCGAGCCTTGAGCTGGTCATCAATGCTAAAGGGAAGAGCTTCATGTCACAGAAAGAAATGGCTCAGACTTCTATTTGTCTAGCCTTGTCGTTGATAGTTGGCATTGTTCCTTCCCATAATTCAACTAGATCTTTAACCACGAGATGAAAATCACAGGTCCTAGAGTTGAAGGTACCTACGTGTAAAAGATGGAGGATGTAAGTTGAAAACAATATGGAGGTGCAACAAACATTCCATGAACTCAGAAAACTAACATTCATTTACAGCTTTAGATAACCTCGACGAATTTTGATCGAGTAAACAGTGAGAAATGAGAATAGAAATGATCAGAATGATTACATCAAATTGGCAAAAGCTCATGCTTGGAATAAAGAATGCCAACAAAATACCAGATAAAGAAGAGCAGGTTGAGACGAGTGAGTCAAAATGCCAGCTGCAAGTGCAGTTATTAATTCAATAACATAGCCAGGAAGGGCATACCATATGTATTTGTGCCCCTTCGATGACTGTAAATCTAAAAAATTTATGACAGATGAACATAAACCAGTATACGCCAACAACTACATGTGTAATTTCCTCTTCAGCAATCCTAGCGATAATGGTAAATGTCTTGTGATCCCCAAAGCCGACCATTTTTTTGACCAGGCATGGGCCAGCATCAAGACCCTAGCCTCTTATATCCATAAAAACAAGTACTTAAATTTTCAAACCAAATTAAAATAACACAAATTGAAAAATATATGGGTATATCAGAGGAAGGATCAACGGGATGAACTGCAATTTTTACTCTTTTCTAAATTTAGAAACAAATATAATAACACATATATCAGAATCTTGTAGAGAATGGCTAATGCATATAAAACAAAATGATTTGAATAGCACTATGACATTGACTTGCACAGCATAGCAGAAAAAAGGTTCTATAAACTCAAAAATAATAGTCAAGCTAGATTACCTGACTGGTAAAAAAAGACCTAAGTAACTGGAATTTAGAAGTAACTTTTATGCATATGACCTGACATTGAAATGGTTAAATTTAAATTTAAAGGAAGCAAGAGCAATCTTGATTTCAGATGATCAATTTTTTTAAGCTTAGTATTGGCAAGAAGCATATGCTAAGATTTAAAGGAAGCAAGAGCAATCTTGATTTCAGATGATCAATTTTTTTAAGCTTAGTATTGGCAAGAAGCATATGCTAATTGCTGCAAGGTTTTGGCACCCCCTCCTCTACCCATGTTGAATGGATCCCAAAATGTTCTGATTTTTATTAACATGTATGTTTAATTACAAGAAGAGGGAGAAAAAGTGATTGAAGAAGCAGTATTGCGATTTTGAATACACTATCCTACCTAAATCTTCTTGACAACATCAATTATTATACCGGTTTTACACTGAGCTAATCCAATACCAAACGTTAACATGAAATTCTTTTAGGTGGAGCATAATACAGACATCCAGCATCAATAATCCTACTTGGCAAATGCAAGACTATGTATCACAATGCTAACATTGACAAGGCATATTCTATGCTACGAAACACAATATTCCCAAATCCAAGTTTCCAGCTATTGCACTATATAACCATTGGAGCAAAATAGGAATTATATCTTGAAACTTACTGTGAGATTACATTTAACCCAAGGTTTCACACTTGTCTTTACCCTTTTTGGCTTTATTTCGAACACCTTCAACAGGCTACAATGGAAAAGCTAATGAGTAAAGCCTCTATCAAATGTCCTAACAGATTGATAAGTGACTCCCATCTTGGGACACACCCTACCTTAGCTAGCTAATCCAAAAACGACGAATTTAACTTGATATTTTAGGATTAAAGGGTTTTGTTCTTCTCGACAAACAAGATCATCTAAACGTTGAATTTTAAAAATTCCCATTACAGTAAACTACTTGAAATTTTCATCTACAGATAAACCCTAGAAGTAAACTTCCGCTGACAATAAGGCAGAGAAATACAGTTTATGCAAAACAGGATAGAAAAAAAGAACATTTACTGATAACAGAAGAGCATAAATCTTTTTTAGGCTCATCGTTTCTATGCTATTGGAGGATTAAAACAACGTGAACTACTAACTAGTTAACAGAGAATTCATGAAGTAGCTACATTGGAACGAACTAAAGTGGTAGACATTCAATATAAAATCAGATACAAAATAAAATTCAAATAAACAATCAGAAAGGGAAGGCAGGACATACAAGAAACCGAATAAACCCTGAATTAGCTTTAATCATGCCTACTGTTTTCCAAAACAGAAGAAAAAAAGAGCTTTATGCAATAACTTAAGCCAAGACCCAACGACGAAGAACCTCGATTTGCCTAAGAAAAAAGAGAGGAAACGAAACAGTAGCCTGAGAAGAGAAGATATGCGAGGGTAAGAAGATAAAGAACAAAAAAAGAGAAGGAATGAAGAAGAAGGAGATAGACTGATGAAGAAGGAGAACGGAAGAAGAAGGAGGAGGACTGATAAAGAAGGAGATGGAAAATGTCTTACAGAATCGAAATCCGTAAGACATATTCCGGAAAACCTAAGATATTTAATCCGTGTGTTGTAAATCATTTTCCAAATGGAAAATATTTTCAGGCAAACAAACACTGGAGAAGCAGAAAAACATGCAACCAAACGGAGCCAAAATAATGAAATAAGTTTAATTAAATCAAATTTAGCAAATTCATTAAGCTCTTAAAATTAGATTAAATATAAGCCTGGAAAAAAATTAATATTTACAATTCTCCTTTTTTCCCCATCACTATGCAACACATCTAAAACATATCCTTTACGCCCATGGGTTGCTTTTTATCTACACTATGCCTATTCCACACCAAAAACACAAATGAGAAGGCTTGCCAGCGTCTACAAATAATAATAAATAATTTATATATATATTGCACTTTAAAGTTGAAATATGGAGTTAAGTAATTTTCTGATAAAGGTGGATTTAGGGGCATTGCTTTTAGTTACGGTTAGTGTAAAAACAACGGTGGCGTTAAGATTAGATACTATAGCGATATTGTAGCATGAGACAAAAAGTAAGTTAAATACACTGCACCACATTCCACTGCCCATTCAAATCCACCCTCAATTATAATCCTCATTCTTCTTCTTTCAACCTAATATGCTTTTAAATATTACGGTTAAATTTTGTTAATAGTCCCTGTACTTTGTAGTAGTTGTAGATTTAATCCCTATACTTTTATTTGAGAAATCTTAGTCTCTATACTTCTTGAATTAATAAATTTTAGAAGCTGTATTTTTCGAAATTGAAAATTTGAATCTTGATGCAGTTAAATCCGTTTGGTTAAATTTAATTTAATTATTGGTCTTGTATTATGCATACAGTTGTAGATTTAACCCATTTTCTCCAATTGAATCATTCTAAATCCTTATGCTTTTTGAATTTTGAAATTTCAGGTTTAACACAAACGATAGTTGATAATCCATTTACTGGATTTTTAGTGAGTAATATATGTAAATAATAAGTTAACATTGCATTATATATATCTATATGATAACATGTTTGGCACATTAAATTTTAGAAATAAAAAAATTATTTAATAAATTTAACAATTATTATTTGATTAGAACTAAAATTTTACAAAACTAACCAAGTGAAAATATAGAAACTAATAGCAAAACTTAATGTATTTAGGAGGTTTGAGATGAGTTGGCAGGCTTGAGTAAAAGTGGTTGATTTTGTAACGACCCGATAGTAAGGGGTATCGAAAAGTGTGTTTTCGTGTCTCCGTTCTTGTAAAACGGATTTGTAAATATTTATTAAAAATATTTACGAAGTTAGTTGTGTGGTTAATTAGGTCTTGACTAGGTGGATTAGCTTAAATTAGGGTCATTAGGTGTAAGGATTAAATTGAATATAGGGTAAAAGTTGAAATACAGAATAGAAAAAAGTAAAAGAACTAAATAAGCAATTAAGCCAAAAGTTGACAAGTGGATGGTGATGGTGATGACGATGACATGTGTCAAAATAAAATACATATATTTAAATAATAATTACCTACTTACTTATTAATTAAGTAAATATATTAATATTGTTATATTATATTATAATAACTAAATAACAATCCAGGACTCAAAGCGTGGTGACGTATGTTTCTTTTTGTGATGGCATGTACTTAAGATGTTTATGCTTGTCATTTTGGGAAAATGAATGTAAATAATATTATAAGATAATATTGTTTACCTATATAAATGAATCTATATGATATGTTGAGGTCTAAAATGGAAAGTTTAAGTTGACTCATAAGTGAGTATGGCATAAACAAATTTTAGTTTAATTTGGATATTATATGTGAAGTACCTATGAAGGTACATTGGTTAGGTCATTAGGTTAATTGTTTGATATGCTTTAGATGTATTTAAATGTGTTTTGGATTGATTGAATAAATAGTTTTTGAGTTGCTTGGTGTTCAAGAATATAGGGTATGGTAAACTTGATGCTTAAGGCTCATTTCGAGTCTACACAGCCATACACACGGGCGTGTGAGTAGACCGTGTGAGACACATGGCTAACACATGGGCATGTGATTTGATCGTGTGTCCCCTGCAACTTTAAAATTTCAAAACAGAATGCATAGGTAATTTCACACAGGCGTGTGGCTGGCCGCATGGCCTAAGTCAGAAAGTTACAAGGGGTCTGACACGGCCTGAGGCACAGGCGTGTCCTATGGTCTCATGAGCGTATCCCTTGACCACACAGGTGTGTGTGCCCTGCATTTAGGAAAATTTTTAAAATTTCACGAAAAATTTTTAGAGTACCTGATTTGGTCCCGATTTGTTTCTAACTCATATTTTGGGCCTCGAGTGCTCAAAAAAGGGACAATATGATTAAATTATAATGTGTATATCAAATGATTATGTAATGTTCGTATTTAATCTAAAAAGTTCGATAATACTCCGTAATCCTATCCTAACGACAGATAAAAGTTAAGAGATGTTACAGATTTATCCAATTCAATCCAGTGAAATAAATAAGCAAACTACTGATCCGCTCACTAAAATTCCCAACCATCTATTTAATTGTTTTTAATCCTATACTCTCACCTATACATAACTTTAAAAACTTTTATATCAACATTTCATTATATAATAGTTAAGCTTTTTTTCTTTTATATATTTTATAACATCTTTTCATAAATTTAGTTTTAATAATACATTTAAATTTTAAGTAAAAATATATTAATCATATTTTAATAAATAAAATTATATTTATAAATTTTATTAAAAATATTATCTAAATTTTAAAACATTCGAATATCATCTAAATTTCAAATGCTTTAGACCATTTTTTACCATCCTAATATTTGAGAGAGAAATTTGAACATATTAAATTCAATACCCAAAAGCCCAAACTCAAAGATGGGGAATGATAAAACAAAACGTACAGATATAACAACTAAGTCTGTGCTAATATTTAGGATCATCAACAGGGAAAAGAAGAAAAAGCCTATTCCACTCATACTATGAAAAAGGTGACAAGAGCTTAATTGTAAGTTAAAAATACCAACTTCCACAAATCCTTAGTATACGGAATGTCTCAAGGCTTACGATGCTGGGTGTAAATGTAGTCCAAATAAGCCTCTGAGATTAATCTCCTCTTCAAGCACCCATCATCTCCTACATCACAATCTTCCACCCCCATTAGTTGCTGCAAAGCATAGGAAAACAAAAACATCAATTTTTACCTCATACAACAACATTTAGCCAAGTAGATACGATGTATAGATATATTTTAAGCTTACATTCATTATTTCAAAGTTCTCCCTATCTGTAACTTGACTAAGCTCTACCTCTTCTTTTCCTGCAGAAGATGCCCAACTTTAAATCCCTTTATAGCAAAAAGAAGGAAGGTGAATAAGATTAAGAAGACACTCACCTTGTTTGTTTTCCAAGAAACGAGCGGATAAATGGGAAGAGGAAGTTAGGATTAGAAAGAAGAGAAGAAGAGCAGTAAAAAGAAAGCTTTGCTTCATGGTTTTCAGCTTCAGACACGCTATGCTGAAGCTCCTCACGCACCTCAACGCAAATACAAGAAATCGAGGGTGGAGGGAAAGAGGGTAAGACGTTTAAGAGTGTTTAGTCACTGTCTGCCATAACGGTAAATGGTCATAATGGTAAATGGTCCAAGCAAAATCCAAGAACTCTGCAAAATTCGATGGTAATATTAATGGTTAACTCTTAAGAGTGTCACCAAAGTCAACCTTTTGGAGATGCTGACAGTTGTTGCCCATCATCACATGTTTTTAAAACAAGTGTAAATGATGATTGTAATGAAGTTCATTTTTTTTTCTTTTCGTTTTTCATGCTATTTAATTTGTTTGCATGGGAAAAAGATTGTGCAATCTTTATTGAACACAATCGTGTCATGTTTCCACTAACAATGGTTGGGCGACTGAGGAACCGCTTTATTTTTAGTGCTTTTCTTTTCTTAATAATGGGCTATTTTTAAAACTTGAAAAATGGTGATTATTTGCTTCTCTTTTGGATGATTTGCAGCGGGAATTAATGATTTTCTTTTTCCAAAAGAAACCCATTGCTGGAATTGGATTCTGTGCTGGCAGAGTTGTCTATTTTATCAAAAATTCTATTGAGAATTGAAACGAGATTAAAAAGTTTTTCTTTTTTTCTTTTTTACAAGAATGGTTGGATTATTATTAAAATTAAAACAAAGCACAAGCACGATCTGTAAAGCCCACACTATCTCAAAAACAAGACCTAAAATAGACAACCCAAAAAGATTTCAACGGTCAGACTTAACAGCGATTTAATTGAATTTTAAAATTTTAAAAATCACCAACTCATTAATAATTAATCCATGGACTTTGAGATAAAAAATAGAGTGTTAGTGACTATTTCCTACAAAAGAGGTTAATTGATGAATTGATTCGATTCGTGAAATATATGAAAAATTTATCTATTTGAAGTTTTGGTGGTTCAACAAAATATTTCAGTAAAATTAAAGTTAATAAGGTAATTAATATAAATCCTAAGAGATAAAAGTACATAGAGTCTAAATTTCTTAAAACTCTCATATTGTAGATAAGTATAAATCTCAATCGTTGATGTAATTTGATCTACACCATTAGATTTAAGAAAGCTTAATTATAAACAGAGGCATTATCCTCGCTCAATTGTAAACTTTTGTAATAATTAAATACTATTGAGAGCCTTTAATCGAACAATTAATGTTTGTTATTTTTCTTGTAATTTTTCTATTTGTTTGTGACTTCTTTTTTTTTTTTTTGAGTTTATGTCTGCTTTACTTTAGTATTTTTAAAAATTCTTATTTTACAAATGTAAGATTGATTTAGAGAAATTTAAATCTAAAAAGTTACCTAATACCACAAAGTTTGCTAAATTAAAATTCTAATCTCATAACATGAATAGGGATATAAGATAATGATAGTAGTACCCACGAAATTAGTCTTTCAATTTGATTGCTGGGTGCTCGGTTTTGTCCCAAAAAACATGAAGCAAAATTGATGACGACATCTCATGCAGGGATATGAGATAATGATAGTAGTACCCGAGTGACCTAATTTGAATTTGATTATCAAAGAAACAGTTAAAGGACGATTCTAACAACAGGTTTCCGTACTTATATGAGTAAAAGAATGGATAACATATACCAAGATGAAAGGGGAATATGAGTTGGAGTTTTTAAAAGATTTTTGGTAGTTTGTTAGATTAGTTTAGTAATTGCAAGACTAAAGCTTTTGTATAAAAGTCGTTTAATCAGATGTTGCAATTTTTATTTCTTTCTATGGTGCGGGCGGGTATTTGCAAGCTTATTCACTCTCTTGCTCCAAATTTCATTTGGAATTCTTTTACCGATTTAAATCGAAAAAATATTGATTTAATCGATAAATTGAGTTCGGATTTTTTTATAATTTAATTTGATTTTAATTAGATAATGTTACTAACTCACATAAATTCAGTTATTTTATTTCATTGGACATTGAAAAGTAAAAAAAAAAAAAAATCAATTCTTTTAACATATACACCTAATATATAAATACATTTAAAACCCAAAACAAAACTCTTTCTTCTAAATTCTAAATATTACTTTTATTATGTTTTTTACACATTTTATAATTAAATAAAAAAACTTATTTATTATGTATTGTGTTCTTTTTTCTATTATCATTGTTGTTAGAACTTTTAAAATTTTAGTTATCATTATTATCATTTTCAAGTTGGGTGTTCTTTTGACTGTCATTACACATTAAGAGTTACGAAATATAAATAATTTAACATTTAATTATGTTCAATGAAGATCGAATGTGATTTATAAATTTTACAAATTAATTTTAGAAAAAATATTAATTGAGATTCTTTTTATAGTTAAAAAAAATGATAAATCTCAAAACTATAGATGAACTATGATTTAATGTGCAATTGTATACATGAACTTTGGTTTTGTGCAATTGTATACATTGAATTTTAATTTGATCCAATTTCTTTGTAAATTATTAACACAATTATTGATATAACATAATTTTATGTTTATATATTGCATGTATAAAAAGTTATTTTTATCCAATATAAAAATAAATTGATGTATTTATTTCGTTAAATGTGTATGATTAAATCAAAATTAAAGTTTCAAGTACACATTTGAATCGCAATTAGAGTTTCAGGTGTATAATTGCACCAAATTAAAGTTTATATATATAATTGCACATTAAATCAAAATTTATTAAAGGTGAAAAAACCAAATTCAAAGTACTTTTGTCTAAAAAATGTTAAAAAATTCAAAACTCAAAAATAATTTAGAAACTCGAACTAAACCGAATCGATTTAATATAGTTTGTTAATTATCGGATTTTAAGTCCAGCTATTCCATTCCAATTCGGAAAATAAAATAAAAAATCAAATACTCCAATTCAATTCAAAAAAATCAAACCGATGAGACCCGAAAAGTTGACTCTTGGTAGAAGAGTACAAATTTGTATACCAGTTGATGGTGGGGGGTTTAGGGTTCCGATCTCTAAGGACTTGTAACAAATCTTTTCGGATTTTCTCTTGTGACGCATTAGTAGGATTTTTGGGTCTCTGTTCTTTAGGGAAAATATAAAATGCAATAGGATTGCCCACCATCCATTTTCCGCCCAAAAAATTAAATATGGTAAAATTTCTCTAAAATGTCTTTTCAAAATGATAAAATCATAAATTAATGTATATGACTTTTAAAAAATTTATAATTTAACTCTAATCTCTCCTAATTTTTTTTTAAATTTGCCCCCTGTATGTTTATGACATTGTGATTGCAGGAAGTGAACAAGATGAAGTTGAGGAGTTAGTTTAAGCAACTTGATGCAAAGTTGTATCTGAAAGAACTTTGAGATTTGAATTTTTATCTTGGAGCGGAAGCTGGGGGATTTGGTGATAGTGTTGTTGAACCGAAAGAAGCATATTCTTGATCTACTTCTAAGTTCAAATATTTGGCATGGCTGATTGAAAACTCTGCTAACTGCTATGATCAACACTTGAAAGTGTTATCACCTAAAGGCCGTATATATGAATCGAAGCTCGGTGGAGGGCAACGCAACGAATACTTGGGTATTTAAAACGGACATGACAAGTTATGTACAGAGTTTGAATCTCAGCAACAATTTTGTTTCATTGCCAGAGTCATGTCTCTAGAAATACAAAATTTAAAGTCAAGAAACTTAACAAGCGTTCAATTACTTGGACCAAGTTCTCGGCAATAGGCCTTATTTGGGTCCAGGGTTCAATACAGATTGGGTCCCATAAAATCGAAAATATCAGTGTTGGTCAATTAATTATTGTAGTTGATAAATCAGGTACTTAGTTCAAAATCAGTGATAAAATATCTAATTGAATTCAAATGTAACGATTATAGTGGGCTAAACTATCAAATGCTATCTAAACTATATATGTGACAGCCTGAATTTGACTCAAATTGGAATAGTGGTTTCGGGACCACGAAATCGAGTCAGAAAAATATTTAAATATTATTTTTATGTTAATTATGTGTGAATTGACTGGTGTGAAAATTTCCGTTTTAAAAATTTATCGTTTGGATGTTTATTTGATAAAAAGGGCTTAATCGCACAAAATGAAAATTTGATGATTAATTGAAAAAGGGCCAAATTGCTTGTGTCTTTTTAAATTGAAGTATTTAAGTTGCAAATAACCCATTTGTATGTTGTTTGGACGGTAATAGTCATATATTATATAGTTTCTATTTTATGTTATCAAGGTTATAATTGTAAACCAAACCTTAAGTTTTATTATAATAAAAACATAAGGAAAATAAAGCCATGTTCATTTCATTATTTTGACCGAATACACTAAAAAGAAAAGAAAAAAATAAGCTAGGGATTTCGGCAACTTGCAAGCTAAAATTCAAGGTAAAATTTATGTTAGTTTGATTATATTTTGATGTTTTTGAATTCCTTACTTGATTCTATTCAAGACCCATGAGTTAATTTTTGATTTGGTGTTTAGTTGGATGTTCGGTCATGAATAGAAAAGCTATGAACTTTGAATTTGATGTTAGAAATTGAAGTAGGATTGTTAGATGAATATTTTGGTGTTGAAATTCATGTGATTTTAAGCTTGTAGGCTTAATTGTGAAATTAGTATCTTGTGTGGCTTAAATGCCTAAATGATATTCGGCCATGGAGTTGTAGGTTAAGAAAAATTGTAATTGTTGTTTATATGTTAAAAATGAGCTTAAATTTAGTGAATTAAGTGATAAATGAAAGGTCTAAGTTGTGTATGTATGAATATAGCAAATGATAGGCCTTTGGTAGCTTCATGAAGTATTCGGCCTTAGTGTATTCATGGAAAGAAATGAAATTGTTTGATAACTTGTGTTAATGGAGCAAATTGTAAGATTTATGGTAATAAGGGATTATTATATAAATGTCAAAACATGGTGGTATGTGTTTTGAATAAGTTTAATCTATTTTATATAGCTCAAGAACAAAGGGAGCCGATTTCGGATAGGGGGAAAAAAAAGTTAGTAGAATAGCCGATTCGAAATTGTTCGACAACGTCCGAGGTAAGTTTTAAGTAATTAAACCTATTTTACCTTGAATATAACATGCCATATTACAAGTGTTAATCATTCTTTGTAAGGTTTCTATATAGCCGAATGGTTACTATGAAATTGAGGTAAGGTAGTGATATACCATATTGCCGTATGGACATTGAATATTGAAAATGAATTTGGTGATAAGATTATGTGGCCAAATGATGAGTATGAAATGAAAATGAAGTGTTTGGTTTGTGTTTATATTCGAAAAAGGTTATAGCTTTATTAATGTGGTCATGTTAGTGCAACTTATAAGTATATGATTTGATGTGGATACGAGTGCTGGGAAAATTGATCTTTATACTGTATTATTCGGGCCTTAGGCCTAGCAAGCTTTAAGCTGGTGATATGAATCGGGCTTCGTGCCTAGCAGGCGTATTGCCGATGAATGAATAACGGACTTCGAGTCTAGCAGGCTTTGTGCCGGTGATAAATTCAGGCTTATGCCTAGCAGGTTTTATACCGGTGATATGTTTTCAATTCTATGATTTTAAGGACTCAAGTTAATGTGGATAATGAGTAAGTGAAATTGAGCTAACTTACATTGTATATGTTCGGCTATATAGGTAAGTACATGTAAGCCTATGTTGATCTTGTGTAGTTGGCTGCATGTGAGGTGATATTAAATTTCAGTATTCGATTATATGTAAGCTTACATTGAATTTGTATATTCAATATGTATGAAATCATCTTGAATGTGCATATTCAGCCATATATGATGTTCTATTGAATTTGAACTATAGGTTATATATGATGTTTTATTTAACCTTTATATTCGGCCGTATGTGATGTTATAATGAACCTTGTGTATTCGATTCTATTTATAAGTGTCTATAATATGATATAAATGATGTTGTGTAATCAGCTATATAGGAAATAATTATGTGGTGTTTTATAATTGATTTTGGACATACAACTAAAGTATCTTATTAAGTCAGATTATAACTTTATTGGTATAATTTACTTAGATTGAATGCTTTGATTATTCTGTGAGTTGTTTATTTTGCTTAAGACTTACTATGCTAATTTGCTTACTGTGAGTGTGTGTTTATGTTTCGTTATATAGATTTCAACTGAAAGTTACAAGCTCGGGGATTCAATATCGAAGTCATCCACACTATCGTCTATCTGCGGTACTTTTAAAAAGTTTATATTTCCGAACTTATGGCATGTATAAGCGGATATGTATTTTTGTTTGTTTTGAACTTGTATAACCTATGCCATGCGAATATGGCTCGGTCATTTGTTTAGTTGGATTTCACTTTTAATTATAATAGTGAGGATGGGCTTAGTAAAAATGTGTCATGTTTTGATGAAGTTATGAAATTATATATATATATATGTGTGTGTGTGTGTGTGTGTGTGAATTGATGAATATGAAGTGATTATGGTGATTGATGTATGTATTTAATTCTATGCATAGTTATGTGGTTTGCCAAAATTAGAGGTATGGTATAATTTATATAGTTTAGATTCGAACTTTAATAGTATCTAGGCATTAGATTTCATGTTTAAAATGTGATCATTAGTACATAGCCGAATGAAATATTGAGACGTTAAATTGTACAAGACTACTTTCGAAATGATTAATGATAGATCATTTGAGTCATTAAATAAACTTTATATTTTTGGGTTTGATTGCATTCGTTTATAGCCTTAAATCGACCATATGAATAGTGTTTTATTTCTAAAGAGACTTTTATAGTTTACATGCAAGTTTAGTGTATGTATATAATTACATGCACTTTGAGAAGTTAACCTTTTAATGTTTCGTTAAATTGAAAGTGTGATTTATAAATATGGTATGACTTAAAATCTTCTTATTTAGTTTTAATAAATCTTCTTATTTAGTTTTAACTGAAAATTTCGATATGACTCATGTGGTTAAGTGAATGCCAAGATCTTGTGTGTGTAGTGTGGTAATACCTGTAACCCATTCCGGCGACGGATAAGGGTTTAGGGTGTTACAATATATATTTTCTTTAAGTTGGTAAATAATTTTTTTTTCTGCACCTAAACTATACTCCGTTATTCAAAGTACTCTTGTAACACCCCCAACCCATATCCTTCGCCGAAATCGGGTTACGGAGCATTACCAAAGTTTACAGATCAAACAGACAGAAATTTCAAATATTTCATATTATCAAAACAAGCCATCAAAGCATCATTTTAATCCAAATTATAAACATACCAAATCAAAATCAATTTGCCTAGTTCATGAACACTTAAACATATAATTAAATTCACATGCACCTATCTAGATTTAGTTAAATTTACCATGCCATAATATGGCTTTAACAATCAAACACATATTTCTAAGTATAAAACCAACTAAAATTAAACTTATAACCTCATTTACAATCAAACCACAAAATAACTATTATTTAGACACCTAGGTACATGCCGGCACAAAGGATAAACATCACCACATTTGAGTTCGAGATTGTTGTTGGATGCTGAATCGGCGATCAGAAGTTAAGTACCTAACCTGCGTACGGGAAATAAAACCGTACGCTGAGTATGAACTCAGTGGTATTTTTATAATCCGAATATTTAAAGATAAGAAATTACAAATATACAATTGAAATATAAACACATATTAATATCTAATTATTATAACAACCATATCATATTTCATTTGTTTCACAAATATTTCAATTCTCATACATGCTATATAAATAACTTTTACAGTTTATTTCACAATTCATTATACAATTGCAATATCCATTCCATAGTCATTTCATGAGTATATAACTCATATATTCAATATATTTGCAACATATTTCACATTCTATTTTCAATTCACTATTATTTCTCATACCATATCATTTCAATATCAATTATTAAAACTTTATTATTCATTTACCCTTATTAACACAACTCGGACTCGGACGGATACACGAATCCAACCAAAGCAAACTAGTTTGGCACCTAGTGTCTTATCAGATAATTCGAAGTAATAAATTGACACCCAGAGTCTCATCGGTTAAACCGAAGTAAATTAGCACCCAGTGCCTCATCAAATTAATCTGAAGTAGTAAATTGACACCCAGTGTCTCACAGACTCGAAGTCGAAGAAATCTCTGAACTCTTCCAATCCTATGGCATGCCATCTATATTTGACTCAGCACGATATAGTTAATAGGTGTAACACCCCAACTTGTATCCGTCACTGGAACAGGGTTACGAGGCATTACTGGAGTTTACTGAACATTTACCGCTAAATCGAGTCCAATACTATTCAAATCCTGAAATTCATCATAACATCCCTTAAATGGGTCCTCAAGGCCCAAAATATGTATTAGAAACGATTTGGGACTAAATTAAGATGATAGGGAATTTTTTTCACGAAATCTTAAAATTTTTCTCAATATTAAGGGTCACACACCCGTGTGGATAAAAATAAGGCTATATCCAAGCCTCATTTCTCACCTATTTTCATTCAACACCTGCATCAAGTCATACCAATAAAAACCAAGCACTTCATATATGATTTCCAACCAATTCCATTATATAAATATACCATATTTTCACATGCATATTTGGTGCAAAACTAACCCGACAATCTTTCATGTATAACCTATACAATTGAACCATTTCATCTCATATACAAACCATAATTTACTTTATAAACATGTCCAAAATTAAGTTAACTCTAGCCATACCAATAGCTAGGTTCACATTCATCCATTCCAACATTAACTTTGGTACAAGTAGCCTATACATGCCATTAACTCAAAATAGAATATCTTTATTACCAAAATGTGTTGGTTGCTAGTGTGATGTGGCTCCGACCTAACTCCGAGCTTCCGAGCACTATAAAACAGGGAAAATGAAATGGGATAAGCATTTAGTGCTTAGTAAGTTCATGTAACAAGAATTTAACTTACCACATATATCCATTAAATTAGATCAAACATGTATGTTTCCAAACAATGAAACATTATCCTATCACACATAGTCTCAACACTTAAGTTAGTCAAATAATTTCATGTAAAATTAATACATAGATGAATGATGAGCTCATCAGTTCCATGATTCCATGTACTTGCCATTTTCTATATTTATCCTGTTGAATTTCTTGGAGTTTCAATGCATTTTCAATAGTACACTTATAGTGTACACATTAAAGTCTGTCAATTCATTTTTATTCTTTTCAGAGAGCACACTCCCGAGTCTCATTTCACACAGCGGGATTACCAGTCCAAGCTAAATCCCCTATAACATATGATCAAAGAGTATTTGTCAGGATTACCAGTCCAGGCTAAATCCTTTCAGTGACAAATACTCTATTAAGCTCGATCTAGATTACCCGTCCGGGCTAAATCCATTCAATGATACATATACTTTGGAGGGCTATATTAGGATTACCCGTCCGAGCTAAATCCTTTTATTTTCCCATGTAACATCCTTTTTTAGTGATCCACCGAATTCCTTTTATTCAACCGAGATTTTTTTTCATCAAGTATGTTTTTACCATAAATTAAACATTCAAATCATATTCATGTCACATAAACATACTATTTAAGCATTAAAGAATTCAATTCAAGTTACAGGAACTTACCTCGATGTTCGTTTGTTAATAAAGTCTACTAATCCGAGACTTTTTCCTTGCCTCGAGCTAACCTCGTATTTGAGTCGTCCGGATCTATATAAATGAATTTAATCATCAATTTCATTCAATTTATATTATTTTGATTTCAATCTACACTTTAGGCAAAATTACCATTTTCCCTAAACTTTTCATTAATTCTAATTTCATGCCTAGACTAAAAAAAAATGAAATGCATGCAATCTAATCCTTTATCCAATTCTAACTTGAAATTCTATCAATTCAACCCCTAATTCATCAATTAATTCAACATAAACCATGTAAAAAAATCTACTAACTTTCAAATTTTCAACGTATACTAAGTAGTATTTTGTTCTAAGATCACAAAAACTTAAAATTTATAAGAAAATGAGTTAAATTGACTTACCAATTTGAGTATGAACCTTAAAAAAACCCTTATTTCCTTCTTCTTCTTCTTTTTTCCCTTTTTCCTTTCTTTTTCTTTCCTCTCTGTTTTTGATTCTAATTCTGTCCTTTCTTTTCTTTCATATGTTTATAGAATAATATAATATATATAATATAATAATAATATAATATAATAATATAATATTATACTTTATAATTAAGTAAAATAATAAAATATATAATTTAATTAAAAATATCTTAGATTTTTCTCTTGTAAACCGCCTCAATTTTAGAAAAAGGCATAATTCCCTCTTTAGTCCTTTTATTTTTTCTTTAGTCTATAATTCAACTTGCACCCTATATACAATTTAGTCATTATACCTAATTACTTTTAATTCAAGCAAATTCACTTAACCAAAACCTAATTAACTACACAACTGACTTCGTAAATATTTATTAAAAATATTTATGAATTTGATTTACCGGAAAAGAGTCCCGGGAATACACTTTTTTTTTTCAATTTGGCCCTTTTAAATCAATTTAACCATATAGTCAATAAAATTTTCTTATCAAAATTTTCATTCAACCTTCCTATCATAATATAGACCATGCCATAATATTAAAATAATTTTTTTCTAGCTCGAATTTGTGGTCACGAAACCACTATTCCGATTTCAATGAAAATGGGCCATTACAACTCTTCCCCCTTAAGGATTTTCGTCTTCAAAGATCTTACCAGTAAAAAGGTTCGGGTATTGTTTCCTTATTGCTTCCTCCGGTTCCCATGGAGCCTCCTCAATACCATGTTTTTGCCATAGAACTTTTGCTAGATTTATCTTTTTATTTCTAAGTTCCTTCGTCTCTTGTGCTAAAATCTTAACCGGTTCTTTACTGTAAGTCATGTTGGGTTGAATCTCAATTTCTGCCGGGAAAATAATATGTGAAGGATTTGACCTATATCGTCGTAGCATAGACACATGAAAAACATTATGAATTCTATCAAGCTCTAGCAGTAATGCTGACCGATATGCAATCGGTCCAATATGTTTTGTCACTTCATATGGCCTGATGAGCCGTGGACTCAATTTACCTTTACGACCAAATCGAAAAACTTTCTTCCAAGGTGATACTTTCAAGAATACCTTGTCGCTGACCTGAAATTCAATCTCTTTTCATTTAAGATCAGCATAGGACTTTTGAAGATCTAAGGCTGCTTTTAAACTATCCTGAATTATCTTTACTTTATCTTCTATTCCACGAGTCAAATTAGTTCCATGTATCTTTTTCTCACTAAGCTCAGTCAAATACAATGGAGTTCTACATTTACGACCATACAGAGCCTCATACAATGCCATTTTAATACTAGACTGATAGTTGTTATTATAAGCAAATTCAACCAAAGGCAAATACCTTTCCCAATTACCTTTGAATTCTAATACACAACATCGGAGCATATCCTCTAATACTTGAATTACACGTTCGGATTGGCCATCTGTTTGAGAATGAAATGCAGTGCTGAAATGCAAATGAGTTCTCAGAGCTTTTTGTAATTTGTCCCAGAAACGAGATGTGAACCGAGGATCTCTATCTGAGATAATAGAGAATGGTACTCTATGTAACCTGACAATCTCAGATACATATAATTCAGCCAACTTATCTAAAGAAAAATCCAAACGTACCGGTATAAAGTGTGCTGACTTTCTTAATCGGTCGACGATTACCCATATAACATCTTTCTTTTTTAGGAGACAATAGTAATCCCGATACAAAGTCCATCGTTATAATTTTTCCATTTCCATTCTGATACTATGATTAGCTGTAGTAATCCTGAAGGTACCTAATGTTCAGTTTTGACTTGCTGGCATACCAAACATCTAGTTACAAATTCTATGTAACACCCCCTACCCGTATTCGGCGTTGGAACAGGGTCCGAGGCATTATCGGACTTAAACACAAGCAAACATACAATTCCGAGCCATAATTTTTTCCAAATTAAAACTCTTTACATTTAATCATAAAGTCTCTAATACGAGCCTACGAGGCCCGAAACATGCTTTGGAAATGGTTCGGGACTAAACTAGGTACTTTGAAAATTTTACAACACTTAGAAAAAATATTGCTACAAATAGGGGTCACACGCCCGTGTTGCTTAGGACACGCTCGTGTGGGCAGGCCGTATGGTCACATACACCTGTGTCTCGACCCTTTGTAACTCTCTGACTTGTAGTTCATGAACAAAATGATTTCACACGGCCAAGGCACACGCTTGTGTCGATAGGCCATGTGGTTAATTTTTATTTTTGAATTAGGTCCAGGATTCATAGGACCGTATCACATAACAAATCATTTCATAAGAAATTGCATAACTAAAACCCTTCCACTCTTTCATAAGCTCAATTATATTTTCATCTAAGCACTTACCACTTCAATGCATCTTATAATTAAACATATTACCATTCAACCAGTAATTTGGCACTTGCCTAAACTTCAAGCAACAACATTGGTTAGCATACTTTAATATTGACAAACTTATTTTCTCGACATGTCTCACTTGAATCTATTACTCATCTAAATATACATAATTTTCCTTGTATCAACGTATCAAAGATAGTCTCATATTTACATGTCATGATCTCATATTTACATGTCATGATACATATCATTCTCTTGATATTCCTTCATAAATATAAATCATTCAATTCATTATGACAATATTTTATGTACTGTAACACCCCAAACCCAGCCTAGACGTTGTCAAATCTGGCGGCGTCACATGAGAGTCTTTTTGGAAACACCTTGACAAATAATAATAAAAAAGTTCCAGTTATTATCTTTACTTAAGTCAAAAAATCACAAATTAACTTATTTGCTTAACCCGTTTCTTTTACACGGAAGCTCTTAGTTAATTTTTAAAAAAGCGATGCCTTTGCGGTGTTTGCATTTTATAAATCCATCAAACAGTTCAAAATCCCCAAAATTGAAAATTAGAACAGTCTAAGTTCAAAATTTACATCAAATATTCCCATGAAAAATAATAAAAGCCATAAAAGCAGAGGAACCAGTAAAACTGAAGTAAAGTAGTAGTGGTCACCTTCGAGTCCTCCGCTGCACCAATCCATCTACTACTGGAGACTACCTGACAGAAAAAACAAATTAAAGGGGTGAGTTTTCGCAAACTCAGTGTGTACATCCCCACAGTAAAGCATGCATACAATCAGCTATCAAAATACAGTCATACTTCGAGCCTGAGCCCTTAACAGAAACGGTGTGAGCCTTAGCCCACTCAGATCAGAATCAGATATAATCGGGCCTTAGCCCATACGGATAACGCATGCATATCAGATCAGAAATAGAAACATGGCCACCAACCCTGCACACCATCTCCGTCCAACCCTACACACCATGTGGGGATAAAATAGACCCACCCAACCCTACACACCAAGTATGGGGATAAAACCAACCCATCCAACCTTACACACCATAAGGTACCTTGAAACAGCACATATAAGAAATATGCAGCATAGCTACCATATAACAGGCTTAGAAGCCTTTCAGATACTTCCTTCTCTTCATCAATAATCCCACCCCAATGCAATGCATCATACAAATATGGTATGCTATATGCAAATAAACAGATCATACATTTATTTTCAGAGCAGAATAGATTTACATGCTAATAATAACATGTTAATTCATACAACACAGTATCATATCATAGAATAGGGGTCTAAGTAATGTTTACTGACCCTACTACAGGTCACAGTTGACTTAGGCGACCTGTGCAACCTTACAGTACAAATTAGAAAAATGGGCTCACACACCCATGTGGCCTGCCTATGTGGCCCCACACGGCCCAATTTGGCCTTGGCCGTGTGATCCACACAGCCTGGCTTAAAATCCCACACGCCTGTGTGGTTCACCTGTGTGGACCTACATGCCCGTGTGGCCCACACGGCCCAATTGGTTGAGCTCGTATGTCACACACAGCCTCCTCAGCTTCACGACCGTGTTCGTCGCGCCCATGTCGAGCACACATGGCCTGGTTCGTCGATCACGCGGTCATGTCTTGCTACACGGCCTCCACAGGGCAGTCCACATGCCCGTGTGGCGTCGACAATAGGCTTTTTGGCTTTCGTCGAATCCTGTTTTCTGTGCAATCAGAGTACACACCTGGTTCGTTTTCGCTCCTAATGCACTCCCGTGATTTTAGAACCTAATATTCATCAACAATATACCGATTAAGTCTCTTAAGAAATTATTCTATCGAAAACTTTAACATTAAAACTCACGAAGCACATTACTTTTAGTTGATAGATCGGGGTTTCGTATACTTAGAACATTAATCAGAACTCTCCAGCCCCTTGATTATCACCTATTCACAAACTGAAACTCCCAGTAAGTGAAAGATTCACCATTCCAAAATAATAACACACTACCTCACTTACCCAAAATGTGAAGGGAGAATCCAAGTGCTAGATTACTGAGACTAAACGAAAATAGAGGACAATAGAAAATGGGAAAAAAGAGGAAAACCGGTAGCAATATAGAGGGGGAGAAAGAAGAAGAATAGCCGAATTTTTGCCAAAAAGAAAATAGATTAACCACAACTGATAACCCCCTAATCTATACTCCTTAATTCTCTCCACTGAACACTTCATTTTCAGATTTTTAGTCGAATACAAACACTAGCTGTCCGAATAGCAAAAATTAACCCCCTTATTGCGCACGCCAAGATTTGAACCTTAGTCCTCAAGTAACACTAACACTCTCTCAACCACTACACCAGCAGGCCCATTCTACTAAACTTTTATAAAAAAATTCTTTTAAGCCTACTAACCAAAAGTAAGGCTTTATTCAAATAAAGGCCAAAATTTAGCGCAAGTCCTAACTTGAACATGGGACCTCCCCAACACACCCATAGCACATAACCACTAAAGCAAACATATATTTGTGTCAAATTATTACAGAAACACATTTAGAAAATTTTTATGCCATCACAAAAGCCAGAATTAAGGAAAATTAGGGACGTTACATGTACCATCATTTTCATGAGTTTAGTGTATGTTTCTTCCGATAGCAGTTCATCATCTGGAATATGCATAATTATTAGGAAAGTTTCACATACATGTATTTTCCATGTCATATTTCAATATATTAAATAATTATCATGTCTATGTATTTCAAGTTTAATTTCATGATTTCAAGTACTTACCATTTTTTATATTTATCCCGTTGAATTTCTCAGAATTTCAATGGATTTCCAGTAGTACACTTATAGTGTACAATCTCATTGACCGTCAATTCGTACACATATATACATAAGTCCTTTTCAGAGAGCACACTTTTACTAACCTCATTTCTTACAGCGGGATTACCAGTCCATGCTAAATCCCCTGTAAGAGAGCACATTCCTCCGAACCTCATTTCTTACAACGGGATTACCAGTCCAGGCTAAATCCTCTGTAGCATATGCACAAAGAGTATTGTGGGGATTACCAATCTAGGCTAAATCCCATACAATGAAAAATACTTTATAGAGCTTTGTTTGGATTACCAGTCCCGGCTAAACCAGACTCACATTTACTTTGGATTACCCATCTAGGCTAAATCCATTTCACACATATTCTTCGGGAGGGCTTATATCAGGATCACCCGTCCGGGCTAGATCCTTTTCACAAATATTCTTCGGGAGGGCTTATATAGGATCACCCATCTGGGCTAGATCCTTTTTACCGTCAAATCCTTTTTAGTGATCCATCGAATTCCATTCCATTCAACTGGGATTTATTTCCCTTTTTATTGAATATTATCAACATTTCATCATTTACCATACATTAACCATACCAATCACAGTCATGTCATGTAAACATACAATTCAATTCATGCATTAAAGAATTCAATTCAAGTTACACGAACTTACCTTGTTACTTGTTCGTGTTTGTAATTTCACTAATCCGATATCTTTTCTTTTCCAAGTTCAAGTCTCGTATTTGAGTTGTCTGAACGTTTATAAATAAATTTGATCATTGTTTTCATTATTTCATATTTTAATACATTCAATTAATGCTCTAGGCAAAATTACCATTTTGCCCCTAATTTTTTAATTAATGACAATTTCATCCTTAGACTTAGAAAATAAAATTCTTGTAATTTAATCCTTGTTTCAAGCCATTATTCTCATATATATTGATAACAACCTATGAATTCTATGAAATATCAGAATTTTCCATAATTTAAACACTTTTTAGTTTAATCCTTAAAACATGTTTTCACCTGATCTTGATCTAAATTAATAATTTCATTCAATTTTGTAATTTAAATAAAAAAATAATCCATTTTATGCAATTTGGTCATTTTTGACATTTTTACAAAATTGCTCATAAAGTTTTACTTTTATTCAGTTTAATCCATGAGCCTAAAACATGCAAATTAGCCATGCTAGCTGAATATTCATATATATTTTCCCCTCCTCCTCTCCATTCCAAATCTTTAATGTATATAACATGCTTATAAGTAACATCTATAATTTCATTATTTACTTATATGTTTATTCAAAGTTGTCCATTTGAGTCATAGTCACTAAATTATTTATATCTTGAGCTACAGAATTTCAAATTAAAATACACTTGATGTTTTTGAAACTAGACTCAAATATATTTCTACCATAAAAATTTCAAAATTTATCATTTAGCGAATAAGTGCAGTAAAATCTTCAAATTTATCCCTATTCTGCTAATTGACAGCTTTGATCTTTCCTTACTAAAAATTAATTATCTCTTAGTACAAAATTTGGATTATATTTCAGTTTGTTTCTCTTGAAAATAGACTCATTTAGAATTTAAAAATATAAATTTAAGCCCCTAATTATTTTTCTCCAATTTTTGATGATTTTCCAAACTCAAAATAGGGGAACCTAAAGTCATTCTGACCTTTTCTCACAAAATTTATGATATCTCATAATTTACAATTCAATTGCTTATACCATTTCTTCTATGAAAAACTAGACTTAATAAGATTTAATTTAGTATTTTATTCATCCTCTAATTAGATTTCTACAATTTTTGGTGATTTTTCAAAATTAGCCTACTGTTACTGTCCAAAACTGTTTTAGTGCAACATTTTAATTACCAAGTTTATAACACCCTTATTTCCTTTATCTACAATGTTTCCCATCATTTTCTCTTATTTCCCTTTATTAACATATCAAGAACATACAACCATATATAAGAAAAATCTACTTTAACATCATTTTTTATTTCTTTTCAATAATATAAAACTTAGAAATATACTGAAATCTTGATGTTCTTACCTTGTCCCATTGATTTCAATCTTTAACTTGATTTTCTCTCTCCTCCAGCTTCTATTTCTTGAATCTAACTTGATATTCTAGCTCCCCATAGTCTCCTTAACATTTTTCTCTCTTGGTAGCTATAGAAATTCTTTTGATTTCTAAGTGAAAATGGTAAATTTTTTGTGGAAGGACTAAATTGTAAATAAAAGAAAGTTTCTTTCTTCTCTTCTTTCTAATGTGGGGTGCATGGAAGAAGATGATGGATGGTGTGTGTTGTTCCATCTTTCTTTCCACACATATATATATTAAATAAAATAATAAAATAATAAAATATTATAAAAAATAAGTTCAAGATATTTATTCACTAATATTTATTTAATTAATTAATCTAAAATATCACCAACATCATCATTGTTTTCTAGATTTCTCTCTCCTTTTAATTGACCATTTTTTCCTTTATGATCTTTAAACTTTCACCCTTGAGTCATCACTTAATTTGATAAAATTACGATTTAGTCCCTCATAATTCTTTACCTATTCAATTTGGTCCTAATTCATCCATTTTCCTTAGTTTCTAGATCATTCCATACTTAAAATATTTGCACTATTGGTCCTTTAACTTTTTCATAATTACACTCTAACCCCTCAAATTTTGAGTATTTACTCCTAAGCAACAAAACTTTTCTCACTTTTGCAATTGAGTCCTTTCCTAAATTAATATATCATAATATAATTCCCAAGGTTGACATAACTCAAAATTTCCCTTTTTTGTTACTTTATTTCCTCATTTTACTGTATCAAAAATAATATCTTACTGTAGAGATTTTCGGGGTATTACATTCTGAAATATCACGTTTCATGCCTGGCCACCAGTACATCTTTTTCAGTCAGTATACATTTTATTACTCCCCGATGTACTGACATAATACCACTGTGAGCTGAATTCTTCAGTACACACTCTGCCTCTGAATAATAAACAACCATCCGTACCAATCTGAAACTTTGAGTTAAAAACTGATTCACACTGTACTCGTTTAGCCTGTAACTCTTCATCATTTTTCTGAGCTTCATAAATTTGCTGCAGAAATGTCGGTTGACTCTCAATTCAGCTATAACTGAACCATCATCAGATAGCGACAACCAGGTATTGATAGCTCACAAAGCAAACAGAGATTTTCGGCTCAAAGCATTAGCAACTACATTAGCCTTACCCGGATGATAGTCAATAACCAGATAACTTAAATTTAAATCTTTTTGTGTCATTAAATATTTCAAACTTTTATGATCACTATATATATGACATTTTTCACCATACAAGTAATCCCTACATATTTTCAGTGCTAACACAATAGCAGCTAACTCAAGATCATGTACCGGGTAATTTCTTTCGTGTGGTTTAAGTTGTCTTAAAGCATAGGCTATTATTTTACCTTCTTGCATCAAGACACAACCTAAACTATTTAATGAAGCATCATTGTAAATAATAAATTCCTTACCCGGTTTAGGCTGTACTAACATAGGCGCTTTCTTTAATAAGTCTTTCAATCTGTCAAAGCTCTGCTGAAATTCATCAGTCCACTCGAACTTAACATCTTTTTATAGTAAACGAGTTATCGGAGAAGCTATCATCGAGAACCCTTGTACAAATCTCCGATAGTATCTAGCTAATCCCAGAAAACTTCTGACTTCGGATACATTCCTCGGTGGATTCCAATTTACAATAGCTGAAATTTTACTCGAGTCTACTCTAACGCCTTCAGCAGATATAATATGTCCAAGAAAACCAACTTCTTGAAGCCAGAATTCACATTTACTAAATTTAGCATATAGCTGCTTTTCTCGTAGAATTTGCAACACAATTCTCAAATAATCTGCATACTTATTTTCATCTCGTGAATAGACCAAAATATAATCAATAAATACTACTACAAACCTATCTAAATACGGTCTGAATATTCTATTTATAAGGTCTATAAACACTGCAAGTGCATTAGTCAGCCCAAATGGCATCACAAGAAACTCATAAATCCCGTACCTAGTTCTGAAAGCTGTCTTCGGTACATCTGACTCTTTTACCCGTAACTGATAATAACCCGATCGAAGATCAATCTTTGAAAATACAATGGCACATTTTAGCTGGTCAAACAAATCATCAATCCGAGGCAACGGGTACTTATTCTTTACTGTGACTTTATTACGCTACCGGTAGTCAATACATAATCTCAAGGATACATCTTTCTTTTTTACAAACAAAACTGGAGCACCCCAAGGTGAATGACTAGGTCGAAAAAAAACCCCTGTCAACAAGTTCTTACAATTGTGTTTTCAACTCATTTAATTCTGTAGGAGCCATACTGTATGGAGCTATAAAGATCGGAGTAGTCCCCGGAACCAGATCTATAGAAAATGCCATTTCCCTTTCTGGTGGTAACCTTGGTAATTCCTCTGGAAACGTATCAGAAAACTCACATACAACTGGTACTGACTGAATCTTTGATTGAGATACCTTAGTGTCCAACACATATACAAGAAAAGCATTACATCCCTTTCTAGCATACCTCTGAGGTGTCATGATTGAAATCACATTAGATAACCTCTCTGTCTGATCAGATTTAACACGGAGTAACTTACCATTATGACATTTTAGCACGATATATTTATGTTTGCAATTTACTACTACATCATGCTGGGTTAACCAATCCATACCCAAAATTACATCAAACTCATCAAAAGGCAATAACATCAAGTCAACTGGGAAATAATAACCTTTTACCATCAATGGACAACTTTTACATATTTTATCCACCATTAAACACTGGCCCAGGTAGTTTGAAAATTTAACCACAAATTTAGTGGATTTAACAAATAAATTTTTAACAAATACCACTTTGTACATACATATGAATGTGTAGAACCAGGACCAATCAATGCAGTAATATCAGTGTCAAGTAGAGAAAATGTACCAGTTATGACGTCTAGTGCCGAAGCATCCTCTCTGGCACCAATAGCATACGTCCTGGTAGGTGCTCGTGCTTTAGATCTAACTGTAGAATCTTTTGTAGCTCCTTGACAACCACTAACATTTCCAAAAGGTCAAGGCGGTCTACCCTTTGAAACTGGATTACTTGGTTGTACAATCTAATTAATGTCTCTTTTTACCCTCTTTGGACAATCTTTGAGAAAATGATCTAGTGAACCACATCTATAACAGGCCCCGTTTCTGAGTCGGCACTCTCAAAAATAAAATTTATTATAATATTTGCACCTCGGTTTAAGATTACCAACACTACCCACACTGGTCACAAATAGAGTGGGAGATCTTGGATTAGAGTGTTGAGAGCCTTGTTCTTTTCCAAAATACCCCGTAGCTGAAGAAGAACAGTCTTGATACTTATTTGATTTCTGTGAAGCAGAGAACTGTGATTTTCCCATAGGTCTTTTACTAAGAATCTGAGCTTCTCTTTTAGCCTGTTTCTTCTCTTTACTCAATTCTTCAGCTTTTTAGGTTCTTTCAACTAGAACTGCAAATTCCCATAATTCAAGGATTCCAATCAACAATTTGATGTCTTTATTCAGCGCCTCTTCAAATCGTTTACACATTTCAGCTTTGGTTTAGACCCATTCTCTGGCATATTTACTCAATTGGACAAATTCCCTTTTATACTCAGACACTGTCATATTTCTTTATTTGAGCTCAAGAAATTCTTTCCTTTTCAGATCAAGGAATCTCTGACTGATGAATTTCTTTCTAAACTCTATTTGGAAGAATTCCCAAGTAACCTCTTCTTTCGGTACTACAAAAATTTTAATGTTCCACCAATGGTAAGCTGTATCTTTTAACAATGACACGGCACATTTCAAACATTCAGCCGGTGTGCAAGATAATTCATCTAAAACCCAGATAGTATTCTCTAGCCAGAACTCAGCTTGTTTGGAATCATCTTCAACTGATGCTCTGAATTCTTCTGCCCCATATTTATAGATTTTGTCTACTAGAGCTTTACCTGTTCTGGTAGATTCAATACCTGTACCCTGTGGTACCTCGGGAACCGGCGGAGGAGCAGGAGGGGGAGCTTGTTGTACTGCAGGGTAAGTTCTCAGGAATTGATTAAACCATTCATTCATTATTTGAAAGAAGGTTGTTTTTGCCTCCTCCCCTCGGCCCTTTGTCTCGGGCCTTCTACTGCTAGTTTCTTCTCCTTGTACTGAAGCCGAAGCATGACTCCCAGCTTCCTCGGATTGATCTCGGTCGGATGACATTACTATAAGAAAAACAGATTTAAAATGGTTAGGAGATATAACACTATCAAAAATAATTTAATAGCATGTATTGCTAATCCCGTATTTACTATGTCGGTCCAAGAACAGGCTAAACCGTAGCTTTGATACCAAAAAATATAACACCCCAACCCATATCCGTCGTCGGAACAGGGTTACAAGGCATTACTAGAGTTTACTGAACATTTACTGCTAAATCAAGTCAAATACTATTCGAATCCTGAAATTCATCATAACATCCCTTAAATGGGTCCTCAAGGCCCAAAATATGTATTAGAAACGATTTGGGACTAAATTAAGATGATAGGGAATTTTTTTCACGAAATCTTAAAATTTTTCTCAATATTAAGGGTCACACACCCGTGTGGATAAAAATAAGGCTATATCCAAGCCTCATTTCTCACCTATTTTCATTCAACACCTGCATCAAGTCATACCAATAAAAACCAAGCACTTCATATATGATTTCCAACCAATTCCATCATATATATATACCATATTTTCACATGCATATTTGGTGCAAAACTTACCCCACAATCTTACATGTATAACCTATCAAATTGAACCATTTCATCTCATATACAAACCATAATTTACTTTATAAACATGTCCAAAATTAAGTTAACTCTAGTCATACCAATAGCTAGGTTCACATTCATCCATTCCAACATTAACTTTGGTACAAGTAGCCTATACATGCCATTAACTCAAAATAGAATATCTTTATTACCAAAATGTGTTGGTTGCTAGTGTGATGTGGCTCCGACCTATCTCCGAGCTTCCAAGCACTATAAAACAGGGAAAATGAAATGGGGTAAGCACTTAGTGATTAGTAAGTTCATGTAACAAGAATTTAACTTACCACATATATCCATTAAATTAGATCAAACATGTATGTTTCCAAACAATGAAACATTATCCTATCACACATAGTCTCAACACTTGAGTTAGTCAAATAATTTCATGTAAAATTAATACATAGATGAATGATGAGCTCATCAGTTCCATGATTCCATGTACTTGCTATTTTCTATATTTATCCCATTGAATTTCTCGGAGTTTCGATGCATTTTCAGTAGTATACTTATATAACATAAATTATCAAATCAAAACCTTTTTTAAAAATCACACTTGTTTCGTAAATATTAAATACTAATATTTACGAACTTACTGGTTGGATTTGGTGGTCCCGAAACTACTATTTCCGACACTAATGAAAAGCTAGCTGTTACAAATCTAATCGTTAAAAAAATTCTTTTGGCCAATCATTTTGTCGCATGTGGCAATTTTTAACTAAAAAATCCAAAAAAATATTATTTTTTCAAACTTTTAAACATATTCATCTCTTTTGTTCTTCACTCAAGAACTCTAGTAATGGAAAATTTAAGAATATGTTGAAAAACTCACCCAAACCCATTTTCAAAGACAAAACTCAAATTCCAACGAGCTTTTTTTTTCGTTTTTAAACCTAAATTTCGATTCCTTTCTCTTCCCAATTCAAAGCTCATGTATTATTTCTCTTAAAAATAATTTTTTCTATTCTTTTCTGTGCTCTTTATATAAAATAATTAAAGTTGAGTAAACCTTTATAATGTAAAAACCTAGATGATGCATGAAATCAAAATACTAGGAAGAAACTGAGTAAAAGAAAATGGCAAATGGATTGCAAAGGAATGTTATCTAATAGTTAAAAAAGTGCATTCAAAGAGAAGAAAGAATCGTGAAAGAAAGAGCATAAAAAGTTGAATAGTTTTAATTAAATTAAATTTATTTTTACAATTTAATTTTATTCTTTTCTCTTAATTTAATCTTAATTTTAGTTTAAAAGTGAGATGTGTCATACAATGATTAGTTAAAAGGTCTTTTTAATGGCTAGGGTAATTTGGGTAACAAAGTGTAATTTAGGTATCATTTTAGGTAACATAGTATATAGTTTAGGTACCACTTATGGTCAAAATAAAGTTTAGGTACCAACTTAGGAAAAAAAATATAGTTAAAGTACCATATTGTGATTTAAGCCATTTTGTGTTGTACTCTTTTTTTCCTTAATTGAGGTTTTGTTCCATTAAGTTTTTCTGGTGAGGTTTTTACTGAGGCAACTATGTGTAATATAGAAAAGTGTATTCTTTTTCCTTCACTAATAATTTTTTTCTCACAGAGTTTTGATATTAGTAAGGTTTTAATGAAGTACATTATCTACTATTAGAGGAAGTAACTATGTAACTGCTGTAAATTAGGCTTAACTAAATCTAGTTATGAGCAGTTACTATTTTTGTTATCCATCCAGTGTATAAATACAACAAGGCCCATGTATTCTAAGAGCATGATTAATGAATTACTCTTCTTCTTCTTCTTCTTCTTCTTCTTCTTCTTCTTCTTCTTCTTCTTCTTCTTCTTCTTCTTCTTCTTCTTCTTCTTCTTCTTATTTGGTATCAAAGCTATTTTTTCGTTGATCGTTGCTTCAATCATGAATTTTGTAATCTCACTTCTTCTTCTTCTTCTTCTTCTTCTTCTTCTTCTTCTTCTTCTTCTTCTTTGGTATCAAAGCTATTTTTTCGTTGATCGTTGCTTCAATCAAGAATTTTGTAATCTCAGCAGAATAAAAAAATGGGAAGTTCTTCATTCCCCTTTGCCTTTGCTTTTCAAAAAATGGCAATTCTTGTAGATGATAGTAAATTTTTTGGCCTAGAAACATCATGTTTTGCTTGTAATCAAGACTCACTAATTACAACAGTTCATTGATGGGTTAATTACTGTGCCACCATGAGTTATCGTTGGTGATGATGGTGTTTCTGTTGAAAATTCAACGTATGTCCAGTATGAGCATCAAGATTTAGCCTTATCGGCATTGCTCCTTTCCACAATAAATTCTTTGCTACATAATCAATTAATTGGCAGTTTGTCTTCTGCGTATGAACTTTGAGAGGCTCTTATAAGAATCTTTGGCACTCAATCCACGACCAAAGCCATGAGGTACAGATCTTTCCTTCATTATTTCAAGAAAAATAAACTTTCTATGTCAACATACTTGGCCAGAATTAAACATTTGTGTGATTGTTTGGTGGGTTGTGGTCACATGCGTCTTTGGAGGAGCATCAATCTGTGATTCTCAATAGCCTCCCACTAGAGTTTGATTATGTTGTGTCGATAATTACAATGAGCCATGTACCGTTTGATCTGTATTTGGGGTAAAAGTAACAAATGGTGAGGAGAGAGAATGGAAAGAAAGAAAGGAAAAAGAATAAGGAAATAAAAATAAATTAAAAGATAGAAACATACCTGAAAAAGCATTATTCTATTAACATTTAACGATAAAATGACTAGTTTGATCCACTTTTCTAATGGCGGGACTAAATTAACAAAAAAAAATTAGGTGATCAAAATAAGAATGACTAAAGAGACAGTTTACCCAAAAAATTGTGACAAGATATGTCACGCAGACAAAAGAATGTCTCATTATATGCATTTTCAAAAAACATGAATGAAAAGATATTTTTACTAATGTGATATGCTTCTTCACTAGACTTGATCATGGGCCGAGTTGAGCTGATGAAAAATTTTAGGCCTATTTTTTAGCCATGGGTCCAACCTATCCCAAAAAAAGAGCTTAAAATTCTGCCTAAGTTCAACCCAAATTAAAAATACTAAACCCGAATCTGGCTCGGCCCATCCATATAAATTTTTTATATAAAAACAAATTTAAAAAAATATAATACGTCAAGTACATTAAAAACATTAAAATAAATTGTTCCCAACAAATTGAAAATACATTAAAAAAACTTTATACTTAAATAACACTAAGATAGTTGCAACTTAGCAAGTAAATGTCTCTATAATAGTAGAAAAATTAACAATAAAATAAGAGTTATACAATATCCAAAAAATAACAATAAAATAGTAGCAATATAATAGCAAAATGGCAACAGTAAAGAAAGTTTAGGCTGATTTGGGCCGGACCTAGACAAAAAAATTCCTACCTGAGGCTCAAACCATTACTTATTTTTTGTCCAAGCCCATCTTTCGAGCTTATTTTTTTACCCAAACCTTCTCACTTTTCGAGCAGGCCTTCAAGCTTGAGTAGGTGGCTCGGCCTATGATCAGGTCTATTTTTCACCAAAACTGAGTTGTTTTCCTTTTATTTTTTTTTCCTCAAATTATGATATCTAAAAAAAAGAATAAATGATCCTAAAAATTAAGGTTTTTAGGTACCAATAAAACTTCATCACATCATCAAATTTTAAAAATATGAATTTATTGTAACACTCCATACCCTACCTGATCATTAGGTCTGAGCTACAAGATATCACATTCATTGCCGGAGCAAATATAATCAATTTTAATTCAATTTAACAGATAATACATATTATTTACATCATAGCACAACATGATTTACAATCATATACGAGCTTACAAAAGCTCTTATAATAACCTGGGGTTGAATAAGGACTAAAATGTAAAATTCCAAACTATTGGGTTGACATCGCGGCTTCAGGGGTTCCAAGTCGGGATGTTACCACTTGTTTGACAAAATCTAATAAACCGCAACTTAACATTCAACCAAATCAACATCTAAACTTCAATCAGCATACCAAATAACCATTTGACACAAATAAACATATATGCCACAAGCCATACAACATTTCATTGACGGAACCAACATACCAAAACACTACTTTTCAATACTTGTATGATCATTTACATCACATACTTCTTTAACATCATATTAACTATAGAAATGCCTTTACAATCGTATAATTAATTTCAAATCTACATTTACCATTCTAAGTCTTAACATGATCATTCACACTATAAATTGACACAACCTTATTTACATGTCATATTTTAAAACATAAAGGAACTATACAAACTTTGTTGAGTTGAGAGTTGCGATTTGGAGCTGAATCAATCCTCAAGACTTCAAGATTCCCTAGAACCTACGCATGGAATAAACAAATCATAAGCTAAGCGATAAAGCTCAGTGATATTTTTATGATTCAAGTCATAGAAACAAAAACATTAACATAATATGAATGAAATCAAAACATAATTCAAGTTTCAACCTTTTCATAACATGCATATACATATATATCAATCATACTATATTATAATCATCAACTCTATATAAATATGCCATGTAAAACTTTTAACTATAAAAAATAAATTCATTCCCATTACCATTCATACCTTTTGACCATATCAATATTTCATTATTTCTTACTTTACTTTGTCATCTCGGGTTACCTAGCAACAATGACTTTTAGAATTCGAATGTTCTACCATCCTAAATGGCCTGTCAATGATGGCTTTTACCAACTGCTTATTCTACCATCCCGAATGGTCCAGCAATGATGGCTTTTACCAACTGCTTATTCTATCATCTCGGATAACCCGGTAACGATGGTTTCACTATATACACAATTTACCATCCCAGGTGGCTCGACAATGATGGTTCACACTATTTTGATATTCTACTATCCCGAATGACCCAACAACGATAGCTTTCACTATTTTTATATTCTACCATCTCGTATGGCCTTATCCCGAATGACGCACAATGATGGTTTCCACTATTTATATATTATACCATCCCAGATGGCCCGACAACGATGGCTTTTATTTTTTGCATATTTTACCATCCCGAGTGACCTAAAAACGATGATTTTCAATCACTATATCGATGACTCTATGGCATGTCAACTAAACTCGACCCTGGTCTAGAAAGTTAGTAGAGTAACCAATATCCAATTACATATCATTTCATATTCAATATTATAATTCCATACCAATTTCCTCATCAACCATATTATGAATTATTTAACAAGTTATAATATGCTTGTTTCCACTATTTTCAATTCAGTTCAAATTCTCAATATTTAGTATCACCAAACATGAAACAATTTATGAGATAATTAATCATCTTACCTCAATAGCTAGTATGCAACAAATCATGCATGTATATTGAACTCAAATCATTAAAGTACAAATCGAATTTCTCTCGACACTTGCCAATGGCTCTTGCTTTTCCTTTCTCTCGCGATGGGCCAATGTCGTCTTTAGCTACGTTTGATAATTCAATAATAAAAATAATATTAGTTTACACTCAATTCACAACCAAATACATAATCATTCAATTTTACATTCTATTCAATTTTGTCACTATACTCGAGATATGCATATTTCTCGATATCTAACATCGAATTAAAATCTTATTTCACATTCTCTCATTAGGGACCCTATATTTTTTATTTATAACATAATTTCATGATAGCTTTTCAATTTATTCAATTTATTCAATTTATTCATTAATATTACAAAGTATCTAACAAACTTAATTAACTTTATAATTTAGTCCTTATCGTGATCTAAACTTAATATCTATCAATTTCAAGCTTAATTTATCAATTTCTCTATAATGACAACTTGCTAAAAACTTAACAATTGAACAACAGACTAGCTACATCAAAATCCCATGATCATAAATCTATAAAAATTACAAGAAAAAAACTAAGGGTGAGTTTGGATGGGTGGTGCGTTACCTGTGGTTAGTGTAAAAACAGCGGTGGCGGTGAGATTAAATACTGTAGCAATACTGTAGCATGAGACAAAAAGTAGGCTAAACGCACCGCACCGTACCGCTCATCCAAACTAGGCCTAAATTACCTTAAAGATTTTACAATGGCCGAATGTTTGAATGGTTTGAAGCTTTTCTTTCTCGCTTACCGTGGTAGACGTTGGAGGTAGATGATGAGAATGTTTCTTTTTATCTTTCCTTCCAATAATATATATATACCTTAATTAATATTAATATTAAATATTATTATTATTATTATTATTATTATTATTATTATTATTGACCCATCCATATTTAACATACTTCCCAACTTTAATTAAATTATTTTAAAACAAAAGTAATTACAAATAAAAAAATTCAAATAACATATAAACTTTAAAAATTACACTATTCTTATTATTAGAGTTTCAATGCAATAAAATTGTTACTTTTCATAAATGTATATAAAAGACAATTCTTTTTGCAACAAAAAAATAAATTTCATTAAATTAGATTAAAGCTCCCACAAATAATAAACTAGCATCAATAAATAAGTAAAAATAAAGAAAAATAAAAGAGAGAACACATTTTAAGTCATAACTTTAGTAGAAGTTTTTTCACAAAGTTTACTTGAGATTAGTGAGATTCACAATTGGGAAAATAAAATTTGAGTTTCTAAATAATGAGATTGTATTTTAGTTTTTATTATGAATGAAATTGTTGATTGAGAATTTTCTTTAATAATATCAATATTTTATTAATGATAAGGATAAACAGTGGGATAAAAAAATTATTAAAAAAAAACCTTAATTTCAAAATCATATAATTTATTAATAGATGATTTTTTTATTTTAATTATTTATATAATAATCTAATTATAATTGGAGGGTGGGTTGAATATAGATAGGTCTATAATAATAATTTTATGTTTTTAAAATTTAATAATGTAGCAAAATTTTATTACTGACTAAAACTTCAGTTTAAGGCCCTGCATGATAAAGTGTTTAAAAATTTTTAATCAATTAAAAATTAATATTTTCAGCTACTTAATTTTTTAAACACCTTTGGTAATCTACAATGAAAACTATTCGATAGAATTTTTTTCTACAAAAAATATAGAAAATGATAAGTAGATAAGAACCTACCTAAAATAAATTCAATTATTATTTTTTTATTTAAGATTATATTGTTCTTTATCAAACAATCTGATTATATTTAGTATTTAATTTTAAATAATATACAAAATAAATTTTATAACTTAAATTTAATACTTAAATTTTTAATATTTATTTTTCAAACATTTATTTTTGAGTTTTTTTTTTTAAGTTTACCACCCATTACATAAGTTTACATAAAAAAAAATTGATATGGAAGTCATTTTAAATATTCTTTTAAGTAAACATTTTTAAATATGAAAAAGAATCAATCCGAGGAAAGAATATCTATAAACTCCAAAGTTTTGTCATCCAATTTGATGCAACGATGGATGAGACTTCACCGTAACAGAGCTTTGATATTATTTATTTAATCTCTAATTATTGTCATGGGTAGCAGATAAACCTGTGATTAGTATGCATAGAATATCTTACGGGGTTAACCTATTAAATTAAACTCATTTGATCCACTTAAATTAGTTCGACTTGTGAAATCCACAGAGAAATCTATCTACTTGAAACTTTGGTGGCGTGAAATACTCTAGTAAAACTAGAGTTATCAGAGTAATTAATTTAAATCCTAAGAGATAAAATGTTAGAGTTTAAATCCCTTATAACTCTCACTTGTGGATAAACTTTAATCCTGACTGTCGATGTAGATCTGAGAAACTCAACTATAAATGAGAAACTCAGTTATAAATAGAAAACTCTGTCTTCATTTGTAATAATACCATTGTTCTTGGTTCTATTCTTGAGTTATATATTAAAAGCATATATAGATCATTTTCTTGTAATTTTTCAATTTTCTCACTATTATTTCGTTTCAAATTCACTTTCACTATATTTTTCAATACTTTAAAAAAATTTGAAGAAAATTCTCAATTGTTGAATCTTTCAATTGACTAAATTCATTTGAATCATGTGATATGTACATGTGTATGTATTTATATTTAAAGACCTCGAATCATTTTTTATAACATAATATATTAAATATTATTTTTATCACTATTAAATATTATCTTCTTTGTTCATATCCCAACTTAAAAATTTATCCCCGCGTATATATATATATATATTTAAAGACTTGAAATCAATTTTTAATACGATATAATATATTAAATATTATTTTTATCATTAATAAATATCATTATTCTTTGTTCTTATCCAAACTAAGAAATTTGTGGACTTTGATATTATTTATGTTATTTCTGATTTATTCAATCGCAAGTAGAGATACGTGCACGGTGCACATATATAGGGGCAATTTTTTTTTATTAAATCATATATTAAATATTATTTTTATGAGTTACCTTAGGGATGTATGGTATTTTAGGTTGAGACAATTGAGGAATATCCCACGTAAGTCAGAGTTATAAATCAATAATATATTATTACAGTCATGAAATTATTAATATACATAAATTAAATTATATTTTTATGATGATATTTTTATTTTTAATACAATAAATCAATAAAAAATTATTATAATATAATTTAAACAAAAAAAATGAATGATAAACAATTAATTTACATTTTTTTCATCCGAGAAGTGAAAATATTATGTTCTTTGTTTCTATCCGGAAAAAAAATTGTCTCGACTTTCATAATAATTATGCAATTTCTAATGTATGATATATTGCATATTATTTTTATTATTAATTTATATATTTATATATTTATTTTAAATTTTTATTGAATTGATATCATAAGTCAATTGAATGTCAATTTAGTTATTAAATTACTAAAATATTTTTTATATACAAGTTAAATTATATTTTTATAAAATTTATTTTTTTATATACTAAATTAATAAAAATTTAATCATAATAAATATAAATTCATAATATCGTACATTATAAATAATTAACTTTATTATTGTAACTAAATATGAATTTAATTTTATGTCAACTTCAATAACTGTATTTAGTAGAGAAATTTTTTTCACCAAAATTGGTGTATCATAAATCTAATCAATATTATCGAGTTAAACTCACTTATGGCTGTTAATAAGATTTTGACCCCTTGCAACAACATGATCCTCTTTCCTTAATGATCTGGAATTGTAATGAGCTACTTCAATACAATTAGACCTGTAGTCTTATTCATATTTATCGTGAAGTTAATATTTATTCGAATTTTTTGACGAGTAAATATTCCAAGAGCCTTTTGATATAACTAAGCTAATTCATCCTCCAGAAATTTTACTAAAATTATTCAAGAGGATATGATTGGTGTAACTAGACCTAAAATCATTATTATTTAAAGTGGTCTTGGACCGCAACTATATAAAAAAATATAATATATTACCTTCTTTAATGAAATAAAAGAAAAATTGTCTGGACTTTCATATTATTTATTTATTTTCTAATTTATTCAATCGAAAGTATAGGTATGTGCACATATATATTCAAAGACTTGGAGTCAAATTTTTTATACATTAATATTATGTTTACTTTTATTAAATACTATTTTCGTTGTTGATATTGGAACTTGAAATGTTTAATGTTATTTATTTAATTCCTAATTTGTTCTCTATATCTTTTATACTATTAATATTAATTTTAATCTGATAATTTAATATTTAATTTCTAATTAATTTAATCGCAAGTACGAGTATAAAATTTAATTTTTTTAAAATAAAATTTTAATATTAAATTTTCTTTTCACTAATTTGATAACTTTGACATGTTATAGAAAAATGATAATATCATGATAAATAATTGAAGTGTATTTAATATTCTTAATATGATGTATTTACCTATTTCAATTTTCTTTTACTCACAAGTTAGACTATTTTTTATTTGAATTTGTATTCTTATTATTATTAGTTTCAAATCTTGTTTCGTTATGTATTGTAAGTTATTTTTAAATACACACTTGTGTTCTAAATACGTGCTTCCCACATGTATACATGTATAATAGGATTTTTAGCATGGATAATGTCACCGATTGAGTTGGTGTCACAAGTCAATTTGACACAAACTCACAATTGATGACAATATCATGATATACAATTGTAGTACATTTAATATTGTTAATATGATGTATTTATATGTTTAAATTTCGTTTTACTTACAATTTAGTCTAATTTTTTTTATTTTAATATCATACATATTTCATGTGATATTATGGTTAATAAGTTCGAACCACACATTTTATTATTTATTATATGTTATTATTAAATCCCACGCCATTTTGTCTCTTGGGCTCGCCAACCTCTGACGCAGTAAGTTAACAAACTAACTGTGCAACCTTCCCAAAACATACAAAGCGGCCACCTTTGCATACGTTTAAAAGTTTACTTCTTAAGGGACCTGGACAAAAGCGTCAGCCCCGTAGTGCGAAGAAACAATGAATACTCGGTGAGGAGGCTAAGTACGGATTCTAAGCCTCAAGAACCCTTTTTGGTGATTTTCGACAACCTTCGGCTAGATTGGTTTAGTGGCTCATGATTTTTGGGAAAGAAATAAATATAATAGAAATGGGATTTTTATTAAAGAAAATATGGAGAGAACAAAAAGAGTTTTTGGGAAAGGGAGTTTTTACAGAGAAAAGAAGCATAAATTTTGAGTCACCTCACCCCCTATTTATAGTGCTAGGGGAGATAGTCTAATTCTACTTAAACTCCCAAAAGATAAATACATTTAATTAAAAATAAATAAAGATAAAATCCTAAAATTAAATAATCCCTAATAATTATCTTAATATTAATTATCCTAATATAATCAAAATAGAGTCTTGATAGAATAAAATCTCTTCTTTTGCATTTCAACCCCTGTGTGCTTCATGCTTGCACTTTTGGCACCAACTTTTCCCTATGTCGTACATTGGCCCATTTTATCTTTAATTTCACGCTTTTGTCGCTTAATTTTTCTTTTTCCTCCAATTTAGTCCCTATAAGATAAAATATCATAAATAGCTCAAATTAGCAGGATCATGCTCAGAATAAATACACAATTAATACATAAAAATACGTTATTCCAGAGTATTATCATCGAACCACACATTTTATTATTTATTATATGTTATTCTTAAACACATATTTATTTTCTAAATTCATAATTTTTACATGCACATGCATGCGATAGAATTTCTAGTATATATTATGTAACACCCTAAATTTTGGGCCTAGAAGAATTGGGCCTCGAGCGTGGTATGTTACATTTAGAGAGTAAGAAAGCGGCTTAGATTACATGTTTGGCACTATTAGAATATTAATTTTAAGGTATTATAGGGATTATTTGAAGTCTTAGGGATAGGGAAGACCATAGGGAAAATTTTAATTTTTGCTTTAGTGGAGCCCTAGTATCAGGTATTAGGCCTCTTAAACAAATTAAGGGGAAATTAGGACACAATTGGGCCTATGGCTTAGTGGCAAGGTGGCGCCACTTGGGGAGCTATAATGTGGCGTTACTATTAGGTAAGGAGGTCCAAGGTTCGAGGCTTAAGAGTGGTGAATTTAGGGACTTTATTTTTGTACATAGAAGGAAGATAGTGGCGCTAGAGTGGACTCTAGGAAGGAGTGTTTAGCAGAGAAATTTAAGGTAAGGATAAAGAAGAGAAAATAGGAGATTGAGAGAGGGGAGATAGTGCCGAATAGGACTTTAGGTGAGGCTAGAATCGGCTTGTGGTCTATTTAAGAGTGTGCCGAATTCATTTGAGGTTCTTTGGTTTTGTCGAATTCATTCCATTGCCAACCTCTCTTCTCCCTTTCATTCTTTTACTGAAATTCCATTGAGTTTCTTTTTCTCTCAAAAGCTGAATACCATCCTTGATTCCTTGAAAGCCGAATACCATCCTTAAAAGCCGAATACTTATACCCCATTCCAATTTCTTTTGCTTTCCTCCATCACAAATCTGTTTTTATTATTTGCTACCTTTAATCAAGTTTTTAAAAGCCGATTCCACACTCAGTAGATATCTAGGCCACAAGATCATAGACTAGTTTCGATAAGTACTTGGTTAACTATCTTTTAGTGCGTTTTGGTAAAAGCCGAAGGGCTATCTAATCTTTTTCTTATTATTAACCCTGTATTAACAAGGGGTAGGGTTCAAAGATTTCAAGCGTGGTAAGGATCTCTAGCAAGTGGTAAGTGTACTCATTCTCAATTTCGGTTTCGGAGGTGGCCGATTATAAGTGTGGTTTATAGGGGTGACTCGTGTGGAATATGAGTCACTTGATGTTGATAGTATATGTGTTGATGCAAATCTAAGGATATTTAGGAATAATAGCTAAGCAGGGGCTATTAAAACTGGTGGCACACGGTAAGGTTACGGTAAGGCTTCGAGATTTAGTAAAGTTGTAGTTAAGTATAGAATTGATTCGAGGTTGGTATTGATTATAGGTTGAGGCTGAGGATAGTGTAGTGCGGTTCATCAACCCGGTGTGTACATACATTGCACACACAACAAATGAGCAAAAGCCGAAATCCCAAAATGTCGAAATCCCGAAATGCTTAAATCCCGAAATGTCAGAATGCCGAAAAGCCGAAAAGGTGGCGCTGACAACCACACGAGTATGCGAACACTTATGTAGAGATATCGATATAATTACCGAGGCCTAGAGAGTGATCTCATGGTTTCGGGCCACTGTTTGGGCAACCAGGCCAAACAGGGCTAAATGGGCCTGCCGAGCTTGTGGGCCCAAATTGACAAAAGTTGTTATGTGAAATTGTATGGTGGATTGATATGGATGATTGTATGATTTGATTATGATCGGGCCTAATGGGCTACAAAAGCATGATTGGGCTTAATGGGCTTCATGAACATGATTGGGCTTAGTGGGCCTTATGGGATTGTAAAAATGCATCCTAGGGTTTTAATGGACTATAGGCCTAGTTCTGATGAATTCTCAAATTACATAAGACTTAATTAAATAATTAAACATGTCTGTCGATAAGTCACTAGGCTAGGGTGTGGCAATGGATGTGTGCATGTCTAGGATTGGATCTCGGAAGAGCTTGGTACTTAAGCACTCCGAGTGACCCACCTCCTCTTCTCTTAAATCCTACCTGGTGCATAGTGTCCATTCACTTTAGCCGTGAAGACTTGTTGATGGGCCAAAATCCATAATTAAAACCCGTATCATTAGGAAATTACTAAAATGCCTCTTTAGGGTAGAATTACTAAAATGCCCTTCTAGGGTAGAATTACTAAAATGCCCTCGTAAGGTAGAATTACCGAAACACCCTTGTAGGGTAGAAATTACCAAAATGCCCCTGGGTAGTAAAATGACTAAAATACCCCTAGGTGCTTAATGTGTGATAATATGTATGTTGTATTCATGAAAAGTATGCTGCATTTGGGTGGGTTTAATGGAACGGAGGAAGATATGTGAGGATCGTATAGTCGCTTGCCGATCGTGGATCCACCGGTGGCTTTAAGCCCATTATATGAATAACAGCCTTGCTGCAACGTTTGAGTAGTGCCACTGTTGGTGCTACCTTTAGAGTGTAGGGATGGGTGGGTTGATATTTATATCCCCACAAGAGTGTAGGGTTGGAAGAGAAATGGAGTGCAAGGTTGGATTTGGGATGGGTGCATTGCATTCATGTGATTCTGATATGATATGAGGTCATTGTGGGCTAAGGCCCAAGACCACCAATATTGTTAGAGCTTAGGCCCAATGTGATAATTGCATATTGATTTGATTGCCAAGGGTCGTACACACTGAGTTGCAAAATTCACACCTTTTAATTTAATGTTTCAGGTGACCCTCAGTAGACGGCTCGACGTGGGGGAGGACTCGGAGATGGCCACACTGCAAGCTACTTAGAAGCTTTAAATAGTTTTCGAATTACTTTATTTTAATTACTTGTTTTTCAATAGGTTGTAATAAGGCTTTGTATCTCTGATTTGACTTTTCATTTGGGTTTATTATTGTTACAACTGTCGGATCATCAAACTTAAATAAATTTTTAAAAGTTAATCGTGGTTTTCTAAGTAACCTTAATATGTAAACATTTTCTTAAAACATGGGCTTTCATCATAACTTAACAAGTTACAAGGATTTTGATTTTCTAAGTCACAAGTTTAAGTTTTTAACCAAGCAACTTTTCCACTGAACATAATTTTAACTAAACAAAGTCGTTTTGAAATAACCTCTTTGATGTGACATCGCCAGATTCGGCCATAACGTCTGGATCGGGTGTGGGGTGTTACATATTAAAGAATAGATTGAATTAATGTCACCCATTAATCAAGTCTTAAATCAATAAGAAAATTTACCCAAATCCCATTGCTTAATATTTATTTACCCGAAATTAGGGGAAAGGCTACGAAAAGTAAAGTTTAGTTTGTATTAAGATGTGAAATATCCTTTTTATCATGTTAATCTCTTAACTAAAATACATTACAAAATGGTATAATTGGAAAAAAAATCAATATAAACAATTATTTTCTTTAACTTTTCATGGTTTAAGCAAATAAATGTGATGAAAAATCATTAACTTTTTACACATAAATTTCGAGTCCAAAGTTGACTTAAAATTTTGGAGTCAAATTTATTGATTATTTTGGAAAAGAAAGTTACAATCTCTAGATTTCTTTATAGAGAAAACTTCTTTGATCCTTCTCTTTGGTTTGAGTTTGATCTAAGGATCATTTCACTTAATCTTAGATGGATGTGGATTTGCTTCAAGTGTCATCATGATTTGCTATTAAAATAGATTTGGACCCCCTTTCTTCAATTTGGATCGAGAGAAACGACTTTTGACTTCTTCTTCACGGTTGAACTGAATCAAAAGACGACTTTTCCTCAAAAGAGTTGTAGTGTCTATCAGAATTTCTTTAAGTTCTTTTATTTTTTTAAAGAATTCTGCAGAGATTTTTGAATTTCTTGAACTTGTGAAGGTGTAAAATAACTTGGGGAACCCCTTTTTATAGTACAAATTACTTGAATAAAATAGAGTTATTATAAAATTTAGGGTAAATTACACCAACAGTCACCTAACTTTGGGGTAGCTGACAAAACAGTCACCTAGGTTTCATTTCAGTCATTCAACTTTCAAAAAGTTACAAAACAGTCACTAACGTTATAAAACAGTGACAAAATAGTCACTGACTAACAGTTACCATTAGGGTGTTAACAGAATTGCTGACGTGGCAAGTTAACCAGCTAATGTGGCAAGTTAACTTGCCACATTGGTGAAACAACTCCATTTTAACTCTTCTTCTTCTTCTTTTTCTTTTTCTTCTTCTTATTGTTGTTCTTCTTCTTTTTCACCAGAGGATAGTACCTTCTGAAAAACCTTCATGGTTATGCAACTGGGGCTTTTGGTGGCTTACCTGTAGTAACAACACCAAATTCAGTCGAAGCTTTATTGGGTGCACCTTGAGAATTTTGCTTAGGGTTCAATGGCTCTGTTTCTTTTGGAGAAGACCCATTTGGCCCTTCACCGGCAACATTAATCACCACTTGTCTTCCTCTACCGTTTCCCTCCGTCATTTCTTTAATTTTCAGTACTTCATCTTATCCCTTTCAATGTTTTTCACTCTTATACATAAGTTTAATGAAAAAACAAAGTTCTTGCAGGAAGACGACATGCAAAATGAGGAGGGGACTGAAGTGGTTAACACAAAGAATTTGAACCCAAATACAGAAATAGAGCATTCACAGAGTCCCATTAAGGAGTTAGAGAGCAAGAGATTGACCCTTGTAAGGAAACTGCTTGAGTTGCATAGTCTAAAAGAGAAGTTTGTCATGCATTGCTTATTTGCAGAAGGATTTAACTAGCAAAACTGCAGAAATTGGCAAGCTCAATTTCACAATTTCTGCACTTAAGGCTAAGATAAAGGATCTTCAAGAAATTATAAGGCAGGGTAACATGGAAATGAAGCAGCTAGACACGGCAAAGCAGTTGATAGAGGAATTGCAGAGGAAAATTAAATGGCAATGGTAGCCAGATAAAAAAGCAGAAAATTTTGCTTGAAGAGCAATTATCCGGATTTACAGCCATTGAAACCTCTACTGGATATGCTTTGGTTAAAAACAGGCTTGAAGATATTAAAAATATTAAATTGAAAGTTATTAAAAAGAGGAGGAGAAACAAAGAACTTGAGCTTGAAAAGAGGGAAATTTTTGTTCTGGGTATTAAACCTTTTTCTTCTTCTTCTCCGCTTCTTCTTCTTCTTTTTACATTATTTAATGTAAAATATGTGTTTTGACACATATTAAGCCTAGCCACATTCATTCCACCTAATGCCAACTTCTCCAAATCCTGCAGTGAACAACAAGGCAGCCCTATGGTGCAAACAAGCTTTGTCTTCCTCATCCTCCTTTTCTCATAACTCCTCCTCCGATACTACATCCAAACCCATTTCTTCTTTTGCTTTCTTTACTTCCTCCAAACCACCAATTTGCACTGCTGCTTTGACTTCTACCCTACCCTTCCCCTTACCCTTGACTTTACCTCAATCTTTGCAAGGTACGACCTTTCCCTTACAAACTTTATTTTTTAGACCAAAATTTGTGAATCCTCCAACCTTGCCATTTCTCCATTTTTCCTCTTCTCCTTATTCTTCTTCTTCTTCTTCTTCTTTTCCTCCTCTTCTTCTACTGTTTTTTTTTTTGTAACCCTAAAATGGTGCTTCAACAGGCTGTTAAAGTTAGACTAACCAGCCAGCTGGACTGTCATTGGACGCCGCCACATGCCACGTTAGTTTGCCCTGACGTTTGAGACGGAAAACGGTAAAAAGGACTGTTTTGTTACTTTTTGAAAGTTGAGTGACTGAAATGACACCTAGGTGACTGTTTTGTCAGTTACCCCAAAGTTGGGTGACGGTTGGTGTAATTTACCCTAAAATTTAATTGTTCTACAATATTTTAAACTTTTTTATTTGCTCCTCAACCCGTAAAATAGGAAAATAATACATCTCAACACTTGAACTCACGTCCTCTTGTATTGGTAACAATACTCATACCAATCAAACTAATTATTATTATTTTAACTAGTAATAATATAAAATTATAATATTTATTCCTTAATTAGTTTAAAGAAAAACAATTATGATACAGATATAATATCATTATTTTCCCTTTCTTAACCTTCCTTTTTTACTTTACTTTCCTTTATCTTCCATTACAAGAATTTGTTTACTATTATGAATATAAACTAAAAGGAAGTCAAATTTTTATACAATAATTTTAAATATATTTTTATAATGGTTAAATATTAAAAATTCATATGAAGCCAATTTTTATATGAAACAATCAATCTGATTAGTTAATACTAATACCAAATTCTATCATTGAGACATCCCAACCTACCCTTTATCCTATATCAATAATTGTCATCAACAAGGCAAAGAATCCACCAGCTTCAATTGATATCATTTCTACCCACATAATTGGCCTGGCTATAACACAGCCATTTTATTTTAGAAAGCAAACAAGACTGTGTTACGAGGTTAGAGGGTCAAAATTAAAAGCAAATTATGACCTGAAAATTTTGGATACATAAAATTAATGACAAAAAGGGGTTAAAGATGTGATTGAAGTTAAATGAGTGTGTATACTTTTGTGGTTTGGATGATAAGGAGGTCGATTGGTTGTAATATTTAGATAGGGCTGAAGAACAATCAAAAGCCAATTATAAAAAGGTAGGGTTAATTTCATCTCAAAAGTTAAATTTATTGAATTATTTAAAATTAAGATCAAATTAATATAATGTGTAAGTTTAAAAGTTAAATGTATTATTATATCAATTAAAAACTCTAAAGATTTCTCGTTCAACTTGATACAATTATAAGATTTTACTATAACGGATCGAGTAACAAAATTAATAATCTAAACATCAAATAAACTTGATTTATCCTCAATAAATAAGAATATGTAATGAGAAATATTGGGATATTATATTAAATTTTAGATGAATATTTAATTAAGATTAATTAATACTACCTTCATTCCAGTAAAGTTGTCATATATTATTGGTAAAAATTTGAGAAGATTATATGTTAAATTTCCAATGAAGTAGTTTATTAAATATATATTTTATAAAATTTAATTAATTAAAATATTTTAAATAATAGAGATCAAATTTTACTAAAAAAAAGTCAACTATGACATTTTTTAATGGCACATTTAATATTTTTACTTTAATATTAAAATTAAGGGGTTTTATGGGTAAAAATCTTAATTTAGGGATTTATTTAATTACAAATTTAATATAAGTACTTGTTTAAATAAAGTGTAGTAGTTTAAGAGGTTTTTTTTAGTATATTAGCATTTTTTATTTCTTTTAAATATTTTTTATTGGAAAATATTTAATAATCTATCATGGAGTTTTTAGACTCACAAGTATTCTAGGGTATAACAAATATTAAAAAACACACACACATATTATAATTTTTTTAAGATTACTTGTGAAATAAAAAAGAATACATTGTTATTTGTCTTATTTAGTTAAAAGAAATATGCATTACTTATATTTACATATTATTTGGTTTGGATTCTTTTTATTACTATATTAATATATCTTTAATTATTACTCAAATTTATATTTTATGATTTGAGTTATCAACTTGATTTAATGCTTGTAATAATGAATTACATTAGAGCTATTGTAAATTAAAAAAAGAATTGAATAATTCATTGAGTTTTAACTTGATTAATATGAATATTGTTATTAATGTGGAAGGATGTGGATTTGAGTGCGTTGAAATGCATTATACTCTAATTTATAAATTAAGGAGAGATTATGAGTAATTCTAAATATTTTGTGTAAAAAAGGAAGAAGCCAAATATGAATTAAAAAAATGAATTGAATATTTTTTAAACTAATGCCACTAAACACTTACCCACGTTTCCCTAAATAATTTCATTAAAATTGGTTGTATAAAGAATAATTAGGGTCAGTTTAATATTAATTTTCAAGAGCATTTTTAGATAAAAAGTACTTTTAAGTAAAAACTAAAATTTTCTATTTTTGGAAAACATTTTTTACCCAAAAATATTTTTAAAAAATTAAAAAAATTTATTTAACAATATTTTTATTTACATATTGAAAAATCCAAAAGTGCTTTATTTACTTGTGTTAGATTAATACACAAATCCGTACATATTTAAATAATAAGAAAGTAAAGACTCACAAATGAGATCCATAATTAAAGCCTTCCCCTTGCTTATAAAAAGCTTTATAACCTTTAAAGCTTTTCATCCCAAAAACACCATGTGAAACCCAAATTTTACCCAGGCCCATTTACAATTAAAACCCAAAATTAATTCTTAGACTCAATTAAAAAACTCATCTTACCTAATAACTTAAAACCCCCAAAAAAATAAAAAAACAAGCCCAATGGCCCAAATGCCTACCCTAGCAGCCCAACTAAACCCTAAAGCAGAGAAAAATTTTGCAAACCCTAGCCATCCTAGCCACCACGCCTCCACTACCCACGTTCTCCACCTCGCACGTCACCCACGTAGCTCACCCCGTACCTGTAAAAGAGGAAGCACAACAGCAAAAACAGGAACAAATAATATTGTAAAGATTTTGGCTATAAAAGCCAATATATAGAGTTTGTAATAGGGGGGATATCCAAAATTGATACAAAAATAGCACTTTGAAACATTCAAAGAAATCAAAAACAGCAACTTTTGAAAGAAACTTCGAATCGTGCCAAGGTTTTGATTTTGTTTTCTTTTTTCCCAAAGTTGATTACTTATCTATTTTATTGCAATCTTTCAAGACTATATTATATATATGCATATATATTAGAATGTGAGATGTTACGTCTTGAGGCATCAACAGAGTACTATAGATCCCTTAAACACATATTGAGTTAAAAAAGGGTCCTCAAGGAGTTTGCGCAGAGAAGCTCATACTACGATATCTGGGGCACTTGTTTTCATTTTATTCATTTTGAATCTTACCAAAATTTTCTATCTTGATTATTTCATTTTCGAGCTTTGCTCCTAATAAATTTTCGTCTTGTCCATTGCGTTAATCTTTTTCAAGTATTTTTCATTGAAATAATGGTTATTGGACCAATAATATTCGACTAAAAGGAGTTTTGCATATTACTCTAGAAGCTTCTAAATAGTACAGGAACCTAAAATAGGACTATTTAGAATTCGCCAAACCTAAGGGTTAGAAATATTAGAAAAAGAGGAGTCTAAATCATGACAATCCCTTTGAATTTTTTATCAAAGATTGGTTAAGCAAAAATATTTTGTCGATAACACAACCTCCACAAATAACAAGCATTGTCAACCCAAGCATTAAAAGGGGATCCTTATTAATGATATTATGCATTCATGCAAATATCATGCACACACATCTAGTCAGGTCACCCAAAGAGTGATCAGTTGATTGAACAAGTTACAAATCCTATACCTCTAAGTTGCAGTGGGATGGATTGAAGAAGATATAAATCCTATACCCCTGAGTTGCGGTGGGATGGATTGAAGAAGATATAAATCCTATACCCTTGAGTTACGGTGGGATGGATTAAAGAAGATACAGATCCTATACCCCTAAATTGCAGTGGGATGGATTGAAATTGATACAAATTCATACTCCTGAATTGTAGGGGGATGATTTGAAGATGGTACAAACCTTATGTCCCAAAGGTACAGTGGAATGGACCCTGAAGTTACAGTGGGGTGAACCAGTTGAGCAAAATATGATTGTTTCTTTGGGTTTACTGTCGAAAATACCAGCGGAATAAGATGGCAGCATAATACGTCAGTGATACAACCTTGATAAACAAAGAGGATTGATAACTTAAGCGTTAAAAAAAAGGATCATTCTCATGACATTTTGCATTAATGAAAATATCATTCATACACATTTAGTTCGGAGCATTTGATTCATACCAATCATAGTATCCTAATCATTTGCCATAAGCATAGGTACATGAAACCGATTCTACAGATCAAGTCCCCGGAGGACGGTATAGCAAGATTGATTAAAACTACAAATTTTGGCGAATATTGTCTCCCTAAGCAGTAGTGGAGCAAATTTAAGCCACCAATCCTATCTCCTTGACCAGCAGTGGAATAGGTTGAAGATTGTAGATCTTGTCACCCTAAGCAGTAGTCAAACAGGATCTAAGGGCAAATCTTGTCTCCCTAAGCAGTAATGGAGCAAATTTAAGCTACTAGTCCTATCTCTCTGACCAGCAGTGGAATAGGTTGAAGATTGTAGATTTTGTCACCCTAAGCAGTAGTGGAACAAGATCGAAGGGCAAATCTTGTCTCCCTAAGCAGTAGTGGAGCAGATTTAAGCCACCAGTCCTATCTCCCTGACCAGCAGTGGAGTAGGTTGAAGATTGTAGATCTTGTCACCCTAAGCAGTAGTAGAACAAGATCGAAGGGCAAATCTTGTCTCCCTAAGCAGTAGTGGAGCAGATTTAAGCCACTAGTCCTATCTCCCTGACCAGCAGTGGAATAGGTTGAAGATTGTAGATCTTGTCACCCTAAGCAGTAGTGGAACAAGATCGAAACCACAGATCTTATCTCCCTAAGTAGTAGTGGAGCAGATCGGAGACGGTAAATTTTATCTCCATGTATCAGCAATGAAGTAGATTTAAGCCACTAGCCTCATCTCCCTAAAGTCACAGTGGAGCAGACTGAAAACCACAGATCTTATCTCTCTAAGCAGTAGTGGAGCAGATCGAACACGGTGAATCTTATCTCCATGAATCAGCAATAGAGTAGATTCAAGTCACCAACCTTATCTCCCTGAAGTTGCAGTGGAGCAGTTTGAAATTACAAGTCCTATCTCCCTAAAGTAGCAGTGGAGCAGACTGAAGATTGTAGATCTTATCTCCCTAAGCAGTAGTGGAGTAGATCGAAGACGGCAAACCTTATCTCCATGTATCGGCAATGGAGCAGATTCAAGCCACCAACCTTATCTCCCTAAAGTTGCAGTGGAGCAGGTTGAAATTACAAGTCTTATCTCCCTAAAGTAGCAGCGGAGCAGACTTAAGATTGTAAATCTTATTTCTCTGAAATTGCAATGGAGCAGATCTAAAATGGCAAACCTTATCTCTTTGAAGTTTCAAAGAGCATGTTGAAGTTACAAGTCCTATTTCTCTAAAGCGGCAATGGAGTAGGACAGGCAATAAGATGCCGTGGGTTAGAACAAGGCTACTTGAAGAGTAGAAGCATTAAGAAGTCAAGACTCAGCGAGACCGGGCAAATTGATTTTTCTTAAAAGTCTTTGTTCTGTTCTCGTTACACGACAACTAGCAAAGAGGGGCAGCTGTGAAACTCAAATTTTGCCCGGGCCAATTTAAAATTAAAACCCAAAATCAATTCCCAGACCCAATTAAAAAACTTATCCTACCTAATAACTTAAAACCCCAAAAAAAAAATAAAAAAACAAGCCCAATGGCCCAAATGCCTACCCTAGCAGCCCAACTAAACCCTAAAACAGAGAAAAATTTTGCAAACCCTAGCCACCACGCCTCCAGTACCCACACTCTCCACCACGCACGTCACCCACGTAGCTCACCCCGCACCTGTAAAAAAGGAAGCACAACAGCAAAAACAGGAACAAATAATATTGTAAAAATTTCGGCTATAAAAGCCAATATACAGACTTTATAATAGGGGGATATCCAAAATTGATATAAAAATAGCACTTTGAAACATTCAAAGAAATAAAAAACAACAACTTTTGAAAGAAACTTCGAATCGTGCCAAGGTTTTGATTTTGTTTTCTTTTTTCCCGAAGTTGATTACTTATCTATTTTATTTTTTGCAATCTTTCGAAACTATATTATATATATGCATATATATTTAAAAAATAGAGAAAAAAGGGAAAATTACCTTTTTTTTACTACGGGTGACAGACGGCGACAGATGGTGGCAGTCATTAGCTGGAGCCTGGCCGGACCTTTGGCCAAAAGGGGAGAGCTTGAGAGAGAAGGGAGAGGGCATATATGTTTTTTGAAGAAAATGGAAGGGAAATATTTTTTTTCTCAAAATTTTGCTATTTATAAAGGTCCAAAATGGCACCATTTTGGACTAAAGCCTTCATAGGCAAAATGACGCCGTTTAGCTTCCGACCCGCGCGACTCGACCCGCTCCAAGGGGAGGATATACGCGTTTTGTTGGGAGGGGCTAATTGCGCCTCGGGCCCTTATGCTTTTTTATGTTTTTACAATTAAGTTTAGTTTATTTTTAATTAGGCCCGGTAATTTTCCTCCTATTTCAATTTAGCCCGCGCAAGGTGCTACGTTTTGAGGGGGATATTTTCTTTTTCAGTCCTTCCGTATTATTCGCGCACTCAAATCGGTCCCTTTCTCTTTTATTTATTTTTGATTTTGCCCTAATACTTCTGTTTTCAACTCAATTTAGTCCATTTTTGAATTATTTTGCTATTTTGTTATTAAATTGAATAATCTGTCATTATTATTATTCTTTTAATATTACTATCCTTGTATTTACTGTTAATTATTATTACTATTATGTTTATTATCATTATTAGTTTTGTTATTTTCGCTACTACCATTATTACTATTATTTTTCTTATTATTATTATTTATTATCATTATATCTATTATTATTATTTTCTTTTTTTATTAACATAATATTATTATTATTTTTTATTTTTATTATTTTTTATATTTCAACTTACATTTATTTTTATTTTTTGATACGTTCATTTTATTATAAAGTTCATTTGTTTATTTATCCTTTTCTATAATTTTAAAACCTTTTTTTATATTATTATTAATACTACTTTTACTATTGTTAATATTATTATTTTCAAACCGTTTTACATAAATATTATTTTTCTATTTTGATTACTATTATTTTTTTTTAATTTTTAAATTTCTTAGCTTATTTATTATTTTTCTCTTGTGTTTAATCTGCGCGCTTATTTGCTCATTCATTCTATCATATTCTTGGCATTATGTTCCTATTCACATTAGTACATTAATGATTATTCTGTTACGCATCTTAGTATCGTGACCTTTTTCTTTTTTTCTCCATTACATTACAACACATTGACCTTTACCCAAACTCATAAAAAAGGATTTTTTTTATTTTTTTATAGAAAGGCAATATTTCGTGTTTGGAAGTTCGAAAAAACGTGCCCTAACTGCTGGATTTCGATTTTTCGTTTGACCAAATAACTAAATATCCTTTTAAAATTTCGTCTATGATTTCTTAGATTAAAAATAAGGCAATACTTCGTGTTTGGAAGGTCGAGAAATTGTACCCTAACGTGCTGGGTTTCGATTTACCATTTGACCAAATAACCGAATATCCTTTTAAATTTCCACGCATGAGTTTTGGAAATCACGAGATGATCTTGGTATTGAGGTTTGAAATGTTGTATCCTAACATGCTGGATGTGATATTTTATTCCTTCGGGACCAGAGAATTTCGATGTCCAATTCAAATTATCCGAATATTTTTGAAGGAATTGTATTTTAAAATCTTTTCAAATTTTCGACATTAGGACATTAATTGGTCAATAAGGTACCAATTTTGGGCGTTGCGAGGGTGCTAATCTTTCCTCGCACGTAACCGACTCCCGAACCCATTTTCTTGAATTTCATAGACCAAAATCATTTTTTAAAAAAACGAAGTGTTTTATAAGGTGATCTGATCACACCAAAACAAAAAAGATTGATGGCGACTCCGTTTCCATTTTTAAGTTGATTCCCATTTTTCAAAATTTTAAAATGGTTTCGACACACCAGATAGAAAGAAATCAAAGGAAATGGTTCTTCCATCCGCTTTTCCACTTCTTTTATTATGCATTGTGTTTTTTAATGGTAATTTTTAGTTTCTCAAAGATGTGACATGTTACAATCCATATCAACCAAAGTTTTCTTTAAAATTATTTATTAATTTAAGTAACTCTTGCTTCTTCTTCTTTTTTTTTGAAGTGTGGAAAAGGCAATGTAGGAAGGGATTTGGAAGAAAAATATGCTACAGCTTACTTTCACAAAACTTCTGATTCTGCAAATCACTTTGATAGAGGTGATGTGAAGAATTTGGAAAACAAATATTCTATGGCTTACTTCCATAAAGCTTTTGATGCTGAAAATCTTGATAGAGAAAAGGACGTGACGAGTTTGGAGAACAAGTATGCTACGGCTTTCTTTCACAAAACTTTTGATTCTGAAAGCCATGGCGAAGGGAAAGAAGTGAAGGGTTTGGAAGACAAGAATGCTACGGCTTACTTTCATAAAACTTCTGATTCTGAAAATCACTTTAATGGAGGTAATGTGAAGACTTTGGAAGACAAATATTCTACAGCTTACTTCCACAAAGCCTTTGATGCTGAAAATCTTGATACAGAAAAAGAAGTGAAGGGTTTGGAAGACAAGTATGCTACCGCTTACTTTCACAAAACTTCTTATTCTGAAAATCACTTTGATGGAGGTGATGTGAAGAATTTGGAAGACAAATATTCTACGGCTTACTTCTACAAAGCTTTTGATGCTGAAAATCTTGATACAGAAAAAGAAGTGAAGGGTTTGGAAGACAAGTATGCTACCGCTTACTTTTACAAAACTTTTGATTCTGAAAATCACTTTAATTGAGGTGATGTAAAGAATTTGGAAGATCTACGACTTACTTCCACAAAACCTTTAACGCTGAAAATCTTGATACAAAAAAAGAAGTGAAGGGTTTGGAAGACAAGTATACTACGGCTTACTTTCATAAAACCTCTAATTCTGAAAGCCATGGCGAAGGGAAAGAAGTGAAGGGTTTGGAAGACAAGTATGCTACGGCTTACTTTCACAAAACTTCTAATTCTGAAAGACATGGCGAAGGGAAAGAAGTGGAGGGTTTGGAAGACAAGTATACAGATACTACGGCTTACTTTCATAAAATTTTTTATTCTGAAAGCCATGACGAAAGGAAAAAAGTGAAGGGTTTGGAACACAAGTATGCTACGGCTTACTTTCACAAAACTTCTGATTCAGAATCAGAAGTGAAGAGCTTGGGAGACAAATATGCTACGGCTTATTTTCATCAAACTTTTAATTCTAAAAGCCATGATGAAAGGAAAGCAATGAAGAGTTTGGAAGACAAATATTCCACGGCTTACTTTCACAAAGCGTTTGATTTGGAAACAAAATTTTGCAGCAATCTTCTAAAATGGAGAATCACAATATGGAACATCACCACAACTACCATAATCATGTTGGAAGTGCAGAGATAGGCTTATTTACCATAGCTGAACTACTTGGGTTTAACGTAGGGCAAAAATTGCCCATCTTTTTCCCTATCAAAAACCACTCTCTTTACCCTCCTTTCTTACCCAAAAAAGTTGCTGACACCATCCCTTTTTCATATTCACAACTCTCCAACATTCTACAATTCTTCTCAGTTTTTCCAAACTCTCCAAAAGGCAAAGTCGTTCAAGATACACTCATAAAATGCGAACTTGAAGCAGCTCAAGGGGAGACCAAAATCTGTGCTACCTCGTTAGAATCTTTACTTGATTTTTTAAGCAAGGTGTTTGGACCCGAGGTTGATTTCAAGTTCATCAGCACAAGGCACCCAACAATCACAACCCCAATATTTCAAAATTACATGGTTTTGGAATTTCCTCGAGAGATTGAATCTCTAAGGAAGGTGGCATGTCATCCAATGCCATATCTTTATGCAGTTCATTTTTGCCACTTTGATGCCACTGAGACCAAAGCTTTCAGACTCCAACTAGTTGGTGACATTAGTGGAGATAAAGTCGATGTTCTTGTTGTTTGCCATATGGATACTTCTAGTTGGAGCACCGATCATGCTACTTTTCGTATGCTTAGTATTAAGCAAAGAAACGTTGTTTGCCATGTCTTTTCTCAAGGTAATCTTGTTTGGATTCAGCCACCGGTCGTCCTTGTGAGTGCCATGTAAATGTTTGGCTGTTCGAAGGAGCTCTCATTTACTTCAAGTAGTTTTGTTCATGGTATGATAGTTCCATCTTTCTATCTATACTAACTATCAAGTAAATTAAGCAATAAAATTATGTATCTTGGTTCTCAAGCAAACAAAAAGGCAGAGGCTCTATTCTTCTAGGATTTTCTGTTGATATATTATGCAAAAAGTTGTGGGGAAATTAACTACACCTAATTGGAGGATTAACTTAAAAGTTAAAATCTAACATTTTATCTTTATTGATGGCCCCTGTTCTCTCTTTTTTTCTAAGTGCCCCATCTTCGTTTTCAGTTGTTCTTTACAGTTATAAGAATAGTAAAGTGGCTATATGGATTGTAAAGGCCCAAATTTACCCAGTCCGCAACCAAAATAGAAAATAACCTAAAAAAGTCCAAATCTTAAATGTCCAGTTATAATTACAAGCCAAAAAAATAATTAAAATTACAATCCAAAAAATTGAAGGCCCAGTGGCCTAAAATGTTCAAAACTTTTCAGAAAAAAAAACCTAACCTAACCCTAGTCGCAAGCCTCTGCCGCCACCTGCTCTACCAACTGCCTGCCACCGCCACTGTCACTGTCTGCAAGGAAAAGAAAGAAAAGACAAAAATCAAACGAGCAATTGAAACAGTAGAAGAAAATAAAAATGTAAACCGACTATAAAAGCCTAGAAACCGATTGTAAAAAGGGTTCTTCTTTTTTGAAAAAAACACACGAATATTAATAAAAAAACAGAATAGAAATTTCTAAAGGTGATTCCTTTTTTTCTTTTGTTTTAGTTTCGAATAGATTTATTTTGTAAAAAGAAAACAAAAAAACAACAAAATAAAGGTTTAGAGAAAACAAACCTTCGCGCTCCGTTGCCAGGAACAGCTGAGGTAGCCACTTTCGATGAAAAGTGGTCGAAAACTGAAGGGTTTTTAACATTTGGGTCATTTTCGTGAGGATTTCGGGAATTTCATGCCTGAATTTAGGTTTAGGAGGGTCAAATTAGTAAAATAGGATTTTTTTTGGTGTTTTCCAGCCACCGCAGACGACGGCGCCGTCGCCGGTGATCAATGCCAGGCATGACGGCCGATGGCCAGACCCTTGACCGGAGCCTGGAGGGGAAGGGAGAGGTTGAGAGGATTTTTGGTTGTTTTTTTAAGAAGAAAGTTGAAAATGAAAATTTTGGAAAAATTTTGATTTTTATAACCGTGCGAAACGATGCCGTTTCACTTTGGCCATTTAAGTGCCAAAACGACGTTTAAGGCTTAACCCGCGCGTTGACTCGAGCCGTAAGCCAGATCCGCATGTTTTCGCTTTAATGGGCTATTTTACGCGAATAGTCCCTCCGCTTTTGTGGCGCAATTCGATTAAGCCCTACCTTATTTTCTTTGTCTTTTAATTTTACCCTGTAATTTTGCATTGTTTCATTTTGGCCCATATTGAAGCACAGCGCATAAGGACCACCAGGGATATTTTCCCATTCAGTCCTCATTATTTTTCGAGGGTTATATTCAAGCCCTTGTCAGCGTTTTTTTATTATTTGCAATTTATACCTCTTAATTTCATTTAATTTCAATTAAATCCTTTATTTATTTAATTTTAGCCTTTTAAGGAATTTTATTTTTTTCTTTATTTCATTATTATTTATTTACTTGTTTATTATGATTGCCTTGCCTTTTATTTGAAATCCATGTCATTTATATTTGTTTCATTTATCATTCTTCGTTTTTTTATATACGCTAAATTAATATTTTTTACATTTTTTACATACCTAAACTTAGTATTGCCTAAATCTATTACATTTATTGACTTATTTGTCTATTATTCTTCTATCCTTTACATATTTAAATTTATTTATAATTTTTTTTCCAATTTATCTATTTATTCATTTTTTAAAAACATTTAATTTTAATATTATGTATATCTATTTTACCTACTTACATATTTATCATTTTCTTACTTCTAAAATTTATTTATTTATCCATTCGTTTATTATTTGTTTCTTTCTATATACGTTGCATTATTTCATCCATTTTTAAACTTTTTTATGTTATGTTTGTTTGTTTTTATATCATACATTTTTATTTTATTGTTTTATTTATTTTATCAAAGCTTGTTTACCAATACTGTATTCATCTTTGTAATTACGTTATCGTTATTATAATATTTTATCATATATCATTTTTAAATATATTAATTTTCACCCAATTGCATAAAAAAAGGAATCTTCTTTAAAAATAGGCAATGTTCCGTATTTAGAGATTCGAGAAGTCGTACTCTAATTTACGGGATTTCATTTTTCTCTTTGATCTTAAATAATCGAACATCCTTTTAAAATTTTAAACATATGAGATTCGATCAAACAATAAAGTAAAAGGAAAGCTTATTTTCGGGGATTTAAGGTGTCGTATCCTAACTTACGGGGTACGATCTTTTAATTACTTCGAGAAAATAGGTCCTTTTACAAGTTTTCATTAATTCAAGAGATTTTATTAGAAAATGTATAATACAAAAAAAAGGATCATATTTTAAATTTCTTTTCAAATTTTTGACTTTCGACACTAAGACATTACTTAATCAACTAGGTACCAATTTTGGGCGTTATGAAGGGCTAATCCTTCCTTGTACATAACCGACTCCCGAACTTATTTTCTAGATTTTCGTATACTAAAAACATCGTTTTAATAAATCAAATCTCTTATTAAAATGATCAAATTACGAGGTGATCCGATCACACCTCATAAAAAAAATTGGTGGCGACTTCCATTGTCATTTTTAAATAAAAGTTGACTTTTCGAAAAATAATTTCGACATGGATGATGATTGGTTACTCTTCTCCTGTTCAAATAATAAATAATAAGAAACAAAATCTATGATAAATACTATTAGTGAATGACTAATCATCCTTAAATAAAATAAAAATAGTGAAGGACCTATAAAAAATATTAAAAAATTTGTTTAAACATAACAAAATAATAATTAATTATAAATAAATGTTAAAACTCGAGATCCTAGACTCTATACCTTAAAATTCGAGAGTTATTAATATTTAGTTATAATAGTTGCGTTTAATGTTTAAAAAAAATTATTAGTATTCCTTTACAAATTTTCTATATTTTTTGTTTAATTTAATAATGATGTGTCATGCTATTATTTATTAATAGTGCATAAACAATATTTATATACTGAGAGTACATCAAATATTATTCCATAAAATTAACAATAATTATGTCATAAATTTTTATTATCCTTATTATTGAATTCTTATACTAAATTATTTACATTTGGCTTAATAGCGCAAAAACGATCCCAAATTATAAATCAGATTTCTAAATTTTAAATTATTTTAAAAAATAAATTATCATATTATTCCAATCTAGTCATTTCCCTAGCAATTTCGCTAACTTTTTTGTTATGTTTATCGATGCGACACATTTTAATTTTATTTATACTTTTTTTTGTCTATTATTTTTTGTTGTTTTATATAAATATAAATAATAATTTATTTTATAATTAAATAACGTATAAATTTTACAATTAATTATAAGTTATTTGAATTTATTTTATTAAAAATATTTTAATTTTTTACGAAAATTTCCTTTTCAATATAAATATAAATAATAACAACTAATATAATATTTTAAATATTTTTAGTAAATAATTTATTAAAATGTATTAATTTAAATTAATTTTATAATTTTATCTTCTTTTTTCTATTTATTAATAAAATATTCAATTAAAACATAAATTATTAATGAAATATAAAAGTTTATTTAACTTAATTAATTAAGAATGTATTTATTTTCTTAATAATTAAATTATTGAAAATAAATTTTATACTAATTAATGTGAAATATTACTTATTTTAATTTAATAGTAGATTTATAAATTGATAAAAATGATAAGAAATATAAGAAAAAATAAAAATATGTATCGGGTACTTTTATGATCTATTAAAATTTATTGTTTTTCTATCTCAAGTTGTAGTGAATTGATCAGGTGTTCACCTTCCTTCAGAATAACCTTAGTTCAAAGCATAGTTCTTCAACGCTTTATCAAACAAATTGAAAACATTATTGTTTTAACAAAAAAAAAAATTATCAAAAAATAAATAAGAAGAAAAACTGGCACAGTGGAAAGAAAATTATTATTAAAATTAGTTCAATAGTTTATAAATGATTTTAACGAAATATTACTTATAATATTAAATATGGTTTATCCATTGTATTTATTTATATAAAAGAAAAAAATTAAAAATATTCTTAAAAAAGTAATAAATATCAAAATATTATAATTAATTATAAATTTAAAAATTAATTTAATTAAAACATAAATGATTTTTATTTTATTTGTATTTATTATGTAAAATTAAGTACAACAAAGAAAAGGAAAAAAAAAAAGGAAGTCACTGATGATTTAATTAGAATATTTTGAAACTTAGGGACCAATTTAAAATTTAACCATAGTTTAAAGATATCAAGTGCAATTAACCATAACATTTCATGTAAGCCCAAGAAAGAAATCATCGACCATCTGAAATTGTTAAAAGATGCAAGAACAAATATGAAATAATTTTGTGCGGAAGAAATTAAATCCTGGGCCATGTTAGAAGATATCACATTTCACAAAAATGGATTTTCAATCACCTGAATTTGGGTTGAGGAGAAACCCTTGATGTCAATAATGTTACTTAGTAGCATTTTCTTCAATATCATCTCCTCACAGTCCAAACATCAAGTTAGTGTACAATTATATTATCATATATCTTTAAGATATTAATAATTTTTAATAGATGATATCCAAATGAAATTATATTATGTATCAATCATAATATGATTATTAGTTTATTTCGGACATATGGGTTGAGGGTTATGGACATTTCAAACTATCAAAATTTACTTCCAAAAAATGAACAACGATAAGAGATAATCTCACAAACATGTGTTACACTTGAACTCAAATCTAAACAATTAAAGATTCTTACTTAATCAATTCAAATTGGAAAGAAGTTTTATCAAAATAATTTCATGTCTTTAAGTGGCATGATGTCCCTGTAACGCCCTAAATTTTTAAAATTTCGACTTTTGTAAATTTGTGGTATGAAAATTTTCTGAATGTGTTTCTACAATAATTTGACACAAATATTTGTCTGTTTCAGTGGTTATGTGTTTTGGGGTGTGATGGGGAGGTCCCAAGTTCGACTCTAGATTTGGGCTAAATTTTGGGTTTTTATTGAATAAGCCTTACTCTCAGTAATTAAGCTTTTAAGTAAAAGTTGGTTAAGATATAATAGAATGGGTCTGCTGGTCTGGTGGATAAGGGGAAATGTGGAGTGAGGGAGGTCTTGAGTTTTGAGTCTATGCGGAGGCATTATTTTTACTGCTAATGCCATGTGAGTGGTTGTGTTAGACTGGAATACTGATGGTGGAGTGTTTAGTGGGAGTGAATTAAGGGATTGAGGGAGTATCTCTTGGTGTTTTTGCAAAATTCTCGGTTCCTTCCTTTTTCCCAAAATATTTCCCTGCCGATTCTTCATCTCCCCAAGTCCTCTTGCTGCCGTTTTTTTTCACTAATCCTACCATTGCTATCAAAATCCCTTAGTTTCTTTTCGTTCTTTTCCCCTTTCAATCTTTTTGCTATTCGCTTATTAGGAACATGGGTGGTACGTCTCCGTCTCTCTAACTTGAGTACCAGTTATTTTAAGTGTTTAATGGAGGTTTGGTTACTGTTTAGGTGAAGATCAGGAGACTGAAATCAATGTCCCGTTGAATTGATTCGAGGTGGTAGGCGTTTTAGTAGCGATAAGTGATTCTTTTGTTTCGAGATTAAGTGATAAAACTCGTTTATGGGCTTCTGAAAGGTTGGATACTCTGGTTATAGGTCTTAAAGTGCTCGGGATTACAATAACGTCGAAAACAATCCAGGTGCATACTCCGATTGCACAGAAAACGAGTTTCAGCGAAAGCCGAAAATGAAACTGTCGACGTCCCACGGGCTTTTAAACTGCCATGTGGAGGCCATGTGGTGAGACACGACCGTGTAATCGATGAACCAGGCCGTGTGCGCTCGACACGGACACGACGGACACGGCCGTGTGAAGCTGACGAGGCCATGTGTGAGGTACGGGCTAGGCCAATTGGGCCATACGGGTCCACACGGGTGTGTAAATATTTGGGCCAGGCCGTATTATCCACAAGACCAAAGCCAATTTGGGTCGTATGGGCCACACGGGCGTGTAGGCCTACACGAATAGGTCACATAGGCATGTGAGTCCATTTATCTAAATTGAACTGTAAGATTACACAGGTCGCCCAAGTTGACTGCGACCTGATTGTAGGGTTGGTAAGGATATATATGACCTTTATTTCTCTGGTCTGGTATTGAAAAGTATCCACTTAGCATGTATAATTATTCTGTTCTAATTACGCATGTATGATCTGTTTATCTGTATTAAAGCATGCCATGATATTATGTTGCATTGCATTGGGGTGAGATTGTTGTTGAAGTGAAGGAAGTCTGAAAGGCTATGAGCCTGTTATCTGACAGCTTTGCTGCATATTTCTAATATGTGCCATAATATGGTACGATTTGGTGTGTAAGGCTGGATGGGTTGATTTTATCCTCATACTTGGTGTGTAGGGCTGGGTAGGTCGATTTTACCCCCACATGGTGTGTAGGGTTGGATGGAGATAGTGTGCAGGGTTGGTGGGCATGATTTCTGATCTGTTCTGCATGTGATATCTGTATGGGCTAAGGCCCGATTATATCTGATTTTGTATCTGTTTGGGCTTGAGAGCCCTATTATATTCTAGTTCTAATTCTGAGTGGGCTAAGGCCTACACTGTTTCTGTTAAGGGCTCAGGCTCGAATTATAACTATTTTTGTTACCTGTCTGTATGTATGTTATACTGTGGGGATGTACACACTAAGTTTACGAAAACTCACCCCTTCTTTATTTATTTATCTGTCAGGTAATCCCCAGCAGTAGATGGATCGGTGCAGCGGAGGGCTCGACGTTGACCACTACTAGATACATTTTGATTTCTCGATTTTACAGTTTACCTTCTGTTTTATTTATTATTAATTTATTTCTAGGAATATTTATGTGATGTGGACTTTGGGACTGTTTTTGTTTTAGTTTGGGATTTTAAACTTGTTCTGTTGATTTACAAATTGCGACACCACTATTGCGTTTTTCCTAAAACTAATTTAAATGTTTTCAAGCTTCCGCGTAAAATATGTGCTCTAAACAAATCAAATAGTTTTGTTTTCTAGACTTAAGTAAAAGATAATAATTGAATGATTTCTATGATTCGAAACGGTTTACAAAAACACTCACATGTGACATCACCATATTCGGCCATAACGTCTAGGCCAGGTTTGGGGTGTAACATTTAATGGTATCAGAACCAAGGTTTTAAAACTCGGCTGTGGTTTTTGGGTTTTAAAATTGATTTTTGGGAAGTGATTTGTAAATGATTTTGAAATATGTTTGATATTAAGTAAGTGATACACCGAGTCTTCGTGCCGATCCAAGTAAGTTACTGAATCTCTTATATGTATTTATTGAAAGCATGCCTAGAAATTCTATTTAAATTGACTGGAAACACTGTTTGTAAGCTATGAGACTACTTAGGTAAGACTCTACTGAAACACTCTAGGTAGTGTAAACTAAAACTATAGTGAGATTATTCTTTCTCTCGCGAAAACAGACTCTAAAAATTCTGATACTGAACTGCATAAAATATCTGTTAATAATTATCGAAACTGTAAACTGATTTGCATAAAACTTTTAATATAGATAACTTTGAAATTACGATAAGCACACGCAATACTCGTGGACGAGGTACTAGAGGCCGAGGTAGAGGCCGTAGAGGGGCTCGAGCTAAGTTCTTCGTTTCTGATATTATACCGGTTATAGATACTAGTGAGACATCGGCATCGCCTATAACTGATATTGGGTCAAGACCTTATGATCGTACGGCTAGGGATGACGCACTGTCCCAAGCTATGCTTCAGATTTTGGAGAGTGTCGCTGGGCCCAATACTGGATCTGGGGGTCGTGGGTCGGTTACGAAACGACTCCGATCCAATGGGGCTGAGGTATTTAGGGGCATCACTGGAGTTGCTTCTAATGTGGCTGAGTACTGGATGGAGGCCACGGAGCGTATCATGGATGATTTGGATTTCACTGCTGAGTAGAAATTTAAGGGGGTTGTCTCACTGCTTCGCAACGAGGCATATTAGTGGTGGCTTACGGTTAAAGAGGGCACTCAGCCTGAGCGTTTGACATAGGATCTGTTTAAGACGACCTTTCAGAGTAAATATTTTAGGGCTAGTTACACCGATGCTAGGAGGCGTGAGTTCCTTAATCTCACCCAAGGTGACCATACAGTGGCTGAATATGAGGCCAAATTTCTGAGGTTGAACCGTTATGCTCGAGACATGGTGACGACTGAGTATGAGCATTGTATCAAGTTTGAGAATGGTCTCCGTGATAGCCTGCGTGTTCTGATAGCTCCATAGAGAGAGCGGGATTACTCGGCACTAGTTAAAAAGGTAAAGATCGCCAAAGAGGTAAAGCGCTTAGAGCGCCAAAACCGTGAGAAGGGGAAGGCTAAGAGGGATTCTGAGCCTTCTAATACTGGGATGAGGCCTAAGAAAAGGCCAAGACCGATGGGCCCGTGAAAGTTAGGCCTTTTGTTGCACCTACTGGGGTGGTGATGTGTCAGCACTGTAACAGACACGATCCGGGCGAATGTTGGAGAGCTACTGGAGCTTGTTTGAGGTGTGGGTCTACTTAGCACTGTGTTAAGGATTGTCTACTAAGGGGTAATTAGATACAAGCTTCGGTTAATGAGACTACACAGCCGCCGAGGGTAGTTTAGTAGCCACCTAGAGGCTGAGGATAGGCTAGGGGTGGTAATTGCATGGGCCGAGGGTAGAGAGCACTGGGCAGAGGTGCTAGACCTACTGAGGCGAGACAGCCTGCACTGGTTTATGCTGCACGTCACCGTAAGGATGAAGATGCTCCAGACATTATCACGGGTATATTCTTAATCTTTAATGTACCTTATTTTTCACTGATAGACATAGGCTCTACTTACTCCTACGTAGCAAGCACTATGTCTGAGACTTTGAGAATGTCGTACGAGAGCACTTCTAGTGAGATTTCAGTGGTGAGTTCATTAAGCAATCTATTAGAGTCAGTAAACGGTTTAGAGACGGTTCGTTGGAGGTCAATGGACTGTATTTCTGGCTAATTTGATGGAGCTTCCATTTGAAGAGTTTGATTTAATTCTGGGTATAAACTGGTTGGTGAAGCACTGAGTGATTCTAGATTGTGCTGAAAAGAGGGTTGTTCTGAGGACCGAGAGGATGATGAGATAGTCGTGATTGGGGAACGATGAAATTATCTGAGTAATGTGGTATCTGTGTTGGTAGTAGAGAAGTTAGTAAGGAAGGGATGTGAAGCATTCTTAGCCTACATCAGTGTTCTGGATTCTGTGGACTCTTCGGTTAAAAACATCCGCACAGTGAGGGACTTTCCAGATGTGTTCCCAAAGGAACTACCGGATTTGCCTTCGAGTTGAGAGGTGGAGTTTGGGATCGAGGTAATTCCTGGTACAGCTTTGGTGTTATCACCCCTTACCGAATGGTACCGAAGGAGCTTACAGAGCTTAAAGCTTAGATTTAATAGCTGTTGGATCATGGATTTATTCGTCCCAGTATGTCTCTGTAGGGAGCACATGTTCTGTTTGTTAAGAAGAAAGATGGGATGATAAGAATGTGCATCGACTACTGCCAACTGAATAAGTTGACGATTAAGAACAAGTACCCACTTTCGAGGATAGACGACTTGTTCGATCAATTGAAAGGAGCTTCTGTATTCTCCAAGATTAACCTACGTTCAGGATACCATCAGTTGAGGGTAAAGGAGGCCGATGTGCATAAGACAGCATTTAGGACTCGTTATGGACATTACGAGTTCCTAGTTATGTCGTTTGGGTTGACTAATGCGCCAACGACATTTGTAAACCTGATGAACCGTGTGTTCCAACCCTACTTGGATCAGTTCGTAGTGGTGTTCATCGATGATATTTAGGGTGTATTCTAAGTCAGAGGAAGAGTATGATAAGTATCTCAAGGTTGTTCTGTAGACTCTGTACGAGAAACAACTGTATGCAAAGTTCTCTCAGTGTGAGTTCTGCCTTGGAGAGGTTACCTTCTTGGGGCATGTGGTATTTGCTGAAAGGATTCGTATGGATCATCGTAAGATTGAGGCTGTGTTGGATTGGAAACAATCGAAGAATGTGTCAGAGATTCGCAGTTTTCTGGGGCTAGCAAGATACTACCATCGTTTTGTAGAGGGGTTCTCTTTTATCGCAGCTCCGTTGACTAAGCTACTGCGTAAGGGAGTTTCTTTCGTTTGGACTAATGTACAGTAGGAGAGCTTTGAGAACCTTAAGATCATTTTGACACAGGCTCCAGTTCTAATACAGCCTGAGCTTGGGAAGGACTTTATAGTTTACAATGATGTGTCACATGTGGGTTTGGGTTGTGTTTTGATACAAGATGGTAAGGTGGTTACTTATGCATCTACACAGCTCAAGACTCATGAGGTTAATTATCCAACGCGGGATTTGGAGTTAGTTACAGTAGTCTTTGCTCTAAAGATTTGGAGGCATTATCTGTACGGTGAGAAGTGTACTATCTAAACTAATCACAAGAGCCTCAAGTATCTCCTCATTCAGAAGAAGTTAAATCTTAGGCAGCGTCGATGGGTTGAGCTGCTTCTGCAGTATAGAGTACCATCCTGGTTAGGCCAATGTGGTGGTTGATGCGTTGAGTCGTAGAGCTATGACGGATCTAAGAGCGTTGTTCGCTCGACTGAGTCTATCTGACGATGGAAGCTTATTGGCAGAACTTCAAGTAAGACTGACATGGATTGATCACATCAGGGTTAAGCAGAAAGAGGATAAATCTCTCAAGTTGCGGTTCTGACAGATTGAGTTTGAGGTTACTTCAGATTTTAGGTTGAATGATGATGGGGTTTTGTGCTTCCGAGGTCAGATTTTTGTACCTAACGATGATGACTTAAGGCAGATGATTCTGAAGGAAGTGCATAGTAGCCCTTATTCTATACATCTCAATGGGAACAAAATGTACCGAGATCTGCGAGAGTTGTACTCATGGCCAGGGTTGAAACGTGAGGTGACTGACTACGTTGCTCGCTGTTTGACTTGTCAGCAGGTTAAGGTTGAGCATCAGTTACCTTTGGGTTTACTACAGCCTGTAAAGATACCGATGTGAAAATAGGAGCGAGTAACGATAGACTTCGTTAGTGGGTTGCCTCTAACACCCACTAAGAAGGATTCTGTATGGGTCATCGTGGATTGATTGACCAAGTCAGCTCACTTCATCCTTGTTAAGATGGACTTCTCCCTACAGAAACTGGCTAAACTCTACATCTCAGAGATATTAAGGCTACATGGGGTTCCTGTATCGATTATCTCCGATAGGGATCCTCGTTTTACATTTTGATTCTAGCAGAAGCTTCATGAAGCTCTGGGTTCGCGATTTGAGTTCAGTACTGCTTTTCATCCTCAGACAAATAGTCAGTCAGAGAGGGTAATTCAGATGTTGGAGGACATGTTGAGGAGTTGTGTGATAGATTTCTGAGGTAGTTGAGAGGAGTACTTACCTCTAGCGAAGTTCGCTTATAATAACAGCTACCAGTCTAGTATACAGATGGCCTCTTACGAGGCATTGTATAGTCGTAAGTGTTGCACTCCCTTATGCTAGACTGAGTTGGGTGAGGGATGTGTTCTGGGTCTAGAGTTGGTATCAGAGACTGCGGGCAAAGTTCGTTTAATTTGAGAGCGTCTAAAAGCGACTTCTAATAGGCAGAAGTCTTATGCTGATCTGAAGAGGAAAGACATTGAGTATTTTGTGGGGGACTTCATTTTTCTTAAGGTCTCGCCATAGAAGAAAGTTTTGAGGTTCGGCTGCAAGGGTAAGCTAAGTCCTCAATTTATTGAGCTGTATCGGATTCTAAGACGAGTGAAGCCAGTCGCGTATCAGTTAAAGCTACCTCTGGAGTTAGATTACATTCACGATGTGTTCTATGCCTCGATGTTGAGACGTTACCACTCTGATCCCACGCACATTGTGCCCGTGGAGGAGATTGATATTAGACCAGATCTGACATTCAAGGAGGAGCTAGTTTAGATTTTAGATCGCGACGTTAAGGTTCTGCGAAGGAAATCTATCCCTTTAGTTAAGGTGCTGTAACGGAATCATAGCACTGAGGAGGCTACTTGGGAGCCATAGGATTCGATGCGACTGTAGTATCCTTACTTCTTCAGATCAAGTAAAATTTCAAGGACAAAATTTTCTTTTAGAGGGTAGAGTTGTAATGCCCTAAATTTTTGAAATTTTGACTTTTTGTAAATTTGTGGCATAAAGATTTTCTGAATGTGTTTCTGCAATAATTTGACACAAACATCTGTCTACCTCAGTGGTTATGTGTTTTGGGGTGTGATGAGGAGGTCCCAAGTTCGAGTCTAGACTTGGGCTATATTTTGGGTTTTTATTGAATAAGCCTTACTCTCAATAATTAGGCTTTTAGGTAAAAGTTGGTTAAAATATGATAGAATGGGCTTGCTGGTCTGGTGGATAAGGGGAAATGTAGAGTGAGGGAGGTCTTGGGTTCGAGTCTATGCGGAGGCGTTATTTTTACTGCTAATACTGTCTGAGTGGTTATGTTGGACTGGAATACTGATGGTGAAGTGTCTAGTGGGAGTAAATTAAGGGATTGAGAGAGTATTTCTTGGTGTTTTTGTAAAATTCACGGTTCCTTCCTTTTTCCCAAAATATTTCCCTGTCGATTCTTCTTCTTCCTAAGTCCTCTTGCTGCTGTTTTTTCCCTAATCCTACCATTGCTTTCGAAATCCCTTAGTTCCCTTTCGTTCTTTTCCACTTTCAATCGTTTTGCTATTCGCTTATTAGGAACGTGGGTAGTAAGTCTCAGTCTCTCTAACTTGAGTACTAGTTATTTTAAGTGTTTAATAGAGGTTTGGTTACTATTTAGGTGACGATCAGGAGACTAAAATCAACGTCTCATTAAATTGATTTGAGTTGGTAGGCGTTTTAGTAGCGATAAGTGATTCTTTTGTTTCAGGATTAAGTGATAAAACTCGTTTATGGGTTTCTGAAGGGTTGGATACTCTGATTATAGGTCTTAAAATGCTCGGGATTACAATAACATTGAAAATAATCTAGGTGTGTACTCCAACTGCATAGAAAACGGGTTTCACCGAAAGTAGAAAATGAAACTGTTGACGCCACATGGGCGTGTAGACTGCCCGTCTAGAGGCCGTGTGGCGAGACACTACAGTGTGATCGACGAACCAGACAGTGTGTGCTCGACACGGGCGCGACGGACATGGCCGTGTTAGGCTGACGAGGCCGTGTGCGAGGTACGGGCTAGGCCAATTGGGCCGTGTGGGCCACACGGGCATGTGAGCCCACATGAGTGAACCACACCTGCGTGTGGGCCCACACGGGCGTGTGGATATTTGGGCCAGGCCGTATGATCCACAAGGCCAAAGCCAATTTGGGCCGTGTGGGCAGCACGGACTTATGGGCCCACATGGGCAGGTCACATGGGCGTGTAAACCTATTTCTCTTAATTGAACTGTAAGGTTGCACGGGTCACCTAAGTCGACTGTGACCTGATTGTAAGGTCGGTAAGGATATATATGACCTCTATTTCTCTAATTTAATATTGAGAAGTATGAACTTAGCATGTATAACTGTTCTGTTCTGATTACGCATGTATGACCTGTTTATCTGCATTAAAGCATGCTATGATATTATGTTGCATTGCATTGGACTGGGATTGTTGTTGAAATGAAAGAAGTCTGAAAGGCTATTAGCCGCTTTGCTGCATATTTCTGATATGTGCCGTAATATGGTACGATTTGGTGTTTAGGGCTAGATGGGTTGATTTTATCCTCATACTTAGTGTGTAGGGCTGGGTGGGTCGATTTTATCCACAAATGGTATGTAAGGTTGGACGGAGATGGTATGCAGGGTTGGTGGGCATGATTTCTAATCTGTTCTACATGTAATATTTGTATGGGCTACGGCCCGATTATATCTGATTCTGTATCTGTTTGGGCTTGAGAGCCGTATTATATTCTGATTCTGATTCTGAGTGGGTCAAGGCATACACCGTTTATGTTAAGGGTTCAGGCTCGAATTATGACTATTTTTATTATCTGTCTATATGCATGCTATACTGTGGGGATGTACACACTAAGTTTGCAAAAACTCACCCCTTCTTTAGTTGTTTATCTGTCAGGTAATCCCTAGCAGTAGATGGACCGTTGCAAGGGAGGGCTCGACGGTGACCACTACTAGATACATTTTGATTTCTCGGTTTTACAGTTTACCTTCTGTTTTATTTATTATTGATTTAATTCTAGGAATATTTACAGTTGTCCTCGTGTGGTTTTTGCATGCAAAGCAAAATAGAAAGAAATATTAGTTCATTGGTTGTCTAATATTTAAATTAATACTATGTGGTATTGTGTGGTTGGATCATAATACGGAAAGATAACTTATATTAGTAGACGAATCTAAATATGTCCTTAGTCTAATCGAAAATGAGCAGACTAATTGAAAGCCTAATATGTCATCTATCAAGTCCAATTAGGGAGATATCTTGTCTTGGGCATCAAAGTGGATGACTCCTAGAAGATAGAGACATAGATGTGACTGACTGGACTGATAGTACATTGGATTGGACCCAAGAAAAATCAATCCTAAATTCGTTTATGGATTTATTCACTTGTGACATTTAAAGCATGACATACTTTAATCTTGAATGGATGACGAACTATATATGTGTGACTCGTATACTTTGATGTAAGTTAAAGCCTGAGTTTAAATAGATAAGGAATTGAAAGCTGATGCGTTAGGTATGCGACTTCTTCAGTATGTAGATTCACTCACAATAGTGGGATTCATTACTCAAGATATGGGTAAATGATATTCTCTCACTAGCATTACATGGTTGATGAAAAGAAAACGTGGCCTTGGATCGTTTGTCTTTGTGATGAGTGACTTGATTACTATTTGATAATAATTGACTTTTCATGAAGGAAGATGTAATGGTTACCATGAGATAAAATAGAATCATATTGGGAGAGTGGATTTATCCCAAAGAGATTAAAGATACCCTATGAGGGTAACACGCTTATGACAAGGTCATTAGACGAGCACTGATCAAGTTACTTTGGTAATAGTATGTCGTAAGGAAAGCTTAATCACGATATTATAGTGGAATAACTTCATAACTAAATGAGTTTATAATTAATAGGTGAAAAGCTAGAACTTAATTATAAATCATTTGAGTCTTAGTCGCATATGTCCAACCGGTCCCTTTGCTAGCTCAATGAAACCAGAAATGAATTGTAAGTTGAATCAAATTAACAGAAATGGATGGAAATGGTAAAGTTATAAAAATGAGAAATATTTGGAAATTAATGTTGTTTCCTCTAATGAAAATCGCCTGAAAAATGAATTTATGGTTTTTTTAAAATTATTATTTAATTCATCAATTAAATAATTAAAGTTTGAAAATGGAAATAAATTTATTGGCTATGGTAAATCCGTTGAATGTAGAAATATTAAATATATTTTCTCAAAGATTCTTTTATGGTAAAATCGTAATGATTTTAACAGAATTGGAATTGGATTGAAAAATTATTTAATTGGGAAATTAATTTAATATTTTTATTTTGGGAAATAAAAAACAAATATTCGGTTGGATTGAATTATAAAGTATTGGGTTAAAAGTCTAGGGAGTATTTGTAATTGGACCCAACATGGGAGAATTCATTTTTCTATTGAAATAAACTTATACAATTGAACAAGGGTTTCACATCTTCTCCCAATAAATAGATGGCATCGGCAGGGCTAAATATACAACTTTGAAATATTGTTATTCTGCCTAAAATAGCAAAAATTTATTTTCTATGTATAAATTTTATTTTCTGGAATAACAATTCTACCGATTTCTATTGAGAGAGATTTTGCTTTCCCACTAAAAGAAAAGTAAAGAATTTATGGTTCTGTGTTTTATTCAAATTCATTCGAGCTCACTCTCAAAGTAATTCGTGGTATGAGAATAATGGAGAAGGTCGTTTGGTTGAAAGTCGAGAACGACAAGGGTCCATCTAGCTGAAAACACATGTGGGATTTCGGTAAAGGGTTTATTGCTATAAATATCACAAATTGGCTCGATTTGTAACACCCCAAAAATCCCGAACTTCTTTTTGTGTGGTTTTTATGTGAATATGTGCTTAGTAGTCTTAGGCAAATATTATTTGGGTGTTAGAAGGCCCATAGTAGAGTTTGGGTCCAAGCATAAAAGGGAAAATATTAAATTTATTTTGGAGTTTAATTTTAGGCTTCTAGAAGATTGGTAGTGGCGTGAAGCTGGACTCTTAGAGAGGTAATCAGAAGAGAAAATTTAGGAAATAGATTGCGGAGTTATCAGGGAGAAAAACGAGGAGATGAGAAGGGGGAAGTGATAGAGCTGAATTGGGAATTGAGGCTATGGGCTATAAATATGTGCCGAATTGGGGATCCTAGACTAATGCCAAATTTCTCATCTTTTCCTCAAGTACGGTTTTGTATTTTTTTTCTTCTCTTCTTTCTTCTTTTCTTGCCAAAATCCTCTACATTCGGCCTTGTCCCTTTTCCTTATTCCTTTGATTTTTATTACCTACTTTCGCTAGATCTTGAATCTCCAAAGTCTACTAAGGGCTTGTCAGGAAGAGCCGAATTCCTCATTTAGGCTCCCGTGTTCGCGAAATTAAGGTAACGTTAGGGGTTGGTAAGGATGGTCGAAAGTCAATTTTTTTAACAGGTTTTTTAGTATCGTTTTAGTTGCTATAGTATCGGTCTTGACTCGTGATTGGATGCCAGTCACCTAATACTCGGGTTTTATGATTAAGATGGTACAGATCTAGGGTCTAATTGTAATTGGTGATAAAGAAAATGGGCTATTAAGGCTTAGCACACTGTAAGGTTATGGTGAGGCTTTGGGATTTTTATAGATAAAGTTTGTATTTAGCCTATGATTAATTGTTAAGTAATATAGAATGTAGGTTCGTGACCAAGAGGAAATCGCAGCACGCTCTATCACCAGGTGTGTACAAACACTACACACACGATATCGGCAATGTCGAAAAGCCAAAAATGGCTAAATGGGCCCGGTGGCCCTGAGACTAAGTTTTGTGAAATTTATTGATTTATTTATATGAATTGAGTTAGTCATGCATATTACATGATTTGAATTAGATTTGGGCCTAATGGGCCATATGATTGAGAATGGGCTTTGTATATGGGTTTGGGCTTAGTATCTGTTAACTGCCAAAAATTTATAAAACTTAAAAACAAAAATGCAACTGTGGACAAGTCATAAGGTTGAAGTGTGGTAATGGGTATATGCATGTCTAGGATTGGATCTAGAGAGAGCTTGGTACTTAAGCGGTCTCAATGACCCACCTCCTCTTATCTGGAATCCTACCTGGTGCATAGTGCCTGTTCACTTTGGCCAACGGAGACTTGTTAACGGGCTAGGTAAGTATTGAATCCATAAAACTTAAAAAATGACCGAAATGCCCCTAAGGGCGAAAATGACTAAAATACCCTTAGGAGTTAAACTTGGGATTTATGGGTGTGACATGCTGCATTCATGTGATATACTGCTTAGGCTGCATGTGGGTGGGAAATTATGGTACGGAGGAAGAATTTGAGGATCGCATGGTTGCTTGACGACCGTGGATCCACCGTTGGCTTTTTAAAGCCCAATATGTGATTAGTAGCTTTGCTGCAACGTCAGGTAGTACCACAACCGAGCTACCATTGCTGTATAGCGGATGGGTGGGTAGATTTAGAAATCCCCATAGGTGTATAAGGTTGGTCGGGAAATGTTGTGTAGCGGATGGATTACTGGGGAAGGTTTTTACTGCATTACATATGTGATATATTACGACAATATTGTGATTAGTGATTAGGGCTTAGGCCCAATTGATTGCTTGCATGTTAATGATTGTTGAGGGTTGTACACACTAAGTTTCAAAACTCACTCCCTCTTTAATTTTCTCAAAAGACCCTTAGTAGGCGGTTCGACGAACGGAGGGACTCGAAGGTGGCCAGCTAGCAAGACGCTTTATTTTATTTGTTTTTATTTATAGTTTCTAAGTATTTTGATTCCAGATTGTAATAAGGCTTTACCTCTGCTATTTGTTACATTGAACGCTTTACTTTATTTCCTCTCAGCTATCCTACGTTTTATTTTGAAACAATGGATTTATTCAAAATTAAGTTTCCGCACATAAAAATATTTTCCCTAAAAAGTTAAAAAAATAATTTTTAACCTATAGAAAGACCGATTGATTTTTAAACACAAGCCGTTTGAAAAACAACTTTAAACTGGAATTTTACTCAAATTTCTTTAAGAAAGGTTTTCAATGAAAAATAAGGTTTTTCACAAAAACACTTCAATGTGACACGCCGAATTCGGGCCTAACTTCTAGGCTGGGTTTGGGGTGTTACAGGATTTTTAAATTTTTATTTTTCCGTTGTGTAAGAAAACCATTTTAAAACCAATTTTTTTTTCTAACATATAATACATATGAGGGGAAGCACACCCTATTAGCCACCTCTTTCTCCTAGTTCAACTAGGGAAATGATTTTTTTCTGTTAAATTAATATTAAATGCATTCTACTAATTCAATTAAGGTTTCACTTTCTCTCTCTATAAATAGGTGGCACTAATAGGGTTAAGAAGACAATAAGTTACACAACTTTTGAGATATTATTATTCTGCCCAAAAATAGTGAGAATTTATTTATAAGTATAAATTCTATTTCTTGAGAATAACAATTCTACTGGTTTTTATAAGAAGAGAGTTCTACTTTTCTACTGAAAGTAAGAAAAATATTCCTGGTTATGTGTTTTATTCGGAATTGTTCAAGCTCACACTGAAAATAGTTCGTGATACGAGAATAACAGGGAAGGTCGTTTCTTTGAAAGTCGGGAACGACAACGATCCATCTAGTCCAAAACATAAGTAAAATTTGGGGAAAAAATGATTACTATAAATAATAAACGACTCAGTTTTTATAATTTTATTTTTTCACTGTGCCAGAAAATCATTTTTTAACCAATTTTTTTCCCAATAATTGGTATCAAAGCATCAGGAACAACAACCGGATCGCAACACAGTAGAAGGAGCTCTAGACTTGAAGTTTGAAGGTGTATGTCGCAACACACGTAACCTGTATCGCGACACAAAATTGACGGGGGACAAAAATTAATCAAGAGTGTTTTCATCTGCACAATCAATATTTATCAAAGTTTAGGCTTGTAATTGACCTAATTTGGCTGCTAACTTTACTTATAAATAGCAAAGCTTAGGCTGAGCTATGGGAGGAGTTTTTAGAATGCCGTTTTTAGGGTTTTAGTTAGCAAATTTTAGTTTCAATTAGGATTTTTAATTAGGTTTTATTTTATTTACTACACGGCTTTATTTCTTATATTTAACTTGGATTCATTTTGTGTCTAAGTCTTCATTATTAAGTATCTTAGTATTCTTCTTTCACTTCTTGCTTGTCAGCATCGATATTTCACTATTTGTTAAAAGAATTTACGAAATCGAGCACATCTAGCTTATCAAACGGATCAATTTCTATCTTCCTATCGTTTTAGTTTAATTTGTGTGTTTTATATGATTAAATTAATTCTAGGGAAAATAACATCTAGATTCATGAATGGGTAATTCTTTTAGGAAGATTAATGAGCAAATGTGGGAGTAATTAACGGAAGAATGAGAGTTTACCACAAAATTAGTTGGCTTAAATTGTGAATGTTTAAACCCTAGGATTAATGACCTTCGGAAGTAATCTAGGTAAATGAGGTCGAGAGAATAGCTTACCGAGTAGATCATAATTTATCTCGATTTAAATTGCGATTTTGAGAGATAAGTGGTTCTTATCGATTAATTAAATTAATTAGTTAGAGGTAATAATTGGTTAGTTATAAGCTATTTAACTAAAACTTGAGTTCTGAAATTAATTACAACCACTGAAGCGAGTTAATTTTTTGTCTGTTAATTGAGATTTCTTTGTTTATCAATTTATTTTTTATTTTATTTTATTTTATGACCTTAATTTTTATTATTTATCGTAATATACTTTTCAATGATTACTATTTAAACCTGTCATTGTAGAAGATAATTTTAGATCTAATCCATCTTCCTTTGGGTATGATCCTCGGAGTACTTCTTATACCCCCATTGTACAATACTATATTATAATTTAACACGTATATTTGTGGACATTGCTGCTTTAATTTCATATCTTTTTGTTGTAGTATTTTCAGTCCAAACGTCCACACGTTTGACAGCATTTAGATTCCTTGCATACTTTTGAAAATGTCATCCTTAATTACTTAGTCTAGCATCCCAAGAAATATCACCATACTCATCTCAAACTCTGATTGCATCATCTTCACAAAACCATCTTTCCCCTTCTAAGTCGAATCATATATGATGTCATTTACATAAATTCACATAATAGTGGTGTTACCTTTCTCATTCTTTATAAACAGTGCTATGTCAAGCTTGCCTCTTTGATAACTTTGATCAAGAACAAACATTTACAGCCTCTCGTCCCATGCTCTAGGTGCCTACTTCAAGTCATGATGAGCGTTAGTGAGCTTAAACACGTAGTTTGTATGTTTAAGATTCTCAAATCCCTTGAGTAGTTTTACGTACACTTCTTTATTTATTAACAAATACACTCATAATATTAAAATAAGTTGCAATAGCAAAAAGCAATGTTATGACCTCAAATCTAGCCACTCTAGTCATAGTGCATCCCTTCTACCTGAACTATAAGCCTTATTTTTCATCTAACTTGTTTTTAAGATTCATTTGGTCCCAATCGCATTGCAATTAACTAGTCTTAGGACAGGTTGTCACACATTGATTAGACCCTTGAATAGTTTGAATCCAATCTTCATCCCTCAAAGCTCCTATTCTGACTCAAATTAAATTCTATATTTTAAAAAAATTAATTATAAAAATATTTTTAAAAAAAATAGAACCGATCACAAAAACTAACGAAAATCACACCAACCTAATTAAATATTTTTAATTTAGAAGTTATTTAAAACATTCAACATTATAATTCCAATGAGGAGAATCCAGCAAAAATCTAGAAAGTAGCTATCAAATAATAATGGGAATAAAAATATACAAAAAAAAAAGAAAAAGAAAAAGAAGACCAAAACAAAAGTGAAAATGTCCAACAGGACAATTTCAGTGACTCGAACAAAACCAATGTTTTTGTTTTCATTTTTTTTAATAATTCTAAGATTACAACACAACTGGATCCCTCTGGATCTTTCAATGTACACAAAACAACTTGAATCTCTATTAGCCCCCAAAAAACACAGTTCCATCGTGTGAGGAAAAAAAAAAAAGAACAGTTCAGACATCTATTTACCGATATGAGTAGTCATCCCCATGATATTGACGAACTTGGACCATGTGATTATGCTCTGCAAAAAAGAATTGTCAAAGACCAACCCATTTTACCCATCTGAAGATCCTACCGACCCGGAAAGGCAACTCGTAATCTTTGACAACTGCTGGTTCCCTTCTTGCAGCCTCAGACTCAGACCATACGTAAACCCCACGTTCTTGCCTGCTTCCAGGTACAGTGTTGTCGAGTATAACAGCCACAATGAAAGCTATTACCATGTGTAATGATAGCAATGTGTTCATAATGTAATTTACCTACAAAAAAAGGACATTAATGAAAAGTCTGCTTGAATCTTAGTAACATATGACAGCAAGCTATGAATCTTGGTAACATATGACAGCAAGCTATGAATCTTGGTAACATATGACAGCAAGCTATGTTTTAGAATATATTCAAGGGGATAAGGCAACATTATAATTTTTTAAGTGATGACATGACACAACATCAAAGTGCCACATCCAAAATCGAGAAAAATTAATGACCAAGTTGGGAAAAGTATCAACAGACTCCGGTCTTCATGCAATTAAGAGAATGAAGAATCCGGGAAACATAGCATGCAACTACAAACTCTTACGAGAGAAGAGAAGGGGGAATTCTAATGCAAGTCCTACCGGTCTTCATTATATCCTTTCCATTTTTCACCAATAAGTACAAAAAATGGATAGAAAATGCAAATATCCAATTAATGGCTAAATCAAAGTTAATAAGATGCATACCCCTTCATATTTAGTGCGGAAAGGCCCATGTGATGTCACAATATATGGTTGAAAATAACTTGGAACGGACAAGTTGGAATTCGGAGAGATGCCATACTGCTGAAAGTAAGCTGGTATCGAGAGGGAGAAAAATAAAGATAATCCAACTATTATGATATTCCGAGAGCTTCCCGCCTCACTATAACGTAGATTTGACAAACCTAAAGCTGCAAGCATCGCCCACATGAAGCACAGTAGAGCCGCAACCATGACTTCAGGAATTGAAGCAATAAAACCTCCAACTTTACCTGTGTACGGCAAGAAGGCAGTGTATACAAATTAAGGAAGAAAAAAAAAATATGAGCTTCAAATCTGAACCATTAGATCCAAATCACATGTACAAGGCATTGCAAATTTATGAGATGAAACAATTGAACTTATCAATGACATATATCCGAGGACCTTTGCATATAGAATTCCAAAATTCAACTAAAACAAGCAACTCATATGAGCCTAGGGATTACTTTAAAACGAAGCCCAGTCTGCCACCACCAGACTAAATGGCAAGCACCATTTATCCCCGTGGGATAACATTTTTCTCCGTATTGTTTGCTCAATGCCACCATTGATGTTAGAAGAGACTACCATTTTATGAAAGTGTGAGACAGGAAGGTACTTCGCAAATCAAATGCCACAAACATGCCTAGTAATAATACTCCTATCATTATGTGCTAGGCTTTTATTCTAAAAGAAACTCTCAAAGACAAAGATCTTGTAAAACTATCATTATAAACCAGATATATAAAAATATAAAAGCAATTATAAAAGACAGCAGCATAATGACAAGTGGTAGCTTAACAATTATGAATGAAAATAAAACCCACAAGATATGTGACCTCCAAATAAAGCAGAAAAGATCAATCCAAGAAGTCATTAAAAGTTAATTCGATTTCTCTTAACTACATCAGCTTCGACAAATTAACAAGGATTATTACAAATTTTAGCATCATGGAGCAATCTGAAACTTCCAAAAGGAAGCATGATTGAAACGTACCTACAAGGGATAAGACTATCAAAACGCATGCGCCCAATTCAACAGCCCTGCGGCTTCCCATCTTAGTTACTGCAATTGTATGCACATTTTCAGTTAGCGTTGTAGATCCTGTTCCTGTACCCCAGAGACCAGCTAATATACTGGATAGACCCTCAAGACCAATTCCTCTGCTAACAACACCGGGAGTTGGAGGTCTGGATGACACCAGCAATGATGACGCATGGTATGAACCAACCTAAGAAATTCAGAAACACGAGGACATTCAGGGTCATATTTGCAACTTGAGGAAAAGTGCATGTTTTTCCATCAACTTTGAGAAATGAATTTAAACCATGGCAACTTCAGGTAAACATGAATTTTTTTAGAGTTCAATAGTCCCTGGATGTGAATCAGTATGGTTAACACAGCCACCATTTTAACCCTAGGGAACTTCAAGAACAGATATGAAGGCATGCAAGAGATATACGTGCATGCATATGCTAGGTTCCGTAATTTAATTGTCCACAAGTTTTCATAAAGCGCAAGTGCTTCCATAAATCTAGAAAATGAATTTTAATCTATTGCAATTTCAGGCCAACATGAATTCTTTTATGGTTTAATGGTCTCAAGATGTGAGGCAGTTTGGCTAATATGAGCACCAGCTCCACCTATGGCAATTCAAAAACTGCATATATATTACGAAGGCATGCAAACAGATATACATGCATGCATATGACAGCTTAGACAATTTTATAATCCACAAGCTTTCCAAAGTTTTGGAAAATAACCGATAGGACTTGGTAGTAATACCATAACATAAGAATCGGCTAAATTAAACCAAGGTGATTGAAATCCCTAAGAGGGATCTAACCCAATGATCATAATATATTAAAATAAAACCTGTGCACTTGGATTGTCACTTCAAATGGAATGATAGAGAACTGACATCTCAGTCAACAGATAAATAATTACAACAATTTGTTATTCCCTCCTTGAACATTTTAATATCTAAACTTTCTGCCTTCACTTTACCATCTTAGCAGTAGATATAGATCACAACACCATTCAAACAGAACTGAAAAAGAATTCAGCAGTCTTAGCATATGTTTCAGACTCTTATGTGCTATTCCCAGAACCATGGTTAAGAGAGTACTTTTTATTTTTTAATTTCCCATCTTTCTTGGTGGGTCAGACCCAAAATCATTGTCTACATACAGTCAATAATGACAATAAAGAAATTAGCGCTTTTATTTGCATGAAAATTCCAGGATCTTCCAAAACAAAATAACTAATGATAACCCACATCAGATAATATGAATCGCCAGTAATGCAACTTAGGAAGAAAAATTAGAATCTATAACACAAGTTCAAATTGCAATAAATGTCATAGATGATAGAAAACTAACCGAATCTACTGAGGCAATTATTGAAACCACACACATAACAATGGCCATTTTCCAGTGGAAGACAGGAGTTCCCCATTGTAATGGATAAGGAAACCTAAACCATGGGGAAGATTTGAATGCATGTGATGTATCAACCCTACAGTGCTTCATCCTTGAAACATGCTTTCTGCAATGCTCTGATACTATATTTGAGGAAGGTATATTGGTATCACAGCCTTTATAGCTATAGGCTCCTGCCTCAGTGAGAAGAAAAGCAGCTGCCCATGTGATTACAAGGCCCAATGGGACCTGGTAGTTAGCGGAAAAGCCAGATCATGGTCAGAAAATATCTGTCAAAACATTAAAAATGTACACCAAAAAGCTAAAATAAACATGCAGAACAATGATGTTACAAACTTACCGCATATATTAGAAATATGCGATGGCCAAGAACAGATATCTTACGAAGATACTGCAAAAATGGAAACATTTTCAGATATGATTGCCAATAAAGAAACACCCAGATCAAAGTTATTTTCGCATTCAATCAACAATGATATGATTGCCAATCATAACCAACAATATCTGCACAGCACCCAGAAAGAACAAAAGCTTTGAACAAAGTAAAACGAGCTTAAAAAAACTTACAAGAGAAAAAATAATAACCAACAATATCTGCACAGCACCAATCTCAAGACAGTTCCCCACTTGTGGGAAACCATAACTATAAAAAGAAAGTCCAACAGCTGCAACAGTAGGTGCAACGACTACAGGATTGATTAACCTGAAAAAAAAAATACAAATACCACTGATTATGATACAAAAAAAACAGCTGAATTGTGTTGTGTGGAACTTATTTTTGGTTTGACATGAGGTTTAGAGAAGGCTAATCTATTTTTTTGCCTAAAGGTTAAAGTTGATATTTGAGATTAATTAAAGAAAAATTGTATAAAAAAGGGTTACATACAGATTTGGCCCCAGTACTATGTATTCTGTCAGTTTGATATCTGGAAAGTTAAAATTTGAAATTAAGTACCTAACCATTAATTCCATCAAGAACTTTGACCAAAAGTATTACACCAGCTGAAGTGGACATAACACCCAAAAAAAAAATGACTAAGTGGCAAAACGACCTAGTTATCACCGCATCATATCAACATGAAAAAATAAAAAAGGAAATTTCTTTTAAAATGTTTCAGAAAATAAAAAGGGAAAATGGTATGTATAGTTCCAAAATTCAAAATAAAAAAAAAAAAAAGTTAAAAATTAAAAGAATGGTAAATTTTAAAGCCTTTACGGATGAATGGACAATATGAAGAGACTTTATGTTCAATCCTTTTCCTTAAAGAACCCTTCACTATCGATATATCAAATTCATGGTCGATCATATAGTTACTATATCCAGTTACTAATCTTTCCGGTATTTGCCAATTCTCACCAGTAAAAGGACTTATGATATAGCAGCTAATTTTAGACTTCAGAGACTAGCAAATGAGATATACCTCAAGAATAATGACATTAGTCCACTATAACCAAGTAACGCCTGAAAAGCTGAAGCTATGATAATTGCACCTTGCAACTCCTTCATAATATGCTTGAAGTTCTGCCAAGTTGAAATGAGTCAACATTGTAGATGTCAAACAAACTCAAATGTTCCATTGCATAAAATGGAACTTAGAAAATGGAAAGGAACAATGATGATGCAAGAACGGAAATGATTTCAGCCCTTTACAGAAAAAAAAGAGTTAAATGTAACTAGATCAAATAACTAATTCCATCAGTTTGCCAGTGTAATGTCAATCAAGTATAAAAAAAAAACAAGTTATATTCATTAATTTGTAATTTAGAAACTCAGAAGGATTTTCATATCCAGGACAAATCTGCAAGATGCAAACTGATACCCCATGATAATTAGTTAGTAAACTATTTGTAATATTAATCCTAAAGAATGTTTAAATGGTCTATAAATATCCAGAATATTGGTTACTAAAACAACAATGCCTCGGGTGATACCATTGGTATTTACTTCTCTATTCCAATTATTGGAGTTATTCACAAAGTAAATACCTCAAAACCAAGTCCCAAATCAAACTCGGATTTCCAATATTAAATTTTAAGCCCTCCACATTTTCTTTGGTCAATTACTGTAAATAATAATCCTACTTCGGATGACAATATCATGCACTTGAATCCTAATAGAAAAACTGCTGAATACATGAAATGGTATTTTCTATTAATCAAATAATTTATAATCTATGCAACTGCATACAGGTGAAATAATTTATGAAATGGTAGATAAATGGAAATGAACACTTTTACTAAAGTGACCATGACCAGAAAACAGAAGCATACATTTCCATTTAGTCCTCGAAACTCTGGAGAGTTGATTATCGCTAATGCAGGAGCCAGGAAAACAAATGATGAACCTTGTATCAGAGGCAACCGTGACCCAAAGAAGGAATGCAATAGTGTGGTCACTCCAGACACAAAGAGCACTGTCGACACCACATTTGCAGTATCCTCCTACAACCACTAATCCAATCAGATCAAGCAGCTCACAGTCTACATTCCCAAACAATTGCGCTTCAAATTGAATAAAACAAAATTTAACCACTCACATAAGTGCCACCCATTGCAGGGACTATTACGAGTGGAATAAGAATCAATGAACCCAACATAGAAAGATAGTGCTGGAATCCATAAAGACCAATAGGAACTGAAAAAGAAAAAAAAATGAAACAGTTAAAACATAATTATTATCAAATCACCAAAAATGCATTCTTGTAAAGTTGTAATAGCATCTAATCTATTTCGAAAAAACATAAAATGTTCTTACCCATTCGAAATGAACATAAATACATATAAAAGAATTTCTTAGTTTCATACCAAATCAACCGTCTTATCACAAATTTACAAGCAATGATACATCAAAATTATCAATAATTTTATCAGTAAAATGAAACAAAGAGAACATTGGCCACACCCAAAACGGCTAATAAACCTACAAAAAGAAAGCTAGCAATAAATCATACAAATAAGTATAGCCACTAATCAACAAAAGCAGAGAGTTTTCACTCCAAATAGAAAATAAATCAATAAATAAACAAGTAATATTCCAAAAATTAAATAAATAAGCATAGCCCATTTCAGTTGTCAATTCAGACAAATATGACAGTATATACAAGCAAAACCACAAAGACTAAATAAAAAAATTTCAAAAAGGTAAGGATCTTTTACTTTCAGGTAACGTGGAGGGGGAAAAAACAACAACAACAACAACCAAGCCACACTTGTAAAAAGGATCACAGACACCCATTTCAACAAACAAGTCGTTCATTTTCCCCCGGCTTTAAAAAGAAAACAAAAGTGAAATGTAAGAGAGAAAATTACCAAGACCAGGAGTATCTCTAAGCTCATATTTCATATGTGAGTGCCTTCCAACGAAGCCTTCATCATCCACATTCTGTGGCAATACATCCACCACATCCTCATTCCTAGAAGGCCTCCTAGTCGGCTGCTGCGGCTGTGGCGCCGCCCCATTATTAACTGTATGTCCGTTAGCAGCGGCAGCTGAGCTCCCGTTATTCGTCCCATCCGCCTCCCTCCTCTTCTTCACCGACTGATCCTTCTCTGCTGGACCCTTCTCACTCACCGGCTGCTCCCCATTCACCACCGGTGGTACTGGCCGAGCCCGACCCGCTTCAAGATCAGGTTGGTTCTCATTCTCTCTAGACCTCGGAGGCAAAGTTATTTGACCGGAGTCACTCGCATTTGTTTCCCCGGAGAATTTAGGCTTAAACCCAGTTCTCTTTGCCCAAGATGAAGGCGGAACGGGAGCAGGAGGCCGTGTTACAGGTTTGGGTCGGGTTTTGGGGTCAGAACTCGACATTAGAAAAGAAAGAAGAGCAAAATCTCTTAGTGGGTCATAGCTTTTAAGCTTGTAGATGAATAATACAGATCTGGGGTTCCAAAAAGGAGCTCAAAAGGCAGTGATTTTTTTAGGGTTTTTGAAGAGGTTTTCAAAGACTAGAAGAAGAGAAGTTTCTGTTGGGTTTGTAGTAAGAGAAAGGAAGAAAATGAGCTAACTTTAGACATTTTAGTACAGATAAAAGAGAAAGATAATAAAAAGGGGAAGTGGGAGAGTGAGGGAGTGAGAGAAGGGGGAACTGTTTGGTGAAGTGGAGTAAAGAAAATTGAAAAGAGTAAAATGACAAAACACAACAGAGACTGTGGTGGATGGAGCCAAGCCAAAACCGCGTTCTTTTTCCTACATTTTCTTTTAACGGTGTTTGATTTTTTAAATTATCCGTTTATTATTAGGTACTACATTTATTATTATTAAAATTAAATTATTTTACATTTTTATATTAATATTTAACATTTATATGTCTCGTGTATAAATTTGCCGAATCTAACTTTCCCCGATAGAATAGGGATATTTTAATAATTACTGTGAGATCTTTTAGAGTTTGTTTGAAACCATGTTTGTTAACGGCCAACTAAACTCTTTTATAGCCAAATATATATATATATTTAATAAAATAAAATGCTTATCAAAATACACCATACATGAAAAGAATTTAATTGGATAATTTTTTTTAATTTAGGGAAATATATTGTTTTTATCGAGAGTGTGTGAAAATACGTCTAACTGAACACGTTTCCTACACAGTTAGTAAAAAAGCGTACTCAGCCTTTAAGCCGCATTTTTATCATTAGTTTTTGTCAGATGGTTAAATATTAATCATTTTATCCTTAGTCTCAGATCCAATTCCTATTTTACTCATATTTGTATTTTTTATTTTTTTTAGATTTTTTATTTTTAATTAATATTTTTAACATATTAGCTCCATTGGTTAAATAGTTAAATAATATTGATTTTATCTTTTACTCCTAGGCTCAATTTATCTTTTGAACACATTTGTAATTTTTATTTCATGTTGTTTCAAGTTTTTATTTTTTATTTATCTTTTTAATTAATAACTCTTTTATTTATAAAATCAAATAATTATTACAAATGTCATTATTTTTAGTAAATATAATTTTTATATGTGTAATATTTATTTTTCAATCTATATCACAAGTGTAGAAAATTTTAACATTATATATTTTTATATGTGTATTTATAATATTTCACATATAAAAATATTTAAAATATCATACTCACAATGCAAATAAAAAATAATGATATTTGAAATATTTTACATATAAAAATAATAATTATATTTGAAATAATTATTTCATTTTATAATAAGCTTTTTTACCTAGCTAACACAAAAAAAAATTAAATATTTATAAAAAGGGTGGAATGACCTAAAATAAACAGTGTCGGACGATTTCGATACCCCCATGGCTGACACCCAAGTCAATCATCCCCAATCATTAGCTTCTGATTGCATGGGGGTTTAAAAAAATAATTTTTTTAGTGCCGGCATTGCAATGGTCGGCACATGTATGTATTTTTCACCCGTATTTTGTAAAATACAGGCATCCTTCAATTCAAACAAAAATAAATTTTATTAGGTGTCGGCGTACACACACGTAGTCGGCACTGTGGTTGCTAGCGCCCATGTTAGGTAAAAAGAAATTTTGATCTCATGTTTCTAGTGGCTGACACTTAGGAAAAAAAATAATTTTTTTCTGTATTTTTTGTGCATGCACCCATTGTAGGTAATTTTTTTTAATTTTTGATCTCATGTTTCTTGTGGTTGGCACCCCAGTAAAAAACATTTTTTGGTGTCGACTTTTTCTTTATTGGCACCAATAGGCTATATATACCAGACGTTGATGCACTTTGGGTTCTGACAAAATGGGGAGTGAAAAAAAATTATTGAGATTGCCCTGTTGAAGAGAAAAAAATGGGGAGAAAGATTAAAAAATGTTTTATCTGTTTGGGGAGTGTACCATCAACTAGAGATTTCTATTATGTATTGGTAGTCATGTGTTAACGGGGTTGAATTATATATTGTCACGAGAACTGCAAAGATTATGTTGTTAAGGGGCGAAGGTGCTAGTTACTGTTTACATTAGTAGGTGGCAGTCTTCGCAAGTCAAACCTTATATCACGAGAACCCCAAACTTGGGGCATGAGATCCCCGATGGAGCCATTTAAAGCTCGGTTCAGTGTTGTTTGGTTTGAAGCTTGGATAAGTGAAGTCGTTGCGATTTCTGTGCAATTAATAATAAAATTAAGCAACATTGGTGTATTTGATTGAGGGCGGCCGAACCTAATCTTACAAAATGCATTGATAGATCAAATTCAAGCAAAAGATGAATTTTTGCTGGAGAAAATACTTTTCAAAATACATTAGCAAACTGTGTAGTTTGATTAATCCAAATTTAGTGAGTATTATTGCACTTGAAGAATTTTTATAAATTATGAAATTAGTTAGGTAAATTTGTAAAAAACTGACAATAATAGAGGTAAATAATTTTTTGAGTAATTTTTAATATAAATATTAGTATGATAAAAAAGAAAGGAATTATTTTTAAGTTACAAAAACAATTATTGTTCATAAGTTCGTAAATTTTATCCACAACTGAACTGATATAAAATTGAGAATAATAAAAAAAAGTTGGTGATATATTGTCTTTTAAAATATAAAAAAAGGTTAAAAACTAATATTATATCAATTTTTTTATTTTTTATAAATACGAACTATAATACTAAACAAATATTCAAGTAACAAAAAATTCGTATTAAATAATACTAAGCAAATCTATTAATTGAATATAAAAGTTTTGTTAGTGTTATGTTTTGAAAAAAAAAAAGCATGGCTGAACCGTAACCGCGTGACCGTCGAGTCACATCAGCGTCAGGTGGTAGGTCAGTGTTGGCCAGCAAGTCTCCAGCATCGGCCTGCCACCTGACGCCGATGTGACCCGACGATCACATGACTACTATTCATCTAAGCTTTTTTCTTTCTTCTTCTTTTGTTCTTCTTCTTCCTTCCCCACTATATATATGCCTAATTGGTCCCCACCACCACATTTCATCGGCTAATCGACTAGCACTCACTAGAATTTTTTTTTTTGTGTATTAAGATTGAAGTTTTAAGGTAATTTAGCATGTTGTTTTTTGAATGATGATTGATAATTTAATTGATATTTATGCAGAAATCACGATAGGTTCTCTTATCTGAGTTATCGACCACATAGCGCTTATGAGTTATGACTTGAAAAATGTGGCCCGAGTCAATTTTAAATAAAACCATATAATTTATTCTTTAAAAATATTTTTGAAGTCAATCTCTTTTAAAATCATATTTATTCATTAGTTGTAAAAATTAAATTTGTCAAAATTAACAAATATCAGTTTTATTACGTGTATAGGATGATTATCGGGTATTGAGGCCTCAACTCAATACTTCGAGATATTTTTCTGACCATCGGATTATACCATACTTAGATGCTGCCAAGTTTGGCACAGTGTCATTCATTTAGATATTCGACTTAAGGTCAGATTTAATATCTCCCTTGGTGGAATAATGGTGCCTAAAGACCCACACATTCCATATTTTGTGTGGGGAGTGCACAATAACACTAGAGGACATATCGATTCAACTAGGGCTTTCGGTTGGTAGACTTGCAGTCACGGGGTATAGTAAAATGGTTTATCCTTGGGGCCTTTACATTTCCACCAAGTCTGAGGTTATTTTCGTTGCTTAAGCAAATATTCTATTGTTGATAGGTGGGGTACTAATGCCGAACTCCAATCAAAATAAAGTCCACATTATGTACTTTTCCTTACTAAAAGATCTTAACAATGGATAAGGCCTACAGTTGTCGCTCAGCAGTTTTGGCGATGTTGTACCCTGAGCTCTGTCGAGCGATAAAGCATGAGACACAAGACATAAGCGGTTGCCTTCTTTTGTTACAGTCTTGGGCTCCATACAAGATGTCATTTTTGTAATCAGTGAGTCACCAATCACCCATGTGGCCACTTGTTGATAAGTAAAAATAATGTGAAAAGTTTGTTGCAAAATAATTTTATTTTATGTGTGCGAACTTGCTAACGAATTACAATTTATTTTTTAGATAAGCAACGACTCTAGGAATCAAGAGGTCGGAGACAATGGTCGTATACCACCAAATGATTAAGGCGCAATCTGGGTGTAATGTAAAATACTATTATGAATTTTATTTCTTTCAATTACAATATTTTAGTACTATGATTTTTTTTAATTACAATATTTCTAATAGATTTATTTAATTATATAATTTGTCAAATACTGTATAGTTTGTGTAGATGTCGTATTCAAGGGAAGAAGTTGCAGCAGTCATTCCAACATGGGTACACCAACAACAACTAATGTGGAAAACCAACACATCGTTGGTTAACTTTTCAACGGTGGAGTGGCACAATGCTGACCGCCTGCTGAGACAATTTAGGTGCATTCAACATATTCTGAATGATCCAAAAAGGTTTGACAATGTCCATGACATTAACAAAAGGGGTAAAGACGGCAAGAATTGAGCAGTCGAACACTTTCAATATATCGTTTTGTAGAACACCCGACTTGAGAGGCAACTTCAATTATAGTGCTATCAGACAGGCTTCATGCCTTCACTTGAGTACCAAAGGTGGTACGTGGAGAATAAAAAGCTATTTATATATGATGGTCAATTTATGGTGGTCTTACAATACATGCGCCGACAAAAGTTTGAGCAACAAGGCTTGACTCAAGCACGACATCGTCAAGGTCCATCGTTTAATGTAACCCAACTTGTATCGAGGCCCAATCCCAAGCCCCAACATTCGGCCTCCAGAGTATACTCGTATCATCCAGAGATCGGCGGTTGCAATTTTAGTCATCAAGAGCAGTAACCACTTTCATTCAAGGACATCTTTGGCTCGGCACCTCTAATTTTGCAATACCTCAGCATCCCCGATGATGGGACATACTATTTTAACAATTTCTTGAGTACACTTCAAGGAACACCCAAAGTCGGTTCAGGTGCATATGATTCGCCATACAAATATGCACCCCTCGTCAACGGAGGTCGCCAGATTGTTACACTAGGACAACGTCTGGGTCCGCACAATTTTGATTTATGTGTAACTTTTTTTTTAACTTGTAAATATAAGTTGAATGAAAAAAAATATTGTTTAGATGATCAAAAAATATTTCGCAACATGGTAAGAAAATATTATATGAATAGAATAAATATTATATAAATATTATACTAATACTGAAGCAATTTTTTTTCAAATGATAAAAAAATATTTCGTGAGATCTTAACCAATAATGTACCAATAAAACAAATATTTTAAAATTTTTGTTGAAGATGTAACAAATATTATACGAACTGGTAAAAACTATGGAATTCATAAGGTAAGCAAATGTTATATGAAAAAAAATATGTTAGGAAAACTAAAAATTAATAAAAAATTCAGAGATAAAAAATTAATCATAATGAATTTTACATCATCTTCTGTTCCCCCGACCAAGAAGATTGACTGGCATGGTAGGTATGATGTGGGCAAGTGGTTCGATTGTGGCCACCTGTTCAACACATTCCGTAATGCTTAGGTTCGCCCATCTCATTGACATCCATGTCACTACGAATCCTCGTCATATGTGGTTGACCTTTAGGATGCCTACAAAGTTGTTAGTCTGTTAGCATCTCGAATACAGGAGGTGATACTTCTCAATTCGAGACATCTGATAATATGGGAAACTCATTCCCCCAGATACACAATGTGCGTTGCAGCATGCAGAGTTCGTTTATGAATTGTTCAACATTCAAATTAGCGGTCGCACAAGCTATGTAGACATGTGCACATGGATATTAAAGGGTTTGGAACTTTCTACACTCACAGCGCCTATTTCGGAGATTGAGTGCATAGGACCTGGGTAGAAGTTTTGTGCGATAGCTAATATACTATTGCACCCAAAAAGATTCTATGTCCAAGGAATGCAATTCTACATTCATTGACCGTACCCTCCAAACATTAATTTTCATGGTCTTCCTGACCTCTATAACGTACACATGTTCGACCTTTATTTGCTTCGCTTGTCTCAATCCCATTTTTGGCATCAATGTGGTAAGCTTGTAAAATGTTGCTTAGAAAACAGTTGAAATTAACATATGATGTGTATGATTCAAGATGGAGTTAACTGCCTCTATAATTTAGTCATCATATGACCATATCGATAGCCGTCATCGTACCATTGGGCCCATTGCCACAACTCCATGCTACCCAACCATTACCTAAAAATAGTTGGTAACCCCACCATTTGAGCCTCAAGCCTCACCAGTCTTTGCCCGAATCGACATGGTTCCAGGTCATACCCTGCATATGCATTTCAATATGATAGTGTTTCAAAATAATTAAAAAATTAGAAACGAGTTAAAAAATATTTAAATTACAAATTTCGAAACAAGATTAAAAATAAATTATGAACAAATACCAATAATTTAAAAATAGGATAAAAAATAAAATATGAACAGATAAATTTAGAAACAAGATTAAAAATAAAATATGACCAGATAAATTTAAAAACAAGATTAAAAATAAATTATGAACATAGGCCAATAATTTAAAAACAGGATTAAAAAAAATATGAATAGATACTAATAATTTAAAATTGTGATTAAAAATAAAACATTTACATATAAATTTAAGCTTGGGATTTTTTACCCATGTTCATGGCTTCTTTGCGTTAATCTTTATTTTTGAAATCCTTGTGGAAGTTTGCAGCAATGTGTTATATACAGTAAACATTCTTCCACAGAAACCCAGAACACCTAATCGCAGTTAGTAGTCCCTTCGATCTGTAAGAGATAATGCAAATGTTATCTTGCCTAACAACATGCCTCCATAAATTTCTCAAGAAAAGTTCTCACAATTCGAAGTTCTTTGACTCCACAATGGCGAAAGTGACCAACAATATGTTTCGGTTGTCATCTTGTGCAACTGCAACTAGGAGTATTTGCCTATATTTACCATAAAGTCGGGTACCATCACCTACACCAACAAATTGCAATGGGAGAAGACCCTAACACAAAGATTGAATGTCCAAAACAATCGGTGGAAAACTCGTCTCCCCAGTTGTATTCCGTCGTCCAGGCCTTTGGGCGACGGTGTTTACAAATCAATTATGGTACCTGGCACGTACTCCTACATCGCGACTATCCACCCTTGAAGTTCGTTGTGTAACGCATCCCAGTCACCATACAACTGTTCTAGCACCATTTGTTTTGCTCACCATGCTTTTCTGTAGGACACCCTGTAGATGAATCGAGCTTGTATGTCTGCAATAAAGACTGATACATGAATGGTGAGCGTGTTTTCTACCGACAGCATGATGCAATTGCAGATTATTTTTGCATCTAATTTTTGGTAGTCTTGCGTCATACATACAGTCATGTAGGTATGACGCCCTTATAATTTTAAAATTGTCCACATTTGAGTCCTTTGCATAAATGTAGCCTAACCACTAATTACAACCACTATCCGCCTTCAAACATTTACCAACATATAAAGCCTGTGTAGACTTCGATACTTTGTCGTCCACTAACAACTTCATGTTGTATCGCTTTATTGCATATATGCAGTCTTTCTTATTATTGAACTGTTGGCCTACGAATAACTCTCCAACCTTTAGATCTACCTTCATCAAGTGAACAAATACTATATTTAGATATTTGGGGAACTTGTATGCAAGCTCTGCACCGGGGTTTACACTCGACATATGGGCCCTAGACCATTTTATATAACTATACCAGATCTCGTGTTCCCGACCGAATGGGAGTGCACATCTTGACCCTCCACCACGCCTTCATCGTTTATATCTTCTGAGACCTCATCTAAGTTGGGGTAACTAAATTCTTCAAGATCATGGTGGATCGATCTTCATTATCGGACCCTTTATCACCATTTGCTATGGTGCCCAATACCTCTAGATATATCTCTAGATAAGAACCTAGGATTGGGTTGTTATACGAACATCCATCGTAGTTTGGATTTTTGGGTGTTTGTGATGTCCCTCCACAATCTGACTGATCTTCCCAGCAAAAATTAAGATCAAAATCAAATCCGTAATGCTAACTTACTAGAGGAACACTTTGAATGGGTTTGGGATCGATTAACTATGCAAATAAAGTAATCGATTGAGGATTCTCGATCTCAGGGGTACAATAACTTGTGGTCAATGTCGCCATACCATCATCATCTACAAGCTCCATATCCAAGAATTTCAACGGATCCGTTGAAATTGAAAATTTGTAAAACAATATTGACATCTGCTTTCCACAATGGGTAGCTATGTTTGTACTAATCTTCTGTTTCATTTCCGCCAGCATTACACACTTATTGAATCTCATTCCTATTTTTTGATGACTTTGAAATACATAACATTCTTCAGTTGTATTTATCATTTCTCCATCAAAATGAACATACACTAACAATACATGGTTATTCATCTTTAACAAAATTTGTTTCCTCTTCAACAAAACACCGATATAGCTTTTTTTTTAATTGTTAAAGTAAAAAAAAATCAACCAAAACATAGAAAAATACAATATATAGCATGTTTGAGTGCCAGTAATGAGATAGTTGACAAAAATAAAATCATCTTTTTCAAACACAAGTGCTGGCAAATTCGAAGGCCAACACCAAAAAAAATTAATTTTTTACTGGGCTGCCAACCACTAGAAACACGAGATCAAAAAAAATACTAACATAGGTGTCGACCACCACAATGCTGACACCAAAAAATACAAAAAAATTAATTTTTTACTAGGTATCAGCCACTAGAAACACTGGATCAATTTTTTATTTAACCTAACATGGGTGTCGGCCACCATAGTGCCGACACCAAAAAACACCGAAAAAAATTAAATTTATTTTTGGCGATGTCGGCCACATGTACGCTGACACCTAATAAAAAAATATTATCTTTTGAACCAGATAATACCTATATTTTACAAAATATGGGTGAAAAAATACATACGAGTGCTGACTATTGTAGTGCCGACACCAAAAAAATTATTTTTTAAAACCCCCATGCAAAGAAATTATTATTATATAACCATCTAACCAAGAGGGCTAATATGTTAAAAAATATTAATTAAAAAAAGCTTAAAACAACCTGAAATAAAAAATACAAATGTGAACTCGAAGACAAAGTCACTAACATTTAACCATCTAACCAAAAATTGATTACATTAAAAAAAGTCAAAAAATGCATCTTAAAGGGAATTTATACGCAGCTGGAAGCGCTCTCACAATCTCTCTCCAAAAACAACCTATTTCCTTAAATTTAAAAAAAAAAAGTGACTTATTTAGTCAATTAACCATTTTTATTTTGGCATATGGCGTATTTAGCGTATCAAAATTATTCTATTTTGGATATTTTCATATAGTGTCATGCAAATGTTGAATTTAAAGGTTAGATTAATTTATTAACAGCAGTTAGATTAAATAAATTATTCGAAATAAACATGTTTAAAGGTTATCAAATTGAATCAATTTTAAATTTTATATTTTTATTAAAAAAATATTATACCAAAAAAAACTAAAAAAATTAAATTATTATTTTATCAAAATTTAAATATTTTATAACTACATTTAAATAATTAATAATTCAAGTTAATCACTTTAATTTAAAAAAAATAGTTGATGGATATACGGGTTAATCATACCAAATATAAATTTCAAAATGTATTAATTGAATCATTAAAGTATCAGTATCGATTAGATCTTTCCATCAACCTAAAATCAACTCAAATTTCACATAGAGTTTCTCTAAAACACATAAATCAAACTTTAAACAAATATATAATATGGCATGGTTAGTTTAGGTTGATATGTTAGAGAAAAAAACAAAGTGGTGATATTAAAATTTAGGAGGATTATTTCCATATTTCTAACACTTTAGACACAAATTGTTCATATAATACGTACAAATGTATTGTTGGGGATAAACCTAGTTAAGCAACGAATAAGTAAAAAAATGAAGAAATTGAAAAGACCGAACACAAATATTTTACGTAGAAAAACGCACTCTGAAGAGGATAAAAAACCACGTGTAAAGATAATTCCACTAAATCAGCAAAAACAAAGAGTAATAAGAACCCTCAAAACGTAAACACAAAATTCTCTATAAGCTTGTAAAAGCTAAAACTTAAATGTGTAATGAGTTATTTTTCTAGGGTGGAAAAATAACCTATTTATAGGCTAAATTTATAGGTCAAATAATATTAAAGTTAAAACAGAGTTTAATTGAGAGAAGAAAAACCAAAAAATACGAGGCACAACACCACAAATCTCCACCTTGACTCGTATTTTCACAACGCCTTCTTTGAGAAAGCCCACCACAGGCTTATCTCAAACTATGCAGGATATTAATTGAGTCAAAGTTGTGTTTAGAAGCTGGAAGTCTTTTAGTCTTCGACTTGTGCACTATCAAATCAAAACTGACCCGAGTCTAGTTTCCACAAACGGAATGCCCTATCTTTTCAAAACCTACATCCGAAAGAGAAACTTTCTTATACGAAATGGTTGTACCTTTTCCCCTCCTATGACCAAATTGTCTCCACATCAAATGAGTCGACTTCGACTCATTAATAGATGAGGGACATCTTGTTTTATCGATCACCGTTGATCCTTCCAGAACATAAAGATTATCAATCTTTTTACCTTTCATCAAAACGAGAGCCCCACGAGATACATTAATTTTGTTTGACTTAATGTTAATTCTACAACCCTTTGAGTTCAAAATTCCCAAGGAAATGAGATTTTTCTTTAAGTCAGGCATATGCCTTACATTTAGCAATGTCCTAATTGTCCTATCATGCATCCTAATCTAAACAGTACCAATATCTGTTACCTTACTGGGTAAACCATTCCTCATGCGCACAACTCCACCTTCAACTAAACTGTATGTGAAGAACTAGACCCTATTGGGACACATGTGGAAAGAACACCTCAAATCCAAGATGTACTCAGACGTAAGCTCGAAATTTTCACTTGTTGACACCAACAAGAAATCATCACCCTTGTTATTGGCTAAATTAGCACTAATTAAAACTTCCTTATTACTCTCAGCAGTCATTTTATTTCGTAGTTTGCAACAAATTGCCTTGATGTAACCTATCTTCTTACAATAACTTCTTTTGTCTCGCTTCATTTATGCTACCAAAATCAATGCTTGCCTATCTGACTTACTATTTGAACTAAACGCATTGTCAAGTTTTTCTTTACTCAACAAATGACTCTTCACATCCTCAGATGAGAGATTAACTCTACCATAAATCAGGGTTTCCTTGAAAGATTTGTATGAAAGGGGGTAAAGAGTAAAATAATAGTATAGTCTGATCTTCATCGTTAATATGAACCTCAACATTTTTTAAATCATTCAAAAGAGTAATAAATTGATTGATGTGATCTCTAAGGTACTCACATCATTCATGCGGAACATGTACAACTGATGTTTTAGCACTAGTTGGTTAGCTAGAGATTTTGTCACGTAAAGAGTTTTTAACCATTTCCACAAGGTGAATGTCGTTTTCTCAATCAAAACCTCTTGCAACACATCATTTGTTAAACATCATTGAGCTGTGGATAAAGCCTTTTTTATCTAACCTATCCAATTATGATTTATCCATGTCTGAAGGCTTTTTCTCTATAAAAACCTTCTCAAGATCGCCCTAAATCAAAATTGTTGTCATCCGAACTTGCTATAGATTGGAATTTGTAATGCTATCGAACTTATCAATATCAAACCTTATTGTTTCCATATCTGAATGGATTAATTGCAAAAATTGAACTAGCTCTGATACCAGTTTGTTGGGTGATAAATTCGGTTAAGTAACAAACAAGTAAAATAACGAAGAAATTAAAAAGATCGAATACAAATATTTTATATGGAAAAATCCCTCCAAGAAGTATAAAAAACTATGGACAAAGATAATTTCACTGAAATGGCAAAAATGAATAGTATAAAAGATGGTGATAAAACTAAACCCCATACCCGAAATAAGGACCCTTAAAATAGAAATACAAATTTCTCTGAAAGGTTGTAAAATCTAATACCTAATGTGTAATGGATTATTTTTATAGGATGGAAAAATGACTTATTTATAGGCTAATTTTGTAGGTCAAATAATATTAAAACAACCAACACTAATTAGAGTTTAAGTGTAAAACTAAAAACAGAGTTTAACTTAGAGAATAAAAGTCGAAAAATAGGAGACATGTGTTTGAATTTTGATCTTTATGTTTTAAATTCTTCATGATAGATCTGAAGTAATATTTAATGCTCAAATTAATGATTAAATTAACAAAAAATTTTAATTAATATAATAATAATATTTTAAAGATTTAATTAAAATATTTTAAAATTTAAGGTTTTAGCCCATATGATGCAATACCAAGTAAAAACTTTACTATCTAAACTTAATTCTATTTACCATGCAACTCAAATTCAAAACAGTAGGATAAAATATTGAATTTTAGAGGCAAGGAGGATGCAAAAGTCTTTGATTTGGGTATTAAACAATTGGGCAAACTCCCCGATGCTGATTTCATTTTTAGGAAGTTTTTATTTTTTCCAATTTTTTTATTATTTTGTTATTGAAATTTTAAAGTATTTTTGTTTTAATCATCTAATTATTAAATCTTTAATAACGATTAAATACGCGTCCCATCATATTTATACTTTCATTTGGGTTATTCAACTTCTTAGTTGCTTTCATTTTGGTCGTCTTAAAAAAATATTTTTTTAAGTACTGATTGGAGTAAAAAAGAAAAGGGACAAAGTGAAAAACTGGTAAAATTAAAATAATACATTAAAAATTGTCAAATTGTACTTCTTTATCCCATTGTCGAAAATTATAATTTTTTTAATATTGAAAATTTAAATTTCAAAACATCAAAATCAATTAAATAATTTATTGAAAATTTATTATCTCCTAATAATATCAACTGATTTATTATTGTAATATTTGAAATTAATTAATTTAATCTACTTTTAAATTTTAAATTTTTATTTTATGTTTTAAAATTATTTTTAATGAAAACAACTCAAATAACTCATATTTAATAATTGTCAATGAAATTTAAAATTCTTTTGATTATATAACCTCCAATCTTCCATGGAAAGCTAAAAACAAAGGAAATTTTTTGCAATTAATTAAATTAATCGCTTGTTCTTCGTTGGGTTTGATATACAATTACTAAAAAGTTATTTGAGTTTATTTTAATTTAGAATTATAAAATAAAAATTTATAATTTAGAAGGAGATTAAACTAATTAATTAAATTAATTTTAATATTATAGTAATAAATTGGTTGACGGGATAAAAGATTTTCAAAAATTTATTTATTTAATTTTGATGTTTTGAAATTTAAAATTTTAATATTGAAAAAAAATTAAAACTTTTGGCAAGGGGGCAAGCAAGTACTATTTGACAATTTTTTAAAGCATTATTTTAGTTTCTACCACTTTTTCACTTTAATCCTTAATGTTTTCTATCCCGATCAATACTTTAAAAAATAATATTTTTTTGACTAACCAAAATGAAAGTGATCTAGAAGTTGGGTGACTAAAGTAAATGTATAAATATGATGTAGCATCTACTATCAATCGCTATCAGAGATTTAACAACTGAGTGATTAAAATAAAAATGCTGTAAAAATTAAATGAATTTCAACGCTTTAAAAAATTGGATCAACAATTAAATGTGAAAGATTGATTTTAGATTATGAGTAAAAATGAAATTAACGAAATCATTTTGTTACACCTCTCAATTGAAAAACATTTGCTAAAAAATGGTTATAAAAGGAGGGAGAATCCCTAGTACAAATGAAGAGATCGATGTAGGATACGCGACACCTGCTGCATCAGCTAGTAACACCCGAGGAAGGGTCATGGACATAAACCACATATTCATTAATCAATTAAGAAATAAGAGCATTTCTTTCTAGCGAACTGGAAGAATCAGGCGGGACGGTTGCAGCCCATTCTTGCACAAAATCATAAATGCATGGACTTAAGCTTAGATTTCAACTATATTGAGCCACTACATCATTATTGAACATTTTTTAACCCTTTTTTTTATTTTATTTCTCATACAAAACTGATTGTGATGGTTAATGTTGTTGATATTTTATGCTTAGAATCCATTTTTAGCTAAATTGTTATATGGGTGATTGTTTGAATGTGCATGTGAAGTGATTTTAGGATGATTGGTTGATTATGATTGTCATGTGTTTATTATTATGAGATCTTAATGTCATTTGAGAGTGATAAATTTATGTAGAATTTTAGTTAAAAAATATTATGAGAGTTCATACTTAACCGATTTGTCTAATTAGCACTCGGAACATTGATATTGAGATAGTCGACGAGAGAAAACTTTGAACTTGAAGTGATTGTTGCATTTGGAACATTTTGAAAGAGTCTTAAGAATGTAAGGGTAACATTATTACGCTCCATATTAATCAATAGAGTCACTTGGTACTCATTACTTCATCATCTAGTCGTTAGTAAATTGAGATAGTTTTAATTAATTGGTTAATTAGTTATTAATTAAAAAAATTATAGACCCAAAATTTAATTTTATTAATGAAACTAATTTTTAGGAAACAAACATCAAAAAAATGCAAAAAGAAAAAAATGATTAAGGGAATGGGTGGGGGGAAAGTTGGATATAGTCATTTATGGTGAATCATAAAAATCACTAAATACAACAGTTGCAAGATTGCAATATTTAAGTAGACAAAGTTAATTAACATAACTTTTTTCCCCTATCTCATCTAAATAAATTCTCCCTTTAATTGATTGAAACCTTTCATTACAATACACATGTACCTTGTCTTCTTCACCAGATGCATCTATGTAATTTTAAGACTAATCTTTTTTTTTTTTTTTTGATAAGGAAAGAAATCGTGCACTTTAAGATTCAAAATTAAACTCATTATATAATACTTTTCAACAATTGATTTATTTAATTTTCTTTTTAATGTTAAAGGAAATGCCCTCAAATCTGCTCATTTCCAAGCATTTAAAGAAAGACCATCATAAAAACCACAGTGGATATGGTGCCAATTCATGTGATCTCACCTGTTATATTTATGCATCCTCACTAACCATTTTCTTCAACTTAATTCATAATATCTATACACAAATACTTTATTTTTTTTTTTTACAAATTTTTGTTAGATTCAATTAATAGATTTATGTTACAATTTTTTACACACATAAACACCGTTTATAAATCAATCTCACAATCTTTAAGATACAATGAATGTTTTTAACTAATAAACCAAATATCAAGTTAGTATTGATTTTCATGTAAGTACTGAGTGGGTGGAGCCAGCCATATTTGTCATCATACTAGGATAACAATGGCAATGGAGGAATGGGGAAATTTTGTTGAAGAAAAAATGTAAGAAAATGGACAAGTATGAAGAGTAATATGTGAAAGCTGGCTTTGATGGCAAAAGGGGGAGGGGGGGGGGTCCCAACATCTATATGTACAATATATAGACAAACGTGATGATGGGTCAGCCAACCCACAAAGGCTAATTGATTGCAAGGCAAAAATAAAAAAAGATTGCTAGCTGGATCTTTTGGTGGTGGGAAGGAACTGCCACCAATTTAGACCCCTTCCAGTTTGGGGAAAGCAACGCCTAACAATAAATTCTAACCTTTGAGGTTTGAATATCATTCTTTTTTATTTTCAAAACATGTGTAATTATTTATATTAAATAAATTTAAATAATAATATTTGATAAATTTATATGCGAGTCTCAACAATTTCTAAATCGAGACATCTATTTTAAGCATAGAGGGAGAAAGAGGGTTAGCAAAATTTGGTGGTAAAGCCCATCTAGCTGTTAGAAAAGTGGGGGTTGGAAAATGATGTGTATGATTTGATCATTGACCCTACTGTATCATATGAGCAAAGTTCATGATAGTTCTTGTCCAACACTTGGATTATTTCAAAGTTGGATATTTCTTTTTCACATTTTAAATTGAAATCTTATTTTGAAACATTAAATTCTTTGACTCTATCCAATATGCTTTGTTGGATTTTGATGTGCTTTCTAACCAATGGCTAGCTACTATAAATTGTTTTATTTGGACGCGGTTAGTATGGTATCAATGAATGTATTATTTTTGTTTTAATATTAATATATATATATGATATTGATGTGTTTTAATATAGCATTTCAACTTTATTAATATTTTTTAAAATATTTTTCATATTATATATATATATTATGTTGAGGCAAGATGTGAGAATTTGAGTTGAGCAGCACTTGACAGTACTCACTATTGGCTACCACTGAGACAATTTATTACTTGCCTTATTCGGTTTGGCAATTTAATGAAGAAAATATTTAGATTTGTTAATATATTTTTATATTGAAGATATTATGGTCCATTTATAAAAATCAATCATTGACTTTTGAAAATGGAATTGGATACAAGTGAATCAATTCAACTATTGGAATGTGGAAATTCGATTAAGATTACATTGCTGAATTTAGAGAATCATATCTTTGATTGATTATGCTCCGATTGTTAATAATGCAATAGTTATTTTCAATGAGTTATTTTGTATTCACTTATATTCTATGTCAACAAGCTGAAAATTGATATATGCTTTGAGGCTTGTCTAAGTTTTGTATAAGAACTTATTGAGTGCATTCTAGTTTATTCATTGAAGAACTATTTTTTGTGAGAGAGTACAATTAATTATTACAAATATTGTTGAGTGTTTAAATTCTAAAGAAGAGGATTTGGAGATGAGTGTTCTAGTATTTAAGTATAAATGTGAAATCTCTTTATTTGGGAAGTGATAGATTGTGAATCACTTGTTATACTATGGATTAAAAATAATGGAATTACTTATTGAATTGGACTTTGCAAACGTAGGGAAATTGAACTGTATAAACAAATTTTAGTGTTCTTTGTGTTTTTATTTGTATAGTTTTTACAATGCTAATCAGTACTGGCATTTGCAATCTAGCACTCCTATTACAATTTTGCATTACAAATCTAGAACTTCCATTATAATATTGGGACTAAATTCCAAAATTGTAAAAAGCACATGACATATTTTAACCTAAATATATTTATATAGCATATTGATTTTAAAATTATTAATTATATGGTTGCATTTTATTTTTAAATATAATTGTAAAAATAAAAAAAGTAAAGTAAAAATTAAATTGAAGTACGAAAGGTACGAAGGGAAATGCACGAGAATGGAAGGTTCCAGCCAGTAGGGGAATGATTTTGAAGGCTAGCTACTACCTTTGCTATCGGGGTATTGTTGGTAGCTTCATTTTATTTTCTGATTTGGGTGTTTTGGTTTACCAATTGAATTGGGCTCAATCAACTACAAGCAAATGGGCTTGTTTTGTTCATCTCTTCTGTTAAACCAAGCAAAATAGCCTGCAAATTTACGGGTTTGGGAACCAGGGTTTTGAAGAGATGGCAGCTACAATTGCAGCAAGATCTTCATTTCTTCGTCCAGTCTTAAGAACAGCAACAGCATCAATAATCTCATTTTCGGTTCCCAATTCTTCACTTCGTTCCACTTCCACTCGTCCTTCTACCCGCCTTTCTCCGTACTTCTCTTAAATGTTTCTTTTTAATAGAATGAATTGGGTTTTTTTTTTTCCCTTATATATGTCACTGTACGGTGATTTTGGTTCCTTTGGGTTCTGTGTTAAAGGTTGGTTCGACGAGAACTGAGCACTCTTCAACCGGTTCACAGTGCGGTTGCATCGGCTTGCCTTGTTTCCCAGCTTCCCCGTGATGCCAACAATTGTGCTGAAGGTATCAATTTTTCTTGGTTTAGGCACTTTTATACCACATCCATTGCTGAAAATTCCATAATTTGAACTATGGTTTAGCTTTATTTAGCAGTTTTTGCACTTTAAGCCACTCAACAGTAGCTGGAAAGTTATCACTTATCATAAATGGTGCACTATTAAATATCAGCCAAAGGGTCGTACATTCCAATGCTGATCTTATTAGCACTTTGGCAATAACAGGCCAGTGCATTCGAGCATTACATTATTTGGATTTAGCTCTGTGTGAAATCTATTGCTTGAGTAGAAGATAAATGATTGGTTTATTAACTACCATTTTATAATAACAAGGAGACGGTTCATCCTCTCAAGTTGCTTGTACTGTCTCGATATCATCATAATTTTCAAATCATTTGGCAGATAATAAATTCATCGTTTATTGGTTGGATAACTATATGCATTCGACTTTAACTATGATTTGCCTTTTTGCTTATGGCAGGTCGATTTGCTAACTATCTTAGTCCCATCTAACAGCAAGTGCATGTAGAAGTGGTGCTACTTACTTTGTTTTGTACATCAGAATTCCGCTTTTCAGGATCAATTGGCTTGTAATCTGTTTATTTAAGATACTCTTGAGTATCTCCTCTTTGTTTTGTGATGATTTTAACTTAGCTTTGGGTGATGGTTCTTTTGCTATATGTTTTAAATCATCCAAATAGATAGAGAAATGAATCCAAGTTTGTATCCAGTTTTGATCTGCTGGATGTTGGTGAATGCTACCGGTACTTTACTTTTGTTGATTGATACAACGATATGAGTTCTAAAGATGTTTCAACTAGAAAATCTTCTTGTACTTGCTTCAGACATATACCCGTCTTTGACGCTCACTTGAATTCAGGTTTTCACTGCAAATATTAGTGCCTTTTTTAGCTATGCTTGATTTGGTTGCTTCCAGTTGTTTTTTTGGAAAGGGTGTATTACATAGATTATGCAGCTGTCATATGGCTGAACTGGGAAGTGCCTGCACTTTGATTAACTGCTAATTTCTTTTCTAGAGATCTATTTTACATGGTTATAAGTACATGTTGAATGCGGGTATGGTTTATTTTTCCTAAAAGTTTACCAGGATTCTTGGAGGGACGAGCAAAACTCAATTTAACTAAAAAAATGAAAAAAAAAAAAATCAAATTAAGTTATTTAGTTTTTTCAAATCATCTCATAAGTAATTTGGTTTTTTGAGTTCAATGTGAGTTGTATTTTATAACTCAAATAACTTCAATGATAGATTGATGTAGATATCCATTATATTTATTAAAAATTTCAAAATAACATTCAAAAAATTAAAATATTTATTAAAAAATTTCAAAGTTTTATAAAAAATTTTAGATAATTTCAAAAATAAAAAATCTAAAAAATATATAGAAGTGTTAAATTATATATATTTTTTTAAATTTCAAAATGATAAATTTGAGGTCTTAAACAAGTAAATTATCAAATTAAGTTTATCATACTAAAATATTTTTTTTTCTTATTTTAGTTTAAAAGAGTTTTCAAATATATATGATTTCAAATTTATGTGCTTTAGCTTGGAATTAGTCATATTGTTAACAAGATTTTAATTTGACATGTTTAATAGTTTTTAATTTACTTTGAACAATTTCTTTTGACTCAATTTAATTTTATTTCACTTTACTTGATTCGAAAAAAAAATATCAAATCAAGTTAAAATGATAAAATGAGACTCGTCAACTTAAATAACTCATAATCTTTTCATTTGACTTGATTCGATTGAACACGCACCTTACACATGTTGGAACATAAGTACTAAAAGGAAAAAAATGTTGTAGCAGTGTAGCTGGAGAGTAATGTGACAATGTGTGCGATTGAACTGAAACGGAAAGGAACCTTAATTAGAACGGTTTTGAGGTGGGTGGCACGATGATGTTTTAAGTGTTTCGTAGCCTTCAAGGGTCCTTATACGCACAAGCATACATGATTATAGATGTTCGAACAAAAGCTGGATATGAGAGAGAAAGCAGACTGGGATTATCTTTCTTGCTGCTTCACCTCAAGTGCTTGACAGGCTTTTCACAGCCATGAAAGACCTGGTTCCAGCTTTGTGGCTCCACAAAATATATGAAGAGCTATCATCCAAAATTGAAATAGTTGAAAAAGTAAGGACTCAAGTCCATGGCAGTATTGAATTATACTTGCCCTACCTAGCAGCATCCTTGCCCCCCTTGCTAAAGGTCATACATATTGTGACAAGCAGAACTCAACGTGGGAAAATGAAAAGGAAGAGAAATGAAGAAAAAACTGTGAGTGAGAGAAATGACTTAGAGTTCGGTGGATGACGAATCACTTCCCATTTTAATTTACCTTGAGAATAAAGCAGTTCTCTTTTTCTTGTGATCAGATTGCACTGTGTTCTTACTTTCTGGGTATTGATTGAAAACCTTGTAATCTATGTATTTATATAATTTTTGTGATATCGTTTCATGTCATAATTGTTTTTAGTGTGTTGTATGCTAATTTGCATTTTGATGCATTAAAATTGTGTTATATAGATTATGATAGGTATGTCTTTTCTTGTCATATCTAATTTTGTGATTCATAAAAGTGAAGCGAAAAGGGGTATGTTTTAAAGGATCTTCCGAGGTTTAATTATGAAAATTGTGAAGTTAGTCCCCTTTAATTTATCAAAATTTTGTCTCAGTGCTTTATGAAAATTGAGAGTTAGTCTAGTCGGTATACACACAAACTTTGAATAGATGAGTTTGGGTACTTTGTTGCATATAAATGATTGAATTGTTGATTTTTATTAATTTCATGCATATAAAATATTGAATTGTTGATTTCCAGATTAACGGTTTAATGGAAAAGGGTTACCTAATCAACTAACTTCTCAATTTTCATAAAATATGACAGTTAAATTATGACAAACTAAAAGGATTACTTCTCAATGTCTGTAAAGGAGAAGGATGAAATTTAAAATTAAACTAATCTTTCAATGTAAATTGTCTCATTTAGTCTCATTCCCTTTTTACACCTTCAAAATTGACATTATTTAAATTTAAATATAAATTATGATATCTGAATATATATAAAAAATTAAATAAATTAAACATACCAATACCTATTTCGATATATATACATGATACATGTATACGTGTCACAGGGTTAGACTTTCAGTTTCGTAATCGTGTAACCTTAGGTGATTTCTTTACTTCAAATGCGCCTAAGTTAACTTAACTTTCGCAAAGTTAGGATTCTCACAGGAATCCTCCAAGGCAACAAAACTATAGTGGAAGCAAACTCACTATAAAAGAAAGCACAAAAGAGCAGAATAGCCACAGAAAAGCAACGCACACAAAGTGTTTGACTAAATGCTCTCAATATATTCTTTCATTCAAAGAATACATAATAAAATGGATTCCAATGGATGATTACATGTAACCTCCCAAACTCAGCCTAGACGTTATTGATGAATCCTAAAGGCTACATTAGCCATTGAAATGGCCAAATAAATTCGTTTAGTTTAAAAACCATTGTTTTGATCAATTTAGAAAACTCAGCGTGGTTGCTTTAGGTTTAAAATGTCAGATTAATAGGTCGTCTATAATTAAAGTCTAGTTTATTTAAAAGTTGTGTTCTTTGAAAAATAGCTTAATTGTTTTTGTCAAATTGCCTTTTTAAAACTCTAATTTGCAATATTACGCTGCGGAAAAAGTGATGCCTTTAGTCTTATATAAAAACCATGTTTTAGAAATTTTAAGCCATTTTTTAGTATCGTTCGATTTTTAACAAAGTTGCATGCATGCAATAAAATCCTAAATGAAAACAAACAAGCCTATGCCATAGTCTATAATTAACAAGATTACAGTCCCAAAAACCATAATAAAATAAAGTAAAATTTAAAATTTGCCTTATTAAATAAAACTGAGATGAGACCTCCGTATGTCGAGTTCGATTTTATCCTTGAGGGTTATTTGCAGGAAGTAAACTAAGGGGGTGAACTTGAAAGCTCAATGTGAGTCTTATTCATAAGAAATCAAAATACCAAGGATCTTAAAAGCATGAAAGTAAACAAATATAACAGTAATAACAGTGTCACAGATCATAGTGTTTCAGAATATACAAAATCACAGAGTTCTCAAAATATATGTACATGTCCATGAATGTCAATGCAATTTCCTACCCATCCATCCGCTACACACCATGAGTTACCTGGAACTCATCCATCCGTACACACCATAATAGTAAGAGCCGTAGCTTATTGAGGACAAACCACCAGTAGCATTAAATATTTGTAGATAAGCTGCCAGTAATTTGTAGTTAAATCGCTAGTAAAAAATTTGTAGACGAACCACCAGAACTCCCATATTACGGATAAACTGCTAGAACTCTGCAGAACTTCTCTATTACCAATCTTCCCAACCCCATGCAATAGATTGTCATAACATGCATGACAGAATCAGATACAATGCAGAACCGTGACATGTTTTAACATGCGATCAATAAATCAGTAGTAGTGGCATTCCTTTCATGCATTCAATAAATATAAAAACAGTGGCATGCTTTCAGTCATGCAATCAATAGACACAGAAGCAACAACATGTCCTCATGCATTCAGTAAACATGTGATAACAATTCCATATCATACATTAATAATCTATACATACTCAGTCATAGCAGACAAACCCTTAGGCACATTCGACCAACTACAAAATAAACATAAACACATTCGGCAAGCACCCCAAATTAACACACATCACATTTAGCCACTTCAGAGGACACTATACATTCGACAAAGCTTAAAGGTACACATACACAAATTCAGTTCAACATGATTTATATATACATGCATTCAATTATCACAAATCACACGATTCACTTATGAATAGGATACATGCCTTAATGCACGTCTGAAAAGCATTAACAATTGTTCAGAATACCTCTACGATTCAGATTTGAATCGGCACCTACCAGATATGTACCTAGCATTGAGAACGAACATTAAAATTTAACCCTTAACCATTTTATAGGGTCCAGTAAATCAAAGAAACAACCCAAACTTCATATCTGAGCTTTCAAGATCACTTACACTTCTAATCAGACGAAAATATGAACGGGCTCAAACTTCACTGGATATCTGAGGGATTCAGATCTAACCTTTGACAAAGAAAAATTCACAAAATTAATACTCTATAGGTTCGACCACCACCGTGAAAAAGAAAAGAAAAACAAAATCAAATTAGATCTAAACAACTTACACTTCCAAGTTTCTAGATTTGGAATAACGAATCAACAGAAAATGGATGAACACTTCAGTCAGCCAAGATAGGAGGCTGATTTCAGCAACAAAAATGAGAAACGTTCTCATTTTGGGTCGATCAAGATGAAAAATCATGTCCCATAAGTTGGTGCACAAAAATCTCGAATTCTTGAAAATAAAAACGCTCACCATTTAATTATATTACATTTTTTAATTATTTTTTCAAAAAAAGGAGAAAGGGCGTTCGATTATTTTGATTCAAGGAGAAAATCGTACCCGGTAAGTTGGGGTACAATTTCTCAAATCCTCAAAATAAAAAAATATTGTCTTGGTCTTAATTATTATTTTTATGTACTTAAGCCAAAAAATGGATGAGTGTATGTAGCAATTATATACAATGTATGATGATGGAAAAATTATGGTATTAACAAAATAACATAAATAATAAAATAGAATGAAAATAATATAATGAGGACAAATAAAAATAAAGAAATAAAAAATATTAAATTAATAATATTATATAATAATACTAATAGTGAAATAATATAAAATGCATGATAATAATATAATTACATTCATAAAATATTGATTCTTTGAGCGAATTTTAACAAAATTAATATTAATTAGCAACAATGATTACTTAATAATATTAATAGTATCAATAATTAAAAATAAAAGACCCAATAAAACAATTGGGAAATTCATGGGCAAGAATATAAATAGCACAAATTATAAATGCTAGAAATTAAAAGAAGAAATAAATGGGCTAACTTTAATAAATAAAAGGTTGAATTAAAATTTGAACAAAATTTAAAGCATGAATTAGAAAAAAAAATCAAAGAAAAGGGAAAAAAAAGGATTAAATTTGAAAATATAACAAAATTAAAAGCCTAAATTCTAAGGAAATAGAATATAAAGGATTAAATTAAAATGAGATAGAAAAGTACAGGGACTCAGAATACAATTATCCCGACTACATTAAACACATGTCATTCCCTCAGTGGGTTAAGGGACTAAATTGTGCAAGAATAAAATAAAAGGGAAAAAATAGAATAAAATAAAAAGGAAATAGGAAGAAATTAAAAAAAAGGTAAAAAAGTGGAAGGACCAAAATGGCAAATAGACCATCAGTGTGAAAACACTGGGTTGGATTTTCGAGTTTGCCACAACAGCGTTGTTTTGGACATTTGAAACCAAGCCCAAAACGACGTCGTTTTGGGGGCTTATATAAATTAAAAAATTCCAAAAAAATCATTTGGTTTTAGTTTTTCAAAAAAAATTCCCCTTTTTCTTCTTTTTCTTTGAAACTCCCCCTCTCTCGCTTTAGCCACAAGACCGTCGCACGCTGCCACGGCCACCGGTTGGCTGTCCGGAGACCACCACTTACGGTGGTCGAAAAATAAAAAAGACCCTTTTTAGAATCCTTTCGAAACCTTAGAGTTAGTTATAGGGATGAAACATCCAAAAAAGGCCGAGATTGGCCAAAAAGAAGAAAAAGGAAAAAAAATAATTTGATTTCTTCCCTCTCCGACGAGGCCCTCAACGGAACCCCAAAGGGGTTTTGAGGCTTCTCAAATTGAAGGTGGTTCTTGACGACGGCTCTTAATAGGTAAAAATTTCAACTTTATGTTTATTATTATTTTTTCGAAATAAAAAAATAAAATAAACTATCTTTTTTTTTTTAAAACTTCGTTTTTTTTTTGTATTTGATTTCTTTTTTTTTTTTGTTTACAATTGTCTTCGGCTTTTATAGCCAAACATATATTACAAAATATACATTTTCTTTTCTTGCTCTTTGTTTTCCTGCTTCTGTTTCTTTGCTTCTTGTTTATGCTTTTTTCCTTTTTTGCAGGTGTTTGGGGCAGTCAATGGCGATGGAAACCACGCCTTACTATTTCAGTGAAATGAAGGTAGACCTCGAGCAACGCGCTTGCTGACTTGGAGAGGAGCGATGGCGGCGGCTGGTGAAGTCTTAAATAGTTAGGGTTTCTTGTTTAGTTTTTACGTTTTGAACTTTTAAGGTTTTTAAGTTAACAGATTAGATATTTAAAGTTTTGGGCTTGTAAATGGACTTTTATTATTTTTATTTATTTGTTTTTGTTTATTTTTATCTAAGCCAGATAGATTTGGGCCATTACATATATAAATTATTATTATATTCACATCAAATACAGACAAGCAAGTGGTTTTTTGTTTTCCTTTTCAAAAGGAGAAATCAATAGTAAAATTGGAGAGTTTTGATATCACATATCATTTACTTTAGAAAGTAAATGTAATTAAAAAAAAAATGAAATATTATATTTAACTATTAAAGTTATAACTTGATTCTCTAAAAGGATTATATATTGATCCATGAGCTGGCTTAAGCCTAGCCAAGTTGGTTCATGAAATATTTTCTAGGGTTGACTTTCTATGGATTTGGAAGAAGGTAGCGAAGCTCTACGAGGCATGTGCTCCAGATGTTTGGAACTCATCTCATGATTAATAAACAATCAACTTTTAAAATCATGTATAAATATATTATCTTCTAATATAGTTTAACAATTATACAAAATGATTTTACAATGTGGTAGTAATTGGTTTAGGTAGAGGAAAAACATGACAATTCAAACTTTCAAAATTATTTACTTTGATTTCATATTATATTTCCTATCAGTCAAATTCTCAAAGGACAAAAATTATCCTTCAGCCTACTCTTAGATTTGATTTACACTCCAATCTCTATATTTTCTTATAATTTTCATAAAAATATTCTTTTTTCATTTACTTAGCCGAATCCCAAGCGGTCAATCCAATATAACTTGGTAATGCGAGGATAAAAATAAATACCGTACCAATACATAAATATTTTATAATTTATAAGAATAATATTTGATGTATTATCGGTGTATAAGTTTCATGCACCATTTTATTAAATAATAATATACGCCATCATTAAATTAAATAAAAAATATGACAGACTTGTAAATAAATACTAGTAATTTTATTTAAACATAATTAATTATTAATTGTAATTATTATAAATACATATTAATAACTCTAGGATTTATAATCTTGAGTTTAAGGTCTCAAGTTTAAAGTCTAGGATCTCAAGTTTAAATTTTAAAATTTTAACATTTATTTAAAATTAATTATTATTTAATTATATGTAAATAAAATCATTAGTATTTATTTATAATCCTCCTATTATTTTTATTTTATTTAATGATAAGATGTCATATTATTATTTATTGACTATAAATGTCTCCCTAATTTATTATTTAATGATAAGATGTGATTAAAATGCATTTGATTAAAAGCCTAATGATAACATAAAACCCACATGCATGTTATAGTGTTATTTTATTACTATTTTTTAATTTCTGGTATTTCCTTTTAAGCTTTTTTTAAAGCATTCAAATCATGGGTTTTTTTTCTTGTAGGTGTACAATGCTTCAACTTTACTCTTTACTTATTTATTTATTCTTTTTTGGAGATGTAAACAAGCTGCTCTTTATTTATTTACTTTGGAGTGCTCTTAATCCCGACTTGGAACTCTTAATTGTGGGTGTAATCACATGTTCTTTTTAAATATTTCCAAAAATTACATAAATTAAGATTCCAAATTTAGTTTTATGACTTAAAAATAGTTTTATGAATCATAGTAAGTAAACCCAAATTGTATGATTTTGGGGAAAGAAAAAACTCAAGTTGTATGATATATTATTTTATTAAAAATGTAACAAAAACAACGTCAGGCTCTATTTAAATTAGTCACACTACTTTATTGTTAATTAATTTTTTAATCTTTTAATATCTATCTATATATTTGTTATAACAATTAAGTAATATAAAGTGTAAAATAGTACAAAGATGACAGCTTACACCTTAAGAGATGCAGAGAGCTGCTAGGATGGGGCGATTCACACCGTATATAGTGTAGTGAGCATTTAGAAGTAGTAGTTTGAGAGGGCTGAGGTTGTACTTGAGCAGAGTATGGATATGTGTTTAATGATTTGTCCACTCTCTTTCTAAAAAAAAGGGGCATTTATAGATTGAGGGCTTAGAATGGTGCCTTTATCCCATAATTACCTCATTGGTAGAGTCCATTTTAAACTTATATTAGGGTATGATCCAGATAGGATCATCCTCAAGGTTGGTGAGCTTAGGAAGTTGAAAACATTAATGTGATTGGATCTAATGTGACAGTTGTCCTTGGTAGCAATGCTCTTTCCATAAATGTATCTGTAATGGCATAGTGTGCTCACATGTAGGAGGCATAGGAGGTGCTTAGGTGCAAGGGTATAAAAATTGTCCCCCTAGTTGAAGAAAAGTTTATAAAGTAAGCTTCTCTAAAAAGACTATGATGTTAGAGTGGTAGGGTGTGACTTTGGGAAGGTGGAGATTGATGTCTTTTGGTATATCGATGGTAAGGTTCAATGATTACTTTTGCAGTGATTTCAAAATTTTGAAACATCGTCTTTAATGGGCGTGATTACTAATACAACTTGTTTAATTAGTTAGCAATCATGCCGCTTTTAGGGATCTTTTGTTTCTTCTATCCTTTATTTCTTTTAACCAACATGTTTCTTTTTTTATAAAAAAAGTCCCTTAGGGCTTTTTTTTAGGGGAACTTTTGTTTCCAACTTTCTTATGTGTCTTTCTATTTTCCCAAGTGTTTTTATTCTTTAGCTTGTTCCTTCTGTTTTCTGAGTTCATCAAATTCCTTTTTTTTTTTATTTTGGTGAGTTTTTAGTTTATTTTGTCATTACTTGAGTCTTATCATTTTGTCACTTTTCTTTCATGTTTGTTTTGCATTAGTGGCAGATCTATTAATAAAGTCCAGTAAGAGGAAGAAGAAATCAAGTGGATGATTGTCTCACTATTAGCAACCAGGTTCTTTGTACCATCATGGAGGATGATATGTAGTGAGTCCTTTAGTTGAAGGGACTGATGATCCCAATTATTGCTATAAGTATTTCATTAGAAGCAGAAAAAATCAGTTAGTTGATGTTGTAGATAATGGAAAGGGCATATTTTGCCCTTGTACATTTCCTTATTAAGCTTTCATCTACTCTTGCATCCATGGTTCATGAGGTTTTCACTTTTTTTGGTGTAGAATCAAGGTAGCTGGCTAGAGGTTCTTGGTTTCTATTAATGGCTTTCTTTCTAGATTGTTGCATAAGGGAAAAAGCCATGCAGTTAACCTTAATTTCGTCCAGTACTCCTACGAGCAATATCTGTAAGGACTACTATTTTTAACAACATAAATGGGTCGACGTACCCATATTCACAAGTGGATATATTTACGTAGAAGATCATCTGAGTATCTTCCCTTTTTTTGACAATGTGGAAGGAAGCTAGTACTTGAAAATTGATCAAAAGGACCAATCTAAAGAATAAAATTGTTGTGGGTTAGTTCAACCATTATAAACAAGGTAAGTGCTTCTTCATTACTAAGTTGCTAAGGTTCAACCTCATTTGGGTCAACTGTTTTAAGGGGAAGATTCCTAATGATGTAGTTTCTACCAATGTTAAGTATTTAAGGGACCAAATAAACTTTGTAGTGTGACCTACACAAATAAAAGGTTGGTTGCTGGAAGTTGCTAATGAGTTGAGCCAAATGATAATAGGCAAAATAAAGCGACATGAGACCCTACAAAAAAAAGACTTCTAGAAAGTAAAAATGGTTGTAGATGTTGCCACATAAGAAACCTTATAGTGTGACCTACAATTGTTGTCTACTGAATATCAAAATAGTTAATGGAAGTGATTGATTGCTGTGGTCACCATGGCTCGTGTAACAACTCATTGTCAGTAAAATCGGAACAATGGTTTTGAGACCACAAATCTAACAAGTAAATTTTTATTTTATTATTTTAATGTCTACAGTATAAATTAGGGTCGTATAAAAATTTGGTTAAGAAATTGTGATGTTTGATACTTAATTTAGTAAAAAGGACTAAATCGTAAAAGGTGAAAAAGTAGAGTTCTATTAGTTAATGGTATCTATTAGCTATGAAATTAAATGGTAAATGGGTTTATATGGTAATTAGACCATTATTATTAGAAGTGGACATTCATGGACATAAAATTAAGTGAATTTAAAGTAAATTAACAAGGTTAGATATGTAACTTAATAAATATGTTAAGTAAAATGAAGAAAACAAAAGATATAATCTTATTTGTTGTCTTCTTCCACTGAATATTAAGAGAAAGAAATTCCATAGAAGCTTACTAGGTTCGACAAACTCTCTTAGCTTGCATGTAAGTGGTTTTTGTCATGTTTTTAATTATTTTTATGTTTTTGAAGTCATTGTAGCTTAATTTAACTAGCCTAGGGACTAATTTACAAAACTATTAAAGGTTTAGGGTTTTTCCATGAATATGTTTGTATGATTTTTAAAGTTTAATGAAAGATTATAAGTCCTTATTGTTAATAAACAACTTCTGTAAAGTGATTTTTGATAAAATTATCATTTAGGGACTTAATTGTAAAAGTAGTAAAATACCAAGATAAATTTGTGAAATTTTGATTTGTATGAGGTTGTATAAGTCCCTAGGTATTTCGGCTAGCATGAAATATGGATGAAATTGCATAAATGTCAATTTATGAAATTATAGAAATCTAACGATGTTTTAACGATTATCGAGCCTCGTTTGAACCTTAGGAATATATAAGATACAAATGTCATGTCATTAGGGTTACCATGTTTTGGGTACTGGTCTTGAATGTCCTATCGATGGCTGAGTTCTAGCATTTGTTGCGGATACTCGTCAGCTTGTGTGAGTGGTATCGTGTAGCTTACATTCCGACCGTCAGCTTGTGTAAGCAAACCCATTATATGGTTCGAGTGAGTAATGATGTAAGGGAAAAGGAAATAAATGGTTTTGACCATGTGTTTAGCACACTTTGTGTGAGCTTTCCCGCGTATCTGATATTATTTTAAATGGTTCAATGGGCATGAAAAAGGAAGGGACGATAAGTGTTCCAATGGTTATGTTATAAACCTATAGAAAGATATGAAATGATCTATAAATGTATATCTATGTTTATGGAAAGTATGAACCCAATGGCATTATATTCATGTGAATTTACTTTACCATGTGATAATTCTATTGAATTATTTATTAAAGCACTAACAACTGTTGTTGATGATGCTTAGGCTTGTGCCAAGCTATTGGTTGGATTGTATCATGTTTAATTTTAAAGTTTTGCATTGAAATGGTAAGTTATGTTCATGATATACAAACTTAATAAGCATTATATGCTTACGTAGTTTTCTTTCCTATGTTTTATAGATTATCGGAAACTCGATTGGTTTAGAAGCTCATCGAAGACCTATCACACTATCTAGTGATTATATCGGTAGATTTTGATATTTTGGTCAAGGTTATAATGACATGTATAGGAACTTATGTTTAAAGTTTGACTTGAGTGCTAAATATTGAATTTGGTATGTATATATAAGTTGGTTGCTTGGTACCATTTGGAAATGATTAGTTTGTGTCATTTATTTGATTATGATGCATGTGAGTAATGGTCCAAATGGTAAATTTTTATGGTCATAGTATATGGTCAATTATGGTATGTTTTGGTATGAAAATTAGTTAGTTGTGTACGGTTGATGAATGGCCAAATATGCACAAGCTTAGATATGTTAAATGGTTTATGATTGAGATGTCTTATTGACATATTGGCTATACGGATTAATGGTTTAGTGAATTGGTCATTTTATGCATATTTGGGTATGGTTTAATGCTTTGGTCATATATGCAAATTGTGTCTAGGTACATGTTTGAATTGGGTGAAAGAAATAGCTTGATTTTGGCCAATTTCTTGTCCACATGGCCTAAGACATGGGCATGTGTCTCAGTCGTATCTAACACACGGTCATGTGACACGGTCGTGTGTCCCCTGTAGTTTTTAATGGTTGCAAGTCAGGCAGTTACACGGCCTAGTTCACGACCTGGCACACAGACGTGTGGCTTGGCTGTGTGACCCAAGTTAGAGAGTTACACGGGCACGGACATGGGTTGGGACACGGCCGTGTGCCCTTATTTCGATTGTTACACGGCCTGAGACACAAGCGTGTGTCTCAGCCATGTGAGTCACACGGCCTAGCCACATGGCTGTATGACCTTACAATTCCTTTTTTAACTTATTCTTAAATGTTTCAAATGTTTTTGATTTAGGCCTGAATCATTTTTAAAGTATTTCTAAGGCCACGAGGGCTCGATTAAGGGACAATATGCATGTATGTGAATGGATTATGTTATGATTATTGTAATGTTTGGAAATGAATGTTTTTATGTTACCTTTTTACGGTAATATTTCATAACCCTATTCCGGCGACGGATATGGGTTAGGGGTGTTACATTTAGTGGTATTAGATCTACAGTTTAGTTGGTTCTCAGACTTAACGTAGCGTATACGAGTCTAGAAATACATACCATTATATAACCTGTGCTAGTGTGATAACTCCTAACTCGATTTGAATTATGCTTTTATATAGATAATGTTATCCAACCGAGCTAATTCTGATGAGGCTGAAAGTAATGCGCAAGCCTCCATTCACGGAGTAGCGTCGAGTGGCAGTGGCCCGTATCTGAGGGCCGGGGAGGAGAGGCTAAGGAAGCCTTCTTCTAGATGATGAATGAATGGTTTACCGAGTCTGTATGAATGAACTCAATAGCTCAACGACCTCCACCCCCACTTGTTCCCCAATCGGTACTCATAATTCTTTAGGGTTTGGAACTAGTACGATTGAACAAGCTTCCAGTCTATAAAATCCATAAATATGAGGCTGAAGAGTTTAGAGCTACGCCTGAAGATGGTCCGGAGAGAGCCAAGTTTTGGTTAGAAAATACAATCAAGGTTTTCGATGAGTTATCTTGTGCAGAGTGCATGAAATATACTATTTCCTTATTGAAAGACTCAGCCTATCAGTGGTGGAATACTCTAGTTTTGATTGTGCCGAGAGATTGGATTGATTGAGAGTTTGCCAGATAGAATTTCGAAAGAAATACGTAAGTTAGAGGTTTCTTGACAAGAAATGTAAAGAGTTTCTAGAGTTAAAATAGGGTCAGTTGACAGAATCTGAGTATAAAAGAGAATCTATTCGATTGAGCAAGTATGCTCGAGAATGCATATCGATAGAGGTTTCTATGTGTAAAGGATTTGAAGATGGATTGAACCAGGATATCAAGCTATTAGTCATGATTCTAGAATTGAAAAAAATTGTTGTGACAGCCTTAAAGCGACCCTAGTCGGAATGTGGTTTCGGGACCACAAAATCGAGGCACAAAAATAATTTAATAATTATTTTGATGCCTATAATATGTGCAAATTCATGTGTGACATTTTTTGATGTTTAATTTAGAGATATGAATGTGAATTCACTAAAAAGGACTTAGAAGTAAACTTTGAAAGTATGATGGGGAAATGTGTGATGACTAGTTAATGTATGCATGTAAAATAAGGGAGTTGCATGTCAAATTTCCCCTTTTAATGATAGTGGACAGTAATGATGACTTTGTTTTGGTATTTTGTGTTTTGTTTGTTAGTAAATAATGATAATAATATTTGTTTATATTAAAGAAAATAGTGTCATAAAATAAAGATGAATTAAATAATAAGAGAGGTGATAAAAACAAAGTTACTCATTTTGTTCTTCCTTCATTGCCGAAACTAAGACAAAGAAAAGAGAGGATTCAAGCTAGGCATTCGGTCATTATAGGCTTGATTAAGGTATGTTTCCATGTGATTTTTTTTTTGTGTAATTTTGGTGAAATTAAGTTCCTCATAAAGCTATTGATTGAACCCACACATGAATTTTTGATTTTTCTTTATGAAATATACATTCGGTCATGGCCTTAAATTGCCAATTTGATTGTGTTTTGTTGTTCATGAGTTTCTTGTAATTTTATCTTAAATTCACCAATGCATTCCTTGATTTGGTGGTGGTTTCATGCTCGGTATTGGATGAGAGGTCACAAATGTGGAAATTTTGATAGAAAAATGATGAATTTCGAAATGTGATGTTAGAACTTGATAAATGAGAGTATGAGCTAGTCAACTTTGCTATGAGTGGCAAATATGAGTGAAACTTCATTCGGCTATTATGGTGTAAGGTAAGGTTGTGATTAATTTTGGAAATTTATTTTTTAAATGTTAGTATGTGTTAGAATGAATGCCGAATAAAGACTTAAATTAAGAGATGAATAAATTGTTGCTATTGGAGATATGGATGCTTTCGGCCATGATTTCTTGTTTTTGTGTTATAAATTGAGTGTAAAATGCATTGATGAATAAAAGGTAGTAAAGGATTGTATGTGGTTTTAAAATTTGTTAAGGGTGGCTATAGATGACTAAAATGAGTAAGTTGAATTCGACAATTAGAGTGAAGTATGAGACTTGTGTTTAATTATGGAATTCAAAAAAAAAAAATTTAGATTGCTAGTATAAGTTTATGTACTTGCCGAATTTGAATCAAAATGAGAGATGGTTAATTCAATGCTTACTTAGCCATGGGTTAGGTTCTTGAGTTGATGAGTATTTGATTTGCATTCGGTCATTGAGATAAGTCATGAAATTTGTTATAGATATTAGAAAAGAATGTTTAATTGCTAGAATTGATTTATGAAATTGCCGAATATGATTTAATGAAATAAATGATTTGGCTTGATATGTTCTTGTTGAATTATTATAAATTAGCTATAAGAGAAACTAAGGATGAATTTGGTTTGGATGGTTAGTTAATGATATATATATATATATATATATATATATATATGGTACAAATTGAGTTGTGAGTTGTTAAAATGAAGTGTTAATGTGCATTATGTACTTGTACATGTTTTCAACTAAGGAAATTTGACATGAAATTTGTATGACCTTGAATGATGAATGGCCGAGAGAACTATAGTCATACATGGAAGAACATCAAATCAAATGAGTGTGTGTAGTTAGTAGATAATGGCATTCGGCATTATGGAGTTAAGGTTTTAAAATAAATGCATTGGTTATATTACTTTGATCTAGGCCAAATGAGTTGATTATTACTGACTTGTGTGATTCATTTAGCTAAATGGAACATTCGGTTGGGTCTATTAGCACAAATGATTTGGTATTGGTTGTTTAAATGATGTTATTTCATAGTTAAGTAGAATTGGAAGCTTAATAAATAGGCTAAAGATGATTCAAGGCTTGTATAAGCATTCGGCCATGACTAAAGTGTGTGAAATTTTAATAGTTGAGGTACTGTGTAATGAGTAGATATACAAATATATGGGTGTGAATTTTGGTAATTGAAAGTTTGGCTAAACATGATTAGAGTGCTTCTTGATAATATAATCTTCAATGGTCGACTATAATTACATGTTACATGTGAATAATTGATTTTCTTTTTATGTAGTAGCTGTATAGGTGTACTGGGAAAGGAAACTATCCTTGATGGATTTAGCCATGCCATTATTAAATTGAACCTTACGATAATGTGATTTAAAGGCTAAATTAAGGGAACGAAGTTGAGAAACAAATGTTTTAAAATACTTTATGTGACATTCGGCCATGGAGGAATTTGTTATGAGAATTGAATGATCAATTCATGTGTATATATATACAAATGTCTAAAGTGAATTTAAATAATAAGCATGAGATTGAATCATAGTATGTTTCTTTTATTTTTTTGTATATGTATTCGTGCACTGTGTTTCAAATAAGGGCAAGGTGTTCGGCCATTTTGTAAAATACAAGGATCACACTTGTGTATGTGTGTTATTGCTATGAGAAGTATATGTGTTCTTATTTGACTATAAGTGAAAATGATCAATTGAGATGTTTGAATAAGGATTAATATAATTAAATTATTATTTAGCTCAAGAGCAAAGAGGAACAAATTCGGATAAAGGGAAAGCTAAAGTGGTTCAATAGCTGACTTATAGTTTCTCAGAAAAGTTCGAGGTAAGTTTTGAGTAATTGAATTTGGTATTTAATTTAAAATGACATGATATACATGTATAAGTTTTGAGTAATTGAATTTGGTATTTAATTTAAAATGACATGATATACATGTATGATAGATGAATGATGTCCTATTGTCTTTACCATAATAAGGTTATTGAGAAAGAAACCTTATACATGTTATGTAGCCGAATGGCTATTAGAGAAATGAACAAAGAAAGAGACTGGGGATATATGCTTATGTGTGTTTGCTTATTGAGATGAAAGTTTAGTAAAAGAAGTATACTTGTATTAGATTTGAATGATATTTACGACACAAAGTCAAGGAGCATGTTATATGTCTATATGCGAATGAGTTGATTGAATTACAAATGTGATTTTGCAACGTGAAATGTGGTAACATGTGAATAAATATGCATAAAACCTTGTGATGTGAATCCGGGCTTAAAGACCTGATGGCTAGGTGCGGAGATTATGTCCGGGTAAAGACCCGATGGCTATGTGCGGAGATTATATCCAGATTAAAATCCGCTGGCTTTGTGTGGAGATTTCATCCGAGCTAAAGGTCTCACAGATGATTCGAGTAAAGTCTAAGACTAAAAGACTTCACAGTAAGAATTGCTAATAAATATGCTCAATGCGATAAGTTAAACAGGTATGTACTCTGAGCTTATATGTCAGCTTGATTTGGGCTAAATCATAAGGTTGTTATGTGATGCATACGTGAGTAAACGATAAGACTGTTTTTATGATTATATGGCATCGGGTCAATGTGAAAGGTTATGTGAAATTATGCAATATATCTATGTTTACATGAGCTCACTTTCAAGTGGAGGTTTATCTCCCTATTGTTTATGATGAGAATGTGTATATTCGGCTAAGGGGTGATATGCCCAAAAGAAGAGTGAAACAAAAATGCGAACAACCATGTTATAAATTGATTGTTATCTATTGACATTGATTAAAACTTACTAAGCATTGTAATGCTTACTCCGTTTACCTTGTTTCCTCTGTTTTATAGATCTCATTTTGAAGCTACGGACTCGGGGATTGAAGCTTTAATCACCTACACTATCGTCGTTATTTTGGTACATTTGATAGTTATTTTGGAACAATGGCATGTATAGGCTAATCTCCTTCCTTTGAATCGAATTACATTTTGAAGTGTAAATATTCTAGCCATGCGAAAATGGCTTGCTTTATCTCTAAGTATGAGTATATGTTTTGTTGGAAATTTTATGTGGCTTGTTACTTTGATGCATGTGTTATATGATGTGATGATGGTATGCTTAATACTTAGAAATTCGATTACACCTATTGGTAAGTAGTAACTTTGTAATTTGATAGTGCTCCTATAGTAAATTATTGAGAAATGGTTGCAATGGCTGAATCACTTATAAAGCTAGATTGTTCGGTTATGGAAATTAAAGTTGATCACTAATTGTAATTTGATGTACAACCAAATCTATGTCTTGTATGTATCTATGAACCTCGGTAAGTTGTGTTTAGTTATGTAATACCTCGAAACGCTTTTTCGGCGACGGGCAGGGGTGTAGGGTGTTACATTTGTTGTTCTAGTTGATCGAGCGCATAAAGCTGAAGAATTGAGTAAAGCTAAAAGAAAAGTTAATTATGAAGCTGGTGATTCGGGTAAGAAATTAGCAGGAAAATCATATCAATCGTCGTTAAAGAAGTCAAAAGAATAGCACGGTCATTCAACAGCTTCAATGGGTTACTCTGGTAGAGATCAAGGAAAACAACATACGAATTCAAAACCTCAGGCTACGTCTGTCGCGAGCATAGGTGGTGCTAAGAGTAACAAGCCTAAATGTCAATAATGTGGATGTCGACACTTCGATGATTGCAAATTGAAAGACGGGGCATGTTTTAAATGTGGTTCGTATGAACATTTTATCAGAGATTGCCTGGAGAGGATTGAAAAAGAAAAGGCTCAAACTGTTCGACCAAGCAACACTGCTGTGAAAGGTAGACCACCACGGAACACTGAAAATGCGAGAAATAGTCGTAATGAGACAAAGGACTTTGCAGTGAGATCCGAGGCAGGAGTACAGGCTAGAGCTTACGCGATCCGTGCACAAGAGGAAACATTAGCGCCAGATGTTATCACTGGTACATTTTCTATCTTTGATATTGATGTTACTGCTTTGATTGACCCGGGGTCAACACATTCATATATATGCACGGCTTTATTACGAGTTGATTTTATATCAAAATTGTTATTATGAATTCCAAATTGGCATTATGGTTTGAGTCAATTCACAACTTGTTAATTGCATATATGTATATATGTTCATGGCAAAAAGAGGTTGAAATGGTTGAAATTGTCATATGTTTGAATGTCAAATAATGATTTGTGTAATGTATAAGTATAATTGATGAAAATGGATAAACTTTATCATATGAAAATGTTAGAATGCTAAATTGGTTGAATTGGAATAAATGTTGAATTATTTGAGTGATTTGACTAGGTACCATTTGGAACATTTCAAAACAAATGGTTACGTCGCAACATTAAGTCCTTATTATCGACGTTGCGATAAGGAACCCCCGAAGTTTCAACGTTAACATCATAGTTTTGGCAAAATTTACAAATTGGTCATTAATCGACCTCGAGTCATTTGAAGAGCTTTCGTAAGCTTGTATAAGACCCAGAAATGAATGTTTATCATATTATGAGTGAGTAATATCATACCGTGCATATGGTAGATACAAAAATCAGCAATATGCTTAACATGCAATTCATAAATCAATATTTGTTTGCATATTCAACATTTAAAGGATATCATATCGTGCATTCAATCAACCTATATAAGATATACAATCAATCCACACATACATATCTAATTAACAACATTAGGTCTTTTAACATACAACAATGTCTTTTTAATACTTACCTGGTTCAACACTCCCTTAACATCACTAGGCCATTCGACCAAATCCCTAAAACCAACAAATAACATGTTGTATTAATCAATTATATTAACTGAATACCTCTAAACACACAACAGAATGACCTACACTTAATCTATGTAGAGGATGGTTTAAGAGCGGAAAATAATGGCTGCCGAATGTTGAGGGAATCAACCACGAGTCGCCAAAGGGCTGTTGAGAAGTGTTGCTATTGTTGTTGGCTGGTGGTACACAAGGAGCAATAGAATTTGATGGCTGCTGATTGCGTGCCACAAGATGTGATGGCTTCTGATTGCGTGCAACAAGATGCGATGGTTACTGCTGTTTACGGCATTGGGACGTACGGTTGGTGCGGTAGTGGTTTGGTGGTAAATGTTAAAAGTTGTGGTTCAAAAGATAAAAAATAATGGCTAAAAAAAAATCAAAAAGAGGGAAGAAGAAAGAGGAGGAAATGATAGAGGAGTTACAGCAACCAAAATAAAAACAAACGTGAGAAAAAAAACAAAGTGGAGAATGTGGAGGAGAGGAAGACAGCAACAAGGAAGAGATTTTAGGGATAATTCTCAAGCTTTTTTTAAATAAAAAAATCTATTTAGTTAATCAAATCTTATCATATCTGATCAGTTGTTATCCTATCAAGCTACTAAGAGTTTAAATGTAATCGGTTTTGGGCACAACAAGATTTGGGGTAAGCTAAACCTTTACCATTGAACTAGACCTGTCCATAGGTCGGGCCACCCAATCCAATCCGAAGGCCCTCCCAAAATATGAAAGGGTTTGAGAAAAAATATAAGCCCAAACAATGGGCTTGGGTTTAAGAATAAGACCCATTTAAAAAATACGTCGGGCTTTGGGCAAGGATTTTTCAACCTAGGCCTAGCCCGACCTGATTTTATTAACCTAAATTTTTTACCCTTGTTTCCAACAGACCCAATCCTGCATATTCCCCTTTTCCTTTCCAATCCCTATTTCCCCTTCTTTAACCCTTAATCTTTAAATTTTTTCCTACTTGGTTTTTTGCCACTATTGCCACTGTTGCTTCTCTGCCTTCTGCTACTTTTCGCTTATTGCTTCTTGTTTCTTTGCTATTGTCGCACTACTGTTGTAACACCCCTATACCATGTTCGACTCAAGGAACTTGATATAGAAATATTACATTTGGTGCCAAAGTGATTCTTGGCTAATCACCAATATGCTTAAACATAAAAACAAATAATAAATTTAAATAATTTATATTTTAGTCCCTACTACTACTTGGAAAATAATTGATCTTCTTAAGTACATGCCATTCTATTCAAAATTTTAAAACATACCCTTTTGATACTTGGAGATGTGATGAGATGAATGCTCATAATCTCAAATACAACTCTTTAAAATTTATGTACCTAATCTGCGCACAGAAACTAACCGTACACTGAGTATACACCCAGTGGAATTACTATAATTCAAATACTTAAGGTAAAAACAATAAATATGCATATTTAATCCTACCACCATTTTACTTTCAATAAATCATTCATGCATTTAAACTTTAAATTTTCTTAATAATATTCATCTTAAATAGCTTTTCTTCATTTTGATTTACATATCATCCCACTATATCAATATCCATTTCATGCATTTCATTAATAACCATTTCATAAAACCATTATTTCATACATTTCATTTCCATATCTCAATTCAATATCTTATTCCATTTCATATCTAAAATCTTACAACATTAGTCTTTCAATAATCAATTCAAACATTTATACCAACATATTTCAATAATAATTATAATTAATTCATAAGATTATATTCAATTAACTCATACATTATTTCATTATTTCCAATTCATTTTATTTTCACTTCTCATTTCAATAATTCATTCCATTTTATAAATAGGATCATTCAATTTATCAATTCATTCCATATCAATTCTATTGCCAATTTGTTCCTTTACCCCTATTGATGTGACTCGGACTTTTGGTGGATATGCGGATCCAACCAAAACACACCAGTACGGCACCCAGTGCCTCATCAGATAGTTTGAAGCAATAGTTGACACCCAGTGTCTCATTGGCCAAGCCGAAGTAAGTTGGTACCCAATACCTCATCGAATCTATCTAAAGTAATATAATGACACCTAGTGTCTCATCGACTCGAGATCAAAGTATCCCTGAACACTTCCAATCCTATGATATGCCAACTATATCCAACTTAGCCCGACTAGTTAATAGGGTATTTAAATCACATTTCCATTCCATTCAATATTCATCTCAATTTCAATTCAATCACAATTTCTCATATTCACAATTCAATTCACTTTCTCAATTCAATATGCATTTCAATTGTTCACATAATCACAATTCAATTTAATTCCATTCAATTCAATTCAATACTAATACTTACCTTAATTTACTTACCATGCATATTAACTTAAAATTTAAAAATTAATAATAATTAAATTTGAATTATTGTAATATGAACCGTAATTCTTGATTTACTCCTCGTCCACTTTCTCCTTTTCCTTTTTGGCTGATTCTTCCGGTACAATATTAGCTACGAAAATTTAAAATCATTTACAACATTAATACAATTACTAATTCACATAAATTACTTTAAATTTTCTATTCAAATTATGCCTCAATTTCAATTTAATCCCTAATTAAAATTATTTCTATTTCTATCACAATCTATACCTTATTTTCACTTTATTTATACTTATAACTTAACTCTCAAATTTTCACTAATAAACCCTAATTTTGAATTTCTTACAATTTAGTCCTTATTACATCAAACTTATAACTTATTTCACAATTTAATCCTTCTCCCACTTCTAACTTGAAATTCTATTAATTCAATCCCTAATTCACACTTTTACTCAACAAATTTAGTGTCTAAATATCTAATAACTTTCAAATTTTCAACATATACCTAATAATATTTTATTTTAAGATCATAAAAACTCAAAATTACAAGAAATGAATTAAATTAACTTATCAATTTGAATTTAAACCTTTGAAAACCCTAAATTTTCTTTTTCTTTCCTTTCTTCCTTCCTTTCTCTCTTTTTCGTTTCAATTTGTCTATTCTGTTTCTATTTCTTCTTTTTGTTTCTTTTATTTTAACTTATGCTTCTTATAATAATATAATAATAATATTATCATATAATATTATTTCCTTATTTTGTAAGTAAACATATATATATTACAAATGTATTTATTTTATTTATTACACATGTTTTCACTATTACCACACACTAAAAATTGATTTATTTATTTATTTTTAAGTTATAATATGATATAATATAATAATATATTTAATATATTTAACTCTTTCATTTATGCCGCCTCATTCTCTACAATTGGCTTATTTGCCTAATTAATGCCTTTAGCTATTTGCCTAATTAATGCCTTTAGCTTTTCTTTAATCTATAATTGAGCTTTCACACTTTATTCAATTTAATCTTTTTTCCTAATTACTCTTATTTTACTTTAATTCTCCTATCCAAAACCTAATTGACCACTCAACTAGCTTCATAAATATTTTTAATAAATATTTACGAATCCGTTTCACTAAAATAGAGGCGCAAAAATACACTTTTTCAATGCCTGTGAATTTTGGGTCATTACAATTGTTTCTTTGCCTTTTGCTGGTTTTCGCTTCTTGCTTCTCATTTCTTCACCAGTTGCCACTACTCCTTTTTACTTCTCTGCCTTTTGCAAATTTTGCAACCTCAATTCCCCTACCCACCAATTCACTTATTCATAGAGACGACACCCCACCCCGCTCAGATACCTCTAGCGTCGCTGCTCGTTTGTCTCCCGCTTCATCTGTCAGCTTCTTCGCTCCAACATTTAGCCTTCAGTGCTATTGCCGTTGCACATTATGTTTCCATTGGTATCACAACTATATATTGCAACAACATAGCCTAATACATTGATTCATTATGTGTTTTTTTTTTAAATTTTTTCATTCATTATGTTAGAATATTTCACTTAAATCACTGGTACTTGTTTGATTAGTTACTATCGACTATTAAATTGATTCATGTACTGAACAACTTCAGTGAGGATCTGATCCACTATCTGGTTTGCTAGATTTAAGGTTTTAAATTCATATATATTAATTAGCTGTTAAAATCACAACCAGTTCAAATATTAGTTATTTTTGTATTTATAGACGGTGCATGTAATGGCTAATCAAATCTTTTGGAGTGTTTTATTCAATTTTAACTTGAATTTACAATATTTCGACAGCAAAACTTCATAACTTTGTGTGTTTTGCGAGGAAATTTTTTTAAATTGTATATGTTGAATTATACTAAAGATTGTATAATTTTCTGAACATAGAAAACTTCATTGAATATTATGAAGAGCTGATACATGCATTTATAGAAGTAAACTATAACTTCCTTAACAGACTAACTGCTAGTTAACTACTAGCTAACAACTAACTGATGTATAGCTGACTTTCATTTACTTTAACAGATACTCTAACATTCTCTTGGTCCTGTAATCTTTTGACCTTCATCTCTCGTAGTGACCCTAAGTGCATGTCGAAATTCTGCAAACTGCTTGGGAGTGATGGGTTTTGTGAGCATGTCAGCAATTTGATTTGTTGATGGAACAAAGTTAACTTGTAGGGTGCCATCGAGTACTTTTTCTTGAACAAAGTGATGGTCGATCTCAACATATTTGACTCTTGCATGATGAGTTAGATTTACAGACATTGAGACTGTAGAAGTATTATCACACCAGACCACTAGTGTCTGTTTTATGGTCATGCCAATTTCTTCCAATAGCTATTTGATCCATAACAATTCAAACACACAATTGGCTAAGCTACGGTATTCGGCTTCTGAGGATGACATAGAAACCACTGCTTACTTCTTGGAGTACCAGGCTATTGGGTTTGATCCTAAGTAGATGACATAACCTGTGATGGATTGTCTATCTTCAACTGAGGATGCCCAGTTTGCATCAGAATAGCACACTAGCTTGAACTGCCCTTGTGAGAGAAGTAATTCATAGTCTATAGTTCCAATTAAGTAACGTAAGACACGCTTAGCTGCTCTCCAATGAGTGTCACTTGGAGAGTTCATATACTGACTGAGTTTGTTAACGTAGAAAAATAAGTTAGGCCTTGTAATACACAAACACTGAAGCATTCCCACAGTACTTCGATATAGATGACCATCTACAAATGTTTAACTGTCATCTGAGGCTACCAGCTTAGGCGTGCTCACCATAAGTATAGGTGTAGCAGCAGCACCTACTATTCCTATTTTCTGTAATATTTCCTGAACATACTTCCTCTGATTGAGAAACAGCCCTTGAGATATATACTGTACTTCAATGCCTAGAAAGAAGTTGAGTCTACCCATGTCTTTGAGGGCAAACCTGTCGTGAAACTATAGCACCACACTGTCTATTTCTGTACTTGAGTTGCCAATGATGACTATATCATCCACATAAGCTATAAGGAATAATTGGTTGTCTGAAGAAGTACGAAGGAAAAATGACGGATCAACCTTCGACGCATAAAACTCGAGCTTGTCGATCAAAAACTGTTTGAGTGTGTGAAACCACACACGAGGTGCTTGGTGCAGACTATAGAGAGCTTTGTTTAATTTGCATACCCGCTTCTGGCCATTGGAGGCTGTTACCTCAAACCTAGGTGGCTGGTCCATGAAAATATCCTCAGTCAGCTCCCCATTTAAGAATGCATTATTGACATCAACTTGTCTCAATTGCCAATCAACTTGTCTCAATTGCCAACCCGTCATTACTGTTATAGCAAGTATAGTCCTGATGGTAATTGCCCAAACCATTGGACTGAACGTATCTCGAAAATCAATCTTTGCATACTGAGAGAACCCCTTTGCAACCAACCGAGCTTTGTATCGGTCAACAGTTCCATCAACTTTCTTTTTTACTTTAAACAACCATTTACAGCCAATAATCCTGAGATGGTTGGGGAGAGTGCAAAGACTCTAGTATTGTTTCATACAAGGGCTTGTACTTCATCATGGACTGCATCTTTCTAGTACTTATGAGCCATAGCTGCATGAATATCAGTAGGAGTGTCAAGTGGTGAATATGATGTGGTGATCAGATAGGCATTTGGTTTAAATATGCCAGCTTTACTTTGGGTGAGCATAGCATGTAAGTTCTGTGAGGCAGTAGGTAGTGGTTAAATATGGGCAGTGGAGCTAGAATGAGATGATTGATACACAAGGTCAATGGATAGAGAGTTTACTGGAATAGGTGAGTTGGACAGACTTGTGGTGTGTAAGGGTGGAGATAATTGAAAGGGACTGCTGGTCATAGGAACATTGATGGTCGATTTTCTTGCTTATGTTTGAGAGATAAGACAATTAATTTTGAGCTGGATTGTGGTTGGGACATGGATGAGGCAGATTTGATGTTTACATTTCTGAAAGGGAACATGTTTTCATAAAATGTAACATGTCGTGAATCGACCATTACTAGCTTGACATTGGTATCCTTTATGAAGAGAGGAGTATCCCAAGAAGGTGTAAATAGTAGACCGAAATTGAACCTTATGGCCATTGTATGGTCTGAGATTTGGGAAGCAAAGGCAGCCAAAGGTTCTAAGGAATGAGTAGCTTAGTTTAGTTTGAAAGAGTTTCTCATATGGGGAGATATGGCTTAAGAGGGTAGAAGGTAGCCTGTTGATGAGATAAACAACACAACTAAAAGCATCATTCCAGTAGGTTATAGGTATGGAGGCATGCGCCAGCGTGGAAAGACCGGTTTCAACTATTTAGCGATGCTTGCGTTCAACCAGGCCATTTTGAGATGATGTGTAAGGGCATGTGAACCTCTATATGATCTCATGCTGAGCAAGATACTGTTTTGGCACTTGAAACTCACCCCCTCCATCTGTTTGTATGGTTCGAAGTTGCAAACCAAGAGCTCTCTCAGCCTGTTTGTGGAAATGTAGAAACACAATAAGCACCTCTGACTTCTTGCGCAAAAAAACAAACCTATGTGTATCTAGTGTATGCATTAGTGAAGGCCACATAGTAACGAAACCCATTGGAAATAACTGGTGCTGGTCCCCAAATATTGGCTACCGCTAGTTGTAGAGGTGCAGAGTATTTAGTCGCTGAATTGGAGAATGGTAGCTTGTGTTCCTTTCCTGAGTGGCATGCAAAACAAGTAAATGATTCTTTATTGGCATCGAATGACACATTACAATGCAGTAAAGCCTTGAGCAATGTATTTTTACGAGGATGCCCTAGTCTAGAATGCCACACACTTAGAGGAACAAATGCACTAGTTGTAAGATAGTGAGCTGTTCCAACAGCTTGGCCATTCTTGGCAACATCTTTTAAATGCAGCTTGTATAGCCCATGATGCACTAAGCCTTGAAGAAGCACCTCCTTAGTTCTCAAATCATGTACCTGGCACTGTGTAGGAAGAAACTCAAACATTACCTGGTTATCTCTTGTAAATTTAGACACAGAGAGTAAGTTTTTGGTTATTCCAGGTGCAAACAATAGAGATTTCATGTAAAGCGGTCGCGTTCTAGTAAGCAAAGTGGATTGACCAGAACATAGAATAGGAAGAGCATTACCATTTCCAACATACACCTTACTTGGCTCATTGTGAGAATGACTGTTACCAAGGGAAGCAACTGAGTGAGTAAGATGATGTGTCGCCTCAGAGTCAGGGTACCAGGCATTGTCACCTACAGTTTTAGCTGTGGCGAGAAAAGTATTAAGCTGTGAGGTAGTAGGAGTAGGTGTGCTAGTATGTTGCAAGGAGTTGCCCACAAAAGGGTTTGCCTAGTTAATTGTAAGAACTGATGAATAAGACTAGCTTGACTGAGGAGATGGAAGCATAAAGGGCAGTAGAGATACAGAATGTGGTGCCCAAGGAGATGGGCCAGGTCCATACATACACATGTTGGCCTGTGGTGGTAGCCTGTAACCAGTGCTTTTGTAAGAAGCATCAGACCTGTGGTAACATCGATCAACTAGATGTCCCGTTTTACTATACAACTAGCATTGAACACTTCCAGAAGAACGACCACGCCTGCGACCTCGAGAAGTGGAGGGATAATAAGCTGGTGGTGGATTGTTGCTAACTAAGTCTGCAGATTGTTGAGAAACTAAATTGACAGAACTAGGAACCTCAGCCATTGTGACTTGCTGTCAAGCTTCAGTATCAATTAACATGGTTGTGACACTTTGAACACTGTAGGGAAGTTGACTAGCTACAATGATTGAGATGACAAACTCATACTCAAGTGGCAGCCCATTGAGAATTGCAGTGACATGCTCATGTTCACTAATAATCTCTCCATAGCTGGCAAGATTATCATAGTAAGACTTAACATTTATCAAGAATTCTCTCATAGTAAGATCACCCTTGCGTTGTAAGTGCAAGGCCCGATGTTAAAACATCAGCCGAGAGGTAGTTTTACTGCCATAGAGGGATACAATAGCGTTCCAAATTTGTGCACTTATGTTTAAACCAATGAGATAAAGGAGTATAGCTTGACTTACTGAAAATAAAAGCCATGACGCAAAAGCACTATTTTGCTATTCAAACCTAGTGAACTCAATGTTCTCTTGAAGCACACCATCTTCAACTGGAACCGTTTGAGGAGATGGAACAAAACATAAATCAAGAAAGCTTTGAAGCTTTTAGGTCTTGATTGCCAAAAGAACCTGTTGCCGCCATAAAAGATAGTTGGAATCATCAAGAACACTAATTTTCTTAGTGGAGAAGAACCAACTATCAATGACACCATAGATGAGATTAGAAGCTATTATGGGAGTAGTGGACTGGATAGCAGACAGACTTGTTGATGGAGCCATGAAATTAACCAAAAACTCAAAGCATCAACCCTAAGAGGATATGGACATCTGATACCATGTTGAATTATACTAAAGATTGTATAACTGTATGAACATAAAAGACTTCATTGAATACTATGAAAAGCTGATCCATACATTTATAGAAGTAAACTGTAACTTCCTTAACAGACTAACTGCTAGTTAACTACTAGCCAACCACTAACTGATGTATAACTGACTTTCATTTACTTTAACAGATATTCTAACAGTATACATCAGGATTTTAAAATCCTATAAACTTCTAATGGTTTTACAAACTATTTTTTTATAATTATGATGCTCCTGCCATCATTTAGTAATATTATTATTAAAAAGGAAGGAAAAAAAAATTATTGCCAACTTGGCAGGTTCAACATTTGATACCTAGAATCCTGTCTTCTTCACAGATTTTATCAACGTATTTTTTTCTTTACTACTTGCTAATTCTTGGTTACTTGAGAGAATAAGCTTACATTTTAGCATTTCCTTGATGTATATACATATGTGTTTATTTTAACTTAATTATCAATTTCAAATAACTGTCTTATCCCTTTTTTTAGAAAGCTAATAAATCTCATATGACATTTTCTTTTTTTTTTATTTGGTTTTATTTACTTAGATGCTTGTATTGATATGCATCAATTATGTCTTGTAATTTCTAATATATACATGTATATATATAAATAATTAATTGAAGCATTTATAGGTCAACTCTTTATGCCATGAAATTAATGCAAATATACTTTTGTTTCTTTCCTTGTACTTCATGCCATGAAGTATTCCACTTGAGATTATGATACTATCTTTTTATAGTAAGATGAATTATTATTTGGTTGAAGGTGTTTATATTATTTTAATAATGTTACATTTATATAGTTTCGAATCATAATATTAAAATTATTGAACTTTTTTTTGTATTTATACGAGTTTGAATTAAGGATAATTAATTTAAAGTTTTTATATTTTTATTTTTATTTAAAAATTTTAATTTTGAAATTGATATTATAAAAAGCTTAATTGACATTGATTATCACAAAAGCCAAAGTTGAGGAATTAAAAGCATAAGTTTTTCTTGCATCTCTCTTATGTTCCTTTAATTCTTGATTTCATATCGGGAAGAGATAGGAATGATGTGAAATTATAATTTCATGGAAATTTGTTCATTATATAATGTTGATATTTAATACACATGTGGACTTGTCTGTTTATTTCCTACACATAAATTTGCTTCTTTACAACAATCACCCAAAACGGAAAATACCCATCTCTTCTAACCTTCACATCTTTCTTCCTCTCACTTCAAATCCCAAAAAAAAAAAAAAAAAACCATTTTGTTCCCAGTTTTCAATATATCATCATCTTTAACATTTGTTGTTCATTATGCTACAATGAGAGACATTGTTTCTTGTTTCAGTGAAAACGCAGTAAACGTTTCTCATTCTTCATGTTCTTCAAGCCATTCAAGCAATGATGCTTGTATGATCTCCCCTACATTACTAGTGCCTTCACTCCAGAACCAAGTCTCTGCTATTTACAAAGTCATTCTTTCTACTAAGAAGCCACTCTTGGTTCGGGTCACATGGTGCAAGAACCAAACCGGTCAGGGCCTTATCTTAAACTTTTGTGACGACGATGAAGATGACCCTTCAACCTGCTTTAAACTCAACACCAATTTGAGGTTTTTCAGGAAGAAGAAAGGTAACAAAGTGATCGAAGCTAACCATTCAAAGATTGAAGTCTTTTGGGATCTTTCCACCGCTAAATATGATGCAGGACCCGAACCGGTTAATGGGTTCTATGTGTTAGTCATGGTTGACTCAGAGATAAGCCTTGTTTTAGGTGACATTGATGAAGAAACCGTCACCAGAAAGTTCAAAAAGACGACCCCAGTTGCTAAAGTCTCCCTCATTTCCCGACAAGAACATTGTTCAGGCAATACCCTCTACTCCACCAAGGCTCAATTCTCTGATACGGGCATCGTTCATGATGTTTTGATAAGATTTGGTGGGGAAAATGAAGGCCTAAAGCAGCCTGTTTTATCAGTTTACATCGATAAGAAGACAGTGATTCGAGTGAAGAGGTTGCAATGGAATTTTAGAGGAAACCAGACCATATTTGTTGATGGGTTATCAGTTGATCTGATGTGGGATGTTCATGATTGGTTCTTCAAACCTGTCACGGGTTCTGCAATTTTCATGTTTAGGACAAGAAGTGGATTCGATAGCCGACTTTGGTTGGAGGAGAAGTTGTTGCAGAAAGATCAAGATAGACATGGATTCTCATTGTTGATTTATGCCTGTAAGAACACATAAAAAGAAGCACACTTTGTTCGATGTTTTTGTTTGATTTTTTTCTTCTTTTTGAAAAAATCAGAACTTACCTTTAAGTGTTATTCTAGGCATGTAGTAAGCATAGTTTAATCGATTTATACAATCAATCTAATAGCAAACAAATATGAAGATAAACATGGTTTTTTTTCCATCAAGCATTAAATAAAGTTTGAACGAGCTTTAAGCATGGTTGGACTTGGCATTAGCCAGTCTTCAGCAATGCCCATGGTTCTCTTGGCCCTCTACAGTTTAATATTTGGTACACAAGTTGAAAATCTCGAGTTTCTTCGTCGGACCAATGATAATAAACATGATTCAATTAAAAGAGCGTCAGAATGGCTCCACCTCCTTTCTTTTTACATGTGAAAATTTAACGAGGACAACTAAGAAAATCCGTTTATGACACAGATTTGTGATCTGCTGGCATCTTAAATAGAAATTCTAAATTTTTATGACAGTTGAGTTGATGTTTCTGGTATTGTTCAGACAAACTTAAATTGAGGTGGCCAACACCATTGATCAATGTTCCAATATTGCATTATGTAATGTTGGAGGGAGAAATTTTCAAACATCCATCATAACACAAAATGGCAAAAGTATGTGATTCTTTGATATATGTGCTTTTGTTAGTATTTTTTAGCAGGGAATTTAGTATTATTTTTTCTCTTGAGACCCAAGAGTGATGCTCTATTTGGGATTTGTTAGGAATATTTTATATATAGATCTTGGATTTCATTAAAGTCAAGGAAATAATGTAAGCATTCCCAAAGTTCTCTTTGAAAATTCTATCTTATTTTAACATCCAGAAGGCAATGAACTTGAAATTTTGCCCCTTCCACGGAGGGTGGGGTTTGAGTTTTTGGTTATGTTGGCATGCAGAAAGAAATAAAAATTGATTTTCCACCATAATTTTTTCTTGTTAGGGTGTACAGACTTTAAATTTCTGACATGTTTGTATGATACAACTGAGCTAAGTTTGGAGTTTTTTTTGCAAAATTCGGACCACGGGTCATAATTCCTCTTGCATTTTTCTTGTGACTTGCTTTTATTTTGAACAATCCGTGAGAGCTTCAACACTCTTGAATGGATAAAAACAGGAAATGAGTTTTGGTGCTGGTCTGTTACATCTCCAACACTGGGTTCAACAAGTTCATTCAATTTGACAATATAAAATTAATTAGTAATGAAAGCAAAATTAAAAAAAATAATAATAATAAAATGGTCTCTAGTTTGACCAGTTTCATTGTTTACAATTTTCCAGGACAGTTTTCGGGGCAACCAAACACAACATTTCCAAACTCAAAGAAAACTTTAGAAAGCCATTGCAATTTCCAGAAGCAACATCGTGATCGTGACTCTTTAACCAAACAGTTTCACGTCGCACCCGTGCACTTCGCATTGAAAACCTTAAAGGATATCTATCTGCTTAATGTTCTTGTTTTCTGTTTTCTTTTTCTTTCCCCTTCTATCTCATTCAATTTGCTTTTAACTGAAAAGTAAATGCTATCATATTGTAAAGATTTTGACAATACAATGTTTCTTTCTTTTCTTTTCTCTCACTTTGTCTATGGTTCTCTTTACTTTAATTAAAAACCAAAGATGATGTTGCAGTGCCTGCAAATGGATGCCATCATTGCCATTCAGGCATTCTAGGAATAGGCAAAAGAACTAAACATACTAAAAATTTATGTAAATGTTGAGTTGTAGGTTAATTTGTTAAAGGAATTTGCAACTGCTAGTAGCAATTTAAAATTAAAAAAAGCACACAATGAATACAAATCCATAGATTATGGGGTTTTCTTCAAAAATAATCCATTAAAGAGATAATTTAAGCTCAATTTCACTTAATTTGTTGCAACTTTACTGTCATATAATTATAATAGTTGAACTCATACATGTTACTCTCATGAACAAAACCGTGCCATCTTAATTTCAACACTAACATAAGTTTTGTCTTCAATATATAGACATTTTTTTTGTCTTCAATATATAGACATTTTTTTGGCCTTCATCAATTAAGTTAGTGTGATGAGAACAAGACCTCTAGAAATTTGATTCATATCAATTACCTATAATACTAAGATATTGTTTTTGTTAAATAGAAACTCTTTTCACAGCATACCCCTTCAGCATAAAATGATAATTATACTAGATCGTTTCGAGTTTCTTTATTTGATGAAACATCTTGTATTAACGTAATAATATTCGAAAGAAATGTTAGTTTATATCAGCAAATATAAGATTAGATATTGGGTAAGTTACAGTTGGATCAAGTGACAAATGCAAAATAATAATAAGGGTAAATTACACCAACAGTCACTCAACTTTGGGGTAGCTAACAAAATAGTCACCTTGGTTTCATTTCAGTCACTCAACTTTTGAAAAATAACAAAACAGTCACTAATTAACAGTTTCCGTTATGTTTTAACAGGACTGCTGATGTGTCAAGTTAACTAGCTGATGTGGCCAGTTAACTTGCCACGTTGGATGTCCACGTCAGAAATTGAAAAAAAAACCCTAAAAAAATTCCCTTTTAACAGATAAAAAGAAGAAGAAGAAGAAGAAGAAGAAGAGGAGACTGTAAAAAAAAAAGATACACTGAAGGGAAGCTTTATCTAAGGAATTTGCATCGTTGCTTACTCGATTTGATTAATTTTGCAATTTCATCTTCTTATTGAAATTTAATCAACCAAATCTGTACCAAAGATGAAATGCTTTAGTCGAAAAGTTCATCTTTTCAATAAGAAGCAGTACACTTAAGCACACTACTCAAATGATGCTTCTTCAGTTTTCTTCATCTTAGATTGCTTGACCTGCAACGAAATACAACCATATCTTCAAGTTTATCAATTCTCCTACAACATATACCACTCACTGCATATTTTGTTCTAAAAAGTTTGCTAATAATATCATTCAAACACTCTAAAAATGTTTCGTGCTCTGGGGTAATTTTAGCAAAATTATTGGAAATTATTATTAGTTGTTTACTGCAGACTTTGATGCTTCCTCATTTAACATACAGCCTTATGCAGATCAAGGATTGTGTAATACAAATGAGTCAGTTGCCACATTTTTCCCATCATCATTGCTGTTCCAATGGTAGAATGCATGGATCTCCAGTGTCGAATGACCATAACTAGCTTCTTGGAATGTAGAATACTCTGGTTGGGGATCTAAAAATCTGCAGAATCAAAAAACCATTTGCTTAATTTAGCGAGGTATTTAGCTTGTAACAGATTAACCATAAATAAGCAGTTAAATATCATTCCTGTCTTTGTTGCAATATGCCATCAAACTAACCTTTCAGTTAGACCTTCTTGATTTCCACCATCTCCGACAGTGATGTAAACTGGAGTTGATTTGTCTGGTACAGGGTAAAGTTCGCCACTTGATAATTGTACCTTATATTTGACATTTGATATTGAAAATTCAGAGGAAAGAAGCATGAGCCTTCCTTCCATAAAATAAATGTAGGGTTAGAATGGCCTTACCTTTCAAGGAAACCTCTCTATCAAGAAACCCAAAAACAGAGAAGGAGACTTTGTTTCGTACAGAGTCAAGAGCTTCAACAGCTTGAACCATGTCATTGGTCTTGAAGAAAAGGCACCCCAATACACTTCTGTAGCCGCCTCCTGGTCACATGGGATTCGAACAGTAAACGACATCCCAATCTGGAAAAATCATAAGAGCTCGCCAACAATGGCAGAAGGTTACAAAGGTAGAGAGCCAAGAAGAAGAAGAAGAGCAAAGAGGGTTTTTTAGGGGTTTTTTTTTTCAATTTCTGACATGGACATCCAATGTGGCAAGTTAACTGGCCACATCAGCCAGTTAACTTACCACATCAGCAGTCCTGTTAAAATCCTAACGGAAACTGTTAATTAGTGACTGTTTTGTCACTTTTTTATAACGTTAGTGACTGTTTTGTTATTTTTCAAAAGTTGAGTGACTGAAATGAAACTCAGGTGACTATTTTGTTAGTTACCCCAAAGTAGAGTGACTGTAAGTGTAATTTACCCTAATAATAATAAATACAAAAAAATTTAGTTACATTGTTCGGAACCTTCACTTTTACAAGATATTACATGGAGAGTAGTCCACTATAAAAATAAAAATACAATATATAATAATAATTAAATTGCAACCTCACTTATATATTCAACTAAAATCACTTTCCCACTAAAATTAATTTGAATGCGCAGTTGGCTTGCTAGCCATAATTTTATGAAGCACTTAAAAGCTCAAAAATCCTGAAGCCTGATGGAGTTTCTATGGGTTAAAAGTAATATTATGCTCTCAAACTTGTTCACTATTCTAATGATTCACGCAAGATTCAAATTTAGTTGACATTAGTAGTTTATATGGAGGGATGTCAATGGAGCACGGTTGATACTCATTCCTATATAAATTTGAAAAGTGTTAATATCTTTACGAAGGTTAGATACATTCTTTCCCGTCTCACCTTCCTCCCATCCTAATTTGCTTTAATTTAAATTTTGTTATTTATTTTTAATCTTTTCAATCTTTTTAAAGTCAAATAAATATTTAAACATAATTCTTCAAAAAACATAAAATATATGATTATTTTTCTATATTATTCATTATTTTTTTATATTTTTAATGGTTTATATATACAAAGATAAAATAATAATTTTATATAGTAGAGCGGAACGAAACAAACAATTATCATAACTTCCATATTCACTATTCAAACGAAAAAACATTCATCCTACCACGTCCCACATCTACTTTTTAAATAAAAAATCTGCTCTATTCAAGAATAATCAGATTTAAAATCCATCAGGATTGATTTATGATATTTCAAATGGACATCAACGAGTCAGTGAGTTACTGGGTTGATTTATGTTGTTTGAAACAGAGTTTAAATCATGGGAATGATAAAAGAGTTGATTATAAACAGTTGGTAATGGATTTGCCAGGCCCACCCAACTGGAAAGTCAGAACCTAATAGTAATACTAAACAAAAAAAAAAAAAATTGCAAAATTTACATGTGGAAGGAGATACGTTAGAGATAGAAAGGGATAAATAAAGTTAATATTAATGATTTTAAAAAATAATCATATTTTATACCATAAAACATTTATTTAAATATTTATAAACCGTAATATATATTTGTTATTAAAAATTACTATAAGTATTTTTAATAATATATTATTTAAAAACTAAATTTATTATAGTTAAAATTTTAATAATAAATAATTACATTATTAATTAAATAATTTATTAATAATATAATAATATCAGACTTGATTCAAGTTAATTTTCATATAAAAATAATATTACTTATAATTTTTTTTAGAAAATGACATACACATTAATATTTATTAGATGTTGTTATTGTAAACCCTAAACTCATACTTATAGGTAGAGGCTCAACTAAAAATTTAGGCCCATTCGTCCGGCTCGGGCCGGGCCGGGCTTAAAAAATGGGCCTAAAATTTTGTCCAAGCCCGACCCATATAAAAATACTAAAACTCGGGCCCGGCCCGGCCTGCCCGTATTAATTTTTTATACAATTTTATATAATTTTTAAATGTATATATATACTACATCAAAAATACTAAAAAATTAAAATAAATATTTCCCAACAAATTGAAAATTAATTTTAAAAAATATGTAGACTTAAATAACACTAAGATAGATGCAACTTAACAAGCAAATACCTCTAAAATAATAATAAAATTAACAAATGCCTTTAAAATAATAACAAAATTAACAATAAAATAAGTTTTATACAATATCCAAAAATAATAAAAAAATAGTAGCAACATAATAGTAATATGATATCAAAATAGGGAGAAAACATCAATAAAATAACATTTAAAAACAAAAAAAAAGCAGTTTTTTTTTTCATTTAGTAAATTTGGGCCGGGCCGGGCCGGGCCCGGGCCAAAAATACCTTACCCGAGGCCCGGCCCATTTTTAAATTGGGCCTTATTTTTTTGCCCAAGCCTATTTTTCGGGCCTATATTTTTGCCCAAACCCTCCCACATTTCGGGCGGGCCTTCGGGCCGGGCCGGGCCGAGCCGCCCGACCCATGAGCAGGTCTACTTATAGGCCTTTAATATCAATATCGTAGGTTGATTACTTAAACTAGTTTAATTTGGTCATTAACATTAATGTATGATTAACCGGAGAATTAATTGTCTAAAGTTTGTAATCAAACAACTTACTAGATGTTATTATCAAAAACCCATAAATTCATATTTAACAATCTTTGACCTTATGTTTGGATTGCGATAATAGGAAGTGAAGAAAAGGAAGGGAAAGGAAGATCTTTTTCCTTGTTTGAATAAATATTTTTGTGTAAAATACAAAAATAGTTACTAATATGAAGTATGCCTCTCATTTTGATTAAATTAAGACACAAATAAAGAGTGACATTATGACGGAGAGCCATGCGATATCACGACGACGCAATGATGAAATAGGGGAGAAACAGAAATGGCGTCGCGATGACACAATAGGGGACGAGGTGACATGTCATGCAATTTTCTCGATTTTTTTCTTCCAGTCAAATTCTGATTATTTGTCCCAGCCGTACTCTGATTAGTGTAGATTATTTTAAGATTATTTGACCTACAAATTTAGCCTATAAATAGATCATTTTCTACCCTAGAAAGATTAACCCATAACACATTTAAGTATTAATTTTTACAAGCTTTTAGGGAATTTTGTATTTAAGTTACGAGGGTTCTTATTTTTGGGTTTTGGGGTTTAGTTTTTTATCTCCATCTTTGCACTCTTCATTTTTGCCGATTGAAATTATTTTTACCCGTGGTTTTTTATCCTCTTCAGAGGGATTTTTTCACGAAAAATATTTGTATTCAATCTTTTCAATTTCTTCTTTATTTTTCTTATTCATTGCTTACATGGGTTTATCCCCAACACTAAACTATTAATTTCGTTTTATTTTAATCACTCAACTATTAATTTTTTTAATTTAGTCATTAAACTTTTAAAAATTAAATATTTTGGTCACGCTCCATTAGTTGTCATTAGTTTTTTTTACGGAAAGCTGATGTGAATTTTTTTAAATTTCCACATAATTTTCTCAATTTTCTATGTGGGTAAGTATTTTTTTTTTTTTTACTTTTGACCGACTCTTTTTTCTTCCTTTCTTATATTGTTTGATAAGTGCTAAAAGTAACATATTTTAACCTCATTCTTAAGCGTTTTTGGGTGATTATTCAATGTAAATTGTGAATTTTATGCTCCTAATTCTTTAATTTCATGTTTTTATACTTAGGAAAGCATTTGAGAACGAAAAACGAGAGAAAATCGGAGCAAGCTACAGGAGTCACATGGGCTGCCACATGGTTATGTGGCAGGTCGTGTTGATTACACGAATTTGCACTCTGAACAATAGAAAATCACGTTTTTCTTTTTTGGTTTTTTAAGCATTCTAAGACGTATATATGAAAAAAAAAAAAAAGAAAATAGGAGAGGGTCGTTATAGATATTCAAGAAAACAACTCGAAAAGCACCATTGAAGCCGATTCTAAAGCATATTTCCATCAAGATTAAAGATTTCCATTTGATTTCTGAGGAGATTATCATGAGTTTCTTTATTTCTTTTGGTTATACTGTGTCTTGGATGTTTTTATTTTCAAGTATGAACTAATTTTCTAAATACCTAGGGAGATGAACCTTATAATGGATTCTGTCATTTGGTTTTTATTTTATGTAATAAATACTTAGATCTTGTTCTTAATTATGTGTGCTTAATTCTTAGTTTGATATTTCTAGATTTTTTTTATGAAATAAAATTGATAGAAGTCAACTACATAAAACAACCATTATTTTTATCCTCCTTTAACAAATCAATAACTTTCTCGGGAGCTTCATTGAAGACTTGTAAACTGGAATTCCAATTTAGACTGAATTTTGCAAAACGGTCAGCCACCAAATTCTGATTTCTTGGTATATGTCTGATCCTTCACTTCCCTTCTGCCTTCATGATGCATTGGGCCCTTCTGAGAAAAGTTATCCCAAATTCCTCCACATCCAATTCAGACAAAGCTTGAACAACTTCCAGGTTATCAAACAAAATCAGAATTTGTCTTTAACCTTTATTAAGCAAGATGAGGATTCCATCAATAATGCCCCAGACTTCAGCTTCAAATGGATATCAAACTCCTAAAAAGCGAGAGAATCCTACTATCCAATTTCCTTTATAGTCTCTAGCCACGCCTCTAGAAGTAGTATATCCCGAATCTCTGGCCACAGCTCCATCCGTGAATAGAAAAGTCCACGACTCCCCCGAGATAGTAACCGAGCTTGGGTTGTGGTTATTTTTTTTGGTGATGTCCATGTGTGCTTCGTACTGTCGAGCCCAGCAACTCGAGCTCCTAATCACCTTAATTGTTGACCAGGAAAGATTCTAAAAATTGAAAAGATTTCTATTCTTCCAAATACGCCAAGCAACAATTCCAAATAAACCTGGCCAATAGAGTCCACTTTCCTGCAATCTTTCATGAAAAGATAGGTTAAGTGAAAACCAATAAGGAAAAGGAGACTAAAAGAACCTTTGTTTAAGCTGTTTTAGGAGAACAAGCGTCCACACGTCCTTCGCAAAGGAACAATCTCGAAAGACATGAGCCAAATCTTTAATCGTATGTTTACACAAAGCGCACAAACTACAGTGATCCAATCCCCTTCTTACACGCTTCGAATTAGTGAGGAGCCTCTGTTGGAAAGCCATCCAAAGAAAGACTCTTACTCTTTGTGGTCTCAAAAATTTCCAAATAGCCTTCCATTGATCATCAAGGGTTTTCCAAGTAGACTCTTTTAAGGCCTAATAAGCGCTACGGACTGAAAAAGCTCCTAAAGTGGATCGAGCCCAAATCATTCTATTAGGTCTAGAGTTAGGATGCGGAGGAGGAATACTAATAATCCTACAAATCACATCTTCTGGTAACCATACACGAAACAAATCCACATTTCAGCTTCCATCCAAATTGACAAAATCCCAAACACGGCAGTCAAGATCAATGTTAGAAAATGATGGAATTTTAGAGATTAAAGAACCCATACCTGGAATCCAATTATCTTTCCAACATCGGATAGTAGAACCATCACCAAGAGACCAAATAAAGTTCTCACGAAGAAGCGGCCATATTTTAGAAAGAGCTTTCCATAAATGGGAGCCTCGACTCCTGCAAATCAAATCCGGGAGTAATTTTTTTCAACTATACTTGGAACGAAAGATTCGAACCCAAAGAGCATCGCTCTTGGAAACAAGACTATACCCAATTTTTATAAGGAATGACTTATTCTGATCTTCCAAATATCTAAAACCAATTCACCCCGAGACCGAGGCTGACAAATAGAATCCCATCCCACTAGAGACATTTTGGAATGCCCATTAAAACAACCGCTAATAAATTGTCTAACCAATTTTTCAATCTCTAAACAGACAACTTTCAGTATTATCAAAGACTGTATAAAAAAATTAGGAATGAAAAGAAGAAACGGTTGCGCCAAGGTGATTCTCCCTACCATAGATAACCTCCTGACATCCCAACTCTGAAATTTCTACCTAACCTTATCCATTACAAACCTTACAGTGCATTTGGTAACACTCTCATGGAGCAGAGGAATAACAAGATACTTACCTAAATTCTAAACTTCTTAAAAATCAAATATTTGAATAATTTGAGCACAATCCTCTCCAAAAGTAGTCTTGGAAAAAAAGATGTTACTCTTCCTAACACTAATTCTGTGTCCAAGGTCTCGCAAAATTGATTAAGAATGAATCTTAGCAATCGGGCTTGATCAACTTAAGCTTTACCAAAAATAACAAGATCATCAACAAAAAATAAATGAGAGACCGCAGGTCCATTCCGAGAAAGTCGAATAGGATTCTAATTCCCAACCTCCATTTTCATATGAATAATATGCCCTAACCAATCCATGTAGAGAACAAAAAGATATAGCGACAGAGGACATCCTTGACGGATTCCCCTAACCGGTTTGAACTTACGAGTAGGCACACCATTCTAAAGAATCTGCATCATAGAAGAGGATATAGTTAACATGATAACTTTCTGCAAAAAGATAGGGATTTCGGCCGCACTTAACGAAACAGCAATGAAATCCCAACTAACTCTATCATAAGCTTTCTCCAAATTTAATTTTATGGTCATCTAGTTTTTCCCTTTCTGTTTACACCACATAGAATGGATAATTTCTTGAGCCAGAATAATATTGTCCGAAATGTTCTGTCCGACTACAAATCCAGCTTGTTCCTGGGATATCAACTTGGGAAAAATCACTTTGAACCTGTTGGCTATCACTTTCATTACCAACTTGTAAAGAATCGAACATAAACTGATAGGCTGAAATTGACTGAAATCTTCAGGACTCTCTTTTTTGGGAATTAGTACAATTAACGTGTTATTCAGCTCCTGCTCAATTTGTCTTCCAGCAAAAATTTCTTTGACCCATTGACACACATCACCGCCAAGAATATCACACTGACTTTGGAAGAAAAAGGCATGAAACCCATCACTACCAAGCGCTTTCAGAAGTGCCATATCGAATAATGCCTTTTTTATTTCCTCATTAGTGACGTCAGCTTCTAGAAAAGAGACCTCCATATGATTAAGACTAGGAAAATCAAAGCTAGGCATACTCACTAAGGTAGAAGGAGTCTCACCATAAAGCCTTTCAAAAAATTCCACCGCTTTAGCTTGCAAGATAACTTGGTCAGAACACCAATCCCCTTCATCTATACGTAAAGTAGAAATAGGATTGAAATCCCTTCTCTTGATCGTGCGGCTATGGTAGAATTTTGTATTTCTATCCCCCAAATGTAGCTAATCACAACGAGCCTTCTGTCTCCAAAGTAAATCTTCATGGTCAAGAACATTTTCTAACTCGTCTCGAACTTCCAATTCTTTCTAAGCTAAGAGGCTAGATGGAAAGTAATCAATGGCCTTTTGAATATTGTTAAGAGAACGCAAAAGAGCCCGCTTATGAGTACCCAAGAAACTATACACATTCCTGTTAACAAAGGTAGGGAAAGTGTTATGGTGCGTCCATCTCGCTACAAATCTAAAAGGTCGTCCTATGAAAACGCTAAAGTTCAGACTAGTATGAAGTAAGAGAGGTCGATGATCTGACTTAATACAAGTAAGATGTTGGACTAAGCACTACGGGAACGTTAACATCCAATCATCATTAGCAAGTGCTCGATCTAGTCTTATAAAAGTACCACCTCATTGCTAAATGAAAGAGGGTCCACTGAACCTTAAGTCCTACAAAGCACAAGAGTTAACAAAATTACCAAAAAAATCACAACGTTTACCAATATTAAAGGGACTTCTCTTATCCGAAAAAGATAAAATAGCATTGAAGTCTCCCATGATAAGCCAAGGAATAGGCTGAATTGGGGAGGCAGATTTTAATCCTTCCTAAAGAAGCTTTCGTTTCGACCTGTCAGGACTACCATAAACAAAAGATATGAGAAGAGATTTATTAGAAATAAAGTTATCAACGCAAAGAGAAATAAATTGAGGATGATTATAAGTAATATGAATACGAATAGAATCCTTCCATCCTACCCATATGCCACTTGAAAAACCAACAGCTTCAACCAGATGAGAGGAATCAAAGCCCAATTACTCAATAATAAAATTAGCTTTTTTACCACTTACTCTCGGTTCAATTAGGCAAATAATATCTGGACTAAATTTCGAATTATACTCATTAAAAGCTCGGATGAATTTCCTGCTAGAACACCCTTGACAGTTCCACGAGAAAATTTTAAGATTAGGTTCTATAAAAAATACAATAAAATAAAATAAAAGACAATTTCATAAACAAAACCAAATCCACACAAATAATATTCTATAAGAAATAAACCCAAATAAATTCAAACAGCTTTACTGTCCAGGGTTAATTAACCCCTCCATCTGCCCATCGTTCTTAGAAAAAATTCCAGCTCCACCATTCTTTTTGGCAAAAGCAGAAATGCTCTTAGCCAGATGCTCCATAGATTTTTTTAGAGAGACATGATAGGAGCCAGAATTTTTGAAGCGCACGTTGCTGCCATAGAGACTTTTGTTTTGTTTACTAATTTTGCCTTTAATTTTTTCCACCTTTCCCGATTCAAAAATTCCCACTGGAGTCGAGAAACTGCTTGCGTGAAGAGGTTCCTTATTTTCACGAAAAATCACTGCCGAGTGCTTTTCGGAATCCAACCTTCCAACACCAGCCATTGCCTCACCTCTGCTGGGCTCCTTTAAATTTGGTATAGAACGATGAGCTGTAGGCTCCTTTTCGACATGTAGAATCTTCCCTTCTCTGTCCTGTTATGTAGCAGCCTCCGCCTCTGCTAGGGTAAGATCACTACCTCCAGAACCATCAGCACCCAGCTGAGTCCCTACAGCCTGAGTCCCTTCAACCTGCACATTTTGCTCCAAAAGGATCCAGGCCCGACTTGGCATGTGCCCTTTAAGCCCAAACCATTAGTAAGTTTTCCTGAACTCTACCATAAATCATTAGCTATTATGTGGGCATTTTTAGTATCCAAAATAGAACCTTTATTCTTTTTCGTAGGCGGGCCTAAACCAACTTTGGGTTCCATTTCCTTAAATTATCGTTATCATTATCCTTATTAAAATCAATCTGCCCATTAAATCGAACCCCTGATTCTTTCCTTTACTGATCCTCGACTAAAATGTCTTTTCCTTTAGACCTCTACAGTTCAGCCATATCCTTGACTTGTGGTTCTTTTATTAAAACTCCATTTTCAAGGCCACTAAATCGGAAACCTTCCCTTTCCCTCTTAAGATTCTCGATTAATTTCTACGGATTAACCTTTGATTTGCGCCTAGATTTCCTTTCTACAATCATCCACGGTCTAAAGTTACCATCTTTCTTCTCTGAACTTTCAACGTTTGAATTTTGCATCACCGGTTCCGTCACTGGCGAGTTCCTGTTCACCTCCACCAAAGATTCAACAATTTTGAATTTGCAGATATTTTCTACATGCCCATACCTTCCACAGTGAAAGCAGATTGTAGAGAGGGATTCATATTCTACTTTCTGTTCTCGACCATTAATCAAGATTTGAGACACTAATAGCTTTTCTAAATTAATGTAAACTGCCAATCTAGCAAAACGTCCCCTCGTCTTACCATCAGTGTTCATGTCCAGCTTGACCATTTTGCCCACAAGATTTTTGATTTTTGTAATGATTTTGCGATTGTAAAGATAACTTGGTAGCGCAAGAAATCTAATCCATGCCATCACCACACTAAGGTACGCCTGAGTAGGATCAAAAGCTATTGTCCAAGGCTGAACAGTCAAATATTGACCAAATATTGTCCACGAACCTTCCGAGAGAGCCTTTTCGCAGTCCATATTGTTTTGGAATTTGACTAGAAAATAATCATTTTCTATGTCCATCATATAGAAAGGGGCTAAAGGTCTCCATATGCTGTAAATTTTATTCTACAGAACTGAAAAACCAATGTTGTGACCTAGGAGTTTTAAGATCACAGTATTGCTCATTCCCTGAATAAGGATTTGGTGAATCCGGTCCGAGAACGTAATGGAAGGTACACCATTCATAACAAATCTCTGGATGTCTCATTTCAGATTATATATATTTTTATTATCATCTGATTCCTTAAGGCCACCCTTTGAGGATTGACCGACCAGCATGTCCCTTCACAAAGCACTCTGATTTGAGGACAGCTCGATCACCATGTCATTGCTCTTCTCTTCCTCTTTGTCTTTAAACCTGACCTTCTTAGGGCTCGTCTCTTCTACAGATAAATTTCCAGAGTTAGCAATATCACTGAGAGAATTTCTCATCTTTCTAGATTATTGATACATGCTTGATGTACTTAAATCAAATAAGGAATAGATCCTGTTTAAGAATAGATCTAGCATAATTTAGTGGAGTTGCATGCAATCTTAGAAATAAGACAACATAAAACTACCATATTAGAATCAAATCTAATAGAGGAATCCATATATAGAGTTAATACTATAATAGGGATTTTAATTAGAAAGAAATTTCAATTAATCAAACTAGAGTCAGTTGCTCTTATTCTCAAAAGAGACATTAGCATAATTTAGGGATTTCTACGGATCAAGATACTAAGTGAAGAAGTTGAGTAATTTAGATTGATAGTGACAGATGAAATCTAAGTGAATTCTTTCTTGGGTATTATTTCGCTTCTTGGTGGTTAATTGTTTATTTTCTTGATTTGTTCTTTGTCGTCTTTGTTAGTTAATTAATTTTAATTAATTTTAGTTTTTAATCAATCACTCGAATTTACTGGTTAAATAATAGAAAGACGATAATTACTAGTACTTTTAGTCTTCGTGTGAATGATATCTATGCTCACCGTAGCTATAATATTAATTAATAGGTGTACTTGCCTTAGTCAAATTTTTAGTTAATTCCGTAGATATCAATTTTTTAGATTGTTCTTCTGCCTTCTCTTTTCTAGTTGTTGTTCTTTCTTGACCTTCTAATTTTGGGACTTGGGGTTGTTGTTTTTCGCCAACCATAGTTTCCTTCTCCAAGGAACAAAATTTATCTAATCAAAATGTTGAAACAAAGATTGGATAAAAAATTGAATATTTATCACTCAAAATGTTGAAACAAATATTGAATATTTGAAGAAATTTTATTCTCTAGAGAGGGCAACTAAGGCTAGCAAAAAAAAAAAAAAAACTAGACCAAATTCTCAAACCAGAAGGTCAAGAAAGAAAAACAAAAAAAGAGGAGACAGTCAAAAGTAAAAAAAAAGTTACCCATGTGAAAAATTACGTTGAAGTTTCAAAAATTCTATGTTAGCTTTCTATAACAACTAATGGAAGATGACCAAAATATTTAATTTCGAAAAGTTTAGAGATTAAAAAAAAAAAATTAATAGTTAAAGTGGCCACAATAGAATGAAGTCAATAATTATTTCAATCATTTTCCTTTCATTTTCATAGTTTAACCAAACAAAAATGGTTAAATTCCGTTTCTTTTTCTTTCATTTGCATTATTAATTTTAACAATCTAAACAAAATAAAATATATATTTTTTTCATATTCTTAACCTTCTTTTCTTTTTTTTCCTTCGCAATTATTAATTCAAAAGTGTAAAGCCAACATTGTAGGTTGATTACTTATCATCATTGTTGCAGGCCAATTTTGGCCTATTACAACACCCTCAACCCACCAAAATTAAACCTACCCAAATACAATACCCATTTACTGAACCCACTAAACTACCCGACACCTAAAATTAAGCCCAAATAAACCCCAAGCCTGGAGCCCAACAGACCAAACCTAACAGCAGAACCCTAGCCACTTGCCTCTGCTCCACCGCCACTGTCAGAGCAGCCACCACCCTCGCCAACTTGCACCTGCAAGAAAATAAAGAAGACAAGACAGGAAACAATAGAAAAAAAAAAGCTTGTAAGGCTATAAAAAGCCAATCGAAACATTTTGTAAAGGACCTTTTTTATGCAATACCAGAAACCAGTTTTTCAACATCTAAAACATAGATCTAACATTCGAGAGATAGGGGAAACTATATCCTAAAGTCAGAATCAGATATCAAAGAATATCAAAGCAAAAAACAAAACCGAAAGGTGATTTTCTTCCTTCTCTCATTAGCTAATCTGTTTTGTATATAGATATATATATTTTTAAATACATATAATATATTATTAAACTAAAAAGGGAAATAAAAACAAAAAATAAAAAAAAGGAGAAAATAGCGGATGGTGACCGGTCCTGCGACCGGTCCGATGACCGGGAATCGCCTTCTTCGATTCCCTCTCCCTCTCTTATCTTTTTTTTTCTCTGCCCGGGTAAGAATGATTTTTTTTCAAAGATTAGGGCTATTTATAGCCCTCCAAAACGGTGCCGTTTCATCCTGGGTCAACCCGACCCTACACCAGGATCCGCGTGTTTTTATCAAATGGGTTAATTGCTCTCCTGATACTTCCGCTTTTTCAAGGCTATACAATAGAGTCTTTATGCCTTTTAAATTGGCCCGATAATTTACCCGGTTTTTCGATTTAGTCCCTTCTGCCACGACACCGTTTTAAGGCACGGGAAATTTGCTCTCTTGGTCCCCATATGTTTCACCCGTGCTCGCATAAGCCCCCTTCCCCTATTTTTTCTTTCGAATTTCGTGTTATTTTCTTTTAATTTTAAAATTATATAATATTGTATATATTTTCATACATTATTTTCTTTAAAACTACATACATATATTGCGTATGTATATTTTATAATTGTATATGCTTTTCATGCTACCTTTTATATATTTATATTATCATCATTACTAATACTTTTATTGTATATATATATTTATTGTTTTCTTTAAACTATATATTGTATATATATATATGTGTATATGCTAATATTATCGTTATATATATTCCCTCATGTTATTTTATGTATGTTTGCTATACCGTTATATACGTGTGTTTTACACATTACTATTTTCTTTTCCATCATCTTACTATTATATATCATTATTATTGACATACCATATTTATATTACTTGTTATTTTTGTCATGACATTATTTACCTATGTATATATAAATATTCTTTTGCACTTATCCTGTATATATCTCCAACATTTTACATATATTACGTATATAGTATATTTATATATATATGTGTTTTAATGTTTTAGTATATATTTGTAATATTATTATATATATTATATTATGTATATATTTGTAATATTATTATATACATATATTTTTGCATGTTACATATATATTTTCGATATTATATTATTTATATATTTCATATATACATACTATCTTAGGTATATAATACTAAAATATTATCATCACTAATATACTATATTATAGTCACTATATATTTTATTACTTGCATGTTATATATATATATATATATATATATGTGTATATATGTATATATTTGCATGTTTATTATTAATAATAATTGTTTTTACATTACTATTATTCTAAAACATATGCGCTGCATTTCGATATTATTACGTATATATATGCCTTTAAATACATTTTCACGTTTTTTATATTGCAATTATACATATATACATATATTCTAAAATGTCATAAGCTTTGTAATATCCTACACTACCTTATAAACATCCTTACCACGTTACGTACTTTGTTATTATAGTATTCATATTTTTATAACCTCACGTGTACATTCTGTTACAACTATGTCATACTCCTTTAAAATGCACCTTCCTTATTGCCTTTTACTGTAAAGTTTTAATATTAATCGCATCATTATTTCAAAAAGGTATACATTTCATTCAATCCAAAAAAATGCTTTAAAAAACGAGGCAATATTTTTGTATTTAGAGATTCGGGAAATAGTGCCTTAACGTGCTAGGTTGCGATTTCTCGTTCGCCTAAATACCTAAAATACCCTCCTAAACAAATTTTGCAACTCACGAGACAATCTTAGTTTCAAAGAATTTAAGAACCTCGTGTCCAATCGTACTGGATGTGCTGTTCGAATTCTTCAGAGCAAAGGAATCTCGATCTTTCAACTCAAATTATCCCAGTTTCCAAAAATGAATCTTATTGTTAAATCTTTCCAAATTTTGACCTAAGACAGAAAATTGCTCAATTTCGTACCAATTTTGGGCGTTGCGGGGGTGCTAATCCTTCCTCGTGCGTAACCGGCTCCCGAACCTTATTCTCGATTTTTCGTAGACCAAGACATTTTATAAGGTGACCCAATCACACCTAAAAAGTTGGTGGCGACTCCCCATTTTTCATTTTTTTTAAATAAGTTGACATCCGTTTTTTTCAAAAAAAATGGTTTCGACAACTTGGCCACTCCACTGGGGAAGTTAAGTGAGTCAAGCCGAAAATAGATCATTTTTTGTCTTAATGTTAGAAATTTGGAAAATTTTTAATACGATCTTTTACATGCGTTTGTTGTATATTTTTTCCTCACACACATTGCATTTGCATGACCGTTGTGGTCACACCCTTAAGTGGGATCGAGAAGCTACGCTTTCGTGAGGTTTTCACCTTCGCATGGGCTAGTGGATCGCTTCCGGGATACATCCGTACCTATGTCTTCGTGAGATTTTCATCTCCGCATGGTCATGGGGAAATGTATCCCCCTGAACTGAACTTGGTCCGTATGAGCCTATAATGGGTGAGGATCGAGGAATTTGCTGGTTCTGGTACCCTTTCCTTTAGAACCAAAAGCACATATAGTGAACCCTAGGAGCTCGCTTTAGGTAGAACTATGTTGAACCGTAGTGATTACCTATATAGGTGTTTGTTTTCCATATTCTTTGAATTATATCTTTTATATATACGACACTGACCCATCTTGTTTTGTTAATCATTGCATGGCATTTCACATTTAAAGGTATCGATTCACGGTTCGATTTCTAAATTAGAAAGTTTTGTAATGAGAAATGAATATCTTGATAAAGTGGAGAACAACGCTACCGTCCATGCATGGTCAGAGAAAACCAGTTAAAGAAAGAAGATAGTGTCACCGAAGGATGTATATAAGATTTATGGGACTTCTCTTGCATTAGTGCAACACAGAATGAGTTTCAGGAGCTGAGGTCATTTGGGCCCAATGGGATAATGAAGCCTAGCAGTGGTTCTATAAACAACAAGTCTGAGTTTACTGTTGTACTTTAGGATGTTGTACTTATCAGAAACAATGGGAATACAAGCCCTGATGACTTGGATAGCCCAAATGAGCGTGAAAGAAAGCAATTAAAGAAGACCGTATCATTCAAAGACTTTTTGAGATTAGCTATACTGCGAAGACACCCATGCAAACAATTCAAAAAACTCTCAAGAAGTACTAAGGGTGTAGGATATCATTTTAAGATGGCGTACTACGGAACAGGGATGCCTACTTGTTCACCAATCTCTTTTAAGATAATCAGAATAGCTTCACAGACATTGGAGGAAGTATCCTTGGCTGTAGGGATTACCTCACGGGTGAGGTCATAGCTCAAATTAAAAAGGTAGCTGATTATTTACAAACCCTAGCGGTACAGGCTGACACATTGAGCACCAGAATGAGCTACAGTCCAATCGTGGTCAAGAGTTTGCTTTGTTGTTAAAGACTTTGGGCGTAAGGGCAAAAGCGTATACGTAATCCGTTTTGTGTAAAGATTTTTGTTTCTTGAACAATGTTTTCTAAAAGAAACTGAATCAGAATCAATATCTTTTTGCATTCATGCATTTGCATTGCATCAAAGAAAAGAAGGTGTTGATTCGAAATTCGATTCCTAAATAGAATAGTTTGTCATAAGGAAACGAATTTCTTAATAAAGTGAATTATAGTACAGTCGTCTGGATATAGTCCAAGTAAATATGACGGGAGAAAGCTGGTAGTCCACGAAGGAATACATGATTTACTTGCCAAAAGCATGAAAGGAGAAAGTCGAAAGTCCTCAAATGAATACATGACTTGATTTCATTGCCAAATATTCAAGCCAGCGAAGACTATCCAAGAGCCATCATTTTTGATAAGCATCATGGAGACAAGCGAGCAAGGAGTCGTGGCCCAGATCCAGCAATAAGGAGTTAGCAAAGGCATCTTTTGGAAAACTTACAAGATTGGACCACGAAGAGAAGAGTAGCATTTCCACTTGGACCATGAAAGGGCAAAGGCTGTACATATAATTCGTTTTCATGTAAAGAAATCTGTTTTCTAGAAAAGTTATTCTAATGGAACTGAATTCATCATCGACGTCTTCTTTTCTTTTGCATTCATGTATTCGCATTGCATCGCATCACATGCATTTGAACCGAAGAAAGACCCTAATTAGTGGAAGTTGTTACAGAAGAAAAGAATCTAGAAACTCCACATCCCTACGGTACACGCACTAAAACCAAGAATATGGATCAGAGATTCAAACAACTCCAAAAGGAGATGCAAGAGCAATTGCAAGAACAGTTGGCAAAATTGCAACAGGATATGCGAGAGCAAATGATGGAAGCCTAGAGAAGTATGGTGGCTGAAATGGCTCAACTTCTAAAAGGGGCAATGGATAAAGGAAAGGCCCCTATGGCTACCACCATTGAGGATAATGAGGATTATCCTCCGGGTTTCACCCCATCCCGTACGCAAACGCAAACTGAGCCACTCCTACGCAGGCCGTCTGTTACCATTAGGCCTCAACAGGGGTAAATTGATATTGGAATGCCTGTGAACTGACAAGATGGTTCGGGGTCCAACCCGTTAGATAATCCTGTCAATTCACTCACCCCTGATTTGGACTTAGCCGAAAAGGAGAGGGAAAGAACCGAATCCTCGAGACAATTAGAGGAGCGTTGCAGGTGGTTAGAGGAAAAGTTTAAAGCTTTGGAAGGGCCTGATGGTCGACATGGAATGGACGCCAAAGCATTCAGCTTGGTCCCAGACTTAGTCCTCCCCCATAAATTTAAAATGCCAGAATTTGAAAAATACAATGGGGCTAGCTGTCCTGAAGCCCATCTCACTATGTTTTGTAGGTGAATGACCGGGTATGTAAACAATGATCAACTTTTAATTCATTGCTTCCAGGATAGTTTGGTCGAGGCCGCGGCTAAGTGGTACAATTAATTAAACCGTGATAGGATTAGTTCCTGGAGAGATTTAACACATGCCTTCATGCAGCAGTATAGCCATGTGGCTGAATTGAAGCCCGATCGAATCACTCTGCAGAACATGGAAAAGAAACCTAACGAAAGCTTCAGACAATACGTACAGAGATGGAGGGAGGTTGCCATACAAGTTCAACCACCGCTCTTAGAAAAGGAAACAATCATGCTATTCATTAATACCTTGAAAGCCCCATTCCTTACTCACATGATTAGAAGCACCACTAAGAGCTTTACTGACATAGTTATAGCAGGCGAGATGATTGAAAACGCCATAAGAGGTGGCAAGATAGAAGGGAAAACTACCAAAAGATCAACCTCGAGAAATAGGGACAATGAAGTGAACAATTTGAACATGCACCAAGGGCATCATGGCTCGTTAAGACAAGAACCCAGTGCAAAGCAAAAGAAGAAACTCCAGTTTACTCCAATCCTAATGTCATATAGGGATTTATATCAGAACTTATTCAATGCACATGTGGTGGCCCCATTTCATGTGAAGCCATTGTAACCTCCAAACCCTAAATGGTATGATACAAATGCTCAATGTGAGTATCATATAGGGATTACGGGGCATTCGATTGAAAATTGCACCTCCTTTAATAAGTTGGTTGAGAGGTTCATACAAATGGGTATTGTGAAGGTCGATGATTCGTTAAAGCCTAACCGAGCAGCAAAATGTGATAATTGAAGGAAGGGGCAGGAGAGTTGCGTTTCCTTGAAGAAATCATCAGAAGTCTAGAAATCAGAGAATCAGAGCACTGGAGAGAGAACCGAGGAATAAAAGTTTTCCAAGCATCTGCCTTTATGAACTTGAGAGTGTTTTGAGCAATGGGACTGTGGAAGAGACCTATATTTTAGAGCTTACTTCGAATAATATCCAAAACACGCTTGTTACCTTCAGCCTAGAAGCAATAAGAGTCATTTTGTGAAATAGGCTTGTGTCCAAAATTTTTTATTTGAATGAAATGCATCCTTTTGAACAAATATTCTTTTATTCTTTTATTTATAGGTTCATTTATTCTTGGACTTTTATTCATATATTCTTTCATCCTTTATTCATTATCATACCATGCAAATAATCTTCTTAGAATTATTTATTCTTTGAAATTTGTCTTCGTACCTACAATAGGTGCCCAGATATCAATATCATGAGCGACGCTGTTACTGACTCCCTTTGGAGTAAGACATGTGTCTAGAGGGATCTCAGGACTTCGAAGATGACAGAGATTGTACCTATCTTTTGATTCGTTAAGGATGGTAGAACAAGATGAAAGACAGATCCTAACTTACAAAGGGTTAGTTGACATTGCGAGCTTGCGAAAGAGATGAAGATCGAAACCTAGCTCGCCGCAGAAATAAGGCAAGACGTATATGTCTCTTTTTTTCTTCACGAACCCTCTATGTGGGGCGTGAATGTTATGGGGTCAATATCGTCAACATCAATTCGTGGTTGTTAATTACATTACTAATGGGGTAAGGCCGCTTCATATACCAAAGTTACAAGGTAAACAGTCATCAAATTCAAATGCAAATCCAAATTCAAATTCGAATACAGATTCAGATCCAAATTCAAATTCAAAACCAGATCCCAATTCAAAACCAAATCCAAGTTCAAATTTGAAATCCTAATTCAAAATTCAAAATTCAAATCTGAATCCAAAAATGACAATTTAAGGTCTATTCAAAGATCGGACACAACAAAGGCAGCTGAAACTATCCAAAAGGATTTTGAAAGGTGACTGAGGCTTGTAATGGTTGGCATAGAGAAGTTACCATTTACCCTCTTTTCTTATCAAATGTTAGCCAAAATCTTCGCCGGGGCAATACATTTCTTATTGGTCTAGCGTATTGAAGTGAGATTCTTTCCTCCGAATTTTATCAGAACTGTAGCTGAATGAAGCAGAATGAACCTAATTCTGATGTGACCAGTCAAATCTGAAGAAGAAAAATAGCAATCTGCCACGATCAAATAATGCGAGTTTACAACGAAAAGGTTCGCCTAAGAGAATTTCATGATGGGACCGGATATTGGAGAAGATCCTTCAGATACAAAAGGAACTTTAGAGGAAAAAGGGCGCCTTGAGATCAAAAGTCAAAAATCAAAAACAAAGAAAATCAATCGGAAAAGGAAAGGAAAAGGAGAGGCCAAGGCGAAAACCCGCAAAGGGCGCTTTGAGACCAAAGGGGATTTTAGTCGAAAACCTAAAAAGGGCGGCTCAAATTTTGATTAAAAGTGTGGCATACAATAGTCTTGTTATGCCTGAATTAACACTGAAGAAGTATGCTATATCTTGGGGCATCGACAAAGTACACCCGATCCCCTAGACATATATTGAACTTAGAATAGTTCTCAAGAAGTTGGAACAGAGAAGCTCATACTGCGATATCTGGGGCACCTAGTTTCCATTTTACCCCTTCTGAATCTACTATTTTTGATTATTTTATGTGTTTCAACACACGCACCTAATAAACTTCCTTCTTGATTGCATTTGCTTAACTTGTTTGTTTGGAGCTATGCTTCCAATCAATTCCCTTCTTGTCTAATGTTAAGATCTTTTTCAAGCATTTTACATTGAAATAACGATTAGTGGACTAATATCACTTTCATAAAAATGAGTTTCGCATATTACTCTGGGAGCTTCTGGATAGTACGGAAACCTGAAACAGGACTGTTGTTTAATAGCTCACCAAATGTAAAGGTTGAGCTTAAGTTGAGTTTATCTCTTCGGATCTTCTGCCAAAGATACTAGTTGAATAGAAACAAGATATCACGTCTGTGATAAAATCTCGATGAAAACGAGCAATGTCAACCTAAGTATAAAAAGGGGTCACTCTTGAAAAATGATATTCTGCATCCATGCAGATATCATGCATACACATCTGGTCAGATTACCTGAGGAGTGATCAGTTGATGGAACAAGTTACAGATCCTGTACCCCCGAGTTATAGTGGGACGGATGGAAGTTGATACGAAACCTATAGCCAAGAATTGCAGTAGGATGTATCCTATGTCTCCAAGTTACAATGGATAGACCCCGAAGTTACAGTGGGGCAAACTATTTGAGCAAAACGCGATTATTTCTTTGGGTTTTAGGCCAAAACGCCAGCCGAATAAGAGGGCAGCGTACTACGATAGAGCCTTGAGGGGCAACGAGTGATGATGCCCTAGACATTAAAAAAGATCATTCTCATGACGTTTTTGCATTCACATCTTTCATAAATACAATAGGTTAGGAGCATGTGATTCATTCTTATCTTAACATCCTAATCATTTGTCATAAACATAGGCATATGAAATCAAGTCTACAGGACATGTCCCCTAAAGGACGATGTAGCAACATTGGCAAAAACACCAGATCTTACCTTCCTGAGCGAAACAGATCAAAGATTCAAGTCTGGCAATCCTTGTATTGGCAGGGAGAAGATCGAAGATAGCAGATTTGGCATCTCTGTATTGGTAGAAAGCAAATCGAAGACAGTATATTTGGCAATCTCTGTATTGGCAGGAACCAGATCGAAGAAACAGATCTTATCTTCGCTGAATAGGAGCGGAGCAGATCACATTCCAGCAGATCTTAACTTCTTAAGCAGTAGGGTAACAGATCAAATTTTGGAAAATCTTATCTCCATGTATCGGTAATGGAGCAGATTTTAGCCACACGTCTTAACTCCCTAAGCAGTAGGGTAACGGGCAAAATAAAGCAGATCTTATCTTCACTAAACAGGAGCGGAGAAGATCATATTCCAACAGATCTTAACTCCCTAAGCAGTAGGGTAACAGATCAAATTTGGCAAATCTTATCTCCATGTATCGGCAATGGAGTAGATTTCGGCCACTCGCCTTAACTCCCTAAGCAGTAGGGTAATAGGCAAAATACAGCAGATCTTATCTTCGCTGAGCATGAGCAGAGCAGATCAAATTCCAATAGATCTTAACTCCCTAAGCAGTAGGGTAACAGATCAAATTTGGCAAATCTTACCTCCATGTATCGGAAATGGAGCAGATTTCGGCCACTCGCCTTAACTCTCTAAGTAGTAGAGTAACAGGTAAAATACAGCAGATCTTATCTTCGCTGAGCAGAAGCAGAGCAGATCAAATTCCAACAGATCTTAACTCCCTAAGCAGTAGGGTAACAGATCAAATTTGGCAAATCTTATCTCCATGTATCGGCAATGGAGCAGATTTTAGCCACTCGCCTTAACTCCCTAAGCAGTAGGGTAATAGGCAAAATACAGCAGATCTTATCTTCGTTGAGCAGGAGCGGAGCAGATCAAATTCCAACAGATCTTAACTCCCTAAGCAGTAGGGTAACAGATCAAATTTTGGCAAAACTCATCTCCATGTATCGGCAATGGAGCAGATTTCGGCCACTCGCCTTAACTCCCTAAGCAGTAGGGTAATAGGCAAAGTGCAGCAGATCTTATCTTCGCTGAGCAGGAACGAAGCAGATCAAATTCCAGCAGATCTTAACTCCCTAAGTAGTAGGGTAACAGATCAAATTTGGCAAATCTTATCTCCATGTATCGGCAATGGAGCAGATTTCGGCCACTTTCCTTAACTCCCTAAGTAGTAGGGTAATAGGCAAAGTGCAGCAGATCTTATCTTCGCTGAGTAGGAGCGAAGCAGATCAAATTTCAGCAGGTCTTAATTCCCTAAGGAGTAGGGTAACAGATCAAATTTTGGCAAATCTTATCTCTATACGTCAGCAATTGAGCAGACTTCAGCCACTCTCCTTAACTCTCTAAACAGTAGGGTAACAGGCAAAATGCAGCAGATCTTATCTTCGCTGAGCAGGAGCGAAGCAGATCAAAATTCCAGCAGATCTTAACCCCCTAAGCAGTAGGGTAACAGATCAAATTTTGGCGGATCTTATCTCTCTGTATTGGCAGAGAGCGGATCGAATAGCAGATTTGACAATCCTTTTATTGTTTCAGTAGAGAAGATTGAAGTTACGAATCTCTTCTCTCTGAATTATTATATATCTAAATATGCGAGCAGATTGAAGCTACAAGACATATCTCTGAAGTTGCAGTGGATTGAACCAAAGCTACAAGATGCGGTGGACTGGAATGAAGCTACTTAAAGAATAGGAGTGCCAAAGAAGTCAAGACTCGGCAAGACCGGGCAAAATTGGCCTTTCTTTATGTCTTTGCTTTATTCCCGTTACACGACAATGAGCAAAGAGGGACAGCTGTTGCAGGCCAATTTTGGCCTATTACAACACCCTCAACCCACCAAAATTAAACCTACCCAATTTTGGCGTAACCGACTCCCGAACCTTATTCTCGATTTTTCGTAGACCAAGACATTTTACAAGGTGACCTAATCACACCTAAAAAGGTTGGTGGCGACTCCCTATTTTTTATTTTTTTAAATAAGTCGACATCCGTTTTTTTCAAAAAAAAATGGTTTCGACAATCATTAATGTTAATGCTTGATTAATCGAAGAATTAATTACCTTAAGCTCGTAGTTAAGGATGTTATTATCGTAAACCAACAACTAATATATATATATTTATTATTCTCAATTTATTTCTCTCGTCCAATGCACATTTCCCCCAATGGTCCCCAATGTGTAAATTTCTCATCAATGTAACTCACCATTGCATCTGATTTGTCAATGATGGGGCAAAAGCTGGGCTCGGTTCGCTTCGGCTAGGCTATGGTGGGAGGCTTGCTTATGGTGATGATTCCAAATCAAAAGCTATGTCGAGGTCGTGTAGATTGGCTTACGGATATTTGGTTTTGGATCACATTGGATACTTAGTTAAAAAGGTAAAGTCTTTTTTTTTATATTCTTTTGAAGGTAAAAGGGCAAAATTTTATTTAGGATTTTTGAGGTAAATTATAAGAATAGTCACTTAATTATGCGTTTGGTTTTATTTTAGTTACCTAATTGTTTAAATAATTTTATTCAACCACTTAACTTTTTAAAATTAAATATTTTAGTCACTCTCTCGTTAGTTGCATTAACTTAATAATAAAAGTCTAATGTGGAGTTTTTTACTTATAAATGTTAGGTGCAATGATAAGACATATTGTATGCTCAATGGGAAAACAGGGTTCAAACTTCGAAGATGATATTGGTGGGAGGGAAAACCACGAACCCTGAACATAGACCGTAAAACAGACATGAAAAATATAAAAAAAAATGTAGGAACTTTTTTATTAGTGTAATAACAAATTTAGCCCTCTAATGTTTATACATCCTATCAATGTGATTGTAAATCTAAAAAGTTCAACAAACTTAACTCTTAATAATTACAAAATTTATCATTATAGTTATTTTTACACATTCTATCGGGATAACTATATACAGATTTTTCATTCTGTAATTTGTATTTGACCTAATGCTCTCTTCCTTAAATCTTAATCTTAAGGTACTTGGATTATCTGTCTTTCAAATTTGGTGTTTCCTAATATTAGTGTATTCGTAGGACGCTTGATTTCTATTTAATAGAAGTTATACAAGTAGTTGCTTTGGGTAGTTTCTTTCTTCCATTGTAAATTTTAACTGAGATCTAATACTTATAAATTTTAGGAAAAGGAATAGTGAAATTGGAGTAAATTTTCATCTGGCTTCATCTTAAGTATGATTTATTACGTTTTGGAGGATTGATTATTTTAATAGGGAAACCTAACAAGCGAGTTGATAGTAAACTCATCTTTGTTTGAAGGAAAATTTTAGGGTTATTTGATTTTTTTATTTTTTATTTATATTTTTTATATTTTTGAATACATTTTTATCAAAAAATGATTTTTTAGATTTTTTTTGAATTTTTAAAATTAAAACTAAACTGTTTTTTTGTAAGTGCAGGACAAAAGGTTTTTTTTTATATAAATAGCATAAAAATATTTTTAAAAATTCCGAAAATAAAATTAATTACAAATTAATTATCAAAATGATATATTTTCTGTATTAGAGTGTGCAACACCAATAAAAAATATACCAATCATTATATAAATATTAAAAATAATTAAACATGGTATTTTATACAAAAGCGAGTCGCATACCATCAAAGCGGCACCCCTTTCAAAAGAAAATTAAAGTTTTTTTTTTTTTTAAATAATGTTAATTTTATGTTAAATTATATCAAAAGTTTTATGTACTTGTCAAAAATTTAGAATTTAATCACTTATTTTTATTTTTTGAAGTTTAATTCTTTTACTTTTTAAATTTTAAAATTTAATTTCAATGATTAACATTGTTAATTTTTTATTAAATTTGCTACTATGATATTTTAAAATAAAAATTAACATAATTTATTTTATGTAAAGAAATTTTTTATTTTATATGTTAAGTTTTTTTTCCCTTTTTTTAGCATTATTTTTTTTTTGTTTCTTACTATTATTTATTTTAAAGTTTGCAATAAAATTTAACATAAGATTTTTATTTTAAATTTTGAAATAAAAATGTCAAAATTCAAAATTTATTAATAGTAAAAAACTAATAATAAAATTAAAATTTTTAATTTAAAAATATCAAAGCAACAAATTTAATAAAAAAAACATGATTAATAATTGGATCTAAATGAATTTTGAAATTTGAAAAATAGAGAGACTAAATTCTAAATTTTTGAAAAATTTATAAACTTATGGCATTTTTTAACTTAAAATTAAAATTTAAAAAAATTAATTTTTAATATTTATATAATTATTAGGGGTCTTTTTATTTGTGTTGCACAATTCATATGCGGCACTGTAATTTATTGTGGAAAACATGTCATTTTGATAATTAATTTGTAATCCATGTTATTTTTGTAATTTTTTATTGTTTTATTTTATTTATATTAAAAATTTAAGAATTAAATTTGTTGAATTTTTTAAATGTAGGATAAAATTGATAAAATATGTAAGCGTGAGAGGCTGATTTTATTATTAGATCAATAAAAAACACATGTTAAACTTTCGTTATTGAGTTAACGACAACTAATAGGAGAGTGAAAAACTTACATAATATATACTAGATTTTATAACATTCACTCACTATGTGAGTGAATGAAAATATTATGTATTAAAAAATATATTTATAAAATTAGGGATAAACTACTCAGTTGGTTATTCAATTTTTAAAGCGTTTTCATTTTGGTTACACAAAAAAAAAAATTTCTTGCAATTTTATCACCCAACTTTTAGAGTACTTTCATTTTAGGCAATCAAGCATTAAATCTTGAACGGCAGTTGGTTGTATAGGTTACACCATGTTTATACTTTTATTTTGGTCACCCAACTTCTAAGTCGCTTCTGTTTGGTCACAAAAAAAAAATCCTTTTTTAATTATTGATCAGGGTACAAAAATTAATTTGTGAAAAAGCGATAGAAACTAAAATAATGTATTAAAAATTTATCATATTATACTTGCTTACCCCCTTGCGAAAGTTCTAAATTTCTTTTTCTTTTTAGTATTGAAATTTTAAATGTCAAAATATCAAAACCAATTAAATAAATTGTTAGAAATTTTGTATCCTTTGATTGTGCCAGATAGTTTGTTACTATAATATTGAAATTAATTAATTTAATCTCTGTGACATCTTTAATGTACAATGAGTTTGATATAGTAACGGGTCAGGTTAGGAATATTAGAGAATTAAAAAAAAAAGATCTAATAGGAATTTCAGAGCAATAGTATAGAAAATAGTTAGAGCAAGAAGAAAATTAGAAATATTTTCAAGATGAGAAAAATTACTTCGAGGTAATCACTTAATTGTAAGAGAATGGAAAATGATGGGGAAAAAGTATGAAAATTAAAAGTTTGAAATAATGACATTGAATTTGAGAAAAAAGGAGGAAGGATTAGAAGTGAAATTTTACCAAAATAAAGCATGAATCGTGCATAATATTGTAGAGAAAGTTGAAGTGTTAAATAGTAATTACATAAATTATAAAACAATGAAAAAGCTTAATGATTAAGGATAAATTGTGTGGAATAGTGATTGGTGGACTTAATTGCAAATCATTATTTCGATTATTTAATTAAGAGATATTTTAGTATAATTATGTAGAAAAGATGAGAAGAACCCTTCATCTTTCATATATGCTTCACGTCATTCACCAAAACCATCCAACCTAACTTTTTCCTTTATAACAATTAGGTCCTTCCACCATTTTTAAGCCTATCCAAGATCGATTTCTTTCATGTTTCCTTAGCAAAATAAATAAAGGAACCTAGTAGTCATCCTAGTTTCATGAAAAGAGAGGCAATATTTGTCTTGGAAGTGAGAAAAAATAAGGACTAGATTGTGATTTCAAGAGATTAAGGTAAGGGATGATGAGTTTTTCATGAATTCCTGTTAGTTTCATTAGTTAAGTAAAAATATGTTATTTAATTATGATTTTAACAAGTAGATGTTATGTGTTTTGATATGAAAATGAAAAAAAAAAAAGAAAAAGAAAAGAAATGAGAAGATCAAATTGAAGACAAAGGAAAAGGAGTAGCCAAAGGGTAAAAAGAGAAGAAAATACTCCATTCAAGCCTTGGTTGTAAGTACTTCAAGGATTTTATATAATTTCTTCTAGATTTAAATTATAAAGTACGATATTTAGTTAATTAGTTATAAATATGTTGTTGTAATAGAAAATGACTAAATTTAAAGAAAATAGAACATATCACAAGGACATAAATAAGGACAAAAAAATAAATAAATGTAAAGTAGGTTATATATTGTGAATGTAAAATGTATAGTAAAATTATATATTCTTTAAAATTTATGACTTCAAGGACTAAATTATAAGATGTGAAAAGTTGAATTGATTCTATTAAAGTCTATGTAGACAAGATAAGAATTATTGGGATATTGATGGCATGCCATTATAGAAATTTAGCGCACTCTTTGTTCTATTTAAGAACTTTGGTGCTTTTCTATTCTGATAAGCACTACAGTGTTGTTCTGTTCCAGTAAGCACATTGGTATTGTTCTGTTCCGTTGTGCCTTTTGGATCTGTTCTGAATATCTTAAGTGTTCTATTTAGTCTAAAATGGGCTAAGAAAAAGGAACGAGACATCCGGTAAGTGTGGTTAACAGTGAATGGGGTAAGTGGTTTAAAAGCTATAAGTTGACAAAAATTGTTTATTTGGATTAATATGAAGAATGAAGTAAACTTATTCATGGGCTTGTAATTAATATTATTATATTTTAGAAATAAGATTTAAATTCTTGTAGTACTTACTAAACCGTCATAAGGTTAACGTGTTTCTTTCCGGCACGTAGGTAAAAGCTTGTTTTGACAAGCTAGGATAGTGATTGACGGGGCTCATCTCATCACATCTTCTAGCTTGAAAGAGAGTAAGACTTAATATTTTGGTTTTAGATATGGCATGTACATAGGTATAGTTGATTCAAATGAAATGTATTATTGGACCTAGTGGCAAATTATGAATACTTGTGTTAATATTATGAACTTTGTTATAACTAGAAGATATTATGATGAGTTATTTGATTATTGAGTCGGAATTGAAAGTTTATATGATTGAATTGTACTTGTGAATTGAATAGGGGATTAAAGTGATAAGAAATTTAAAAGTGCAGAAAATTGTGACAAAGTATCGACACGAAAACCCAACGCTTATTGTCGCAAGATTGGTTGAATTAACATCAAAGCAGTGCCTCACCAAATTTTAGGATGACTTTCACGTTACTTCAATTCACGATGAATGTCGGTCAATTTCTAAATAAAGAAACAACAAAGAGAATTCCAATCACTTTTGCCCTCTGTTTCTTCCTTTATATGCACTTTAAACATCTCAAGGATAAAAAACAATAATACGAATCTTGCTTGCGGACCAAGAGTAATGGAACTCCAACAACGGAATCCAAGTATTCTGATGCTACCATGGTTAGCTCAAGGCCACATATCACCCTACCTTCAGCTTGCCAAGAAGTTTTCCGCCAGAAATTTCATCATATATTTTTGTTCAACTCCCATCAATCTAGATTCCATAAGAAAAAGTGGTAATGTTCAAGTTGAGTCATCTTCAATTCAACTCATAGATCTTCACCTTCCTTCACCACCACAACTGCCTCCACACCACCACTCCACCAGAAGTCTCCCTCCTCACCTCTTCCCTTTTCTCATACCAGCCTTTGATGCAGCAAAGCCTAATTTCTCCAATATCTTGAGTATACTTAAACCCAATTTAGTGATCTATGATTTTTTGCAACCATGGGCTGCAGCAGCAGCTAATGAGCAAGATGTTGAATCTGTCATGTTCTTAACCACTGGTGCCGCTGGTATCTCCTCAGCGGTCCATTATTTTAAGAACCCCAACATGGAACACTCTATCCAAGAGGCTGAACTCAATAAATATCTTCTCCAATGGTTTGGTGGTACTGAAAATGGTGTTAGAAACAAAGACAGGTTTTTGGAATGCTTGGAAAGATCTTCAAACATGGTGCTGATCAATACCTCACGAATGATTGAAGCTCAGTACATTGATTATGTGTCTGTTTTAGTGGGGAAACAGACAGTTCCTGTTGGACCCCTTGTTCAAGAATGTGGCAACAGAGAGGAAGATGTTCATATCATGGACTGGCTTGGAAAGAAGGAACCTGGTTCAGTTGTGTTAGTTTCCTTTGGAAGTGAGCTTTTTATTTCAAAGGAAGACATGGAGGAGATAGCTATGGGGCTAGAACTTAGCAAGATTTGTTTTATATGGGCTGTGAGATTTCAAGGTGGAGATAACACTGCTTTATTGGAAGGCTTTTCAAAGAGATTTGAGGAGAGAGGTTTGATGGTGCAAAGATGGGTTCCACAGGCAAAAATACTTAGCCATTCAAGCATAGGTGGGTTTGTGAGTCATTGTGGGTGGAATTCAACACTAGAAGGCATCATCAATGGTGTACCAATCATAGCAATGCCAATGAAAAATGACCAGCCCTTTAATGCCAAGGTGGTGACAGAACTTGGTGTGGGTATAAAGGTGCCAAGAGAGAATGGCAAGCTTAAGAGTGAGGAAATTGCTAGGATTATCAATTAAGTAATAGAGCAAGAAGGGGGGGAAATATTGAGGACTAGAGCCAAAGAGGTTGGCCAAAGATTGAAAGGAGAAGAGGAAACAAATGTAGCAATGGACCGAATACTGCAGCTTATGAAACCACCAAAGACTACATAACTATAAGCTTATGAAACGACAGATCAATCAAGCCTCTAGGAAACAGAACTCATCTATGTAATTTCCTTTTCTTGGTTTTTTTTTTTTTTTTTTCTCTTTTTTGGGTTCAAATAAAAACATGGAATTATTTGGTGACATTGCATGTTCTGCTGTCATTGCTAGCAGACTACTGCAAATGCTTTAGATTGTCGGCAGATTCTAGGTTCCGATAAAAACAAAATCAGCCAGGGATAATAAGTCGATACATACTTTGTTGTCGCATGGAAGTCAGTGTCTCAACATATATATATTTTGGTAGATAAGAAAGCCTCAAGCGAAAATAATACACTAACTTTTCAAAAAAAAGTAACATAATCTATTTTAATTAAGCTTCTAGTTGGTTATGGGTGTTCTTCAAACCAATGAATTTTTATGAAATTTGTCGTCATACAATTGGCCATATGACCAGCAATAGTATTTTGGGACCTCGGAATATAATGAATAAAGACTTTTCAGTTTCAACTCAACAAACGATGAACAAGACGTAAATTAGCCAAGTATATAAAGAATATAATATCTTGGTATGGGAATTTTAAGGGTAACAATCTAGTTTCAAAGTATTTATACTAGAAGTCAAATTACAATTTTATCTTATTTACTTAAAAAATTAGTAATTTAATCCTTGTATGTTAAATAAAAAAGTAAATTAGTCTTTTTAGTTAAAATTTTCATCCAATTTTTATCGTAAAAAACTAATGTGATTGACAGAATAACCAGATAATTATATATGGCGTGCCAGTGTATCTCATGTAGACGTATAAAGACCAAAATTTAATAATAAAAATGAATAAAATTAAAAAAAAAAGAAGAAGATCAATTTACTTTTTTATATAACCTACAAATGACTAATTTATCCAAATTTTAAGCGTAAAGGATAGTACAAGGACCTAAATAGCAGTTTTACTGAAATCCCGAAGCTTCAGCTCTGATATCATGCACTTCTAACTTGCCTTGCACATATAACTCCCTTTTTATAGATAAAATATACTTAGCTGTCCAAATTATTTAGTTTCTTTTAACATAAAATATTTAGCAATTTTAAAATTAAAAGAAAAATAAAAAATAAAATAAAATAATATAGGACTTCCAAAACATTTTTAAAAATTAATTTCTAAAAGAAAATTCAATGTTACATCTGTGAGGCACCTACTTAAGTATCGATTTTGCTTTCCTTATTTTTCAAAGGAGTTTCGCTTTCTATTCCTTATTTTAAGCATGACCGACAATGAAGTTTCGCATTGACAATATGATCTGTAAGCTTTTTTATTTTCCCTCGTGGGCTAAGATCCCATCTCTATCGTCACTATTACGATATATATAGAAAACCAACTCATCATGTTCTTGGATTTTCCTTCTGATTTTATCTCTACAAAGAACAAACCCAGATCACATCAAAACAATAATGGAGATTGAAAATTTTTTATTCTTTGATCTTTTGAACGCATGTACATCCCCATTGGGACCTTTGGTCTTTTATCTAAAACGAAAAAACCAACCCCCAAGATCAATAAAACCAGCTTCAGTTTCTTTTTTCTTTTTTCTTTTTTCTTTTTTTTTTCTTTTTTTGTTCTTACAAAAGTGAAATGATTTACTGGGGACGACCGGAGAAAGTTCATAGAAACCAAAGATGATTTCGGTTGAAGAAAAAGAAAGTTTTATCGTCTGGAAGATCCGAACATTTGATCGAGAAGGATAAGTAGAGCCATGGCGGAGTCCGTTGTGATATATCCCGGCCGAACAATAAGGCGGAAGACGTCGGTTCCAAAGGCGACACCGCCAACAGCTTCTTTCCGCTTGATTTCGGCTACTAACCGCCTCTTATCATCGAAAACAGCGCAATTTCGTTGCGAATACGAGCCTTCAATCTCGTACATGATGTTATTCCGACTGTTATTGTTGCCGGAGCTAACGTAAGCCAAGCACTTGCTTAAGATATTCACTGATTTCTTAACGCAAAGTCGGGGCTTCTCCATGGATTCTCCCTCGTAAACCAGCCAACTATCGCCGAGGCTCATTTTCTGACGATATCCAAACATAACAACATCAGTAAAACTGCAACTAATTAACTAATAATAGATTTAACCATTTTAAACTGATGTTTTACCTTGCGGCGGATAGTGAGGAGAGGGTTGCCACTGGCATCCATGAGAAGGATCTCACCCTTATTGCCTTCCATGTAATTATCGACCCTGAAAACCAAGTCACCTTTAGAGTCGAACACCGTGAAGCCATTACAGTTAAAAAGCAATGACTTTTTCCAGACGGTTAGAATCGTCTCCTCACTTGTTTCACCCGCCGATAACAGCTTATCCTGCGGTGGCTGTTTCTCCGAGATGGCATCACCGATGGTAAAACTAGCGTTGGGAAAAACCTTTGTCATTCGTGTAAAAGGTTCCAGCCTTGAGAACAATAAGATTACGAGTTCTCAACCGACACCAAAAGATCAACTCAAAGAGATGATTAAAAAAAAAAGAACCTTGGGGAATTGATCTTTGTTTAGGTGAATGAGTTAGACTAAAAGGCAGTGCGTGCTATATATATATATATATATGAAGGGTTAGAAAATGGCGTTTGGAGGGAGAGAAAAGAGGCGCACCAATTGGGTTTAGGTTAGAAAAGTCTAGCACGAGTGTGCCTTCATTATTTCCATGACGTCAAACCTGCAATTGATTGGAGGACGAAAATAGTTGAAAAAAGTGAAAGCGAAAGGTATAGCTAGGCTGCCAACTCGATATTATGTGACAAATTCCGGAGTGGGAATTTGGTGGATAGAAAAATAATATTACAATTTGATGATGTGGTATAATTATGTGGCTCAAAATTTGTTGTTGATTTATGAGAATGAATGAAATAATTTTCTCAATAATGATAAAATTAAAAATATTTTAGTGAGGAAATTGAATATAAAAAATTAAAAGGAGGTTGGATGAAAATTGTAATTAAAAGGAAAAGAATAAATCTTAGCCTCCAAACCCTATCTTTGGCATTGAAATGGAGGAGATATATTACTATAACAGAATAAAAAGATAAAATTTGTGGCTCAAAACTAGTTAGCGGTGAGACTTGTCCTTTAGGCAATGCTTTTGCGTTAGATATTTATTTTGGCTTTGACGACGATTTCGCTGATTTTATTAAACAAGTAATTTAAATGGGGACAGGACGGATTTGGGCGACTGTGACCCCCTCCATTGCCAGGAGCCATTTTTATTATTTATTATTATCCGCGTCCCTCCTCTCCACCCTTTTTCGTGAGATATTAACTTTTATAAATCCAAAATTAGATTAGGAATAAATACAAGGACGGTTTAGTTTTGTTGTTGATGTAATTTATAATCTAAAGAATAATATTTTTATAGATATACATGAAGCATTGAAGGTTAGAGGCAGTGTTCCCAGATTTTCACCCTTTCGAGAGAGATGAATAAACTTAGTCAAACCCTAAACTCAATTGTGGTCGAGATGATCATCATCATATTATAATATATAGAGTCAAACATGGAATTAAATTTTGAAGCAACCCATGAATACGAAAATGGAGGGACAGACTTATGTCTACATCACTATAATTAGGCATTCAGAGTTTCTTTTCTTTCTATGAAAGCCATTAAGAATTTTATTTGCAGATATCAGTGTTAATTGTTTGACGAGGAAACTCTACAAACAACCTGCTAATTCTCCTATTTACTACATGCATATTATATTCATGTCTTTTCCTTTTTTTCCTTTTTATTTTATCTTTTAAAAAACTAATTTTGTTAACCAGTGAGATTAGTAGAGAAGAAAAGATGGTAATTGTGATTGTGATTTACCCTTGATTGAGACCCAGAGATTGTTTGATGAAATAAGTTTAGATAAAAGGAAGAAGAGGAGGAAGGTCAAGTGGTTTCCATGTCTTAGGGTTAGTTTGGTAATGCTTTTGAAAAGTGCTGTGAAAAAGTACTTTTGAGAAGTGCTTTTGAAAAGTTTAGTTTAAAATTTGAGTGTTTAGCATTGCTGTCAAAAAGTGCTTTTAAGAAATAAAATGTCCATTTTAGACATGTTATTGTCAAGAAACAAATATACATTTAAATAATATTTCAATTAGTTAATATTATTATATTTTAGTAAGAATATAAAAAAATTATAACTTTTTGTTAATATTTTAATATATAAAATATAAATTTCAAATATTTTTAAGTAATAAATATTAATTATTTATAAAATTTAATTAGAATATATAAACTATATTTTAAATATTTAAATATAACTGTTAAATATTTGTAATTAGTATTTTAAAAAATATTTTTTATTTTTAATTAATGATTTTAATACATTTGTAATTAAGTACCAAGAAAAAAAAAAGAGAAAGTACTATATTATTGGAGGGGTGAAAAAGTAATTAAGCACTAAAAGTGCTTTTGGGAGAGGAAAAGCTAAAAATTTTAACTTCTCCTTTTCAAAAGTGCTTTTAAAAAGCACTTCTAAAAAGCTAAAAATTTCAGCCAAAAACAGATTGTTCTGCACAGCTTTTCTTCCAGAAGTGCTTTTGGAGCTAGAAGTGCTTTTGAAAAGTAATGCAGAACTGGCCCTTAGTCCCCTTCCTCAAGTGTTGTGGTGAGCTTCTATACGAGAGACGAAGATTTTACCAGTCTTGAATCCTACCGATAGTAGAATTATATATTACTCCCTTATAGTGGCGGTGATCTAACTTTCTAGGACAGTGAAACAATCAATGAGTCTAAAATCCCACGTATATGGATACATTAACTTATAATTTGCTCATTGATGACATAAGAAGGGACACAAAGAGAAATATAACAAATTTTATATTCAATTTCTATTCAAATATGAATATTTTATCTTATAAATTCTTAAATATATATCAATCAAATAAATATTACACGTATAAAGATCCAAATAACAAAAAGATTAATTAATAATAAGTTAACATAGCTTACCTAATAAAAAAATTCAAAATCAAAGGAAGAGAGAGGTTTAATGTTTTACTTGACTAATTTAACTAAACCAGCTTGTTCTTTAGTGTTTACTCACTTCTTGTAATATATAATATATACATATAAATATATATAGTTTGAGTTATAGTGTAGGACATAACAGGTAATGACATAACATGAAGTTAGCTTGGCGGTCCCTGCCATGAAAAATAATTTACAGATTTAGGAGAACAAAGCATTTGAAATATGCCCTTTGTTTTTCCTAAGCAAATATCCAAAACTTCACTTTCTATATATTGGCTGGTTTATATAAATTATGCTTATATACAAAACTAACTCTTCCTATATAGGATGTTTCATACAAATTAGGGTTATATATAAAATTAGTCTCCCTAATATTTTATTTTTCAATTTAATACCTAATGCTTCTTCTAGAAACTGGGAATTGAGTTGAAAATTTTGAATTTGAGTTTTTAAATCCTACTTCGTTTGGATGTCCATTAAAAAAAATTGAAAAATCAAACTTCATCAAACCTAAAATTTGAATTCCATTTAAAAAGTTGGAACTTGTAAAATCCAAATCCAAATCATTATAAAAGCAAAACCATTATTATAAATTGATAGTGAATATTCAAAAATACATTAATGATTGTTAATTAATTGTTTATAATATTGATAGGTAATAATATTTTATTATTTAGGAAAGTTTAACAAATTATAATTATTCATTAAATAGTTGTATTGTAAAGACTCAACTTTTTGAATGTTATTCTATAACGACATAACTTTATATAAAGTAATCTTGCAAAACAACAAAATCCTATCAAAGGGTATTTCATTAAAAGATATATCCCTGTATAAAAGTGTATCTCATGGAAATATGCAATTATTGGATGTCTATGTAAAGGGCTTTTCTAGTAGTCATGTTGGGGTTTCTTACCTGCTTGTTCTATGTTCTGCTCTAACGAACCTGATTTCTACTTGTGCCATCGTTTTGTGCCTTGTACAGGTTTCGGTTAAGCTAAATTCAGTCCATTTAAGTATGATATATTTGAAAAAATAGAAGCAACAAAGTCTTTTATCTCCCAATAATTAAAGTGCTATTTTTTTGAGATATATTAGATTTATTCAATGGAGAATTTCAAGTTGTTGGGAAATTTGTTTATGAAGGCTATTGTGAGATAAATACTAAAGATAATTAATGGATAAATTCAGCCTTTAAAGGAGCATTTCAAACTTATTAAAACATTGTTGGATGATGATCCCCATTTGATGGCCTGATGGTCAAGGATGTTCACCGCCCCAAGTGTGGCCTGGGTTCGAGTCATGCTAGTTGCGTTTGTTGTTTGACCTTTGCCCTGTTATTGTAATTCAAAAAAAAAAAGAAACATTGTTGGATGATCACGTTAGAAAGCCTATATATAAGTTGATGATCGACATTCTACTTCATTCGTGTAGGGTGTCTTTCAGTTCCACAAATAATACTTTTTTTTCTATAAAATGACTACAATTACTCATAGCCTCACCCCAACCCTTAAATAGGAGGATAATGCACTTTAGCACCCTCGAACCCACGACCTCCTGCATTGGCAATAATATTGATGCCAATCGAGCTAAGACTTAATCAGCTTTTCATGTCATTTTTACTATTATGCTTGGAGTGTTGAGAGTTTTGTAGTATCCTAGAGGAATATTAAGTCCTCAAGGAAAATGTTCTATACGCTTTAAGACCATCATATTTTATTAACATTAGTTTATATATTCTTTTGCCATTGTCTCTGTTTATTTTTTTAAAATAATTTTAAAGATTTAATATGATTTTCATATGAGATTTAAAATTAAGACAATAATAGCAAAAAAACTAAAAATAATAGCCTATAACCAAAATGATTGTTTTAAGATCGAGTCTGAAGTTAGAATTGTAAATTGCAAATATTGTCTGATATTTGGTTACTATGATAAATAAGTCAATTGATTATTTCAATTTATTGTACGAATCTTATTTCACGTTAAGAATGCAATTTTATAATTGATAAATTCTGAAAATTCTATTAAAATGGACAAATTTTCTTTTAAATGTCGAATAAATTTCCTTGTGATGGCAAAATTAATTTTAGTTTTTCATGAAATTTCTTTGGGAATGCTTTTCAGGATTTGTTGATTGTATGTATATAATTATGAATTTTGAGAATGAGCTTCTTTTTTTTTGGTAAAAATAAAAACAAGCTCGCAATTCAAACTAATTACACAAGAAAACTCTGAGGAAGATTATCTCTTACTTGAACAACAGAAGAAATAGTTAGGACCTCACTTGGAATATCTTTAAACACCATTAGGCTATAATTTGTATCAAAGGCCATTTTGGCCATGCAATCAACTATTTTGTTGTGGTCCTTGGAAGTATGCCGCAAATCCCATAATCTCATATTCTCCAACAGATGATGAATTTGTCTAATAAGGGCGGCTTTTGAATTCGTTAGTGAGGATTCCTGAATAGCCTTAATCATCTCCAAGCTATCCGTTTGAATCAATACTGTATTGTATCTCCTATCTTGGATAAGATTCAAGCCATCAAGAATACCCCACAGTTCAGCATCTAAGACGAAACATGCACCCGATACCTGTTATATCTTATAATCCACTCCCTGTTACCATTCCTCAAGACTCCTCCTGCTGCAGCCTTACTAGAATCTACCTAAATTACACCATCAGTACAAAGGCTGATCTAATTCTCCAACATTTGGTATGTTGGTCATGGTACCTGTTGTCTAAGTAATTCCTTCCTGTAAAAAGAAACAAATTGTTTTGCCTAAGTGTATGATACTCTAACTATCTCATTTGTAAACCAAGAAACCCCTTGAAAAATAAAAAGATTTTAATTTTTTCGTATTCGCAATTAAACCAAATAAACTTAATCAAGTTACATCACCAATGGCGAATTTGGCAGAACTGTGCAAATTAGACTTAAATCATTGAAGAAAGTCGCCTACAAAGAATACCTACTAGCTCTATTCAGAAGGACCTGCCTTCAAATTTCTTTAGATGCAAGACAGTCTTTTATAACATTCAAAATATCTTCAGAGTGGTGTTCATACAACATGCACTTTGCTTCTAGTTTTATGAGTTCTATATTTAGAGAATGTGTGCCCTCATTTTTTTTTTTTTGGAATCAAACATGTAATTGGATGATTAATCAATCAATGAAATGATTATAAAAAAAATTTTCAATCTAAAATCAATGAAGCATAAGGGATTTATATATATATATATAACTAAAATGATATTTGCAAGTAAATTGAGCAATGCGAACTATTTGAAGCATTGATGAATAATAATAAATAACACAACGATATGATTACGCAACTTTGTTTTTCTATGTATATGAAGCCTTGCCTAGAAAGATAATCCACTATCTGAATACCTTGTATAACAAGTGATTACAATCTCTAACACTTTCTATATTAAAATCTCATTTTTACACCTAAGATATAGATCACTTTTGTTTTCCCCCTAAAAGCGTAGGAAAAAAACTAACACATTTTGATTTTACACTTAATGCACTCTAAAAAGATGTCCCTCAATGAACAAGAATAAGTGTTCTCAATATAGTACAACAGTTATACAAGTCTTTTCAGTTTATAAGGAATCAAGACTTGCTAACATATTAGATCAAGTACAATCAATCTTCCTATTAAAACAACAATATAATCAGCTTTAAGAATATCTTTAATAAGTCCAAGATACGTCTTGAATCTTTAGGATATACTTCCAAGTTTACTCAATCCGATCTAATATCTTCAAGATAGGAAAATTGGTTTCCTTGGTCCAATATGCAATATCTTGTTTTTCAGTGGTAACAAAATAGTAGATTTGGGAACACAAATTCCTGTATGTCGATTCGTAAATATTATTTATATAATATGTACGAAGTCATTAAGGTCATGTTAAAATATGATTAATAAATTTTAATGTTGGATAATTAAATAAGTAAAAAGGACTAATTAGTAAACATTGTGAAAGTTAGTTGTTATTAGTAAATTGGGTTTAATAGTTTTAGAAATTTAATTTGAAGGCCTTAAATAATAATTAGACCATCACTATCCATTACGAACGATAATAGGTTTAAGTTTGGCCTAATTGAATGATATATTAAAGGGTAAAATTGTAATTTAAAATTAAAACTATAATTTACTAAAATAAAAAGAAGTAAGATATCATCATCTTCCGAAGAGCTTAACAAAAATTGGAGGGGAAGAACACCATTTGTGGGTGTCTGAGGTTCAGTCAAACAATTGGGTGCATGTATGGTATGAATTTTTAGCCTATTTCTTGTCATTTTTATGTTTTGAGATCGTTGCAACTGGACCTTGATAACTCGAACGCTCGTTTTAAAACTATTAAAGATTTTGAAAGGTAGCATTGATGAGTTATTTTTGTTCATGATGTTAAATAATAGATTTGAGTTATTAGATGTTGACTATGAATTTTTTTATTGAATAATTTTGTTAGTTTTTGTGTTAAGGAGTAATTTGATAAAACAACAAAATGGGCATGGTATTCTTGTGAATTTTGAATAGTTTTAGGTTGTACTAATATGGAAATGAATTTAGCAAGCTTAGGGTATTTAGAAATTTTGATAGTTTTGGAATTTTGGATTTAAGGATTAAATTGTGAGAAATGTAAAATTTTAGGCAAAATGTGTAATTAATGAAAAGTTAAGGGTCATGTGCATTAAATTGAGTATGAATTTTATATGAAATTAATATATGATATTTAATTACTATTTTAGATCAAGATTTGAATCAAAAGGAAAATAACCGAGGGAAAGAAAAAATTGCGGACTATTCCTTACGTTTCAACCGGAAGTGACTAGTAGGTAAGTTCATAGTATTTCAATTTTTAAATATGATTTCTAGTGAATTATATTAATTTGATTTAATTACTTGATGAATATATGTAAATAGGTGAGTTTAGTTTGGATAATTTTATATAATTATGAAAGTTACAAATATCTTGTATCTATGAAATTGATAGAGAATATTATATTGTTTCTCTTGGAACGACGTTAAAATTATATAATGATTAAATGAATTTAAGTATGTATTTGGAAATGAAGAAAATATTATTGAATGCACATATGTGCCATTGTTTGTACTTCGGTACTTTTGAATGCACATATGTGCCCTTGTTTGTACTTCGGTACCTCTGAATGTACATACATATCCTTATTTGTACTTCGATATCCCTGAATGCACATACGTGCTCTGAATGCACTTTAGTGCCTCGATATTGCATCATTGATGCCATTGAAAATAGAGTATTGACCTATTGTATAAACCGAGTTTAATTAATTTAAAGTAAAAGTTATACTATGATCTTACTAGGATATGTAAGCTTATGTTTTTCCTATCGTTGTTTTTAAGATAATCGTTGTTGACCATTTGGAAGGATCAACCATAAAGCTTACACTATCTAGTCGTTTTTGGTAGCTTTTGCATCTCTTTCTAAGTTGTGGCATGTGTATATAGGTTTTGTTTGTAAGTTATTAAGGTTGATGGTAATTGATAGATAAAAAATTTGTTAGCTTCTTTTGTGTATGTTTTGTAATAGAGGAATACAAATCTTATGTATAAATGGAAATTCTAATGTTTATTTGATAAATTTTGAAGCAAGTTCATAAGGTAATAATAATATAGTTAGTTTTAGAAGCTTAAATTCGATAAAATTGGAAATAAACAAAGTCTTGTTAGGTCATTTAAATTTTTAGTTATGAATTGAGGTACCTATGAATGGTACATTGGTTAGAAGTCTAGGTTATTAATTTTGATATGTTTTGAGTTTAGAATTTTGTTGGTTTTGGTCATGGGATGGTTATCTTTTATGTATACCTTATTGGGTAAGTTTTGGCTTAATTTTAACTTGTTTAATGAGTCTTTTTGGAAGCACAAGGGTTGTCATATGGTCGTGTGCCACACACGGTCACCCCACATAGCCGTGTGTATTCTATTAGTTTTAGTGCAAGTTTTATACAGGCTGAGACACGACCGTGTGTGTCAAGTCACTGAGTTACACGGGCTAGCACACGGCCTGCGACATGGTCATGTAAGCCAAGTTAGTGAGTTACACGATCTATGACACGAGCTGGGACACGACTGTGTGCCCTACTTCGAATGCTCACACAGTCTGATCTGTGTCACACGGCCATGTGACCCCTATTTTCTAAATTTTTTAGTTTATCCAAAAACTTATGTTTTTATACAATTTGATCCCAGTATACCTTCAATCAAATTTTAAGGCCCTGTAAACATGAAATAAGGCCTAAGTGAATAATTATTCTATGAATTATTATATGTTTATATTTTAATTGAATATTTATTCTGAATTAAGATAAATTGTTCTGTTTGTTTTTATAACACTTTAATCCTTAATCCAGCAACAGAGCCAGGATTTAGGTGTTACACAATCCAAACCAATCTTCAAGATACATTGCTATAATGGTTTGAATATCATAAATGCACTTGCATACACCTAAAATATTAACAAAGATCAAAACTTATGGATTTTGTTACCAAAATTTGCCAATGACAATTTTATGAGTTTGAGCAGTGTTATACACTAGTAGGCACTCCTTATTTGCTGCCTCAATCATCTCCACATTTGGCAAATTTTTGAACAAAACCATAATGGGAGAGAACATATACAATAAAAGAACCAAATGCTCTTCCTAAGTAACCCTCCCCTTATTCAAACAAACTTAACTATTAACATAATCAAACAAATCAACAATTGATGCTTTTGGTAGAGATGAATACATTAACAATCAAAGTAGTTATAATTGTTGAAGATTTGCTTTAGTTATCCTGATTTTAGATATAATCATAACTATTTCATTTGTTTTAGCTTTTTTAGAGATTTTTTAGAGATTATGATTATGTTAGTAGCCTATTTTAGTTAGTAGCTGTTAACTTGTTTACTATATAAACACTAGTTTTAGTTCAATAAAAAGTACCTTCCATTTCAATTACTTGACTTATTGTTTTCTCTTTTTAATAAGTTCTTCTCAGTTTAGTTTTCTTCATTATTTTAGTTTTCTTTTCTGATAAAATACCAACAATTGGTAATTAGAGCTTTCTTCTTGATGGACCTGTGTTAGTGCTTGTTGCATTATGGAAGCTTACGAGATTCCTACATTGCCTACTAACCCCACCTGGCACAAATCAAAACACAAAAAGAAAAGAAGGCAAGAAAATCAAAGGCGAAAGCCTGATTGTTTGCTGCAGTTTCACCAATTATTTTCACATGAAATATGTCTCTAAAGTCAGCAAAGGAGATATGAGATTATCTCAAGATTAAGTACAAGAGAGACGAGAAAATTCGCGGGATGCAAGTGTTGAATCTTGAACTTGTTTTTGAGCTGCAGAAGATGAAGAAGACTAAGACAGTCGAGGAGTATTCTGAAAGGCTCCTTAACATAGCCAATAAGGTCAGGCTGCTAGGTTCAGCTCTAGCAGTTCAAGGATTGTAGAGAAAATATTTGTAACAGTACCTGAAATGTTTGAGGCTACCATCACTACCTTAAAGAACACGAAGGATATGTCAAAGATTACTTTGGCCGAACTCTTAGGTGCTTTCCAAGTACAAGAGAAAGCATGTAATGAGGCAAGAATGGGCTATAAAAGGTGCTCTACCAGTTAGGCATCAAGATAATGGAAAGAATAGGAGGTCAAAGAATAAAAAGTTTCACACTACGAGTGGAGAAAGCTATCTATTTGGGAACAAAAGTAAACTGAAAATAAAATATCAGGAGTAAAGAAGGATTATCTTCTATGTCAACATTACGGCAAGAAAGGTCACCCTCCTTTCAAGTGTTGGAAAAGACCAGATGAAAAGTGCAATAAGTGTAACCAAACGGGACATAAAGATGTTATTTGTAAGTATAAAAATCAACAATAAGGAGATGAAGCGCAAGTCACAGATCCGTAAGTGACAGATCAAGAAGAAGAAGATCAGCTTTTTGTTGTAACTTGTTTCACTAGTCACGAAACAAGTGAAGCTAGCTCATTGACAGTGGTTGCACTAATCATATGATATATGACAAAAGGTTGTTCAAAGACTTGAAGAGTACCAAGTCCAAGAAGGTCAGAATTAGGAACGGTGACTACATTGCAGTCAAATAAAAGTGCACTAAAGCCATTACAAGCTGTTCAAGTACCAAGTTCATTGTTGATGTTTTATGTGTACATGGTATTGATAAAAACTTGCTTAGTGTTGGTCAATTTGTAGAGAAATGATTCAAAATGAAGTTCATGAAAAAGGCATGTGTGATAGAGGATGCTATAGGACAAAAGATATTCGAAATTAATATGGCAAGAAGGAGTTTTTCCCTTAATCCAATGCAGGAGAAGCAATCAGCTTTTCTAATTGAAGAAAGCCTTAAAATGCCGTGACATAAAAGGCTCGGACGCTATCACTATCAAGGGTACTGTAAATGAAGTAAAAAAAATGGTCATTGATCTTCCACAACTTGATGATCACATACCAACATGTAATGCTTGTCAATTTGGAAAGCAAAATAGAAAGTCATTTCCCAAGACAGCATAGAGAGCCACTTTAAGTTCCAGTTGATTCATACAGACATTTTTGGACCTCAAAAGACTCCTTCATTAGCAGGTAGTCGATATTATGCTACTTTTATTGCTGATTTTATAAGAATGTGTTGGATTTTCTACTTAAAATTCAAGTTAAAAGTGGCTAGAGTATTCTAAAAATTCAAGAAGACTGTGGAAAATCAAAGTGGCAACCACATTCAAATATTGAGGTCCGATAATGGCAAAGGGTATACATCAGAAAATTTCAATGCATTTTGTGAAGAAACTGGCATTGAGTATCAGTTAATAACTCCCTATACTCCACAATAGAATGGAGTTAATGAGAGGCGAAACAAATACATCTTAAACATAACCAGATGTATGTTGCATGAGAAAAATTTACCCAAAAAGTTCCACGATTTTCCTACAGAATAGACTGCCCATAAAAGAGGTCAAGGATCAAACACTCTATGAGGCTTGGTTTGGTCATAAACCATCTTTAAATTTTCTCAAAATATTTGGTTGTTTATGCTTCACTCAAATTCCATAGATCAAGAAAGACAAGTTAAACAAAAAGGCACTCCTAGGAGTCTTTATTGGCTATAGCACTGCTGCAAAAACTTATAAAAGTTTTCCAACCACAGTCTGGGAAAATTGTTACAAGCAGATATGTTCATTTCGTGAAATATGAAGAGTGGAACTAGGATGAGAAAAGTGGCCAAAACACAGCAAATCTGAAGCTTAAATTTCCTGTTTCAACCACAGATAAAGATGAAAATTGGTTGAATGAGTTGGTGGATGATGCTCCAAAAAGGGGTACTAGATTGCTCACTAACATTTATGCAAGATGTAATATAGTTGTATGTGAACCTGCAAATTTTGCCACGATAATGAAGGATATAGAATGGGTGGTTGCAATGAATGAGAAGCTGTCAATGATTGAGAAAAACAAAACATGAGAGTTGGTTGATTAACCCCATGATAAGAAGGTGATTAGAGTCAAGTGGGTGTACAGAACCAAGCTTAATGCTTATGGCTCAATCAACAAGTATAAAGCAAGACTTGTGGCCAAAGGCTATGCATAAGTTTTTAGCGTGGACTATTCAGAGACCTTCACACCAGTTGCTCGTTTGGACACCATAAGACTTTTACTTACTGTAGCTGCTCAAATGAAATGGAGAGTGTATCAGCTTGATGTAAAATCAGCTTTTTTAAATGGCATTTTGTAGGAAGAAATTTACGTTGAGGAGCTTAAAGGTTTTGTGAAGAAATGAGAGGAAGACAAGGTGTTTCTTTTCAAGAAGGCTCTTTATGGGTTAAAACAAGCTCTAAGAACTTGGTATAGTAAGATAGATGATCATTTGTTGAGCTTCGGTTTTGAAAAAAAATTCCGAGACCACTCTTTATGTCAAACATTAGAATAATAATATTTTGATAGTCTCTCTTTATATTGATGATCTCTTCCTAATGGGAAATAATGCACGATTGCTTAAAGAATTCAAGCAAGAGATGATGAAGGTTTTTGAGATGACAGATCTCAGATTGATGTCATTTTTTCTTGAAATGGAAATTGAATAAGCTGAGTATGAAGTATTCATCTGCCAGAAGAAGTATGCCAAGGAAATCTTGAAGAAACTCAAACTTGAAGAATGCAAGGAAGTAGGTACTCCTATGAATCAAAAGGAGAAGTTGTGTAAAAAAGATGGAGCTGATAAAGTTAATGAGGGATATTTTAGAAGTTTGATTGGTTGCTTAATGTATCTTATAGCAACACGTCCTGATATTTTAAATGCTATAAGTATTTTGTCACGATTTATGCATTGTGCCAGTGAATTGCATCTTAGGGCTGCCAAGAGAGTAGTTTGTTATATCAAGGCACGAGTAATTTTGGTGTTAAATTTATAAGAAGTAAGGGGTTCAAGCTTATTGGCTTCTCTGATAGTGATTGGAGAAGTTCTATTCATGACATGAGGAGTACATCAGGCTATTATTTTACTTTTGGATCTAGTGTCTTCTCATGGAGCTCAAAGAAGCAAGAAACTGTAGCTCAATCCGCTACTAAAGTAGAATTTATTTCTGCTGCAGCCGCTGTTAATCAAACTTTGTGGTTAAGAAAATTATTAAGTGATCTTAACCTTGAACAGAAGGAAAGTACAAAGATTTTCGTTGATAATCAAGCTGCCATTGCAATTTCTCATAATTCAGTATTTTATGGGAAGACTAAGCATTTCAACATTAAGCTTTTCTTTTTAATGGAAATGCAAATGAAGGTAACGTTATATTGGTTCATTGCAAAACAGAGGAGCAGGTTGCAAATATCTTCACCAAGCTGCTCCTAGTAAGCAAATTTGAAGTTTTGAGAACAACACTTGGTGTTTGTAGCAACTGAAGCAAGGAGGAGTGTTGAAGATTTGCTTCAGTTATCATAATCTAGCTAATTTTAGATATAAGCATAACTCTTTGATTTGTTTCAGATTTTTTAGAGATTTTTTTTAAAGATTATGTTAGTAGCCTATTTTTAGTTAGTAGTTGTTTTCTCTTTTTAATAAGTTCTTCTCAGTTCAGTTTTCTTCATCATTTTAGTTTTCTTTCCTGATAAAATACCAACAAGAATTATATCCTAATAAGTTGAATGATTGCAATATCTAAATATTAATTTAGTAAAAATAAAATTTGATAATTGCAATATCTAAGTATAAATAGTATTTAAGTATTAATTAAGTAAAAAAATAAATTTAAAAATTGAATATTTAATTTATTTTTTTTTTCTTAAATTTTGGTAATCCAAATTATTTCGATTTCAAAAAGTAAGCTTGATCCTCATATAGTTTACCTAAATACCCCGCCCCCTCTCATATTCCCATCCGGCCATGGAAACCATATCATGTCGATCTACTTGTTGGAGGTTTGCATTGGATCATGCAAGATTGTTATTGTCGTCGTGCTCTTTTTGGTTGCTTGATGCATACTTTTCCCTTCCTTTTTGTGGGTTTTTGAGTTTTCTTTGTTCGTTGAAGGGGTTTGGTTAGCTAGATCATAAGCATGGTCTTATGATTTACTTTTGTTAGCTAATGTGCCTAATGAAATCTCGAATGATTAGTATATAAGAACTTACCCACTTAAATATGACAACCCTTTATTCAAATATATCTATCAATATGAAAATCCTGCTTCTTACTTCTTATCATAGGAAATTGTCCAATAAGTACTCCATAAATGTAAGAAATACCTCCGATGATTTGTTATTAAATTATTATATATGCACAAATTCAAATTATATATTTTAAGTTTAAACTATTAAAAGTATGCAAGAGTTAAGTCAACTAGGAGCCATTTGTATTGGTTGGTTTGTTTTTTGAGTTAGATAGGTGGCTTAGAAGAGGAGAGTTATTAATTCAGAATGCAATCATAGGTCAGCAATTAAGGATATTTTCATACATCAAATCCAGCCCAAGAAAGTTGACCCAATTCGGTGACAAAGCTGTTCAGGGACTACTTTCCTACATCATAACGTTTCCCATTGAAAGAACAAGCAGTAAAACGTAAATCAAAACATAAGAAAGGAATACAAAAGCATATGGTGGTGTTGTAGTCAGTAGAATTTAGTGAAGAGTTTCGATGTTTTTGCTGAGTTCCTCCAGTTTCTTCATCCTCAGTTTCTCGCTTTCACTCACCAGCTAACCAGCATTTCACAAGCGCCACCAAATATGTTACTCACAAATTCTAAATATTCAAGTAAATGAATGCTCCTACGAAACTATAAAGCATATATATATATATATATATATATATATACACTGACCTCCATTAATTTGCTAACTAGTTGTGCTTTCTCCTTGTTCTTGTCATTGAAGGCTTCAAGGGCTTCTTTGTATTCCTTTTCCTGTGATTATCAAAACTATTGACAAGTTAATAAATTAATTATTTAAATTTAATTTGGTCTCAAGTTTCAATCAACTAGAATTGTTGAAAAAATAAAACTAAGCTTAATACATCATTTGGTACTTGAGTTTGACACTTTTTTCTAATATGGTATCATGTTATGTTTTGGTTCAATGTGATACATGTGTTTGGCCAAAGTTATATATTTTGATACCTCAAGTTAACGGTGTTAACTTTTTAGTATTTAATTCGGGTTTTATGGTTGTTTTGATGAAAATTCATAATTAACTAATAATATTAACAATTAACTTTCATTAAATCAACATTAAAAGCTAAAAAAAAAAATCAATCATCAAGTTGTATTTAACAAATTAAACACAAAATTAAATAAATACACAATTAACACTAAAATTATTTTATTAACAAAATAATGAGAATCCAGACCTAATATCATTAGCTATTAACTTTCATCAAGTCAACCATAAAATCCAAATTAAACACAAGAAAGCAACATTGTTATCTTTTGGTACCAAAATATATAACTTTTGTTAAATATAAGTATACATAGACCACATATTTACATATAGGATCGCAACGAGTGATCGAAATTAAATTACAATTTTAAGATAATTACATAATTAATCCAGCAATTAACATTAATAAACTTAAATCGGAAATGGGAATGATACTTGTACCTTCTTCTGGCAGGTCAGTCCTAGTGGTTTCATCTCCCTGTTAATGGTATCGATCCTCTTGCGCAGAATTGCAACATCCTTCCTCATTGGATCGACAAGTTCATCAAGCTCCTGCAACATTATATCAATCCAAATGAATCCCCATTATATTACATTAAATATTAGTGAATAAGCAAAAATCATAGATTTGAATCCAACTCAGCTACAGGAAAGCTTCTTCACTGTTGCCTTTTCTCGTTACAAATTGTATCTTTAGTATTGATAATGATTAAGCTGAATCTGAATTTTGTTATAGTTTTCAGATTTCTTCATGTAAATGAAATGGGATTCATTGATTGATCCAAAGTTTGTAAAAGTAGGATAGGATCCAAGTCCCACAATAACTTACTTCACGAATGTCAGCCAAGCGCCTGGTTGCTTCCTCGACGCGGCCCATATAAGCCTGAACTCTATCCCTAACCTCCATCTTCTTCCTCTCGATCTCTTCTTCTTTCGCTCGAAACAACGCCAATGCAGATTCCGCCATTTCCTCTTCCTTCTCATCGTTTACTGGGCTCTCACTCATCATCATCATAACCCCCGAGTTCTTCACTCGCTGCATCGGTGATTGCTGTTGTTCCAACATCTGCTGCTGCTTTGGCGTCGCCATTGCTGCTATATTCCTCCCTTTTTTTTTTTTGCTTGATGGGTCTCTTTAGGTGGTTATATTGGAAGGGCTGGTTAGCTTTAAAGCTATGAAATCAACCAAATACCTTACTTTATCACAAAACAAATAGTGATTACATTATGTAAAAGATGGAATTTTTGACCCATTTGTCTCCTTACTTTGTAATCATGAAGTTTGAGATGATTTTTTCACCTTTAAATCAAATGTTCTTTTCTTCTTCTTCTTCCCATTTTTTAAATATCTCTTAATTCTCTGTTAAAGATTAAATTTTAATTATTGTATGATAGATAATAATGGTGCAGTGAATATATATTGGTTGAAGGGTCGTAAAGGGTATTGGTAAAGGAATGCTTGGGGGTGAAGAGTTAGTGGAGTGGAGGGGAGTGGAGTGGGCATGAAGTGGTGACCTCCACAAGTCATGGGGGGGAAAGCCTTAATTGTAAAGACAGAGTAGGACAGATTTGGAGCGGCCGCCTAGTTTGCAAAATTTGTAACTTCCAATACAATATAAATAAATTTAATGCATAACATGAAAATATTTTTTTAAATAAAAATCAAAGCAATTTAATCATGATGTTAATATTTTTCATCAATGGTATAAAATTTTGATTGGTATAATAATAAATTTAACTCTTGATATTTTCATATTTTGTCAATATGATCTTGATTCTAAAAAATTCAACAAATTTACCCTCAACATTTATAATGATATGGGCTAAATTTGTTAAATCAATATTAAATTGATAAAATGAGTAAATCTTGAGAGTTAAATTTATTATCATACCAATCAAATTTATATACAATTGATAAAAAAATTTAATACCATAATTACTTATCCTTATATGCTGATTTTCGAAATTAATAAAGATTAAACATTTAGAGTGATGAGTTTACCCAAATTTGAAATTAAGAAACACCAACATTAATTTTATTGGTTTATTTTTCCTGTGTTATTCCATTTTGGGATGAGAAAATAACCAAGATTAAATTTTTGAATTTTTTCTTTTAATTTTATTGGTTTGTTTTGGATAAGAAAGTAAAGTGGTTGAAAACGGCGAATTTTGCGGATGTTAAAAGGTAATAAATTTTGCCTATGATGTTGTTAATTGATAAGAACTTGGGTACCCAATTGATTGTGTGTGGCACGACATCATATATTCACATTTATATTAATTATAATTTATTTAAAAAATAAAATTTAAATTTAGCAATAATAAAAATAAAAATATCTCTAATCTAATATATACTATAGCAACATCAAATTACATATTAAGCAGTGTATTTATATTTCAATTTTGAGTACTCCATATTAAATTATTTTTAATTAATTACTAATACATATTTACTCAAATTTAAAAAGCCTTCAACATGTACATTTCAACATACTTAATTTTAAAATTTTGATTAAAAAATCTTAGCATAAACAATTCTTTTCCAAATACATTATAATGAATAAATCTTTAATAATTGACTAATAATTCATTATATAATAATAAGTCCCTTCTCCGAAATCAATTTATATAATGGATTCGTTGCCTTTTTAATTTAGACTATCAGTCCTCTATATTTCACATATCTCACGATTTAATCTTTTTAATTGTTAATATTTTTAAATAAAATACTTTTGTTTGCTTTAGTTATCATTTATGTTTGAAATGTTACGTTTTAATCACTTATGTTATCATGTTGTAACATTTTAGTCATCAAGCTATTAATTGCCGTCAACGGGGTAACGATAAGCTAACATGACACGTTAAATCATCATTTCAAAGAAAAATTTTAGGTTAAATTCTACAATTGGTCCCTATATTTTTTTCATTTTGAGCAATTTAATTTTTTTCTTTTATATTTTTTTAACTTTCCTTTTTTTGTCCATTCTCTTATACTTCTCCCTCTGTTTTCCTCCTTTCTTCATTTATTTTAACGTAGTTTTTCTATGTTTTGCATTTGTCCACAAGCTCGCCTCACTCGAAAAGATTAAATTGTTCAAAAAAAATAAAAGTATAGAGACTAGTTTTAAGAAATGGAAAACATAGAAAAACTACGTTAAATGAAATGGAGAAGGGAGGAAAACAAATGGAGAAGTAGAAGAGAATGGAAAATAAAAAAAATTAAAAACATAAAAGAAAAAAATTAAATTGCTCAAAAAGAAAAATATGGGGACCAATTATATAAATTAACCTAACTTTTTTGTTTGAAATGATGATTTAATGTGTCATGTCAGTTTACCGTTACACCATTAACGGCTCAGTAACTAAAATATTACAACACAATAACATAAGTGACTAAAACGTAACATTTCAACATAAGTGACTAAAATGTAACCTAAGGCAAACAAAATTAACTATTTTAATAATTTACCCAAATAATAACTATAACAACATCACAATATTATATTACCTCATCATCAGTTAAAATAATCTTTCGTATATGATTCGATATTTCCTCTTCAAACAACAATTGATTTAATGCATACTTCTAAATTATTAGTGCTAAAAAGCTCTATTTGTTTATTAATAATTTTTATTAAATGCTACTTTATTAAATATATATAACTATTAAATACTATTTATAAATCTAAATTTTAATTTTAATTAGTGTACAACTCCCACTAATAGATTTTTTTTATGCTTTTTTTTTCAAATTATAAGTTTATTTTTAAGTTAACAAAATATAATTATCACAATTTTTTTTAATATAACTAACCTTTAGAAAGCTATTGTATATTATTTTTAACTAATAAACCTAAATTATATTATAATTATCACCTACTTTTTTACTATAATAACCATAATCTATTTTTTTTCTAACTTTTAAAATTACTATAATTTAAAGAATTACGGTAAATAATTTTTTAACTAATAAATCTAAATCAAAATTATATTATAAGACTTAATTGCACCAAACATCCCTAGACTATGACCTTCATTGTAAATTGGTCCCTAAACTTCAAATCATTTTAATTACACTCATAAACTATTGATGTTATATCAATAATGTCTTTTCCTTATAAAAGTGTTAATTTAACTATAAAATGACACGACAATTCTTATGTGACATAATTTAAAATAAAAATTTAAATACATATTGTAAAAAACATATATTTTCAAAATATTAGTCTTTAGGTTTTCAAAATTTTTACGAAATTTTTATCATTCACTTCTTTTTTCTTTTTCTTTTTTTTTTTGAGTTTTATGTTATTTTTAATTTTTTTTTCCTTTTAAAAGTTATGAAACTACAATCAATGTAACGCCCCAACACCCGACCTAGAAGTTTAGACCGAACCTCGGAGTTTATATTGACCACTAAAATGATCGTAGGTAAAATTTGAGTTTAACCAGCTAGAAAACATACAGTATTTAAATTACGTAAAACTCTCCGTTGTAAAATTCTGATATTACAAAAATCTTAGTCCAAAAGGTTGCTTACGTGCGTAAACCCAAAATTCATACCATAGCATTCAAAATAAAACTGACAGTTCAAATCATTTATTTATAAATGCGGAATTTATGAAAATACTTTTAAAGTTGATTCTAAACGTGGCTATCCGAGACCTCTGCACACTGAGTTCAGCTACAGAAATAGAAAACGAGAGTACTTTAAAAAGGGAAACTAAAGGGGGTGAGCTACATGAGCTCAGTGTGAGATCGAATCGACAGAAAAATAAAAAAATTAAGTGTCACAAATAAAAGAAAAATATCACAATGGCAATCCGATATCCAAATAATCATCACAACCAAAACAGACACATCAGTACTAAACACATCGATCTATATACAGTTAATCTCGCAATCAGACAGACAGACAGAAAGCGGAACAAAAGTATCAACATGAAACCCACCCATCCAGCCAAACACCTCTTCGTCCCCCATTCAAACCACAAATGAGCTATAAGAAGCTCAACCAGCCCTGCACACCACATAAGACCTCGAAAGGCCAATCCAACCCTGTACACCATGCATGTGGAACAAAGCTACGAATATATCAGTATGCAACTGAGCTACCAGAAGTATCGTACTGTGCGGTAAACCGCTATACAGACATATTGCAGTTGAAACTGCCAAATCAGATTAGACTTCCTTCTCTTCATATCCCAAACCCGAAATCATAATGCAAATGCAAGAATGCACACCAAATACTGTCAATTACACAGACGCAAAAGCTCGTAATCAATCAATCAATTACAGAATCGATGTACATAGTTTTCAGACAGTCACACATACACCCACATCACTTAACCACTGAAGCAAATACTCAATTGTTAGGCATTATCACATTAACGAGTTACTTAACCAATGCAACATTGCATAAAAAAGATATGTCCGAAAGCAGAGTCCCGACTACTCTTACTAAGACCTAGCCAAGGGTCAGAACACACAGAACCACAAACAGGTCATAAATCAACATAGTACAAAAATTTGGCAAGGTAGGACCGCATGGTTGTGTGCCCCTACCGTGTGGAAATGCCCAGGTAGTGTGGGGGTCTACACACCTATATGGAGGCTACACACGCCCGTGTAACTCATTGTCCAAAAGTGCTAAAAATTAATAGCAGAGGAGACACGGGCGTGTAAACAGCTCATATGCCCGTGTAGGTTCACATGCCCGTGTGGTCAGGCCGTGTGGTTCCAAAAATTATCAAAAACCCTAACTTCCTAATTGCACATGCCTGTGTACCCAAGGGCTATGGCCGTGTGAAAATTGACTAATTTTCCCAAACCAACCACATGGCCGTGTGGCACCCAAATTAGCCCAAAAACCCTAATTTCCAATTTCACACGACCGTGTGAGCCACCTATGTGTGGCACACGCACGTGTGGTTACGAAACCACACCGAAATAGCCCAGAAAACACGAAATTCGACATCAATAGATCCTTAACCTCTAATAATGCAGAAACACACCCTAACTAGTCGAATTTTACGCAATTTATCAGAAATACAACATTACAATTACGCAATCACCGGAACGCCCAAAATTATCGAATTTCACAAAATTGATTCAATAATTCACGATTAAATTAAAAAGTTATGAAACCCACACCTGAATTCGCGAATTAAACACCCAAAATTGTTTGACTCGCTACACCAAGCCGATGTAGAGTCCCAATTTTGGAACCAATCAAGCAGAACACTCGAGAACAAAGCTCCCTTGATAAAAAAAAAACAAAGGAAATTGAAAAAGAAAAAAATTCTGAAGAAATAAGAGAAGAACGTGAGAAGAGAGTTTTTTTAGAAACCTCCTTTTTTTTCCAAAAATAAAAATACCATAAAATAAATAACATAAAATATATATAATATAAAATAATAAAAAATAAAACTCAAATAAAATTAATTCCTCAAACACACATGAGGATTCAAACCCAAAATCTAGAGGCAAACTAACACACAACCAACCACCAAACCAGTAGGCCTATTCTAACATAAAACACAACAACAAACCCAATTGTCCGATCTAGCCACTAACCCTTCCTACAAATCTCAAAACTTCTAACCCCAAATTTCGAGGTGTTACAATCTATTTCTTTAAAAAATTATTTTAAATTTAGATACGTAAAATTTGATGTGTCATTTAATGGTTAAATTGACGGTTTTGAATAAAGAAAATACTTGATTGATATAACATGTAACACCCTATACCCAACCCGATCGTTCAGTCTGAGCTGCCACATTCATTACCAAAGTAACTACGATTCCATTTGCAATTTAATTCAATGATTAATATATGCTATTAAGATCATTATATATTTACAACATGTTACATAATCGAATCTAGGCTTTAAACAAGCTTACGAAAGCTCCTTCGATAGCCCAAGACCTATTGAGGACCAAAATGCAACATTTTTTAAAATTTCTAGGTTGATGTCGCGATCGTAAAAGAATCATGTTGCAAGTTCAAGGGCAGAAGCTTGGTGTTGTGACTTCCATAGTGCAATGTTGTGACTTCAAAAACAAGTGGTTGACATTGCAACCTCAACAGGGGACGTTAAGGGCTGATGTCATGACATTTGTAGGGTGGTGTCGCGACATTAAATGTATTCTCCATCAAACTTACATCAATTGATTCAACCTGCCAATTTGCAAATCCCATTTAGTCTTTAAACCTCAAAATGCATTTCAACTCACACACACACACATATATATATACTCAATTACATAGCTTAAATAATTCTACCTTATAATATTTACATGAATGATTAATTATTTGTATGTTTAAGCTAAAATTTACATTTACTAATTCCAAGTCCCAAAATGATTATTTACATTATAAACTGACTCGAAATAAGGTACATGTCATATATCAAAACGTAAAATAAATATACAAACATTGTTGAGTCGAGAGTTACGGATTGGATGCTAGATTACTCCTCGAGTCTTTGAGATTTACCAACACTTGCGCATGAAATAAACAAATCATACGTTGAGCGATAAAGCTCAGTGATACTTTTATGATTCAAGTCAATTACTCATTAACATGTATGAACTCGTTCAATATAGTATCTAAATTCAACCAATTTAATTACAATTCAGGTATCAAATACTAAGATTATGCACATTCTCATTTAACCAAGTTTGTATACACATATCAAGCTATATATATTGTAATCATATAACATATCCATTTCCATTCCACTTTATACTATCTATTTATTTCTTTATCTTATTATTTCTCAAGTATATTGATTCATATCATTACCATATCGGCCCTCAAGGCTATATTTAGTCACATTTAATCTATATATATAGTACCATTTTATATCATTATTTTAATTCAACATCATTTATCGAGTTCATATTTTATAATCATTATTAACCAGACTCAGACTCAAGACGGATACACAGATTATCCAATCAACATACCAATCTGGCACCTTAGTGCATTATCGAATAAACTAGAGTAAATATACTGGCACATAGTATATCACTAGATAAACTGAAGTAACCTACACTCATTGCTATCATATCATATTGGCACATAGTGCATCATTGGATAAATCAAAGTATAAACATGTACACAATCTAATCCTGTGACATGTCAACTATATTCGACTCTACCCAAATAGTTAATAGGGTACCAATATTCCAATTACATGTTATAAACCAATTCACATATCATTATCTCATACTTTTTTATCATCAATTCACATCATATATCATTTATGAATTTATATCATACTTGTTTCTACTATATTTAATTCAGTCTAGTTCTCGACATTTGATATCATCATGTATAAACTGAATCATACGATAGTAATACACTTATCTCAATAGATAAATTTGCAACAATCACATATATGTATATATGCATATATATATATATATATATATATATGTACTAAAATCGAATCATAAAAGGACAAACCAAATTTTTCACTCGTCTACGACTCTCATCTTTTCCTTCTCTTGCAATGGCTTAGCGTTGTCTTTAGCTACGTTCGATAATTCAATAATAGAAACAATATTAGTTTACATCCAATTCACAGTTAAATACATAGTCAAATATATCTTACATTTTATTCAATTTAGTCTCTATGTCTCATATACTAGTATTTTTTCATATCTAACATTGGATCAATTTCGATTTCATATTCTTTCATTAGGAATCTTATACTTTCTATATATAATATAATTTCATGAAAATTTTCAATTTATTTATTTATTCCCTAATGTTACAAAGTTATCTAACAAGTTTAATTTAATTTCTAATTTAGTCCTTATCAAAATTTAAGCTTATTAACTATCTATTTCTTCAAACTAAGCTCAAAATCATCAATTGTACTACAATGGCAACTTGCTAAATATCACTTAATTGGTACATGGGCTAGCTAATTCAAGCTTCCATGATCAGAAATCTATAAAAAAAATTCAAAAAATTTGCATAATTATCTTAACAAATTAACAGTCGAAAGTTTGGTTAAAAGCTTTGAATTTCTCTTTTAATGGGTATGGCTTGGGAAGGAATATGACAATGTTATATTTCCATCCACTAACTTGACTATTTGTAGATTGCTTAACATTTAATTAACTTAATTAATCATGATTAGTTAATTAATTAAGGTTTATTTATTTACTTAATTATAACATTAAGATTTTGTCAAAACCATCGTTATCTTCCAGTATCTCATGTTTAAAATGAGTTAAATAATAATTTTGATCCTTTAGATAATTATTAATTAGGTCCTTAAAAATTTTATAAATTAAAACTCAATAGGGATTGGACTTTTACAATTTAGTCCCTAAGTTTTAATTAACTATTTTCTCGATTAAATACTTAATCATTCTTTAATATATTCTCATATTAACTCCATAAATATTCTTATTTTACCTTTAAAGACTTGGTTTACGAAAATGGGATTTCAAAATCGCATTTTCTGACATCATTTAAGATTGGGTTATTACATAACATCGAAAGTTTGTGGATGTAATTAGAATGTTTTAAAGTTTAGGGACTAATTTAAAATGGGGGTCATATTTTAGGGATGTTTGGTGCTATTAACTCATATTATAATTGTACAACCCAATTTTGACTCGGGCCTGCTAAAGACCCAATTGCCCTTTGACCCAAAACCTAAGCCTAATCAAGCCTAAATCCGAATGGCCCACTACAAACCAAAGCCCAATTACTAAACTAAACCCAATCGGACCAGTACCCAAATTAACCCGAAATATAGCCCAAAACCAAAACCAAATTGTCAAACCCTAGGTGCGCCGCACCTAGGGTTTCTGGCCTTCTGACCTCTGCTTTTTGACGCTGCCACTGTAGCACCGCCTCTTCACCGCCATCCATTTGCATCTACAAGGATTAAAGTAGAAATGACAGCAAATAATAAACTATGTATTGTATTCGGGCTATAAAAGCCTAAAAATCTATTGTAAATCGGTTCGGTCATTATCAATGCAAAACCACAGTTTTCAAATACAAAAAATAAGAGAGAATCTATAATACAATCAAAAAGAGATTTAAGCACACAAAATCAGAAACGCAACTCGCAAGTTGAAGAAGAAGAGAACAAATTGCAAAAACAGGCTAAGGTTTTGATTTTTCCTTATTTTCCTATTTTCAAATCTGTTTTTACATATATACATATATTAAAAATAACAAAAAAGAAAAAAATTTACCTTTTTCGAACTCCGGCCGCCGTACACGGAGACGCGGCGGCGCACGGTGGCCCTCCTAGTCGGATTCTGGACCTGGTCCAGAGAGAATACCCTTCCCTCTTCCCTTTTTTTTTCCAAAATGCTGCCAAATGAATTTTTTTCATAGAAAAGTGGCTTTTATAGCCTGATAAAATGACGTCGTTTTGGTCGGCGCCCTTAAGCCCCAAAACGATGTCATTTTGCCCTGGTCCGACCCGCTCCAACCTCAGGATCCGCGTGTTTTTGTATAATAGTCTAATTGCACAAATGGCCCTTCCGTATTTTTATTTTTTTTGCAATTAAGTTTCCTTTATTTTTTAATTGGGCCCTATGATTTATCGCGTCTTTCATTTTAGTCCATCTTGGAGTTGCGCGTTTTGGATAGGAGGGTTTATTGTTCTTTTGGTCCCTCTACTGTTTTCGCGCATTCAAATCAGTCATTTTCTCTTTATTTATTTTTAAAATTGTCCCAAACTTTCTATTCTGTTTTCAATTTAATCCTTTTTTCATTATTTTGACATTTTATTAATTAATTTCGCCATTTTACTTATTATTATTATTATTATACATTTAATTTCTTAGCACTATTATTATTAATATTATTTTTATTTACAAACTTCTACCCTATTATAATTTCAAACTTTTTACATGTTCATTATTATTATTATTATTATTGTTGTTGTTGTTGTTGTTGTTGTTGATGTTGTTGTTGTTGTTGTTGTTGTTAATGTGTTATTGCTCCCGTTTTACTTTATTATTATTGTTGTTTCATCTGTATTTTATTTCTTGTATTCATTATATGCTTATTTATGTTTTTTCATATTTGCAAATTTATGTTATTCAATATTATCGCTGTAATTATTCATCATCGTCGTCATCATCATTTCATTGCACATATTAATACTGTAATTTCTTTCCGTATTTTATTACAAAATCATATTACATTTTACTAAAAATAATTCTTTTATAAAGGTAATATTCCGTATTTAGAAATTCGAAAAGTTGTACCTTAACGCATTGGGTTTCGATTTTTCTCGTTTAATCTAAATGACCGAATATCATTTTTAAACAAATACATAAATTTTAAATAAAAAGCTTATTCTTGAGAATTCGAGATGTCGTGTCCTAACGCATTGGATGTGATGTTTTGTTATCTCGAGATAAGATTTTCTAAATCAAGGCAATATTTTGTATTTAGAAATTCGAGAAATCGTGCCCTAATGTATTGGGATTCGATTTTTCTCGTTTACCCTAAATATACGAATATCCTTTTAAAAAGTTAAAATACACGAATTTTAAATAAAGGCAAGCTCGTTCTCAAAAGTTCAAAATGTCGTGTCTTAACTTACTGGATGTGACATCTTATTACTTCGAGACGAAAGGGTCTTTAACATTCGTTTCAATTCATTCAAGTCTTTTTAATAAAAAAGAGGGGTCATATTTTAAATTCTTTCAAGTTTTCAAATCTTCGCCACTAAGACACTGATTAATCAACTAGGTACCAATTTTGGGCGTATCGAGGGTGCTAATCCTTCCTCGTGCGTAACCGACTCCTGAACCTGTCTTTCTGATTTACGTAGAACAAAATCATTGTTTTGATAAATCAAACTGTTTATTAAAACAACCACTTTTCGAGGTGACCCGATCACACCTCAGCAAAAAAAAGATTGGTGGCGGCTCCCCTTTTTTCGTTTTCATTTTTAAAATCCAAGTCGACGACCGTTTTTTCAAAAAAATGGTAATGACAATAATTATCACAACTATTTTTAATAGGTTTATATGTCAAAAAAATCCTTTAAAAAACTGTCAAAAAATCAATTAAGCCCCTGTATTAAATTCACACCCAATTAAGCCCCCACTGTTAATAAAAAAATCAATTAAACCCTTATGTTAATGATTTTCATCATTGACCACGTTGACCAATAAAAAAAATAATGAACCACTCAGACGGTGGCACGTGACAACTTCTAGTTTAATCTAATAATTTCACAAATGATTAAAAATCATAAAAAAATATAAAATAATAAAAATTATTAAAAATTAAAAATATTAAAATTGATAAAAAAATTATAAAAGTTATAAAAACATAAAAAATCTAACAAATTTTATAAACTTAATAAAACATATTTAAAATTTTATAAAAATGTATAAAAAATCTTAGAAACTTATCATAAAAATAATGAAAATTATAGAAATTATTAAAAAAACATAAAAACATTAACTAGACTGAATCAGTCGGTCGAACCAGTTAGACCAAAATCGACAAGGGTACCAGTTTGAAGAAAGCCATTAGATTGGTTGAGCTGAGAGTCAAGCGGTTGAACTGATTTTTTATTTTAATTTTTAATATTTTTTAATTAAACTAAACGGACTGATTGAACTAACAAATCAGTGGCTTGATTAGTTCGACCATCTATATGGTTCTCAAAATATTAGTAACAATATTTCATAGTGACATATGCTAATAGTTGGATAATGAAATTTTATAAAATCAATAAAAACAAATTCAAAATTAAGAATTTTTTGTATAATTAGACTGATGATCAAGCCAGTCAAGCTACCAGTTTTCCAATTCGATTAAGCAGTCTAGCTTAATTAAATAAAATATTAAAAAAGTCAAAAATAAAAAAATATATTACAAAAATATAAAAAAATTGATTCAATCGCACAGCTCTCAGGTCAACCAATCTATGTATTGCTCCGAATTGGTACCCTTGTCGATTTTGGTCTAACTGGTTCAACTGACTAATCCAATCCGGTTCTAGTTTTTATGATTTTTTTATAATTTTTATAAGTTTATATCAATTTTAATATTTTTATGATTTTTTATAAGTTTTTAAGAATTTTTATACGTTTTTATAAAAATTATATTTATTAATTTTATAAAAAAATTATAAATTATTAGATTTTTTATAATATTTATAAGTTTTTATTAAATTTTATAATTTTTATAGGTTTATGTTAAATTTAATATTTTTTTAAATATTTTTAATTTTTAATAAATTTTATACTTTTTCTGAATTTTTAAATATATTTTTATTTTTAATTATGAGGAAATATTACATTAAACCAGAAGTTATCACATGTCACTTTTTAATTGGCTCGTTCATTTGTTTAATGGAGAGCATAGTCAATGACAAAAACCGTTAATGGAGAAGCTTAATTAATTATTTTATTAACAACATAGACTCAAATGAGGGTGAATTTAATACATAAACTTAATTAAATTTATCACATTTTATTAAAAACTTTGTTGACATGTATGTCTTTTTAATATAACTACACTAATCTATTTCTTTTTTCAACTCTTTTTAATATAATTATCATAATCTATTTCCTAAATTATATTATAAGTCTTACAATTTTTTTATAAAACTATTGTACTATATTTTTATTAGAATAATATATTGATTTGCAAATAATTCTTTTGTAAATTTTCTTTTTTTGAAACTTACAAATTACCTTTCACATTTTGGTTTCACGTCATAAATCTCAAGATCGAAAATTTTCATTAATTTTTTGCAATAAAATAAAAATCTAATATAAAAAATTATAATATTATTTAATCGTAAAATCATTCTACTGAAGTAACTAGCAAATATAATTTTTTTTATTACATAATAACTATTATATCTTCCTTCATGAAACAAATCAATTACTAACAAATAGTAATTAAATTATTTGTGCTAGATAAATAATCTATGATCACGTTACTTTTTCATTTAACATGTCAATTAGAGGATATCATTCTTCCTTTATTTGGCTATGAAATTTACTATTGTAAATGAAGTTGTGTCATGCAAAAGTTATATACCCAACGTACCGATTTTTGGTTTTGTAATTATTCGAATTTAGGTTTTAATATATGAAAGTATATGAGTTAAGCACACATAGTCAATCACTTAGGATAGAAGTAAATCACACTATGAACGTTATAAGATAATTAATCCATAAACGTATCTATGGTTTAATTCAAATTGGGTCTTTTCTATTGTATTGTCAATCCAGATAATCATATCGATGTCTCTATCTGCTAAGAAGTTAACCAACCTGATACTCAAGATAATATATCTCTCCATTCAGATTTGATAGAAACATAATAGTTCTTTAACCAATTTGCTCAATTTTGATCATCAATTAATTGTGAATATTTTATATTACCTACTAATACAAACTATTTTCTTGTGTTACAATTCGACCACGTAATCCAACTTAATATTAGTTAAACAATAGGTAATTATTGAGCTAATATTTACTTTTTGTTTTTTGTACAAAAATTGTTGAGGACAAATACAAACAATATTAATGTGAATAATGGAATTTTATTTAAATCAAATTATTTGAAAAATTACAAGTACAAACGAAGAATGAATTACACTTAGGGTACTAAATCTTAAGAATTTAAACTTTAAAAATAACATTATTAAAAAATAATTACGAATCCCGAAAATAAATCATAAAATTACAGATAGAAAATAAATTGATGATAATATACGAACTAAAAAAATAAAGAATTATTTAAAATGATTAAATTTTACTATTAAATCCTGAAATTAATAAATTTTTCAAAACCCAATTCACCGAGCAGAAAATGTAAAAACAATAAAGAATATTGCCATGTGTTCTCTTAAAAGAAAATAATAATGCCACGAGTCTTGATTCTAACCCATTGATTTGAAAGGCCCAGCAGAAGCAGCCCAACTCAGAAGCGTGCCCCACAAGCCTCTTCCTAAATTCACGATTTTATCCTCTCTTTATTCCCACTTCTCACACTGCAACTTCGCCATGAAACCAACCCATCTTCTCTTTTGAGATTTTGAAACATCCCATTTTCCCTCTTTAATTTTAGGGTTTCCATCGCCCTCCCCTGTTTCACCGTTATGTCGTCCACGAGATCGGGTTCAAGATACCCGTATCCACGTTCACGTCACCGGGACCCTTTGTCCGGCTCGAAACGCTTGGAACCGGAGCGGTCATCCCTTCCGAAGAAACAACTACAGTATGCCAGGAGTAACCATGAAGATGATAATGAAAGCGAACTCTGCATGAAAAAGCTTTCCGAGTTTAACGAATCATTGCGGCGCCAACACCAGTCAACATCCACCAAGTTCCAATGGAACCATCTCTTATACGATTATCCCGGGAAAGAGGTAGCGGCGGCGGCTAGTAAGCCCGAACCAACCATGCCGAACGATGGAACATCGTCGCCTTATTCGATGAGTCCAATGGGGATTGATTTAACTGAAGAAAACCGCTTGGTTGGTTCAAGGCCACTAAATTTGAAGGAAGTGAAGTCGGGTTTTATCAACAATGGCGAAGGTTTTGGATACCCAGATATTGGAAAGGAGGGAATTATCGGTGGAACAGTTGGTTTTGATGGGTTTGGAGAAAAATTGGGTTTCGATTCTTCGTCAGTGATATTTCAAAAGGCCATGAGCCGGATTAGGAGGACCGAGGAAGTTACTGAATCAGCTTATAGGAAGATGGAAAGTGTAAGAGCGAGAGCCAGTGCTATTGATTCTATGGTAGATAAAATCGATGGCTCAGGGAAAAGCGGGGCCATGGATATGGAGCCACGTATTTCTTTACCCCAACAGTATATGACTGAGAAAAAGAGAGAAGTTTTGCATGGGGAGATGCTTCCTCGGAGAGAAGATTGTAGCAATCATGCTTTAACTCAACATTATGTTGGTTTTAGTGGAGAAGGAGAGAGAGTTGTGGGTCTTGAGATGAATCATTTTTGTAGCCCAAAGGGAGCTCTTTTCCATGGTGGAAGGCGGCGATATCCTCAACTTTCTCCTGATGTAAAGGAAAAGGCACATAGGAATCTGGAGCGAGAAATTGAGGTTGTTGGTAGTTGTTTTAATGGCGGTAAGAGCCAAAATGGAGAGGTTTTTCTTAGTGAAACCCAGCAGTTACAACGTTATGCTCATTTCAGTCGAGAATCACATGATGAGATGAAGCAATATAATGAGGATTTGGGCTCAAGGATGGAATGTCATCCGAGTCCAAAGAGAGTTCCTTTCCATGCTGAAGGCCATTCTTTAGCTCAAACTTTCGTCAGAGAATCACTTGTAATGGAGCAAACAAATGATGTTTTCAGTTCAAGGACGACTCGTCCTTATGGCCAGAAGACGGCGCTTTCGGAAGTTGAAAGACCGGAGTTATCAGCAGATCATACTCTTGCTTTACCCCAACGCTATCTTGATTTTAATGTTGAACCCGATGATAAACAGCAAGCAAATGAGCTTCTGGGTTCTAGGATGAGCCATCCTCCTAAACTAAATGTAACGCCCTCGCATGGTGAAGAGCTGCAAATACAAGATGATTTCAGCCATTCCTTACCTCGTCATCATTTTGGTTTAAATGGAGAATCGCCGGTGATGGAGCAAGAAACTGAAGTTCTGGGTTCAAGAATGTGTTATCCTCATGATGAAAAGGAAGCTTATTTTCGTGGTGAAAGGCAGCAGTTGCAGCAAGATTGTGCCATGGAAATCTATCCCTTTTCGAATGATGATGATGTCAGTACCAATGAAGGTAGTACCCCACATATTTCAGCAACAGAGGAGGTCTGCATCAATAGCCAGTCTTCGATGGAACATCCTAAGAAACGTATTATCGACCTGAGAAAGATTAGAGAGAGACGGATTACTACATTAACTCAAACTTCTGGTGCCTCAGATGATGAGATTCTTGATATCAGATATCAAGGTCAACGATATAGTGACGAAGGTTCCAGTCTTCCAAGGAACTCACCTCATATGCTAGAATTTATGCAACTCACTAGTAGGAAAAGTGTAAAGCAGCGTTTGGGGAGGCCTTGTCGACTTAATTATCCTTATCCTCCGCATAGGAAAAGCATAAAGCAGCGATTGGGGCCATCTTGTCAAGTTCACCATAATAGGACAACTGTAAAACAGCGTTTAGGGCCATCTTATCAAGTTCATAGTTCAACTTCCATGCCTAGGATTGAAAGGCATAAACCGAGCAAACTGGCAAAGGAAAAGGTTAATGAGTTTTGCAAAGGGGTTCAAGCTCGAGGTGTTGTTTCACATCCTGTGAAACGTGGAAGGACTGTGCCACCTGAGGACTCCGATGAGTTCGAGCAGCTAATACATCGCGCTTATTTTAAATTCGTCAAAGTGTTGAATGAGAACCCAGCTCAAAGAAGGAAATACACAAATAAAGGAGAAGCTGAGACCATAAAATGCTGTGTATGTGGCAGGTTTGTCATCTACACCTTTGGTATTTGTTTAGAGAACAGCCTCTTTGAATTCAATTTACTGTTTATTCCATGACCAGTGAACTATATGAGCTAAATGGTTACTTAGCAGCATATGCAACATGACAACTTTGTCATTGTCTTTCTAACACATTTTCCATAGGAACTCGATCTCGAGCAAAAGATGGTGGCCAGTTGTTTTTATGATGAGCTGTGTTTCACTCTCTGACCTCTTTGGACTTGGGATACTTTTTTCTCTTGGTCTTTAGAATTACTATAGTTCTATGCTTTGATTAAATGCGGAGTTAGAAAGATTTCCTTTTTCATCGGAATATTATAGAGATGGGAAATACACCCATTAGTGAAGTAATGAAAATGATTGTCAATATATAAATATAAGCTTCTGATTTGTGAATAACCGTTCACTTTTTATGACACAAGTTATTGACTCTCTTGTCCTATAACTCTCACCAAACTTGGTTGAAATGATGCTTCTAGCCTTCTACAGTTTGCTCTTTGTTGACTGGTTTCGGTTTAAACATACTCCTTTAATGAGTACTTGACTGTCTTGGTCTATCAGCAAATCCGAAGATTTTGTCAATACTCTAAGCTTAGCGATGCATGCCTTCGCATCCCAAAAGGTTGGGTGTAGAGTAGAGCACATGGGTTTGCATAAAGCCCTTTGTTTGTTGATGGGATGGGACTCAATGGCAGTTTCTAAAGGTATATGGGCCCCTAAGACACTGCCTGATGCTGAAGCCTTGGCTATGAAGGAAGATCTTGTTGTCTGGCCTCCTGTTGTTATCTTGCATAACGGTTCTATAGGAACTACAAATTCAGGTGATCGAATTGTTGCAAGTATCGAGGAGCTTGAGGCATTTCTCAGGGGTAAGTCACCTTTACAATAATGGTAGCTGCTGGTATCACTGTGTTTTGGTGATATTAAAATGATAAATTTCATACGGTTTCCACTCTCGGTCCTCATTGACAAATAATATCTTTTTACATCAAAGTTCTCATGGAACTATTTTCGTAACAAATTATTTCTTAAAACCTTTGTTCGGATTTTGTGATCCCATTTCATCATTGCCCTTGTTCCAAATCATGGTAGACACAAATATTCAGATTTTTAACTTCATCATTATGATTTTAGTTTGGTATGGCCAAATCTTTTGTGGAGCCAAGTGCTTGTCATTTGGCTAGTCATATTGATCTATGCTTTCAAAACTCGCACGATTTAGTTCTCCCCTTTCACAACAAGCTTGCCTTTCATGATTACCCCATCGTAGGACTAATTCTTATGTGATACACTGGTTTCTTTTCCTCTGTGTTTTTTGCTTTTCTTTAATTGCAGAGACGGGGTTTGGTCGGGGGATATCAAAGGTGTGTCGTGGGAAACCGGTAAATCAGAGTATTATGGTAGTTATCTTCCACGGAACCTTTTCAGGGCTACAAGAAGCCGAGAGACTTCATAAGTTGTACGCAGAGAACAAACACGGGAGGGCTGAGTTTCAGCGAGTCAATTGCAAAAGTGGAGGAACGAAACACAAGTTGGAAGACGTGTTATATGGCTACTTGGGAATAGCTAGCGACTTGGATAAACTCGATATCAAGACAAAAAGTCATTCGATAGTTAAAAGCAAGAAGGGAATCTATGCCATTGCTGATGCTCATCTTGACACTGAATGAGAAAGAGAAGTGATAGAAAGTAAATAAGAAGAGGTAAGTGCAGGCTTTGCGTTTTTGAACCCAAGCATACTATGGGCGGTGTTTTTGTTAAATGGAAACCACAACTCCAGTTGAAACACCCTGTTCTCTTCACCAAAAAAAGAGGTTTAGGGTTTATTTTTAGGAAATGTAAGCTGGTAGAGCATTTGCCTTTGTTTTCACTACTACTATGAGAAAATGACACACATTCGGTATTTGCAAAACAGATTGTAGTTCCACCATCCAAGTTTATCAACTTTGAAATTAAAAGGTTAAATAATGTCAGTTCTTCGTAAATCTATAGAAAGGGGTAATATAATCATTTATTCTTAAACTTTTGATAATTAGATCTGTAATTATCCTTTCTTTTATCCATTTTAGTATTTTTGTATATGAATTTGAAAAATATAAAAGTTTGATGGTGTAATATTATAAGATCGTATCAAGTTATAAATTTTTAGGTTTAGGTGATGATTTGGTACAATGTTAAAAGTATTATATATAATGTTTTAATAATTATACTAATGGTTGAGTCGATCAGTCAATTTGATTTTGATTTTTGATTTTTGATTTTTGATTTTTGATGTTGGTTTAATTATTAGATCAATAATAATTAATTAATTAATTAATTAAAAATAAAAAATTATTAAACATGTTTGACTATTGGTTTTTATAATAGTTTTTATCTATATCAATTTCGAGCGAATTCGAATTCAATTAGTGTAACCTTTTTGTTTAAAACAGTATATTGATCAATTTTTTATTTAATTGATTTAACCAATCAATCTAGTCATATTTTAAAAATATTAGTCATATTATTAAATATTCACATAATCTAAGTTTATGGATTAAAATGAATCTTGTTGTTAAATTCAAGTTTCAAAGTAAATAAAAAAATTTTATGAGTCAAAATATTTTGTTATTTGTTCTAAAATTTATCTAATTGTTAAAAATTTTAAAATTTAATAATGTTAATAATTAAATTTCAATTTAAAAATACGAAAAGTAAAAAATAAAATTTTTGAAAATAAAAGTAATTTGTAAAAAATGTAACGACATTTTTAACTTTGAATAACATTGTTAATTAGTTTCACGATGAAACCAAAATCTTCATTCACATATCTTACAAGTGAAATTAAGTCAAACAAAATAAAACAATTGTTTGTTTGATTGAAAACCATTTTTAAGAATTTTTTTTTAAGAAATTTATTAAATAATAGAAAATATTTTATATCGACTCATTCAAATACTAAAAAATATTAGTTTCTCCAAAAAAGTAAATAATTTTTTAGAAATTATTTTCAATGAAATAAACGGCTTTACCAAAATATTTAAGGATTTACTAATATTTTTAAATATATACCAATATATATAAAATGATTTACCAATATTTCTAAGAACTAACCAATACATCTAATAATTTGTCAAAATTTTTATATTTTTTTCAATATTTATGAGACTTTACCAATATTTTCAAATTCTCTAAACACTATATCAAGTCTTAATAATTACCCAAATTTCTATGACTTTACCAAAATATCTAACAATTTACCAAGTTTCTAAGGATTTACCAAAATATCTAACAATTTACCAAAATTTCTAAGGATTTACCAATATATCTAATAAATTACAAATATTTCTAAAGTTGTACCAAAATATCTAATGGTTTACCAAAATATCTAATAATTTTGCAAAATTTCTATCGATTTACCAATATTTATGAGACTCTACCAAAATTTCAAAGGATTTACCAAAATATCTAACGAGTTACCAATATTTCTAAAGATTTATCAATATATCTAACAAATTACCAAAATTTGTTGGAGAACAACTCGTATAAACAACGAGATAGTAAAAGTGGAGAATAACGAACACAAATATTTTATGTGGAAAACCCTCAAAGAGGGAAAAACCATGGCAAAGGAGGCTTCGGCTTTTCACAAAATGAGTAAACAAACGAGAGTGTAATATAGATAAAATAAACCTAAATGTACTAAATGTACATTACCCAAAACCCTAAGTACAAAGCTCAAATTCTCGAAGAACAAGTCGGTAAACAAAACTCTAAATCTCATAGGGCACTCACAAAAGAGGTATAAAATACTCTCCATAATCACTACGAAACTCTCACCAAAACTCTCACCAAAATACATCTTGTCGCCTTTAAAGAAAAGCCTTTGTTGATTGGCGTATCAAAACAGGGATATAAGGCCCCTTTAAATAGGCTAAGATTAGAGTTCTAATCGTACTAAAACATTTCTAGAATAATCAGAGTCTAATTGGGAAAAAAATAACAAAGTTTAACTGGGAGAAGAATACAAGGCACACCCCACAAATCTCCACCTTGACTCGTATTTATCACACCTCCTTTTTTATGCCTCGTCACGGGCCTAACTTGAATTTTGGAGAATGTCAACCAAGTTTAAACCTTGTTTGAACTTAGAAACTGAAAGACTCCTAGTCTTCAAATCAAAGTTGTATAATGCAACAAGGGCCAATAATACCCAAACAAGAGAGAAAACATCAATTCTCTCCACCTGACTGTAACCCTCTATGACTAACCTTGCCTTAAAACATTCTATGAACTATTCGAGTCCTAAAAACCAAAAAATGGATGAGATTCTTCTCTAAATCAGACACATGCCTGACATTTGACATGATACCACCTTCAACCGGATTATCTGAAGAGTAAAAAATCAGCACCCTTGTTATCGGTCACATTGGCTACCTCGTAATTATCCAAAACTAAAATTCGTGATCCATCGAACTTCTCGATATCCAAAATCATTGTTGTGTCACCGAATCAGTCAATCTGCGAAAGCTGAACCGTAGCTCTAATACAAATTTGTTGGGGATGGACCCGTATAAACAACAAGATAGTAAAAGTGAAGAATAACGAATACAAATATTTTACGTAGAAAACCCTCAAAAAGGGAAAAACCACGGGCAAATGAGGCTTCTGCTTTTCACTAAATGAGTAAGCAAAATGAGAGTACAATATAGAGAAAATAAACCTAAATGTACTAAACGTAGATTACCTAAAACCCCGAATACAAAGCTCAAAATCTCGAAGAGCAAGTCGGTAAACAAAATTCTAAATCTCATAGGGCACCCACAAAAGGGGTATAAAATACTCTCCATAATTACCACGAAACTCACACCAAAACTCATATCTCAACTACATCTTCTCGCTTTTAAAGAAAAGCCCTAGCTAATTGGCGTATCAAAATAAAGATACAAGGCCCCTTTAAATAAGCTAAGATTAGAGTTTTAATCATACTAAAATATTCCTAGAATAATTAGAGACTAATTGGGAAAAAATAACAGAGTTTAACTGGGAGAAGAATATGATGCACACCATACAAAATTTGTAAGGTTTTACCAATACATCTAATGGTTTACCAAAATTTTTATTGTTTTACGAAAATATCTAACGAATTACCAAAATTTCTATCGATTTACCAAATTTTTAAGATTTTACAAATATTTTCAAATTTTCTAAACCCTATACCAAGTCTTAACAATTATCAAAATTTGTATGACGTTAGCAAAATATTTAAGGATTTACTAATATATCTAACAATTTTCTAATATTTTGAAAGATTTTTCCAAAATATCTTACAATTTACCAATATTTCTAATGATTTACTAATATATCTAATGATTTACCAAAATTTTTATAGATTTACTAACATTTATGAGGCTTTACTAAAATTTCTAAGATTTCACCATTATTTCCAAAATTTCTAACCTTATACCACGTCTTAACAATTACCAAAATCTTTAACTATTTACCAAAGTTTATATGAATTTATCAATATTTCTTTAAATTTACCAAAATATCTAAGGCTTTATCAATATTTCTATTAATTTACCAATTTTATATGTATTTACTAAAATATCTAACAATTTACCAAAATTATAAACATTTTGGATTTACCAAATATCTAACATTATACCAAAATTCTTAAAATTAAACCCTTAAAAGCACTTTTTAACCGGTAACCTACAAGCTTTTTATGTAGGAGCGTATAGTAGAATAGGTCGTCTGAAGCCTTTCTCATATGACGTCCTCCCCTTGACTATCGTTTGTTGGCAAACATTAAGGAACTCAATTGAAAGCTCCTGACCCCTTAAATCCTTTTCCCCAAATTACATCATTCAAAGGCATGTTTTCGAGTAGAAACAAATTCACAAGGAAGTTGCGGCCACCGGAAGTGAATCGAATAATGTAGGTGTCTAAAATCAAAATAATTTATATTTGGGTGATTTTTTTTTATTTTTTATTTATCTTATTTAATACTATAAGATCAATATTAAAACTTCAAAAATATTTTCTATCCAATTCTAAGATATATTATTAAAAATATTTTATAAATATAATTAAATACAAATTGAATACTTTTATATTATTTATTTTAATATAATTATTCTTTAATTCATAAAAAATTAATAACCTAATTTTCTTAAATTAATATTTATACTATTATTTAAGAGTTTGATTGAGTTAGTGTAATCCATCGTTTGAGTCTCAACTTAATTATTAAATTATCAAAAATTCATTATTTTATCAAAACAACAATTATTGCTTTAGGGCCGTTTTTATTTTTATTTTATTTTATATATAATTTATATAAATAGATACACATAATAAAATTTCAACTCAAAACATCATAATCTTTAGTCTTAGTTTTATCATTTCAACCGAAGTCTTATCTAAATTTTATATCAAATTTTCATAAATTTGTTACATAAATTTTTCACCCACATCATGTATGTTCGATAATTTAATATATTTTATTTTTATCATTAATATATTTTGATTAATAATAATTTAAAGTTGAAAATTTTTTAGCACCAAAAATCAAAATATGACAAGTATATTAAGACAAAAAGAGTAATTAAATAATAATAACTTTTTGTGGATCTGATTAAATAATAATTCGAATTGATCGGTAAAAGTATTATGAAGTCCCACTATACTAAGAGTCAGATTGCATTTTGCCCTCTTTATTCAAAAAATGGAAAAAATGGTCCTTGTATATTAGATTAAAGAGCAATTTAGTCCTTCTGTTAAAAATTTCATTCATTTCTGCTGTTAAAAATTAGTTTTTGTACATTAGCATGAGGCACATGTTACTATTTGATTTTTCCACCACCCACGTCAATTTTTAACAAAATAAATGAATAAAATTTTTAACTAAAATGACCAATTTGCTATTTGATCTAACATACAATGACTAACTTGTCTATTTTTTAAGTAGAATTAACAATGCAATCCAACTCTTAATATAAGGATCTAATTACCAAAACTATATTTTGATGTGGTTGAGTAATGCGACCAAAGAGAAATTTTACATTGATGTATAAAAATTCAAAAAAAAATATATAAATATTTATGCAAGAAATAAGATAGTTGTTATAAGCATGAGAAAACAGCAAATTACCCGAAAGCACTTCATCATCGCCACTATTGGCATTAAGGAGAGGAGACCTAAAGTAAACCCAAAACCTCACTCCATTGCCTCCACCATTACTGGAAAGCTCTCAACACGATCCACCAATACCGGTGTTAATTGTTAACCCAAGAAGGCCCTTCAATCCCTTAGGCTAACCATGTTTCGTATTAATTATGACCCCCCCCCCCCCCAAGCATAGCTATCCATATGTAACACACCATTAACTTCTCTCCATGGGCTAAACTAAAACACATTCATTAATCCCAAACCAACCCCAACCTCCCCATTTATCTCTTTCAACTAAACCTTCTCCACTCGCCTTTCTTTCCACATTACCCCATCACAAGCGCCTTCCACCTCTCACTCCACTCTTTACATAATCTAACCTTATCTCGACATTGCAATGTCATTTTATTTATATTTTTTTAATAATTTTAAAATATTTTTTACAATTATTTATTAATGTGACATATAAAATAAAATAATGACATCATTATATACATGACATGTAACATTCCCAACCCTGCCTAGATGTTAGACCCGAATTCACAAGATTATGTTAGCCATCGAAATGGCTCAGTAAACTATTGAAGTTTTGAAAATAGTTATTTTAAAACATTTGTTTAATTTAGTAGAAAATATAGTTAAATACCGATTTATTATTCTCAAAATTTTAATTATAATTTAGTAGCGAAAAAATGTGATATTTACTTATGTTTTTAATAAAAATCGAGGTTCATGCATAACTACTTAATAATCATATTTAAGCCTCCTAAAATTTAAATTAGATGTCATGCAATATAAAATCAAACCCAAATCTTAAGTCTCATGCTGCAGTTCAAAATAAAATATTACAGTCCTCGAATAATAAAATAAATCCAATAATGAGCATAAAATAAATGAATAATTAAAACCGAGCCAAGACCCTTTGGATGTCACGTCTGCATCCTAACTTAGTGGGTTATCTGTAAGGTTGAAAATTAAAGGAGGAGTGAGCTATGACACTTAATGTTAGTTTCATCACAAGAAAATTAGTGCAAAGTATTCAACCAAATAAATAATAACAGTATTCAGTACGGTAACAATAATATAATATAGCAGTATTTTAGGCAATTCAAAGATCATGCTTATGTGTGTCGATGCAATATAATACAAGTTCAATTTAACAATAAAGATAGGTCCTACCCCACCACTAAACTCCAGAATAAGAGTTCCCTAGAACGCTTATATCTCGAACACTCCAATTTATGGTTGAACCACAAGTCTTACAGGTTAATACGCTACTAGTAGTTGTGAATGCACAACGGGTTTGCAAATAATAGCTACCAATAAAAATCATGGATAAATCACTAGTGTTTGCAAGTTAATACGCTGCTAGTGGTTGTGAATGCACAACAGGTTTGCAGATAAAAGCTACCAATAATTTGTGGATAAACCATCAGTCTTTGCTGTTAAAACTACCAGTACTTCCTCATTTCAAGGCATCTTGTCCATGCAATGCAGTATGACATGTGAGCATCAATACAATATAGAAATAGTAAACATTTTTAACATTTTTAATGCCTTAGGTTTTCATTTGTTTTTTTTTTCTTTTCTTTTTATTGTTCCTTTATGCATTCTAACACTTTCTTGTTTCTTGTGTTAGTAGGTTAAAGCACGTTGCACAATCCTTCCTTTTTACAATAGAATTCTTTGATGTCGAGTCGATTTTGGACTCGTAGTGTTATTAGGTTTGCTTTGTTAGTTTGATTCTAATACACTCTGATTGATTGATATAGGCACTTTTTAAAAGACTCACAAGTTAATTCTTACCTCATTGAGAATTTGATTTTCATTTCTGAGTGCATAACAGTGAGGTTTGCTTAAATTTTTTCTTTTCTTGAGTGTTATGTTCTTTTCAAGCTTTCATAATGACTCGCAATATTATGATTGGAAAGTTGAGAAGGGATCAAGAGGTTTAAAATGCTCGAGATCAGCAACGTAACCTTATTCTAGACATGACCAGTAAAAAATTAGAACGTTTACGTACCAAAATTAAGTGTCAGAATCATAATTGGGAAGATAAGGTTGATCAACATCGTCTTTGTGCAAATAATGCTCGACATGTCTCTCGTGCAAATGATGAGAGTTTGGTTAATAATGATTGTAGGCAATATTTTTTAGCTAAACCAAAGTTCAACATTCCACCATTTTGAGGGAAGTATGATCCCAAAGCATATTGTGAGTGGGAATCAAAAATTGAACTTATGTTTCGTTACTATAAATGTAGGGAAGAGGAAAAACTCCAACTGGCAAGCCTTGGATTTTCAGATAATTGATGTCAGTCGTGATAAGTTTTAAAATTTTATGATCGTACTTAGACACTAACTATTATCATGAATAAGGCAAGCACACCTATCGGACAGTAGTATAGCTTATGGCAAGACCGGAATGTCAAACCCAAAGGAACCAAAAGTACTAGTAGTAACTTTCTTTCTATTATCTAGCCTAGAAAATAAAGGGGAGTTGGTTTAAACTAGAATTTAACTAAAGTAAAGACACGACAAAGAATGAATTAGGGAAATACTTTGGGAAAACTAACCGATTAAGGCAATACCTGAGGAAGAATCCACCTAGACTTCACTTGTTATTTACTCTGAACTAGACGATTTATTCATTCGACTTGATCCGTGGAGATCCTTAAATTATGTTAATATCTCTTTCGAGATTAAGAACAACTAGCCCTAGGTTGATTAATTGAAATTTCTTTCTAATTAAAACCCCAAGTGTTGTATTAACTCGATCTATGGATCCCCCTATTAGATTTGACTCTAATCCGGTAGATTTTCGTCGTCCTATGTCTAGATTTGCGATCAACTCCGCTTAATTGCGTTGGATCTGCTCTTAAACAGGGACTTTTACTCCACTGAATAAGCACATTCGACTTGAATCAATATCTTGAAATATTGGCTCAAGAATTAAAAACACAATTAAGAACAAATCGAATATTTATCATATAGTTCAGATAACAATAACAAGATCCGTCTTAGGTTTCATGCCCCTAAGGTATTTGAAGGATTTAGTTCATGTTTATAAAGAAGAACATCTCAAAATAAGGAAAATAAAAAAACATAAAGAAACCTTAAAACCCCTGAAAGAAATTAAAGGGAAATCTTTAGTCTTGATGCAGATTCTTGCTTCCGAGATGGATCGATCGGCTTTCATTGAGTAATTCATTGCTTTCTACTCTGTGTGTCCCCTTTAGTCCTCTCTTGGGGTGTTTATATAGACTTTGGAATACCCTTCTTAGCCCCTAAGTAGTTTTTTCCGCGTAAAATTGAAACTCATCATGACAGGGACACGCCCGTATGGCACGCCCGTGTGAATCGGGCCCAGTCCGTGTTCAAGTCGCTAATTTCCTCCATGTGGTTTACCCGTGTGATGAATGCACGCCCGTGTGAATCTGGCCTAGGCATGTGGTTTACCCGTGTGATGAACTCTAAGCCGTGTTGATTTCTCACTTTGGCCTATTTTCTCCGTTCTTGGCCCGTTCCTTGCTCTTTTCTCTTCCTCATGCTCGCCTAAGTATAATATGAAATTAAAGGATTAAGGGCATCAAATTCCACAAATTCAATGATAATTCATCCATAAATGTGCTAAATGTGGGATAAAAATATGTATATATTATAATTTATCAAATACTCCCACACTTAAGCATTTGCTTGTCCTCAAGCAAAAATCTCAACTCACAATTAAAATTTATTTTTCTCAACTTGCAATTTCTATTAATAATGTTTCGAAATAATCCATAAGTAATCATACCTTGAGAGTTCAACTAAAAGAACATCAAAGTTTCGAACAATCTAAGTTGAGTATTTTAGTACGAAAACATAGGTATCTTCCCTTATCTAAGTGATTACATTTGATTCAAAATATCACAGAGTTAACATCCTCACTAAAGATTCCCTCAAATCACTCAGGGTGTTTAAGGACAACAATTTAAGCACTCAAGAGTCAATATGAAAAGTTATTAACATAGGCTTGCATGAAAATCAAATCTCCACCACTGTATATTGAAATGATACATCAATCAAAAAGTTTTTGGAGGGTTGTAACGTGGCTTTGGTTAGGGGGTGTGGTTACAAGCTAAAAGAGGAGGTTAGAATCGAGATTGAATTGAAAAATTACCTAACTAGAAAAATACTAATACTAAGTAAATACATTCCTGAATAAATAATCCTAGAATTGAATTTCTTCATGAATAATATTGTTTATGTTCGAGCATTACTTAGTAGCAAAATGCTAAAGATAAATTAACAACTGAATTGACTAGTATATAAATATATAGAATTTTTTTTAACACAATTAAGAATGAAATTTTACCAACTGAATATAAGAAAATAGCTAGACAATTTATTCAATCTAATCTCGACAAAAATGAGGATCAAATTAAATGGGGGAAATTCTCAAGGAATCAAAAATAGGCTTATGGGTTAATATTAAGGGTAAATCAATAAATGGTTTGTTAGGCTCAAGGGGATTCACTAATGGTTAATTGTGAAGGTAGGCTTTTACGGAGTAAGTGGGTTAAACCTAAGTGCCTTTATCATCTCGATATATCAAATCAATGGTATGGTCTCGACATGCATAATCAAAGCAAGTTCTAGAATAACAAATTAATATTGACACACTCATAGCAATAATAAAAGTGAGCATGAAAGGATATATGTTCTAAAGGCTCAAAATCTTATAAAAATTATGGCTTTTGATGTCAATCCTGTGAATTTCAAACTTCAAGATAATACCTAAACTTAGGGAAACAACCTAGAAAGATTTTAATTCTCAAAAATCAACTTATCATGCTTGATTCTTTAATGACTTAAAGTTTAAACAATCAAAGCATAACTCCCTATGTTTTAATTCAAGACATATCAATAAAAATCATAAATCAATCCAAATTCACTCTAATAGTGAAAACCAAGATTCAGGGATTTGAGAACAATGCAAAAAGGGATTTTTTGTAATGTATCCCCTCTCACTTAAGATGTACATTGCCTTCAATATACAAAGATAAATTTAGTGAAAATATAAGCATAAATTCATAAGATAAGGAGAGAAGTGAAACTCCCTGAATATTGGATGAAATCCTTAAGTCGGAAGTGTAGAGACTTTATTCGGAGGTGTGTCTGTAGCTGGGGCAAAAGGGAGGTTGAAGGAAGGTATTTTGATGGTGGTAGAGGTTGGTAGTCCACGAGTGCTGTGCCAAAAGAATATTATACTTGGTATTTCGGTGGCTATAGTCGTGGTCGAGCAGAACATGACAGTTGTGGAGTAGCTTTCCCATTAGAGTTGGATTTGGGCTATTGGGTTCTTTAGACTGCGATAGCATCAATGATTTTTTAGTAAATATAAAGTAACAAGATTACTTGTTAAGAAATTGCCAAAAATGTAAATTGTTTAATAAAGATTATAGAACCTAAGGGTGAGATAAAAAATCGTATTTAAATAGAAATAAACATAAAAATTGAACAGAAAATTAAAAATAAAAGTAAAAATAACAAATAAAATATAAAAATAAAGATAAAAAGGACTCAAAAATCCTCATCGCCAGATGGTTCACAAGGTGGGGGCGGTAATGAAATGTGAAGATGCTGACAAATCTGATGGAGAGTAGCGTCAATGTGATCAAAGCGTTGAAAACACTGCTGTTCAAATCGTGTCAAGTGCTCAGAGATGTCAGAAAGTGAAGCTGCTGCATGAACTGGACGATGAATGGGCGGTGGCTGAGATGGTGGCTCCTCGTGAGGTGGAGGGACATCATCAGTAATATCTTCTGAGTCTTCCTGCTTATCGGACTGGACTAGGCGGTACTGAGGAGGGTCGGTCCCACGTCGTCGCTCGATCATCTTCATGTGTAGCATACGCGAGATGCCCTGTGGGGACATCAGACTTATAAAAGTGAGGGAGGATGATTGCGCCACTGTGTTGAGGAGGCCGAAGTGGTAAGCTAGTCGAGTCACATAGGGGCCCATAGAAATTACCCCCTTCCTATATCGCTCTGTCTGATGTTGAATGGCGAGGGCGATGAAATAAGTAAGGTTCGAACACGCCATGTTTTATCTTTCAATTTATCTTCAAACTTTTTCTTGTTAAGTTTTCTTTCTTGGAGGGGAAATTAAAGCCACTTGAAAGGGGTTGTAGATTCTTTATGTTTCCAAGGCTTCTTAGGACTTATACACGCCATGTTTTATCTTTCAATTTATCTTCTTTATTCGCTTCCTTAATATTTGATTTATTATTTTATTTTGGTTATCTATTTTAATTGTTTTATCTAACTTGGATTCAATTTCGTTTCAAATTGCGTCAAAATCCAAGTTTTTTTCCTGAACGTCTAAAGCCCTAAGTCAAATCCTCGACTTTGACAAACTTTACTATTCGCTTCCGCATTCATCCGTCTCATTCTTTATCAGTTTATATCAACAGTAGTAGTAGACATGTTTGTTATGTATTTGGTTTATCAATATAGTAAGCATGTTGTTCATGCAATCGATAATTTGGATATACAAGTACCAGTAACAACTTATCAGTAATTCAGTCATAGAAGGCATGTATTCAACACATATCATGCAAAACTAATCAATCAAATCATGGATTCCACATTATTCATAACATGAGGGACTTAATTGAAAGAAATAATAATATACTAAAATAGTTTGAGAATTAATCAGGGACTAAATTGAACAAAACATATAATTATGGGAAAAACTGTAAAATTTAAGAAACAGTAGACACACGGTCGTGTGACCGGATAGGTTGTGTGACTAGGCCATGTGACAGACTGTGGCCGTGTGAAATTTGCAAAATCAACCTATAGGGGAGACACGATCGTGTGACAAGTCATGTGGAGAGTCCTAAACCGTGTAAGAATCGAAAAACCTAGGATTTTAAGCGGAACATGACCATGTGAGAGGGTTGTCTGGTCTACACAGGTGGCCTACTTGCCTGTGTGGCCCTATTTCGGGGCACGATTTGCCCCAATTCGCTTGTAAAAGAACACACACACTTGTTACTGAGGTCTTGAGCGACATTTCTCATGTCAAGTCTGATCCGGGATACCTAAATCGGGTTCTTCAATGGAAAAATACACTCAGATTAACAATTGAATTAAGATTTGTCAAGATTTTCAAGAATTTGGCAAGAAACCATAAAAGATTTGATTAATCAGATGAAAGATTAGTGTCAAGGTCATGATATTACAAAATACAAAATTCAATTGACGAAACGGAGGCATTTATCGATTCTTGGTAAGGTTTAGAGATGAAATTAATGGCGACACGCTAAACTGATAGAAAAATGAGTTAACGAAGATTGCTTTGATTCGAGAGGACGAAAATAATTTTAGTAATAGGGAGCAAATATTGTGTAAAAGAGATGACAAACAAAAAGGAAGTAGAAATTGGGAATAAGAGAGCAAAATTTAGTTTTAATTTGGGAAGGAAATTATAGTTCTTTTATGATTAGGAAAAGAGATTAAGTACTTAAAGTTTTCAAACTTTAGGGGTTGTTTGGGTAATTAACCCATCTTATAAAAAAAAGGGAAATAGGGCTGAATGATGTGACTTAAACCCAAGACACAAGTGTGAAAGGAGTAATACTTAACCATTTAAATTGTTGCTCATTCTTATTAAGTTTCTACTCTAAATAATATTTATTTTAGAATGATTTTCATCCTAGTTTGTTGAAATTAAATTGAAAAGATATAAGAGAGTAGTGGATAGAACCTAAGATCTCTAAGGAGTGTTTTATTTCATCCAACCCTATATATTTTTGGGTGTTACATGGCATGAAACATCATCATAATAGGCTAAATCAACAACCCTTAATGAACATATTATATCAAACATTAAAACTTAATAGTCAATGTGTAACACCCCTTAACCCCAAACAGTCGTCAGAATAGGGTTACGAGGCATTACTGAACATATCAATCAATTTATGTACAATTCATAAATAAATAACAAACAATATTAAAATTAATTCATAAAGTCCCTTTAATGGACCCTCGAGGCCCAAATCGCATAGTAAAAATGGAACGGGACTTCTTCAAGTACTCCTAAATTTTCCGTAAAATTTTTTTATTTTTTTATTTTTTTAATTCAATATATCCCCTTTATAAATATCTAACATTCCTTGCAAATTTTCAAACAGCAACCAATACCAATTCTAGTATTTCAACCAATGCATTTACATATTCAAATATACCTAAATTATACTTAACATATTGACTTGATAACTTAATTACCATTTCTAATTAATTCATAAAATCATTCAAACCATTTTAATTCATACCAATACCATTAACAATTTTTACCATTTTACTAGTTTAAAACTTCAAAACACCAAATACTTTTATTTACAACATAATTATATAATATACCAAAATAACCATTATAATACCTATGTACATGCCACTTTAATTTAAGGAAGAAAACATCACCAAAAATTTACGTTGAAGTCGGGACCGTTTGGATGCTGGACCGAGAATCTAGACTTCTATTGACCTGCGCACGGAAACAACCGTACGCTGAGTATTTTATACTCAGTGGTATTACCATAACTGAAACTATATAACTTTGAGAATTTATAAAATTAAACTTATAACAATATAATTATAAACTAAGTTATAAACAAAGTCTTATAATATCTATAATAACTTATCAATAAATGTCACATAATAACAATTCAACCTTTTACCGAAATTCAAAACCTTAAATTCATACTATTAGTTTACACATACCATTTTAATTCATTATTCATTTCACAACTTCTTTCTCAAACTTTCAAGTTTACAAATCGTCTCATTCATTCAATATACTCATTTTATTTATTACACTATTAACATAATTCAGATTTTGACAGATACACGGATTCCATCCAAACACACCAGAAATGTCCAACCAAAACACACCAGTATAATCCTCCAAAACACACCAGTATCATATAGTCCTCCCAAACACACCAGAATAATATAATTCATCCAAAACACACCAGTATAGCACAGAGTGCCTCTTCGAATAAATCTGAAGGATATAAACATCAGTATCTCCAAATCCCTTCTCAAAATCCTATGGCATGCCAATTATATCTGACACAGTCCGACTAATTAATAGGGTATCCTTTCACTTTTTCAATTTCAATTTCAATCTCATTTCCATATCAATTTCAATTCCATTTCAATATACAATCAATTCAATATACTCTCAATCTCAATCCACATGTAATTCAACACTCATACTTATCCAAACTTCATTCAAATATTAATACTTACATTATAAAGTACTCACCTTACACATAAATTTAAATATAAAATTTAATAAATAATAGTTTGAGTTATAGTAATACAAACCGTAAATTTTCTCGAGCTACTCCTCGACTATCTTTTCCTTCCCCTTTTGCATTGACGTATCAGGTTCTTTATTAGCTACCAAAAATTTAATAATTTACACGATTAATTACAACACTAGTTTAAAATAAATAATTAAATTCTATTCAATTTATATCCTATTTTCAATTTAATTCTAGCTAAACTTACTTATTTTCTCAACTCAATTCATACTTTATTTTTATTCAAATTTCTTCCATATTCAACTCAACTATCTAGCATTCATAATAAAAACCTAACTTAGAATTTCTTTCAATTTAATCCCTCTAATACAAAACTTATAACTTACTTTACAATTTAATCCTTTTACTAATTCTAACTTAAAATTCATTCAATTCAATCCCTAATTCATCTTTTTCTTCAACATGAACTATGTTTAAAAACTTATAAACTTTCAAACTATCAAAATAATTTCATCAAGACCTTGTTTTAATACTTCTAAAACATTAAAATTAAGAGAAAAGGACTTGATTTAACTTACCAATTAAACTTCAAGCTTCAAAAATTTTATTTTCCCTTTTTCTTTTCTTTTTCTTCTTTCTTTCTTCTTTCCTTCGAAAGTTTCTGTTCTTTTCTGCTTCTTTGTTTCTTTTATTTCTTTTCTTTATTTCTTTAGTTCTTTTATTTACTTTATTTTATATTTAATAATTAAATATCTATTTAATACCAATTATAATTAATACATTTGTCTACATGTATATTTGTATATTTGTACCATATTATGTCCAATACATTTGTCTTAATTTTATTTAATTATCATATAAAAATTTTATACTATTATTATTTAATTACTAAATATCTTTTACTTATTATTTAAGAAAATATACATATATTTTACAAATGTATAAATACAAATATTACACATTTATTTTATCATAACCATACAATTGGCATAAATTAATTTATTTAATAGTATAATATCATTATAAATTAACTATCATAAATCCATATAATATAAATTATATTTAAATATCATTAATTATATAATTAAAACAAATAAAATCTTTAATTTTAATCCTTTACGCCGCCTCAACTATGCTAAATGGCTTAATTGCCATTTTAGCCCTTTTTTCTTTCTTTTGTTCTATAATTCAATTTTTATCCTTAATTCAATTTAATCTTTTTTACTAATTACTCATAATTAAGTTAAATTCACCTAATTAAAATCTAATTAAACACACTACTAGTCTCATAATTATTTCTAATAATTATTTACGAATCCTTTTTACTAAGACGGAGGCCCGATAATATACTTTTCAATGCCTGTAAATTTTGGGTCATTACACAATGATAGTTAAGGCTATAAATAAACATACACCATAAATCAAAGGGGTAGTTGATGTATATTCTAAACTCAAGAGCTTAATTGGGTGTAAAATGTTTGCATAAACTTAACTGGTTTAGAAAAAACCTTCAAGAAATTTTCAACCCTTAAGCCTAATAATTATTATAATAATCTATAATCTAAAATATATATTATATTAAATCTCTAATTGAGTTGGTGTTACGAGTTAACTAGACATACTTAAATCCTATTTGACAAAGTAAATTATATTATTTCAAAAGTATTCTTTTTTTTATATCTTTTATATAAAAATAAAAAAAATACACCTATATAATAAAATTTGAACTTAAGATATTATTATTTTAACATCTCTATTTTATCATTTCAATTAAAGATGATTTTTTATATTAATTTTTATAAATGTTTATTATATGATTTTACTTTTGACGTATATCATAATTCATAATTGCGTCATAATTTAACAATAATAATAATATATACATCACCAAATTAATTAGTCAGTTTGAGGAAGCCAACTTCTCATCCATTATTAATTAATACAACAAACAAGGCCCCCGTTTTTGCAGATTTCATAACATTCACCTTCTAATAATTAATGTAACATTACTGTATATATTTTTAAATAATTTTATTATAAATTTTGATCATATATGTTCTTTTGACACAATTTCTAGAATTAACTCATAAATAAAAATATAATTTACTTTAGCACACTTAAATTCACTTCCTCTAGCATTAACAACAATACTCATGCTAATTGAGCTAAAACTCAATCAACTAACGTTACTATATATTTATTACCAAAATAAATGTGTAAATATATTTGTTAAAATATTTAGATAAATATTAATCTAAAAAAAAGAAATACTATTTACGGATCAGACCAAGTTTAGATAGTAAATATGTATTTTTGCAAGACTTAATTTATCAAACTCAAAATTTTATATTACACTTGAGTTTTTAAAACGACAAAATAACACTTGTTAATATATATATATATATATATATAAGAATTATATTTATTTATAATAATTTTAAAAATATTCATTAATTTATAGATAATTACAGTTCATGAATAAATTTTAAGTGTATTAAATACAAACTCATATTATATTAACATTTTTTTATTTGCATAATTAAATTTAATAAAAAATATTTCTTTTCCATTAAAAAATATGTTATTAGGTCAAGTTAGCTTAAGGTGAAGTTAAATTTTTTTTTGAGAGGTCGAAATTAAATTATATATTTTTATTATAGTAAAAATGTAATTTCTCCATTTTAATAACTTAGGTCTTTATAAATTTTAAAGGATTAAATTAAATTGTTATCATTTTATAAATAATTTTATCATTATTAATATAAAATTTTATAAATTATAAAGAAATATAAATAGAAAATTTTTAAAAATTTTTAGTTGGGGGAGGGGAAGGTTGGTTTTCCAAAAAAATAATTATTCAATTTAAATTATTTTAATATATTTTTTTAAGCTTTAACTCTCTTGATTCTTTTAATTATGTGATAAGGAAAAAACTTGATTGCAAATCTCACGATGAACATTAACAAAATATCAATCAAATACATGGCAAATTTTATTTTATTTTTTATTATATCAACACAATCATAGGCGGCTTGCTTCCCTAAAACTTTTTTGAAAATTTTTATTTTTCCTTTGAATTTTTTAAAAGATTTTATTTAGATCCTCTCACATTTTTAAAAGTTTTCATTATAATTTTTAATTTTTTATAAAAATTTCAATTAAGTTCACTTAAAATATTTGAAAATTTTCATTAATTTCACAAAAATTTAAAAAAATTAATTAAACCCTAAACCTAAAAAAAAAAAATCGCGATAAACTTTTAAAATTTTTAAAAATATTCCAAAACCTTCCAAAATTTAATATCAAAATCCGGTGGATACGTTAAATTGCAATAGCATTAAATGTGAAAAGAGTGTCATGGATGAGAGAAAAAAAATATTCGTGAGGGTAAGAGAAGGCGAGCAGACCAAATCAAAGCATTAAAAACAGATATGGACTACTCAAGCCTTCCAATCCACAACAAAGTCCATTTTGTCTTGGTATATTTGTACACCGCTTGCTTTGATGTGAAACATGCCGCCCATCATCACCCTTCTCTTATTTCTAATAGCCTTATCCAACCCTATGTTTCACTCCATATCAATATCCACAAGTTTCTTAAGTAGCAAACCAATATGATAATAAACCGTAGGATAACTAAAATTTGACTTCTTAGCAAGTCCTTACAGTATTAGAAACTCAACAAAATGGGGATAATTGATGTTATGGGATAAATCTTAAAATTATACATTAATTATGGTTTAACGTGTAATTGTATATATAGACTTTGATTTTGTGTAATTTTATACATGAAATTTTGATTTGATCCAATTCTTGTAAATTATTAACACAATTAATAATATAACATCATGTTATGTTAATATATTGCATATATAAATAGTTATATTTATCCAATATAAAAATAAATTGATGTATTTATTTTTTTAAATATGTATGATTAAATTTAAAGTTTTAACTATATATTTGAATTATAATTAGAGTTTTACGTGTATAATTGTATCAAATTAAAGTTTATGTATACAATTACACATTAAATCAAAATTCATGTATAATTTTGAGATTTATCCGTAATTAAATTGATGTGAAAAGAATGGCTAGGTGTAAATGCATAATTGATTTTTTTTAAATAACAAAAATAAAAATGGAAAATTTTATATTACTTTTGAAATAATAAAATAAAAAAAAAAGTTGTTCAAAGTATTATAAAAGAGTTAAAAAATTATATATTTTAAAACTCAAAAAGTTTTTTAAAGGAAATTCTTTAATTTATAATTTTTATTATATTTTTAAATATTTAAAATCCACATATGTAGATATTTTAAAACCTTATTGTTTATACTATATTTATAATCGTAAACCGTATTCAATTATTTTTATTTTATTTATTTATTTATTTTAACTCACTTTTTAATAATATTAGTAACTAAATTGCTCCATTCCTAGGATCGACCTTGATGGGTTGTGTAAAATAGGCCAGCATAAGCATTAATGCGTACGGACGTGGGACTTTGTATAAAAGGGGCCGACCAGCCTATTTTGATGTGAATGACTGTCCTAATCTCATTTCATTTTTTATAAAAATTTAATTTGTAATTCTTTTTTATGAATTAATTAAAAAATTATTACTTTATTTGACAATACCTTTTAAATTTCGATAAATTTATTTTGATATTTTAGTTATCCTTTCTAACCATGGTTAAATTTCAATCAATCAATATTTAATTTTTCAAACCAATAAACTTTAATCTGTACCTAAAAATAATTTATATGGAATAATAACTGGTTTGATAACCAACAAAAACTTTAGAATTAGAATTAGAATCCATAAATAAAGTAAATCTCAGTAACAACTAACATTTATTAACTACATTAATGGGAGTAAATTAACCTCATCAATGGTAATTGATTATAAATGTAGAAAAAGTACAGGGAGTCAGACGATTAGTTAGAATGCTTTATATCAAACTAAATTTATAACATTTGCTATTTGAATTTCACACTGGTATTTAAATTTTTTTTTACCTAATTTGGCACCTGAATTTCATACTTTTTTTCAATTTGGTACCTAAGCTTTTTTTTTTAGGTTTAATTTGGTACTTCAATTTATTAAATGTTATACAATCTTTTTTTTTTTGTTATGCTATAAAAATATTGCCAACATTAGAAGAAATTCATGTTAAAAAATTAGGTATTAAACAATGCTTAACAAATTAATATTAAATAAGAAAAAAAGATTTTTTTAAAATCCCAAACTAAAAGAAATTCATTATTTTCAATTAATAAAATAATTAATTAATTAATTTAAACTAAAATTAATTGAACATATAAAATGAAAAAAAAATCCTGTAATCTGTCACATGTCAGTCATACATTGATTATTTTTGCTACCTCATAAAAAAATTAACATTGTTAGCATATTGGTGTAATTTGTAAAATGTTTGACAAGTACCAAATCAAACAAAAAAAGATTAGGTACCAAATTAGACCCCAAAAAATTTTAAGTACCAATTTAATAAAAAGTCTCAAGTCTAGGTATCAATTAGGAAAAATTGTCAAGTTTGGATACAAATTGGACCCAAAAAATTTTAGATACTAAATTAGGAAAAAAATGTTTAAGTTCATTTAACATTAAGCCAAAAAATAATAATAAGAATAGGTGAAGATATAAATTGCATGATGCTGCCCACTTTACATGTGACTTAATTTGATTCGATCTGAATTTAATTTAAATAATAAAATATTTTAAAATTTTAAATTAAATTATAAAAGTATGTAAGTAAAGTTATATAAGTATTAAATAAAATTGCATATTCATTTTGCGAATAAAGTTTTACTTGATTAGTGTCAATATTGTTGCCAATGCAGAAAAACATGAGTTCGAGTGTGCTAAAACACATTATCTTCCTATTTATGAATTGGAGAGAGACTATAAGTAGTTCTAGACATTGTGTCAAAAATAGCAAATATGATCAGAACATATAATGAGATTGTTGAAATATATATATATGTTTCTGAATTTAAACTAATATTGAAAAATATATTTTATATTAAATTCAAAAAAAAATTAAAAATGGGTGCTTTATGGAAATTTTGATTTACTTCTAATTATTTTGGAATGTAATTCAAATGGACTGACATTTTAGTTTTCATAAAGCACGAGGACTAAGTATTGAATTTAGGAAAAAAGGGAAAATAGTGAATACAATTAAAGTGTGTTAATTGTAGTTGAGTAGCAAAACAGAAAAAGAAAAAAGAAGAAAATAAATTGCTGACCATAATAATCCCAAAAAACAGGTCTATATTATAATTAAACTTCACGGATACACCCAACACAACATAAATTCAGCCATAATGTCAGTCCTTTTTATTTGTTTCCTTTTACATGTATATTAATTGTCACGGTGCAAATAAAGAAAAATATGGGCCCGAACACCAAGCCCGATCCATCCATCATCCCCTTCAAATATCATTTACACTTTCTCTTTCACCTATCTCTCTCTTTTTTCTCTTCTCTCGCTGTTATCAATGGAGCCGTTTCTCGACGACTTAGCCGACGATCTACAGAGCCTAAGCTTCACCTCCACTTCCACTGCTACAATTAACCGTAGCACCAGCTCAGGGTCTGCCTCCAACTCCGGCTCTTCCTCTCTTGCTCCCTCGGCTCACGGCTCCTTCTCTTCCAAAACCATCCGTTCCGCCTCCCTCTCCCTAGCCGACCTCCGCTTCTCCATCCGCCTCGGCTCCGGCGATATAGGCTCCGTCTACTTAGCCGAACTCAAGTCTCAACCCCCGCCTCCCGACACCAATGCCGCCGATGCTAACAACAACAACAACAACAACAACAAAGGCAGCAAAAGCGATGTTGTTTTTGCAGCCAAAGTGATGGACAAGAAAGAGCTAGCGTCGAGGAGTAAAGAAGGGAGAGCGAGGACCGAGATGGAAATACTCGAATTGTTAGACCATCCTTTTTTACCTTCGCTTTACGCCGTTATCGATTCCCCTAAATGGTTCTGTCTGTTGACGGAGTTTTGTCCAGGCGGCGACCTTCATGTCCTCCGTCAACGTCAACCTCTCAAACGTTTCCCCGATTCCGCCGTCAGGTACGTCCTCCGTTAAAAGAAAAAAAACGACGTTTCCTTCTTTGTTTTTGGATATTTGAGAGTGATGGATCGGGCGAAATGAGCTCAAAAGGGTGGGGGCCCCAATCGACTGTAAATCGGATCAGATTCATTTCGTTGTTTTTGGCTATGATTAACGGTAGATCCGGGGGATTGGCTCGGGCTACTAAGGTCAAAACATGTTTGAGATTTTGACTTTTTTAGCTAGTAAACCAATAGCTTTCAAACGCGTATCCAAGTACATTTATGAACTATAGTGCCTAAAATATCGCATCAAGGCCACCTTGACCCGTTTTAATTTTTGGGTAAAAGCGCCAATTAAATTACTCCTGCTGCCTTATTATATTCTTAAAAATACTTAGGGAAAGCCAGCTCAGCTCAATAACACGGCAGACAAAGCAATATCATGATCCCATCATTTAGTATTTCTTTTCAATAATAATTAATTAATTATTAAGCAATGGGTAAAATGAGGTGATAAAGATCTCATTTTTAGGTTGGATTTTTATTTTGAGTATGAAGCATTTTAAAATTAGTACTTACAGACCCCAAAACCAAAAAGAAGATAAATAATTATTAAATCTTGTATTCTATAACTTTATTTTCTAGGCTTAACTTAGGTACCTTAATACCTGTGTGCATGTCTAATACTTAATATGAAGTTACTCATCACGTTTGTGAGCTTTATTTATAAATTTATATATGTTAAAGTAAATTATTATGAGTGAGAAATTTAGTAGAATAGGATTAGCTCTAAAGCAAAGTTGTGCAGCTTAAATAGTATTATGTGCTTCCAGATTGTATTAATTAGCGAATGGTGAAGCCATTAGTTTTATGTTTTTTTATTTATTTATTGTTTTAAAAAAAATCCAATACATTTTGGATAGAAAAAATTTTACTTTATATTCACTCATCTTCAACTTTTAACTCGAATAACATGGGTAATCGAATAATAAACTTTTTCCCTTTTGTTTGACCTCAGGAAATTCAGTTTTATGTTGCTTTGACTTTTCTGTACTTGAATCTACCTTGTTCAGTATAAAATTTACTTCTGCAACGATATAAAAAATTTAGGAAAGAATTGAAATATAGGAGACAGCCGGTTCCCGAGCTCTTAGAGTTGAATACCCTTTTTCTTTTCTGGATTTCTGGGATTTGTTTTAGCATCTTTGATGATGGATGGATGGATGGTAGACCCTGTTTTCATTTTATTTTATTTTATTTTATAAAGCTCTCCGGTCCCTCTCTAGTTAGTCTCTTGTCTGTGTCACTACCACCTAGCCATCCATTACTAATAATGACAACGGTGATAAGATGTTTATATAACCACCATTTATTTAGGGGGAATTAGCTTTCAAATCAAAGAAATCATTATTATTATTTGCTTCGGCTTTGAATGGATCTTGTAGTTCAAGAAGGTAAGGTTCAAGAGATAACAACAAACTTTATGCAAATAGTTCCGCTTTGATAATGAACACTGAGTCGTTACATGATTGATAAAAATATTGTTTCCTGTATGCAATTATACAATACTACATGATTGAGAAATTCTATAAGCTTATTTTTCATTTATGTGCTATTGCTTTGTTCTAGTAGATTCAGTACTTAATTTGATATTCACACCCACCATAATTTTATTAGTATTTCCACCGTTAATGATTCAGATTCAGCTATGAATGATTGTAAGATACCCAAAATACTAGGGAACATCTAGGAAGAGTGCAAGGGGAATATGCTTCAATGTAAGGACACAAGTTAGAGAAACTTTTGATTGCTTTACATCTCCCTGTTGAAGATTTTTGCCTCATTACATCCATCTCTTGCATGAAAAGATTCTGAGGGAACCAGGAAAACGAGACACGTAGGCCCCTTATACTCTATATAATGTAGTAGAGGTTGAAGCAAAATAATTTCTTGTCTTAGTTTAGTGTGTAAGCAAGTTTAAAACCGCAGTGGATGAATGATAATAGTAGTAGGGTCCTTTATGTCCCTTGGCTAATGTGATCATAAAGTTCATGACACTATGAGCATCTCAATTATTTTCTTGTCTATTATTTTTCTTTCTTTAACTCCACCTATTAATGGACCCTGGCTCGAGATTTTAGTATTATCAAGTTGTTGATCTTAATTAGTTTAATGAGATAATGATGAAACTGATTAAAATTATAGGTAGTTGATTGCTTTGCTTATTCTTGGTGTCTCCAGGTTCTATGCATCGGAGGTGGTGGTGGCTTTAGAGTACCTCCATATGATGGGGATTGTTTACCGTGATCTAAAGCCTGAAAACGTGTTGGTTCGATCGGATGGTCACATTATGCTCACGGATTTTGACCTTTCATTGAAATGCGATGAGTCCACATCAACGCCCCACATTGTTTCCGATCAAAAACCGCCGGTACCGGGTCTGCGGAATGACTATCCTAAAGATCATCCTCCTTTCACATCGTCTTCTTGCATCATCCCAAATTGTATTGTACCCGCTGTTTCATGTTTCCACCCAAAACGCAAACGCAAAAAGAAGTCTGCCCATCGTGGTGGGCCTGAGTTTGTGGCTGAGCCCATTGATGTCCGGTCCATGTCTTTCGTAGGGACACATGAATATTTGGCACCGGAAATTGTGTCCGGTGAGGGCCATGGTAGCCCTGTGGATTGGTGGACATTGGGGATCTTTACGTATGAACTGTTTTATGGGGTAACACCGTTCAAGGGCGTGGACCATGAGCTAACCTTAGCCAACATTGTGGCTCGAGCCCTTGAGTTCCCTAAAGAACCCATGGTTCCTGCAGCGGCTAAAGATCTTATTTCCCAGCTGTTGGTGAAGGATCCTCCAAGGCGTTTAGGGTCCACAATGGGTGCATCAGCCATCAAGCACCACCCATTCTTCCAAGGGGTCAATTGGGCATTGCTAAGATGCACGACCCCACCATATGTACCTCCACCTTTTAGTAAAGATGTTGTATCAGATGAAAGCTGTCCAGAGACCCCAGTAGAGTATTATTAGGGTGAAGTAAAGAAATGATCAGTAAATTAAAAAAGAATCAAGCGTCTCCTATAGCAATCATGTAACTTGTGATTATACTTTTTGGAATCTATATTGCAACGAGTATTCATTTTTCTTTAAATATCGGCATATATTATTGTAAGCATCCAGTTGGAGGTTAATGTTTTGGTTCATTGGATTCCGACAATGCATTTGTAAAAACCAATCGATATGGACTCGGGAAGAGGAAAGCCGGTGGCGTCGAGCGTGATAGGCTGTCCACCGATCACGGAGGGTAGGAGAATACACGAAGGAAAGGAAATTGGTGCCTTTTAAGATGATTGCCCCCACCATGTGATTTGTTTACTACATAGGGAAAATGTGGGGACTTTTGCCATGATTCCTTTAGATCGGCTCACATGATCACTGCGTACTTCCATGTTGATGCCATCCAATGGTTTAATTTTTATTTCTTTGGCATCTACTGCAAATCCAAACAACAATGTTATATGTAAATGAAGTTATCGTATATGTAAAAGAATGTCATAATGGTATATTTTTGTCTCTACTACTCTATTGTACTAGATTTCATGTATTCTTACTTTTATACTCTTCCTTTTAATATTTGAACTTCTTAATTTTCTTTTTATCATGTTGCATGTTGACAAATAAAATATTGCCACGTGTCATTTTTTAAACATGTTACTCATTACCTCATTTATGTTTTTAATATCAAAGTACTATGTTAAGGTTCTGTTTAGATACTTAACTCCTTACGAGCGTTGTTTCTATCTACTATTATCTAAAAATAATCAAGTTATTAATGACTGGACAAAACCAAAAAATAACCCCTCACGTGCGAAATTATAGAAGATCCCCTTTAAGATCAAACAATTCGATCGAATTGAGTATGATTGTATGTGTGATAGCATCTACTATACCAGGAATATCAATGAACCCGATTATTGTAATTGCTCAGGATACGCTTTTTTAGTTAGCTTCTAGTTAGCTTCTAGAATCTATTTCTTCAAGGTCCCTCTTTACTAACTGGAATCAAAAAATTAGTAGATTTGTTCCCCCCAAGATGGGAATGGGCCGTGGTTATGAACTTATAATCTATAATCTGATGATCGAATCGATTCCATGATTATAAGTTCATTCCATACCGGACCAGATCGGAATAGGGCTATATACATTCTCATTATGAGAAGGGGTCATTCGAGCGTATCTAAATAGATACTATGTTTACATATGGATCCCTACGTCGTTACATTCCATTTAGGATTAGGAATGGGCGTAATCGAGCCTTTTTTTTACATATCTCTCGTTAGTAATTGGATGAAAGTTGTAATTACAACGAATTGTAGTTTCCTAAATGTGTTTGTTTGACATAGTGTAATTAAATCATAATTTCCTATATCATATTTGATAGTATAAATTATAATTACACAATTGCATTATCTATATATTTTTAAAAATATTAATTAATTATTATAAAAAATTATTAGTACAGTAAAAAAATTCTAAATGAGTAATAAAAATCATATCATCATATGTAATATGTTAGGCCAAGAAAGTAGTTTATAATATGATTATTAATAAAAAGAAAAAAAAAATAAACATTATATGCAATTTTATCTAATTACTCTAACGTTTCATACTTGTTGAGTTATTCCTTTTTTTAACATTTAACATATACTTGTTATCATCATTTGTCGGTCATTGACTGAATTCTTCATCTGAATCTAAATTTTTATTATTTAGAGTATTAAGATCTTCTTCTTTCATGTACTCTTCAAAGTATAAATCATCCAAATTTCACCTATAAATGAAGTTATGAAGTATGAAATATGCTAGCACGATTAAATCTTGTTTTCTATGTTATACTGAGGTGATGTTAATGTGAGAAATATTTTTTTTTTTAAACAACTAATGTCCTCTTAGTTACATTTTAAAGTTTTGAATGTCTCAAATTAAAAAAGTTCATGAGCCTTTTCTAGTGCTTGTGTTTGGTACCATTCTCTCAAATGGTGTCATACCCCACAAAAATAATGTAAGAAAACCTTTTTATGTTCGCATAACTAACATCTATTGTATAATATTTGGGTTCACTATGCAAACAATTTGTAGCTTTGATTATAAAAACTTATATAAACTTAAATTATAAAAAGACTTATGTTAGGTTATAACTCTTTTTATAATGTATACTTAAGTCAACAATAATATAAAATTTATAATATATAACCCTTATAAAATGTTTATATGTCAAAAAAGCTCTTAAGAAAATGTGAAAAAACCAATTAAGCCCATTCGTTAACAATTTTCGTTGTTAAAACTGGAAATGAATTGCGTGTTTGAATAGAAATGAATGGAATGAATAGAAAATGAGAAACATTCATTAATGATTATGGCTTTTTCTGAAATGGAGAAATTAAATCATTTGAAAATGAATTTAGGTTTTCAAAAATGAAAATGAAAATGAAAATAGAAATGGAAACTTGCAATTCTATATAAGATTACTTAAAAAATGATGGAAGAATGAGTTTATATTATTGGACTGTTTTGATGCCCAAAAATAAAAATAATCATTCAGTCATAGTAAACATGTTGAGTTATGACATATTGAACGAATTTTCCCGAAATTTTACCAGGAATAAAATCATCAACATTGTTAAAATTTTACTAAGGTAAAATTGTGTGTGAAAATTATTTAATATGTAGATATTAAAGTTTATTTTCGAAAATAGAAAAACTAAATCGAGTTGGATCATATTATAGGTACTCGGTCAAAAAGGTTCAATAAGTACTCGTAATTGAACCCGATGTGACAGAGGTTTAAAACCCCTCATATAACATGAAAGGGGCGGCAATCCTAGTAGAAATACAATGGTGAGCCGTTCACCTCTCTCCTACTTTAAGTACGATGTTGTTTTTCTATTTAAAATAAACCTTGATAACGTTACAAGGGTTTCTACCTTCTTTTCCTATAAATAGATGGCACCGGTAAAGCTATTGACAGAACTTTTGAGAGATTGTTATTCTACTGAAAAGTAAAGAGAATTTATTCTCAACTTATGATATATTTTTCAAAATAACAATTTTACTAGTTTCTATTAAAGAAGAGAGAATTTTCATTTTCACCCCAAAAGGAAAACTTTTTCTAGTTCTGTGTGTTAGTTCAATTGGTTCGAGCCCACACCTGAAGCAGTTTGTGGTATAAGAATAGTGAAGAAGATCATTTGGTTGAAAGCTAGAAAATATCAAGAATCCACTTTTCCAAAAAATAGGTACAATTTCGGTCTAAGGTTTATTACTATAAATATCACAAACCGAGTTGATTTTCAAATTTTTAATTTTTTGTTGTACACGAAAACTATTTTCAAACTGGGTTTTTTTTCAACACGCTTCAACCGAGTAGTCTTCTCTGTTATCCTCAAGCTCACGTCTATCGAGTGTAAGCTCGCTTTGAATCAGAAAATTTTCCACGAAAATACAACTGCGGTAATTTAACAATTTCTTTAAACTTCTCGGCTAAGTTGTAAATAAGAAAAATATCTCTAGAAATTTTCTGAAATAATTTCTTGAAATAATTTTCTTGTAATACCCCTTACCTGTATCCGTCGTTAAATCAAGGTTACAGAGTATTACCGAACAAATGGAACAGTAAATCATTCAATTCATACATCAAAGCAATCATAATTTGTTTTCATTCAATTACATTCATAATGTCCATTAATCGAGCCCTCGAAGCCTTAAAATTACTATAGAAACAACCCGAGACTAAATCAAAAACATTTGGAAAAATTTAGGAAAAAGTTGAAAATTTTGAACTGTAGAGGTCATATTGCCGTGTAGCCAGTTCGTGTGACTCACATGGCTGAGACACACGCCCGTGTCTCAAGCCGTATGGGTATTTGAAGTAGGGACACATGGCGGTGTCTCAGCCCGTGTCCGTGCCTATGTAACTCTCTGACTTGGGTCATACGGCCAAGCTAGACGCTCATTTGCTAGGCCGTGTAACTCTCAAAACGTAGCCCTAAAAACCTACAGGGACACACGGCCATGTCGCGATACATGGTTGAGATACACGCCCTTGTCTCAGGCCGTGCGAACCCAAAATGAGCCTTAAAACACAAGTTTACCATTCCAAGTTTGCTTGGACCTTAAGAAACTCAAATACCAACCAAAATACCAAATCAAAACGACATTAATTGAGCCAAAAACACACCAAAACCAACCTATTAAGTGTCTAACCAATGTACCATCATTGGTACCACAAGTATATATAATTATACATCAAAATAATCATGAATTCATTCAAGCAATACCTATCTAAATTACCCATCCAAGGCATCTCAATCACAACATTTCTTTCATACATATCATTCACATTAGCATAGAAACTATACCTCATTCTTATATATCATAATAGTTGGCCATTTGCACAAAAGATCATACTTGATACATACATATCCCAAAACATTAATAATAACAACACAAAAGCCTATTACATGCCATATAAACTGAGCCAAACATTCTAAAAACTATCGAATTAAGCTGGATAGTGTGACTTGAGCGTTGATCCAATCGTCCAACCTTCCAAGTATCTACAATGACATAAAAACAACACAAGTAAGCTTAATGAAGCTTCAGAAGTTCGACGCATTTAAATGAACAATCTTACCGAAGTAAATACAACAGTTCAAACAATAAAAATTCCTTGTCATCCACAATTTCAACTGATGAATTCATCTATGTTCAGATCAATATTCCATAAATAACAAATCTTTCAGAATTCATTAAATAGATTATCTTATTGAGATTTTCCATTCGAAGAACGACTTATAGATAAGAGTACATCGTCAGATCAACCGAACACACTAGGTAGAAGCTCATAAGAGCTGATCAAACCGAAACACATCAAACAGAAGCTCATAAGAGCTAATTCAACTGAAGCACACCAAACAGAAGCTCATAAGAGCTGATCCAACTGAAACACACCAGACAGAAGATCGTAAGAGCTGATCCAATCGAAACACGCCAAACAAAAAGTATAACATGAATGTTCGCAACAAAAGCTGAACCTCGGTTTACTCGGATAATATACAGATATCTCCCCCCAATACTATCTCCACTCCAAACCCTCGTAACACACTAAATCACGATGGTACTTTATCCCGCATTCAATCCAAACCGAGCATCAAATTCAATAATATATCTCCATTTACCATTCATTATCAACAATTAAAAATAAATATATAAGTTGTTCAATGATAATTTACTCAAAATTCATATTGATATTAAATTCTAAATTGTATGAACTTACCTGGACTGAATTGTAGTAGTTGCAGAAGTCCAGGACTATTCCGCTATTTTTCCTTTTCTACGAGTATATACGGGATCTTGATCTAAAAATATAATTCCTAAATTATCAGCTTACATTTCACATTCCAATTCATTTTACAATTAATACCCTTTTATTTTTTAAATTTACACAATTACCCCAAACATTTACAATTTTTACAATTTAGTCCCTTAACCTGAAATTCATCAAATTAACCATTTTTCTCAAGTCAATATTTTATCCAAATATACTAGGCCCTTAAAAAAAGTCCCTAATAAATATTAATTTCACCATTAAACCGTAAAATTTTGACATTTTCACAATTTAATCCTATAATCAAAATTTAACAAAAAAACACTTTACAAATCCATCAAATAACATAATCAAAGCTCCAAATACATGATATTCATAAAAAAAATTCAATATTCATCAATGGCAACTTCCAAAATTTTTAACAAAATAAAAAACGAAGGTACGGGCTTGCTGAACCTAGTTGCAACGATTGTAAAAACATAAAAATTACAAGAAATGGGTAAGAATTAAACTCACATGCAAAGAAATTGGCTTGGTCGATTCTCCTAGCTAGAGAAACTATGAATTCCGGCTATGGAAAATGTAAAATGAAGAAGAAACCTATTTCTTTTACTTAATTTTATTTTTAATTTCCTTTAAATTACAAAGTTACCATTGATGATAACCTTATTTTTTCATTTTCCCTTACTTTGCTATCCCACTATATTGATTAGGGAATAATTATCACTTAAGTCATTCCTCAATTATTAATTAAACCATTTAATCATTTAAATGCATTATTTAACAAGTTTTGCACCTTTTTCAAGTTAGTCCATTTCTCCTAATTAACTATTTAAACATTCCGTCACCATTGAAAATTGGGTTGTTACATTTCTTTCTACAACTTTCTCTTGAATTCAAGTGTGTGTAAAATAATAACTCATGTCTCTCTTTATATAGGGAGAGTTTAGAGAGTTCAACTATAATTAAACTTAATAATTTAGTATTAAATTAATATAATACTTATCAATATATATTAGATTAAATTTCATATATATTAAAATAATGTTGTTTTTCGAATAGTTAATTTGATATCAAATTATCCAGTAGAGTCGCAGTAGGAGTACGATTCCTCCGCTACTTAATCATTGAAGGACCAACTATTGGCCACTGAAATGACGTCGATGTTGCTGCAAGCACCGTCGGTGCCATCGTAGGTGCGACACCCTCATAGCACCCCAAGCCGGTTCGGCTGTTTCTGGTTCAATTTTGGCCAGTGACGGCTGGACTGATTTGGTTCTCCTATCAATTAGATCGTCGATCCGATTTGACTAGTTCTTAGGTTTTGGTATTGGTTTTAAGTTCTCAAGCACAATTTTCGATCTTAGGTCCAATTTTCAAGTTTAGTTACCCATTGGACCAATTGTTTGACTTAAAAATTAATTTCTAAAAATATCATATTTATTTTAATTAATTTGATTAATTTAAATTTACTTGATTAAAATTAATTTCCCAAAAATTACTTAAATTTTCTAAATTAATTTTTCAAAAAAATTCTTTAATTAAATTTTCTATTTGAGCAATTCTCACGACTACCTAATTTAATTCCACATCGAATATATCAACTCAATTAAATTATTTCTAAAGTCGTAGAATTTTCTTCTGATTCAAATGCAGTCCAATCGAGTTTTGTTTAAGCTAGCGGAGAGACCAATTAGTCATATAAAATTAGGCTCGAGTAATTACAATTATGTCTAGAAGCATCATTCCGGTAATTGATAATTTACTCAATCATGGAGGTAGTCCACAAGAAGTACTGTGATTGAAAACTCCTTATTGTATACTCTTTATGAAAGCAATTCATCCAATTGCTTTGTCCAATGACCTCGTTATTGGCAAAACGAGTTTGGAAAATATAACAAAAAATAAATTTAGGGAAAAACTAGAGTTTAAAGAATTTTTCCAAAATAAAATCTTGGTTGTGACATCTAAAGTAATAAAAACTTAATCAAAATTGTACCTGATTCGTCTAGGATAAGCACTTCGGTCGAGTGGTCTTCTCCGCTATCCTCAAACTCACGTCTACCGAGTGTGGCTTGCTTTGAATCAGAAAATTTTTCACAAAAATTACCAATGGGGTAATTTTACAATTTCTCTAAACTTTTGGGTCAAGTTGTAAATAAAAAAATATCTTTAGAAATTTTCTAGAATAATCTCTTCAGAGAATTTTCTCTCTACAACTTTCTCTTGAATTCAAGTGTATATAAATAATGACCCAAGGCTCTCTTTATATAAGAAGAGTAGAGAGTTCAACTAGTTCTAGTTTAACTATCTTCATTAATGTATTATTATTTTGCTGAGTATTGATACACAGTCCAATTAGCCATGGGTATTCGTTTTCTATATTTCTGAGTTCTGGTTTAACTGTCTTCATTAATATATTATTATTTTGCTGAGTATTGATACATAGTCCAATTAGCCATAGGTTAGACATGCCAAGGACAAAGTATCCCTGTAGGCAAATATAATAATTCAGAAATCCTGATAGTAGAACCCCCTTGTAGGAAATAAGAAAACAAATAATGTTTCCCTTCCTTAGAAGAACCAATTCTTCTGTAAGCTTTGTTTCCAATCAATCGCAAGAGTTTGACCAAACCTCAAAAAACACTATTAATGAACAAAAAGAATATTATGAAAATATTCCCCAAAGATTTGATAATTGGACTCTTCCAAGAGTTCCAACAAACCAAGTTTACAAGAAAACAACTTTTGAAAATTTAAATGCTTTTTGCAGTTACGTTACAAAAACAAAAGAAAAGAGTTTACCTATTCAAAAAGAATATGAAACAATTCAATTATTAGATAGAGTCGTCATTAATAAACTCAAAGACTAAAAGTACAAATATATCCATTTTGGACTAGTCCAAGTTGGTGTCAAACCTCTTAGTGTTGAAGCCACTAAAAATACCTCAATTTTAATTATCTTAAGAGACTAAAGACACATCATGTTTAATGACTCATTATTAGGAACTATAGAAACAAGCCTATGTATTAGCCCAATACATTTTAATTGTTATCCAAATTTTATGGTTTCTTTGACTGACAAAAATATTTTACAATCTTTGACCCTCCAAATACATACCCATAACTACAAAATGCTTCCTGGTATGGAAGTATTAACATTAGTCTATAGACTCCACTTTAAAGCTATGTATTCTGTAGTTAATACTAAGGCTTTACTCCAAAGCCCAAAAGGAGAAACCTTTTTAATAAAAACAGATACTTCAAGATCTTATACCACAATCCCAAGAACAATACAATGGCATGAAATAAACCTTCCTAATAGGTGGAAACTTGAGGGTGCTACAGACTCTGTGGCACTGACTCCAATAAGAAACACTTCATTAAGCGAAATTTCTTAACACCAATGTCGAAACCATTTTTTTATTTTGAAAAACAGGGTCGACTTTTAAAAATGAAAATGGGAGTCGCTACCAATCCCTTTTTACTTAGGTGTGATTGGATCACCTTACAAAACGTTTTATTTTAAAAAAAATTGATTTTGGCCTTCGAAATTCAAGAAAACGGGTTCGGGAGTCTGCTACGTACGAGGAAGGATTAGCACCCTCGTAACGCCCAAAATTGGTACCTAATTGATCACTTTTTTGTCTTAATGTTGAAAATTCGAAAAGATTTTAAAACACGATCTCTTTAAAAATTTGAACAATTTGAATTGGAACTTGAGATTCCTTTGTTTCGAAAGAATACAAACATCACATTCAACACGTTAGGACACGATGTTTTAAACCTTCGTAACCAAAATGATCTCATGATTTACAAAATTCATTAAAAGGATATTTAGTTGTTTAGCCAAACGGAAAATCGAAACCCAGCACGTTAGGGCACTATTTTTCGAATTTCTAAACACAAAACATTGCCTTATTTAAGAAAAAACTTTTGGATAAAACGTGGCAATTAAATAAAGTAGATTTAAAAAAAAAACCATGATTTGAGTAAAATGTTATACTAATACCAAAGAACAATTTTCTAAGAAAATATAAAACATAATAACATAATTGATTATAGCAGATAATACAAGAAATAATTATAATGTTTGAAAGAATAAAATGATGGATTTTAATTTTAAGAATGTGAATAATCAAAAAAGAAAAATAAAATAAATAAATAAATAAATGGAGTAGATAATAACGATTTAAAAATTTATGAAAGAAGAAAAAAATAAATATGAAAATCTAAACATAAATAAGATGCATATAGAAATATAAGGAGAGTAAATTATACGAAACAATTAAATAATATAACAAAATTTTTTACAAAAAGTGATATGGCCAAAAAAAACTAATATGAATAATATATATACATAAAAAATAAGTAATTAATATGCTTTTGAATAAAAGATTTATAAAACTTTGATTATAAAGAAATATGTATAAAGGAAAAACCTATATAATATAGTAATAATTTAATATATACATATAAAGAAAAATATACATATTTGAAATAGATAATGTATGAAAAAAGGAAAATTTGTTAATAATAGAACAATTTAAATATTATATAATACAGAAATTTTAGAATAATATATAATATGTAATAATATACAAATATAAACAATAATATATGAAAAGAAAGTTTGAAGATAAATAATATATATATATATCTATAATATGGGGTTCAATAAAAAAAATCTAATGAAAAATGAAAAAATTATATAATTCTTAAAATAATTAAAAATAAAATATAATTATAAAAAACTAAAAAATGTAAAAAAAAACTCAAAGAAACAGGGGCTAAATTGAAATGAAAATGAAATTTGAAACAAAAATGTAAAATGGATCAGATTGGAACGCGCGTAGCACTGTAGGGACTTATTGGGCAATTATGCCCTATCTCCTAAACGACGCCGTTCCCATATCTGCCTTAGAATGGCCTGAGGATCAGATTGAAACAAAATGCAAATTTCAGGGCTGATTTTAAAAATAAAAGTAAGAGTTTAAATCAGACGAAATTAAAAAAAGAAAAATTGCTGAAAGACTAAAAGGGTAAATTTCCCTTTTATCAAAAAAGCGCGGATCCTCCCCGGGTCGGGTCAACGCGCAGATCCTGGCCCCTAAACGACGTTGTTTTGGCCTTTAAAGGTTACTCCCAAAACGGCGTCGTATGGATGGCCTATATAAATTAAAAATCGGTCCAAAAAAAACATTTTAACCTCTCCTTTAAAAAAAAAACCTCTGAAAAAACGAACCTCTACCCTCTGAGCTCCGGCCTCGGTCCGGCCGAGCTCTAATCATCGGGCCATCATGTTTCGTTATCGCTGTCGCCGTATACGGCAGTCGAAATCCCCAAAATGGGATGTTTTATTCTTTAGGGTCTCTTAATGGTGAATCTGGGGTCAAAATCCCTTTTAAGTGCCCGAAAACAGAATAGAGAAAGAAAACCCCTTTGGCTTCTCCTCCGTTTCGTCGAGAAAGGTAAAAAAGGGTTGAAATTTTTATTATTTTTGCAATATGTAAATGTATTTATCTGCTATGGGAAAAAACCAATAAAAAATATACCTCCATTCTTGATTTTTTTCCGTAAAATTGTGTCCCTTGCACTGTTTGTGTTCGGCTTTTTATAGCCAGAATGAATTGAATCAAGTAAATATTACAATCTTTATTTTTTGATTTCTTGCTATATGTGTATCCTTGTCTGTTCTTTTCTTTCCTTTTGCAGGTAAACACGAGGATCACGACAGCAGTCGGGCGCTGATTGCGCGCTGATGGAGGCAATGATGAAGGCCAGTGCTGGGTTGCGGCGCCCTAGGGTTTCAGACAGCCTAGGGTTTCTGATTCTTGGCCAATCATTTGGGCTTTTTGGGCTTAAGGGTTTGGGCTAGCTTTTATTCGGATTGGGCAAATTGGTTTTGGGGTTTAATGTTAAGTTTGGGCTACGGGTGTAATGGGTTTTAGGTAGTGGATTTAGGTGTTGTAATTGGGCTGCAAATAGACTGTAAAAAGGACTAAATTCTTTTAGTTTTAAAATCTGCTTATTTTATTTTTTTGTTTTTTTGGGTTGTGTATGGGCCCGGGCAAATTGGGCTTATTACAACCAAGATGACACAGTTGAATTAACATTCAACAGTCTACGAAGGATGCCTCCAAGACATTCCTTCGAAATAAGAAGTACCAACACAACTTTTAGAAAGTTAAATTTAAAAGAAGAGTCAAATTCAGAAACATAAATGACAGATTTTAGGACAGCTAGAGCCTCTACCTCTTCTATCCCAACAACATTTAGAACCAATTTACAAGGAATAGATAATTCCTCAAATATAGCTCAACCTATCTATGCCAGACAGGAAGAGAGTCCCCAAAATTCACCTAATATGTCACCAACATATTCATCAATGACTAATATTGCAAGACAAGGAGAAAATTCAGAAATATTTGTTTTAGAAAAAACATTTGAGATAAATAAAGAATGATGTAGAAAACACTTCTATTCCAACAAAAATAAGCAAAAAGAGAAGATTACTTTAAAAGTCATAATGATAAAAAAAGAAACCATTCTTTAATAATATTATGAATTTATGAATACTCATAAAATTCATATAAAATTCTTTGAATAGTTTGAAGAAAATTATTCAGAATATGGTAATATAATAAAACATAATACTAGATGGCAGACTAATAAAGGAGAAGTTAAATCTCGACATCCCCCTTTAATGGAGGTTCAATATCTTCACAAAAATACTGGAATAAAAGCAAATCTTTTAAGAATGAGAGCTCCTGACGCAGGAGAACAAATCTCATCAAAAGATATTAAAATGATAGTAGAACAAAACAACTATACAAATATCAGTCTTCATACAATAGGAAAACAATTAGATTATATTGAGAATTTGGTGGAAAGTCAACCGACTAGGAAATAACCAGTAAAAGAGGTAACAGAAAAAAGTTCTAAAGAACTAATATTCACACCTTATGAGATTCCAAAATCTTTCCAAAAATCCCAAAATGATTTCTTAATAGAAATCCAGAATAGACTTGATGCTTTAGAAAATTACAAGTCTGAATTAATTGCACCTGATACCCCAATGCAAGCCCAACATTCAGTAAACACATTACACAAATCCTCCCAATCAGCTTTGACCAGTCAGATGAACAACAAATTAACAAGATGGCTTGGAAAGAACCAAAAAGATTATATTATCCAAAAACCATTGCACCTGATCTTAATATAAAAGAAAAACTTGTTTTCCAAAATAAATATAATGCTAATACAATTTATGAATGGAATATAGATGGAATGTCAGAATACAATATTCTTAGTTTATTACAACAAATGACAATGGTTTCAAATGTTTATAAAACTCAAAACCAAAATGGATTAATCAGTGATCATGCTATAGCCAATCTTTTAGTTGTTGGATTTACTGGTCAATTAAAAGGATGGTGGGACCATGCACTCACTAAAACCCAACAAGAAGAAATCTTAAAAGCAATAAAAAAAGATGATCAAGGAAGAATTATTTTAGATAAACAAGAAAGAGAAATCCAAGATGTAGTAGCAACTTTAATTTTCTCAATCTCTAAATACTTTATAGGAGATCCTTCCCATCTTAAAGATAGAAATTCAGAATTGCTATCAAATTTAAAATGTAAAATAATTAACTGATTTTAAATGGTATAAAGATGTCTTTATGACTAGAGTTATACAAAGATCTGATAACCAACTATCATTTTGGAAAGAAAAGTTTCTAGCAGGACTTCTTATTTTACTAGGAGAAAAAGTTAGAAATCAAATAAGAGAAAGTTACAGAGGTATCATTCCATATGAAAAACTTACATATGGTGAATTAATTAGTTTCACCCAAAAAGAAAGATTAAAAATTTGCCAAGATTTTAAATTACAAAAACAACTTAAGAAAGAAAGATATCAATGTAGAAAGGAATTATGATCATTTTGCCACCAATTTAATATTAGGAATGAACCTTCTTCTTTAAAAACATGTTGCCCTGTAAAACCAAAAAATAAAAAGAATATTTCAGAATATTATAAAAAACTCAAATATAGAAAATACAGAAAAGAAAAGAAACAACAAAAAATAGAAAACAAAATTGATAAAACAATAAAATGTTATAGATGTGGAAAATCAGGACACATCTTAAAATATTGTAAAATTAAAAGAAAAATTAATAATTTAAATCTAGATGAAGAAATAGAACAAAAATTAAATGAGATTCTCTTATAAACAACTTCTTCTGAAAATGATACATCTACCGAAATAGATGAATTACAAATAGACGAATTACATACAACATCCCAATCTTCTGATGATGAAGACGAACCCTCAATTAATATGTTAACCAAAGACCAAGAATTTATGATTGAAGTTATTGATAAAATTTAAGACCCAAAACTTAAAAGAAAATACCTTTTGAAATTAAAATCCTCATTAAAAGATAAACCAAAAAAAGAAAAAGAAATTATTTCTAGTCAATCACAAATGTATAATATACAAGATATAATATTTAATAAATATGAAAAAATAAAACCCAGACAAATTACAAATTCTGAATTACAGTTAGAAATAAAACAATTAAATTAGAACTTTCTCAGCTTAAAATGGAATAGCAAGAAATGAGAAAACAAATGCAAACCTTAAAACATGATATCACAGAAAAAAGTTCGTCAGAAACTGAACCAAAACCTGAAGAAAATACACAGGAATATATGATGGTTCTAACTGAAGTATCCATCTAAAGATATTTAATAAAAAATAAATATTGTCATAAATAATGAATTTCAATTAGAAACAATAGCCCTTTTTGATAAAAGAGCAGACCAAAACTGCGTTAGAGAAGGGATAATTCCAACAAAATATTATGACAAAACATCAGAATCCATTAAAGCTGCAAATGGTAAAAAACTAAAAATTACTTACAAAATTCCCAATGCAGAAATATCCAACAAAGGTATAAAATATCAAACATGTTTTTTAATGGTAAAAGATATTATCTAAGATGTCATATTAGGAACCCCATTCATATCCTTACTTAAACCTTATAAAGTAACAAATAATTCTATCTCCATCAAAGTTTTAAACACTAAAGTAGAATTTCTTTTTTTAAAAAAATCAAAAATAAGAAATCTCAACTTATTAAAATCTTTATCCATCCATAATGGGCAAATCAATAATTTAATTAATCATAAACAAAAACAAATCTCTTTTCTAAAAGAAGAAATATGTTTTAAAAAATTGATTGAACAATTAGAAAAAAAAAGAAGTACAAAAAAGGATAAATCAAATCAAAGAAGAAATAGAATCAACAATTTGTTCTGACTTTCCTAATGCTTTTTGGAATAGGAAAAAACACGAAGTAACATTACCATATGAAAACAATTTTGATGAAAGACAAATACCCACAAAAGCAAGACCGATACAAATGAACAAAGAAATGGAAGAATTTTGTAAAAAAGAAATACAAGACCTTCTTAATAAAAATTTAATTAGGAAAAGCAGTTCTCCTTGGAATTGTTCATCATTTTATGTAATAAAAAATGCAAAACTCGAAAAAGGAATGCCAAGATTAGTAATTAATTACAAACCTCTCAATCAAGCCTTAAAATGGATTAGGTACCCAATACCAAATAAGAAAGATTTGTTACAGAAACTTTGTAATGTAAATATTTTCTCAAAATTCGATATGCAATCTGGATTTTGGCAAATCCAAATAAAAGAAGAAGAAAGATACAAAACGGCATTTACGGTGCCATTTAGACAATATGAATGGAATGTAATGCCTTTTGGATTAAAAAATGCTCTATCCGAATTTCAAAGAATAATGAATGATATTTTTTTACCAATATTCTCAATTCACAATAGTATACATCGATGATGTATTCGTGTTTTCAGAAAATTTAGAAAAACACTTCAAACATTTATCCATCTTTATAAAAGTCATAAAAAATAATGGTTTAGTAGTTGCTAAATCCAAGATAAGTTTGTTCCAAACCAAAGTAAGGTTTTTAGGTCATTACATTACCCAAGGAACCATTACCCCAATAGAAAGGTTCATAGAGTTTGCTAGCAAATTCCCAGACCAAATCCTTGATAAAGTCCAATTACAAAGATTCTTAAGAAGCCTCAATTATGTCATAGACTTCTATCCAGGTCTTAGCAAGTTATGTAAACCGTTATATGATAGGCTCAAAAAGAATCTACAACCTTGGACAAATAACCACACCAATATTATCACCCAAATTAAAAAATAAATCACTAAGCTTCCTTGTTTATATTTAGCCGATCCAAATGCCCCCAAGATTGTAGAAACAGATGCTTCTAAAATAGGATATGGTGGGATCCTAAAACAAGTTAAAAGGGAAAAAGAGCAAATAGTCCAGTTTACTTCCAGACACTGGAATCCAACTCAGCAAAATTATAGTACTATTAAAAAAGAAATTTTATCAATTGTTTTGTGCATTACAAAATTCCAAAGTGATTTATTAAATCAAAAATTTCTTTTACGAATTGATTGCAAATCAAAAAAAGAAGTTTTACAAAAAGATGTTCAAAATATTGCCTCAAAACAGATTTTTGCAAGATGGCAGACAATTTTAAGCATATTTGATTTCGATATTGAATATATCTAAGGAGAAACTAATTCTTTCCTTGATTTTCTCACCAGAAAGTTTCTTCAAAAATGCCACCCAAACTCTGAGACAAAGGAAAAGGAAAAATAGAAGAGTCATCCAAAACCCAAATTTCCTCAAAACCAATTAAGTTATGGTATGAAATATGCCATGAAGAAGAAAATGAGAGATCATCATTCTCATCAAAATCCTCCAAAAATACAATCGTTTCAAGATGCACAAGATCCAAACGAAATTGGTTCTTAAATAAAAAAATGGATTGAGTCCTTTTCTCAATCCCCAGTAATGGCATTGGCCTTTTCTCAAATGAAAGAGGAAACTCCTCTCAAACAAATTGCTGGTGAAGCAGCAAAGATTTCAAAAAATAAAGAGATTATTTTACACAAACCAAAATCTCTCAAAAAATTTTTAAAAGAGACATCTCTCCAAGATGTTTTTCCAAAAGAAATAGTAGTGTCTTCACAGACTGCTACACAAAAATCCTCACAATATTTTCCAAACAAATATTTTGAAAAAATTCTTGTCATAGAGGAGGAATTTTTAGAAAAACCTCCACATATACTTGCAAAAGAACTTTTTAATGGATGGCATTTCAAGCCATTGGATTCTCAAAAACCCTAACAGTATTATGAAAACATACTGGTTCAAACTGGATCAGTACTGTTCAAACACTATACAGATACAAAATATCCAAATTTTATTACGCATTCAACAGCCCAAATATTAAAATTCTTCGACCAAGGGATTGGAGTGAAAACCCAAATTCTCCAAAGAAATTTCAGCCAAATTTACCACCAAAATTGTCCACCACCCATATTTTACATATTGGGATTACCAAACGGCATGGTACAATGCCTTCTTAATGAACAACCAACATATGAGACACTTTTGGCTCATATATTTCAAATACCACACCCAATTCAAATTGCCAAACTGGTTCCAAGAATGGTGGAATTGGTATGGACCATCATCCTTTGAGATCCTACCAGAAAAAATTCAAAATTTATGGCCCAAATTCTTTGACAAATTTCAACCTGAACCAGAGCAAAAACACATTTACAGAACAATCCATTTTATCTCAAAATTATGCATTTTTTGGATTGTTTCTTGGAATTATTCTTATGAGCAAGATCAATGTACTAGAATTCCATTACTAGTTCGAAACTACAGAACTAAATGGTGGGACAAGTTTAGTGATGAAAAATATGATTCAAAATATTTGGATAATTTTTTCAACTAGAATCCGAGATTATGTAAGTCCGTAGCCCCAGATCAAACCACAACAAAATTCCTTCAAGCAAAATCGACAGCTAGTGCAATGTTAGCTCAAGCCAAGACCAAGAAGGAATACAAAAAACTCATGGCTAAAATGCTCAGCTCAATAGATTCCAAATCCGAAGATGAGAAATCTTCAGCATCTTTAATCAAAACAGTGGATCTTGCAGACGATACCACTTCAGTAACCACTACCAGAACCAAGAAAAAAGTAACTCTTCCACTGCTCAACCACCAATGACCAACTACCGCTAGCCACCGGGACACAGTCGTCGCAGCTACCGGCACCGACACCACCATCTCTAATGATACAGGTGCGACACTGTAACACCCCTAACTAGTAACTATCGCCGGACTAGGGTTACGAGGTATTATCGAGCATTTATAACAATTTACAAACAATTCCCAAGTTCATCAATCATCATCCTCATAACACATTCAAACATCATCATTAAGTCCCTTTAAAAGGTCTACAAGACCTCAACCATGCATTAGAAATGGATTGAGACTAAATCAGTAACATTTAAAACTTGTAAGAAACTTATAAAATTTTTCCTTTCGAAACAGGGCACATGCCCGTGTACTTTCCACGACCGTGCCCCACATCCCACACGATCGTGCCTCATATCCCACACGACCGTGCCTTAATTTTTCCCTAGCTCGTGGATAATATTGATTAAGTCACACGGTCTCCAGACACGCCCATGTGTCTAACCCATGTGCTATACTGAATAAGCTACACGGTCACCAGACACGCTCGTGTGTCTAGCTTGTATGCTATACTGACCATAGTACTTAGAAAACAAGGGTCACACGGTCGAGTCACACGCCTGTGTGCTCTAGCCGTGTGACATGAAATAGGCTTGGTTTAAGCCACTTTCAAACCCCATATTTGCCTTATACTTTCATGAAACAATATGCAGCATCTTCAATCTAATTTCAGCCAATTTCTAGCCTAACACAAACATCATTATAACCAAATCTATATCAACCAATTCATACATCTCTTTTATAACAAATCATACCAAATATCAAACCATATTCATAACTAAACATGTACATAATAACTCATTCATTTACCAATTCAATTCATGATCAAAACTTACCAAAATTTCATTATTTAGTTAAACCCAAAATGACCATAACTTACTAGGTCATATATGCATCATAAAACATGCCAAACTTGCATCATTTATCACATACCAAAACAAACATATACATTTAATTAGCTAGCCGAATCACTTAGTATAGCATATTTACAACTCAAAAGATGATCAAATCTCCCTAACCTATACATACCATACTTAGCTATTCACAAACATAAGAGGTACCAAAATGAGTTCAGATAGTGCGATGTTGATCCTCGATAATTCTCGAGCCTTCAGTAGCTTCGATGATCTATAAAATTGAAATGAACAAACCAAGTAAGCTTTTAAAGCTTAGTAAGTCATAATCAAGTAATTTAACATATGATGTTAACAATAAAACTACCATTCCATCAATTTGAACCATTAACAAGCATTACAAACCTTTTTCCATGTCTTACCACATGGTTACTCATTAAAAATGAGATTCATCATTCTTTGATTCAATTTATAACATCTCACATATATTCTTCATCTAAACAACTAACACATCGTACATACCTGTCCATTTTAATACCACTACTTCCATAAGCATTACCATAGCTCTTTCGTTGAACCATCCAGATTAAGAGTCGAACATTCGAACATAACATCTGATAAGTACCTATACCATGGCACGAAGCTAAATCAATGTAACTTATCTCGAAGCACCTATACCATGGCCCGTAGCCAAATCAAGGTCACTCCCGAAACATCTATACCATGGCCTGTAGCCAAATCAAGATGTGCACCCATAGTGCTGATATCATGTCCCGAAGCCAACATTTTTCCCTAGTGACATGTCACTATTTTCCGAAACTAATTTTACAATTCAACTGAGCTTTCTTAATCTCGTTTTCTATTACTAACTCATCCACAACAACAATATCACTAATTCCACCTCCTCCGAGGTTCCATTCATTTCAATTCATTCAATATCAATGCAATTAATAGCATTATAATGAAATTACTACTTATGAACTTACCTCGAGTGTTTTTGACGGTTTAGTCGATTATTCGACAACTTTTAATTTCCCGCGATCCAATTTCGGATTCTGCTTTTCTTGACCTATACGCATTAAAATTAATTCATTCAATCTCACCTCAATCAATTCAATCCAAGAACATACAATTAGGGCATTTTTCAATTTAGCCCTCACATTTTCACATTTTGACATTTAAGTCCCTATTTCATAAAATCATCAAATACACCTAATTTTCTTTAAACAAGGCCTAGTCGAATTTTTATCTAGTCCATTCAAGCCCACATTTTTCATAAATTTCCCATTTTAGTCCCTCTATATAATCATTTTCACAAATCAACCCAAATTAGCTAACTTCATCAAAAATTCAATACAATATATTAACTCAATTCATATATTTCATTTAACACTAAAAATCATCACAAAGCTCACCATTTCATTAATGACTCATCTCAAAATCATACTCAAATTCTAAAATTAAGGCATGGGCTTAAGAGAACACGAAGCAACGATTACAAAAACGTAGAAATCATCAAAAACCGAGCTCAAAACATACATTGATTGAACAAAATAAGTGCCGAACCCTAGCTTGATATTTTTCTTTTCTTTCTTTGATATAATCGGCTATGGTGGATGAATAATAAGCTAATTTCATGCTTTTGTTTTATTAAACAACACATAATTTGCAAATTACCTATATACCCTTAATGAAACATTAATGCAACACATTTAAACTATGGACATATTTGTCTACTAACCTTATAATGGTCCTTTACCAATTAAGGCCCTCTCAGTTAATAAGCCATGCCAATTTGGCACTTAATAAATAGAAGGCTATTTTTGCATTTTCTGCTATTTAGTCTTTTTTTCATAATTAAACAATCAATCGATCAAATTTTTCATATAAAAATTTCACACATGACAACTCACATATTATAAACACGAAAAAATAATATTAAAATATTTTTGAACTCGGATATGTGGTCCCGAAACCACTATTCCGACTAGGGTCAAAACTAGGCTGTTACAGACACCCTTACGGAACCTTGAGCCGATTCAATTGCTACTGGTTCGGTCTGGGTCAATGATGATCTGACCGGTTTGAGTCAAACCACTGGTTGGACCGTCGACCCAGTTTCACATACCAGGCCTGATTCAACCAGTTTGTGGGTCTTAGTCTCGATTTTGGGCTCTCGAGGCCAATTTACAATTTCAAGTCCAATTTTCAAGTTCAACTACCCATTGGGCTAATTGCCTGACTTGAAAAATTAACTTCCAAAAATATTATATTAATTTTAATTAATTTGATTAATTTAATTTTACTTGATTAAAATTAACTTTTCTAAAAATTACTTAGATTTTCCAAATTAATTTTTCAATAAAATTCTTTAATCAAATTCTCTAGTTGAATAATTCTTACGACCACCTAATTTAATTTCACATTGAATAAATCAACTCAATTAAATTATTTCCAAAGTCGTAGAATTTTCTTCTAATTCAAATGCAATCCGATCCAACTTTTGTTGAGCTAGCAGAGGGACCAATCAAACATATACAATTAGGCTCTAGTGATTGCAATATTGGCCAGAAGTATCGTTCTGATAATTCGCAATTACTTAATCATGGAGTCAGTCCATAATAAGTATCATGATTCAAAACTCCTTATTGTATACTCTTTACAAAAGCAATTCATCTAACTGCTTTATCCAATGACCTTGTCATGTGTGTGTTACCCTCATATGATATCATTGATTCCTTTGAGTTAAATCCATTCACTCAATACAATTCTATTTTATCTCATTGTAACCATTATATCTTCTTAATGATTAATATGACCACTGTCAACAAAATGACTATGATAAATTACTCATTCGAGAATGAGCAACCCGTGGCCACGTTCTATATTTATCAATCCAAATAATGCCAATGAGAGGATATCATGAACTCTTTAATTGAGTTATGAATTCCACCGTTGCTAGTAAAGACATGGCATACACAAGTCATGTACCCAACATACCGGTAATGAGCTCGATCATCTTTAGAGTATTAACCTTCACTTATATCAAAGCACATGAGTTGCATACGCATGGTCAGTGACTAACTCAGGATTTAGGTAAATCATACCATGAATGTCACAAGTGAATTAATTTACAAACGGATTCAAAATTAATTCATCTTGGGTTTAGTCCTATGTATCATTCTACAAATGAATACATCTATGTCTCTACTCGTGGGGTAACTGCTCAGATAGCCAAGACTAGCCATCTCCCCAATTGAGATTGTAGACGATATAGTAATCTTTCTCGGTATTTAAATCAAATGCTCACTTTGATTCTTTTATGGGATTACGGACTCATTTAGATTATCTATTGAAGTAAGTTGTCTTTTTCGCTAGGGGTGTTCATTCGGTTAACCGACCCGAAATTACGTTAACCAAATTAACCGGCCTTTTAAAATTTTTAACCGTTAACCGAACCAAATTTTTTTAACAAAATTAACCGACACGAAATTTTTTCAGTTAATTCTGTCAGTTAACCGAATTAACCGAATTTTTTTAATTTTTAGTTAAAAATTAACCGAATTAACCGAGTTAACCGAGTTAACCGAATTAACCGAATTGAATCACTACATATTTAAAACATTACATAAGTATTTGAATCACTACATAATTAAAAACATTACATAAGACTTTGAATCACTACATAATTAAAAACATTACATAAGTCTTGAAATTAACACATAATTGAAATGTAAGTCTTTAATAATCTCCATTTGTATCCATTTCTTCTCTCCAAAAGATCTCCATTTCCATTAAACCTACAAAAAAAAAACATGTGCAAAAATTTAACATATAATAGAAATATATGCATTAAAAAAATCAAATAATATAAACAAACGAATAGATTATAAGTTAACAAGAATAAGATAGTAAGTATACCCTTCAACTCACGAAAGCTCATGAATTTAGGGTAGGCTCTGATGCATTCCAAGAAAAGTTTAAACATTGAATCAATTAAATAAGTAGGAGTGAGATGGTAAAAAAATTGAAACTATTAAAATAAAATAATAAATATACCATTTTCAATCTTGTCAAGCTCTTGGATTTGTTCTTCAATCTTTTTTATGTTTTCTTGTGATGATGATTTTCGAATCCAATCTTGAGTACACACAAGAGCTTGTACAATTTTAGGAGTTAAAGAACTCCTATATTGATCAAGCACACGTCCTCCAGTGCTAAATGCAGACTCTGAAACAACCGTAGAAACTGGCATAGCTAACACATCTCTGGCCATTTTTGAAAGAGTGGGAAATTTAGGGCTATTAACTTTCCACCACAATAAAATATCAAAATCTTCAACAAATTCCTCATTAGCCTCAGCTAGATATTTATCCAACTCAGATATTTTATCCTCACCACAAATTTTCAACTCACGCTTTTTATACAAAGCTTGCATTCGCCTTTTAATTTTTTGTTGTGGTTCACCGAGAGAAACATGTGTTGGCACACTCGATTGGCTACAAGTACTATGAAGTGGAGGTTTATACTCATCAAACAATTCATACAAAGATTCTTTCAATTTTTGCATCATTTTAGAAGCTTTTTCAGAACTAGATATTTCACTAAGTGCAAATTCAAGATACTTTAGTTTTTGTCTAGGATCTAAAACACAAGCAACAAATATAAGCAAATTCATCTTATCAATATCACCCCAATACTTATCATACTTCTCTTTCATCTTGATGGCCATAACATTGAAATCAACATTACTATTTAACTGAGCATCTCGTAAAAAAAATATCAATTTCAGAAAGCTCATCAAAAAAATTATTGGACGTGACATACGAAGTGCCAGATACACGCAAAGTGACTTCATAAAAGTGCTCCAAGAAATCCCTCAAGTTTCTAACATTAGCCAATCATCCACACTAGGCCAACCCTTTCCCCTTTCAAGTTCAGCCCTAAAGTTTGTATCTTGCTCCTCAAATCTCTCAAAAGCTCTCTCAAAGTTCTGAGCAGTGTCTAACATTAAGTAGGTCGAGTTTCACCTAGTACAAACATCAAGACACAACATCTTCTTGCACTCTATCTTTTCCACCACAACACACTCCTTAAACTTTTGTAATCTAGTTAGAGATTGTCTCACATATCTAACAGCCCCTAACACGTTCAACATATATATTCATTTCCTTTAAGCCTTCAACAACAATCAAATTCACAATGTTTGCCATGCATCTCATATGAAGATATTTACCATTTTGAACTAAACCCCCTCGAGGGTTAAATTTCTTTCTCAAATAACCAATAGCAACATCATTTGAACTTGCATTATCAACAGTAATAGTAAACAACTTATCAATCCCCCAATTCAACAAGCATTTCTCAATCACCATCCCAATGGACTCACCCTTATGACTAGAAATTGGACAAAAGTTTAAGATCTTTTTATTCAATTTCCAATCGTTATCAATAAAGTGAGCAGTGATACACAAATAATTAACTCTTTGCAAAGAAGTCCATATGTCAGTAGTTAAGCAAACTCTAGAACAAGAACTTCTCAAAAGTTGTTTTATCTTGACCCTTTCATCTAAATACAATTGATAAACATCCCTAGTCATAGTAGTTCGTGAAGGAATATGAAACCTAGGACATGCCACAGACATAAATTTCTTAAAGCCTTCACTTTTAACGAACTTGAAAGGTAATTCATCAATCACAATCATTTTTGCTAATCCTTTCCTACATGCTTCTTGATCAAATCTCCAAGTTGAAAGATGCCTTTCCCCCCTTCAACTCCCTTTCTAGGTAAAACTAGTTGTCCTTGACTAGTATCAACAACATTACTAGGATTTTTCTTACATGAACCAATATGATATTTCAATGACCCTGTACCATTTTTTTTCATATCACAACAAAATTTCTTCTGACAATAATTACATTTAGCCTTACTTGCACCCTCACTATTAATAAACTTAATGAAGTGAGACCAAACTTGTGACCTTTGAGGAGCAGCTTTTCTTTTCCCAGTAGTCCCCTCTGTTTGGCTTGAAGCTCCAACTCCCGAATTTTCAGAATCTATCGAAGTAGGAGGTGTAACACTACCCTCAATAGATGTTCGTTCGGTGGACATTTTGCAAGAAAAAAAGTATATAATAAATTAAAATACATTTATAATATTAAACATATTAAACAATTTTTCAATAGCATAATAATGCTTACTTTGAGACACTGAAGCAAGTTGCTTAATTTAATTTAATTTAATTTAATTAAAACAACACAATTTAATACATAAAACAGCAGCTTAATTTAATTTAATTTCAAACACCAACAATACTCAATTTATGAGAGCATAATAATACTCAATTTCAAACATTAAAACATCAGCTTAATTTAATTTAAGACAGCATGAAAATACTCAATTTGATACACTAAAACACCAATTTTAATTCAATTTATGACAGCATAAAAATGCTCAATATGAAACACTAAAACAACATGCAAACAGTGACAATTTTAATTCAATTTTAATTCAATTTATGACAGCATGCAAACAGTAACAATACAATGATACATAGCATTAAAATCGGCTTTTTAAACAAAAGAGTATGTATGCTAATTTTCCAGCATTTTGTCAACATATAAATAATTGAATCTAATTTTGCACACAATGCATTGAGTTGGGTTTGCATGGTGGCCAAAATAATCATATAGTTAACTACTGCTCCACTTCTCCACTAAAAAAGTTCCATTTCTAAACATATGGACCCTTTCATAGTTAAAAACCACTTGGGATTTTCCTTTATATAATTAATCAAATTATATTTGGATTTTTCTCTTCATATATTTTGAAAAAAATTAAACATGCGAGACTTACTAATTCATGTTGATAAAACTCTAAAAAAAAAAGAAAAAGAATAAATAAATTAAAGGCAGTACTGCAGTAGGACAAGGAGGTAGATAATAATGGTGATTTAAAGAAAGAAAGAAGTAGAAACTACTTAACCCTAACTAAATATCAAATGAGAAAATTTTAGATTAAAAAGGCAGCAAATTCCGCAGTTGCAATTCAGAGCTAATTTAAAGAAAGAAAGTCATTCAACCTCCGGTGACCCCACTCCCCCATCAGTGCTCCAACAGCCCCCCGAAAGTAAGAAGCAAGAAGCAAGAAGCAAGTGCAAGGCAGCAGCAATATTATTGCAATGTGAGTGGGTTAAGAAACCGAAAGCAAGTGCAAGTACCTCAACTCGCCGGTGATGGATGGTGACCTGGTAGACACCGGAGTGCCGGACGGAAGGTGGCTGGCCTGGTAGAGATATTGGAAGTTTTCAATTAGGGATTTGAAGTTGAAGTTAGGTTTTTTTTTTTAGTTTGTCATCTTTTCAACTTTTAGCTTAGACTTTAGTTTTAGTTTTAATTTTAGATTTTTATTTTTATTTTTATTTTTATTTATTAAATTATTTGTAATTTCTATTATTGGGTTGGGTTGGATAATTGGGTTAGGTAATTGGGTAGTTGGGTTTGGGTTGGGTTTAGGTGAATAATAAGCCTATTTATATATTATAATTTTTTTATTAATTTTTTCGGTTAAACTGAAAAATTTCAGTTAACTGACCGATTAACCAAATTCGGTCGGTTAACCGAATTTTTTCGGTTTTACCCGAATTTTGCACACCCCTATTTTTCGCAATGTAAAAGTTCTTTACAATGCCACTTATCTTCAGTTTGAACTTTAGATAATCATTGAGCTAATATTTGCTTGTCACAATTTCACTATGCATGCAAAATATAAAAGACAAAAAATAAAAAAGGCATAATAGTGAAATGTGAAATTAACTTTATTTATTTATTCATCATTCAAATAAATAGAAAATAGTTATATGTTTACTACAAGATGGGCACATTTCCTAGCACTCATCATGTGTGTGTTACCCTCATATGACATCCTTGATTCATTTGAGTTAAATTTGTTCATTCAATACAATACTATTTTATCTCATTGTCACCATTATGTCTTCTTAATGATTAATATAATCATTGTCAACAAATGACTGTGATAAATTGCTTGTTTGAGAACAAGCAACCTATCACCACGTTCAATATTTATCAATCCGCGTGATGCCAATGAGAGTATATCATTAACTCTTTAATCGAGTTATGAATTCTATTTTTTCTAGTAAAGTCATGCCATACACAAGTCATGTACCCAACATATCGGCTATGAGCTCGATCATCTTTAGAGCATAAGACTTCCCTTATATCAAAGTACATGAGTTCCATACACATGGTCAATGACAAACTTAGAATTTAGGTAAATCATACCATTAACATCACAAGTGAATTAATTCACAAACGGATTCAGAATTAATTCGTCTTGGGTCCAGTCTAATGTATCATTCTTCCAATGAATACATCTATGTCTCTACCCGTGGAGTCAATTGCTCAGATAGCTAACTAGCCATCTCCCCAATTGGAATTGTAGATGACAAAATAATCCTTCTAAGTATTTGAATCAAATGCTCACTTTGATTCTTTTACAAGATTACAGACTCATTTAGATTATCTACTGAAGTAAGTTGTCTTTTTTGCAATGTAATCGTTCTTTACAATGCCACTTATCTTTAGTTTGAACTTTAGACAATCAATAAGCTAATATTTGCTTGTCACAATTTCGCTATACGTATAAAATATAAAAGACAAAAAATAAAAAAAAAGACATAATAGTGAAATGTAAAATTAACTTTATTTATTTATTCATCGTTCAAAAACATAGAAAATAATTACATGTTTAATACAATATGGGCACATTTCCCAACAACAATTATATATGAACAACAAAAATCAAACCTTACTTGATGCAATTACGTTTTTGCTCCAAATTATGCCTTACAAAGCGCCTTGCAAACTTCTTCCTCTTGTGATTCTTTGTGCAATTTAGTTTGCTCGAAATTGCCTTATGGCACTCAATGCTTAAAATCATCCTTTTATACAACAAGAGTGAGTGACAATTGATAATTTTTCAAAAAAAATCGATATTTTTGGATATTTTAGCCACCAATCCGTCTATTAATTAATATACTATCATAAATAATATACTATAATAAGAAATTATAAATATATTATTTTAATATATTTTTATAATCCATCATCAATTAAAATATTTTAATTTTGTAATAAATCATCAATACTATTATGAAAAATAATTTATTTATAATATCATTTATCATGAATTAATATATCATCAATGTTATTATTATAAAAATAATTTATTTGTAATATTATTATTTACCTTTATTGATGATATAATCAACAAAAAATATCCTTAATATTACATTAATTTCTGTTAATCATAATAAACAGATATTTTTTTTATTTTGATAAGATTTTTCATTTAAAAATTTGATGATATAGCTGTAATATAATTTTATTACAAAAAAAGGAATAATTAAAAATAAAAATAAATGAAAAAAATGGAGAAAGTGCCACATAGAGCAAAGGTGGGGTATGTAACATGTTATAATGTATATGATTATTAATAGTAAAAAAATCATATTTAAAACTTAATAAAAAACTTTAAATATAATTTAAAAATGAAGTATTGTGAAACTCAAAAGATTAATACAGAACTCAAGATATCTATTATTATGTAGTTTTAGTTAATACAGTTTATAATTTTATATTACAATAATCACATAAAATTTTTAATTGTATGGATTGAGGTAGGATTAAATCTGATTAAATTTTTTTGATATTTATGACTCTTAGAAAATTTAAATTAATTGCATAATGATAATTAAAAATATTATCTTATAATTTTAGAAAATAAATTATCAATTTCATATATTTTTTGATAATTTTAGAATGTTTCACAGATTTTTCAGAATTATCATTTACTTTACAAAATCTAAATGTATTGAATGGATATTTTAGCTATAGTTTAAATGCCAAATTAGTTATTAGTCCATTAAGTTAACGTAGCACATCATCATTTGATTAGTGATAATGAAATTTAATTGACCAATGACCACAATATAACAAACTAATAATGTTGGTGACTATTATATAATTTTTAAAGTTAAGTGATTGAAAAGTAATTTTCACATTAGTTTAATGATATTTTTATATTTTACCCATAAAAAAAAGCATTTTAAAACCATAATGGGCCATCGCCTATAAATATGGGCTTAATGCTGAATCCACTGGGCTAAGATTTTGAATAGAGACCCATACCCACCTAGATTCTCTCTTTTTCTTCTTTATTTCCATTCTTCTTCTTCTTCATCATCTTCCCCTCTCTCCTCTTTTTGCATACATCTCTGAAGAGGAAAAAGAAAAAAAGGTAAACAGAAAAACAACGCAAATGGAAGAACCTCAAAACGGAAACGGAAAGTTGAATACTATCGCAGAGGAAGAGGAGGAGCCGGTTATAGGGCCAGGACCCGCCCCTCGAGCTCGACCCAAGCGCCCGCTTCAGTTTGAACAAGCATATCTCGATTCCCTTCCTTCAGCTAACATGTAACTTTCTTCTTCTTCTTCTTCTCCTCATTTCAGTAATTATTTATTTATTGGAATTTTGTCGCTTTCTCATGTTTTCCTTAGGGTTTAATGAAATTGTCTTCTTTGCTTTGGAGTTTAGGGTTTTGAATTCAAGCTTCAGCCTTTTTTCATTTTGTTTTTTTAAGTGAAAAAAGAAGCAAGGAGCAAAGGAAACGACAAAATAAACCTTAATTTCTTTGTACTGAAGTTGTGAAAAAAGAGCTCCAAGAGCTCATGATGTATGCCTCTTTTTTGTGTGTGTGATTTCTAGGTATGAGAAAAGCTATATGCATCGAGATGTAGTTACTCATGTTGCTGTATCGTCCGCAGATTTTTTCATCACTGGAAGTGTTGATGGTAAGTCTTTATGATGTCAATATTTTTAAAACAATATCTAAAAGTCCCAATATTGTATTGATAAAAAAAAATGTGTCATTATCTAAAGTCTGCTTTAACTGTATATATGCTTCTTTTCTCATTCGGGTTTTTGGTTTAAATTTTGTCAGTAATATTTGAGGCTTTAACAGTGAATGGGATTTTGGTATTGGCTTATAGATTGCTTGTCTTCATTTTATTTATTTATTTTTATTAGGGCATTTAAAATTTTGGAAGAAGAAAGCGGTTGGGATTGAGTTTGCAAAGCATTTTAGATCCCACCTGGATCCCATTGAAGGTCTAGCGGTGAGCTTTCCCTCCTTATTTCCCATATGCATATTGTGTTTAAAGTTTAAATCTTTTTTTCTTCTCAATTGCTCCATGCTTCAATTAATAATATTATGCGCGTAGGCTGTAGCTTATTGTAGTTATTTTACATGCACATTAAAATTGCTTATTGCTGATAGGCCTCTTTTTTATTTTATTGACTGCTATGGAAGGTTTAAGTGAAAGTTGGTGTTATTGTGCTAATTAACACCAACTATTGTGAATTACTTAGTCAATTTCTGATCTCCTGTCTAATTACATTTGTCACTGCTTCTTTTTAATGGCGGATTTTTATTTCATTGACAATGAGCCCATGATTGCTTTAGATTGCTAGTCCACCTAGATCTTGCACGGGCTATTTGTTATCTTCTTTCATCCAGTGAATTTTTGTTTCTGTTGATGTTCTGTTTTTAATATTCACCCCATGAAGATGGCTAACCTTTCCGAAAAGAGAAAAAAAAAAAAGATGTAGAGGACTATAATGACTCGTATATCATTTTGATGTTTTAATCCTTCATTTATTTAAGAGCTGTATATTAAGAGCTGTATATCATCGACAACTTCATAAGATTTTTAAATATTATGCTATTGAAAACTGATGTTTCTATAAAATATAGAAGGTACAGTTAAAGACTGTTATCAGCATTGTTTAGTTTTACTCACTTCTCTTTTTCTCTCTCTCCATAGTTCCTATATGTGATTTTGATTTGATAGATACATTTCTCGGAAGTGAATGGTTGAACTATATGGATGTTTCTGCATTTCGTTGTTTATGATTTGTTTTAACATTCAGAATTTTCTTTTGAATCTGCAAGCGCTTTAGTTTTTATTTTTTTAAGGTATTTTATCATCTTTCATTCAGTCTTCTATGAGTTTGTTGTTGGTGCATTCATCAACCATGACTTGTTCAGCTATGCAGGTTAGTGCAGATGGTTTACTTTGCTGTACAATTTCTAGTGACCGCTCTGTGAAGGTATATGATGTGGTCAACTATGACATGATGGTTATGATTCGCCTACCTTATGTTCCTGGTGCTGTTGAATGGGTCTACAAGCTAGGCGATGTCAAAGCTAAGCTTGCCATTAGTGATAGAAATTCATCATTGGTCCATATATATGATGCACGAGCTGGTTCAAACGAACCCATAATCTCTAGAGAGGTATCTTTACTTTGTTGAAAGTTTGCACGATTATCAATTTTTGAACTTTTCTCCTTTTACTTTTGTTTATAAGTTCACTGATTTCTGTTTTGATTTTCCTGCTTGGACTAATATTTTCCAGATACACCTGGGGCCGGTGAAAGTAATGAGGTACAATTCTGCATTCGACATTGTAATATCTGGTGATGAGAAAGGAATTATTGAGTACTGGAGCCCTGCCACACTTCAGTTTCCAGAAAGCGAGTATGTGCCAATGTTCACGTATACAATCATTAGCAATGTACCCTAGTTACATGGAAGACTTACAGTTTTAGATCCATTTAAAGATGAATATTTTCTTGTTTGGATTTCAGATTTACTGTAGAAACTTTCTTTCGATTGTTAGGCGAATGCTGTAGTCTGATTATGGTGTTGACATGTTGAGCATTTCACTTGTTGATGCACATTGTTTGCTATTTCATAATTTTTATATCTGCTGCATGCAGGGTCAATTTTAGATTGAAAAGTGATACTAATCTCTTTGAAATTGCAAAATGCAAGACAACTATTTCTGCAATTGAGGTGCAAAACTCTTCCATTGGAGTTGGTTTTTCTCTGGATTTCTTTGCTATGATTCTTTTGAACGCTTTTTGTAAATTATTAAAATTTCATTCTTTTTTCTACTTCATTTTATTGCTATTTAGGTCAGCCCGGATGGTAAGCAATTTTCTATTACATCGCCTGATCGCAGGATACGTGTGTTTTGGTTCAGAACTGGTAAATTAAGGCGAGTTTATGATGAATCACTTGAGGTAAAAGTTAGTGAGTGGTGGGTTTTTACATAAATCCTTTTTGGAATTGCTAACAGTTGTCAGTACCCTTTGAGTAGGTAGCTCAAGATCTTCAGAGAAGTGATGCTCCCATGTATCGGCTGGAAGCTATCGACTTTGGCAGAAGAATGGCTGTTGAGAAGGAAATTGAGAAAACTGAAACTGCACCTCAACCAAATGCAGTTTTTGATGAAAGCTCTAATTTCCTCATATATGCTACTCTTCTGGGGATAAAAGTAAGAAACTATTTCCTTAATAGATTCTACAGCAAATAACATGCTGCACTATTTTTTAGAACAAACAATAAGTAGAAATTTTTATGCTCTCTAAATTCTCTAATACTTGTTCATTTTTCATTTTGATAGATGGTTAATTTACACACCAATAAAGTTGCTCGAATACTTGGAAAGGTTGAGAGTAATGACAGATTCTTGAGAATTGCATTATATCAAGGTGATCAAAGCAGCAAGAAAGTGAGAAAAATTCCTGTTGCTGCAGCAAATGTCAATGAAAGTAAAGACCCATTAACAGATCCAACTCTCTTGTGTTGTGCTTTCAAGAAGCATAGGATCTATCTATTCAGGTATAAGAATCTGCAGCACGACATCTACTGGCTAGCAACAGCATGTTTGAATTCAGAATTCTCATGTAATGCTTCATGCCACAAATAGTGACTTGCAACGCTACATGGATGAATCACCATTGAGATACTCATCTATTGAGGTCTGATGGATGATCAGTTATTAATGTCATGAGCTCACAGCAAAATATAAATTTATTTGGATAAAGAGTCTGGTGTCAAGTGCATTGCCATCTATATTGACAACATTGTCACATGTCTGGCTTATGTGCTTTCATAGGTGGTTCCTTTAAAAATAAATTTCACCATACAGTTTATAGTTAATATTCTGTTTCTCCTTTGGGGTACATATAATTACTCTGATGGTTCTAATGATTTATATAGTCGACGAGAGCCAGAAGAACCTGAAGATGCCACAAAAGGAAGGGATGTCTTCAATGAAAAGCCACCTGCTGATGAGCTTCTGGCTGTATCTGATATTGGAAAAGCAGTTACAACCTCTCTTCCTGACAATGTGGTGAGTTTTCTTTCTGTAATGTGCATGGAAAAGGAAAACTTCGAGTTGTTGTGCCCTCCTTGGTTCCGTTCTCAATATTGACCATAAAAGAGTTTAATAAGGAAAAATGCATAACAATGATGACACCTTTGTTTGAAGCTTTGAGAATATAAAGGAAATGGCATATGACATAACATTTTTAAATTTTACTTGAGAATAATTAGTTTGAAACTTCTATGAGACATGAATTGGGACAGGGTACTAAAGGAATTCCTTTATGACCTCCCTCTCTTTCTCTTTGTCCTTTTTGTTGTATGGAAATAACCAAATCAAATTTTGTCAAGAAGTTTAATGGTTATTAGACTGATCAGAGCAGTTATTAGAACAAAATATCTATTTGAAACCTTCTGTCTCCACAGACAGAATTCTATTGTTCTAGAAGTTAAAAAGGTTATAGGCATGTAGGGAATGGTTCTTTTTTTTTTTTTTCAGCAGAGGGTTCTGTTAAGTATATCATCAATGACATAGTTTAGTTCCTTATCTTCATTTTATGTGCATGTCTTGGATTATTTTCTGATTGGCTCTCTATTCTTCCAGATACTGCACACCACGATGGGTGACATTCACATGAGACTCTACCCAGAAGAATGTCCAAAAACTGTGGAGAACTTTACTACACACTGTCGGAATGGCTATTATGATAATCTAATCTTTCACCGTGTCATCAAAGGATTCATGATACAAACAGGAGATCCATTGGGAGACGGCACTGGTGGGCAGTCTATTTGGGGAAGGGAATTTGAGGATGAGTTTCATAAAAGGTAACTGTTTAGCTTTTTCTAGATTAAGCATTAGCATTTTTGCCACCTGGAACTTGTAGCGTCCTAGAATTTTGAGTTGTGAATTTGGTGCATTAATTGGAGGATCACACTGACTTTATATTTGCTACATTCGGACCCCTATCCTGTTTGTACCCCCTTCCTGTTGGCTATTGCCTTCAATGATTATCATGTTAGCTTTGCTTATTGGAGGCTTTCTATAAATGCTATAGGGAATACAGTTGATTTGGCATTATGCTGGAATTTATTTGATATACAACAATGCAAATATGTTTTACTTCCTTGGTATACTAGTATTAATGTTCTTAGGTTACTAGTCTCATGGTTTTTGTTTATTGGATTTATAACTGCTTGAAAGCTCAACTGACTGCTGGATGGAACATTTCTACCCTTGCAGTTTACGACATGACAGGCCTTTCACAGTGTCGATGGCTAATGCTGGCCCCAATACGAATGGCTCACAGTTCTTTATAACCACAGTGGCTACTCCATGGTTGGACAATAAGCATACGGTATTTGGTAGAGTTGTTAAGGGAATGGATGTGGTGCAGGTATGTACATCTCTACAGTTAGTATCATATGGCTGCTGCTTGCTTTTTTTTATTCCCTACACACACATGCATATTCTCACGAGAGGATTCAGTATGTTTTTTGCTTTGCTTCTCAAACGATGAAAAATATATAAATATTGAAGGTTTTGAATTAATAGTCCCTGTAATTGAATTCCTTTTTTGTTGTTTAAAATTCTTTTGGAACTTAGCATATGTGATGTCCTGGTATGTATAATATCTTATATTCTCATGCACTGTTGGCAGGGTATTGAGAAAGTGAAGACAGACAAAGCTGACAAGCCATATCAAGATGTTAAAATCTTAAATGTGACTGTGCCGAAGTCTTAAGAGTTGCTTGCCGTGGTGAATTATGTCTTGGATATTGTTTGACCTGCATTAACAATTGGCCATGAGAAGCTGGTTGGTTTGTTTAGTCCATGTTAGAACGTTCATTTTACCAATGTTCAGCTTCCATATTGGTTCTAATTTGTTTAGCCAGCAGGTCAAGATTATTGTGTTGGAGCACTTTAACATTGCCAGGTATATCAGACTAGAACATGATTGGAATCAGAATACTTTTTCCCTCATCAAGCGGTCATAGGCTGAGCAGTCGTTGAACTTTTGTTTTATGTTAACCTTACTGAATTATGACTTTTGCCCAATGTAGAATTTTGATATTTCATTATCGAGTAGTACCAAATATAGATTGTATATTTTCAGCCTGGTAAGGGTTTTTCTTTGAATTACATGGGAGGAAACTGGTTTTAGAGATTATGCATGTGATATTTTTAACATACTCTTCTTGCCATTGTCATTATTTTGTTAGCAAGTGGATAAGTTTTTTCGTATCAATTTGAACATATTTAATCATTAATGAATGTTCTTACTTTACACCTAAATGAATGCATTTGTATCGTTAATGTGAAGGACTTAATCAATTAGGGCATGGTACAAAATTGAGAAATTATTACCCCAGTTTAATTTTATCACCTCCGTCAATAGCATGATCCAGTATTTACTCAGTTGGCAACTTCTTTGCTTATTTTATTATATCATTCCTCCCACACCTTAATGAATCAATGCCTTTGTACTTTGTAGGCACAGCATTAAATCAACCATATTTCAGCAATTCCCAAGTATGTATGTAACAGACCAACACTGGATTTCACGGTTATCCATGGCATGTATCTCAAGCCTAAAAAGAAAATGAATAAGGGGAAAAGAGAAACAAAACCACAGATTTATTCAGTCACTAAAGTATAGCTAGAAATATAAGGTATTCTGCATCATTCAGCAAACTCAACCATGAGCAGCAGCAATCCAGAAATCCACGATTATAACAAGTGTCACTATTTTTTACCATATTCCAAGAATATCTAAAACCATGTCCAACTACATAACCACTACTAACAGCATATAAGAAGTCTTTGATATTTGCAATACTTGCTTAGTCGAAGAGGCTGAAACCCATATCCTGCATCCAAAAAGGAGATTATATCAGTAGAAGCCACACCAATGAAGGGAATGGGTACAACTCAATTTCTGATATTGAAATGATTACATCATCGGACTCTTCCTTCTCCTCAACTTTCTCCTCTTTCTTGGCCTCGGCAGCAGGTGCATCACCAGCACCACCACCGGTTGTAGGAGCTGCAACAGCAACACCACCACCACCAACAGACGGAACCGAAGCCAGCTTCTCCCTTCCACTTGCAATTAGCTCGGTTATATCTTTTCCTTTGACTTCGGATAAAAGCATCTCTATCTTATCATCATCAGCCTCAGCTCCAACTGCAACCATTTAAAAGAAAAAAGGGTAAAAAAAAAAATTGTTCCTGTACGAATGCCAAAGAATCCTCCAAGAATTTGATTCCACTTCCCAACATTCAGCTTTGGTGCTAGGGTTAGAACGCTACTAATTTATTGGGTCCGCAATTTGAGAATATAGGAAGGAACACAATGCTGAAATCCAAACTTATATACTCCTAAAGATGACTATATGAATCATGTGAGCTAAGGGTTGGTTTTTACAACTTCCTTTCTGCTATTTGTAAATATTTACTCCTTGAAGTTAAAATAATGATATATACTGACAAATGTTCAAAATTTTTTTACTACAAATAGAGATACGTAGTAGATTACCATAAATTGGGTTCAGATAGATCATATGCCTAAAAATGGAGGAACAAACAAATCATAGCTAAATTAAACCCTAAAAGATAAGTGAAACACCACCGAATCAAAGATAGAGTTAAAAGAATACAGTAGATGGAAGACACAAAAGAGTTGAGGGGAAAAAAACCTGATCCGAGAATAGCCTTCAAATCATCGGCAGAAGGGTTAGTGTTCCCTCCCAAAACGGCAAGCAAGAAAGCGGCTATCACCTTCATTTTGACGAGGCGCTGTGGATGAACAACGGTGGTTGATTATTTGATGAGTGTGGAAATCCCTTAGGGTTTTTGTTTACTACTTTTTTGGTGGAGCAAATCAGAGCAATCTAATTTCAAACTATTTTATTAGGCTAAACTATAAAAATAGTCTCTTTAATTTGTCTAAGATTACATTTTGGTCATTTATATTTAAAATATTATGTTTTAGTCATTTATATTATCTTTTTGTTACGAAGTGATCACTCTACCGTTAAATTCCGTTACCTCCGTAACGGTAGTCCTATGTGACAGTCCAAATGAGTTTTAAATGACAACTTGAATGTCCAGATCCTAGGATGAAAATTGGTTTTTAATTAAATAAATTTAATTTAAACAGTCACGTAAGACATCTAAGTTAACATTTAAAATCTATTTGGATTGCCACATAGGACAACTGTTAAGTAGGTAACAAAGTCTAATGTTAGAGTGACCACTTTGTAACAAATCGATAACGTAGATGACTAAAACGTAACATTTTAAACACAAGTAACTAAAATGTAATTTGAGGCAAATAAAAATGACTATTTTATAGTTTATCCTATTTTATTATTACTCTTTTTTCTCCTAATAAATAAAAAAAAGCCCAAAAGCGATAATGCTGACAAGAGGCCCTAAATGGGCCTAAATGCCATCATCCAAAGGAGTCTTTCATTTTTATTACCAGCCGGTAATCAATCAATTTTAAGGTTTTTGAGTCTTCTTCAACCGGTCGTCTTCCCCAATTAAGCAAAATAATCCTCTCCCAATTTTCGAAACCCTAACTTTGTTCTTCCATTCCATTCTCTGTCAATTTCGAGGTATCTTTACAGCGTGCTTTGTTTTTTTTTTTTTAAAATTCGTTTCTTGGCTTCATTTTTCTCGGTTGTTATATTGTTTAGATACTTTTCTTTTCTTTGCTTAATTCGAAATGGGTGTTTGGCCTTCCATAATTGATAGCGTTAAATGCTGTATTTGAGGTCAATTTTTTTGTTGATTTTATCTGTGGGTTTTGTGCTTTGAATTACATGTTTTAACTAATGGGTCAGATGTATTTGCTGATAATATGAATAGGATGTGGCTTTGCTTTACTTGTAATGTTATTCTTAGGTTTATGAGATATTTTAGCCTCTCGTTAGTGCTTCTAAGTTCAAATTCTTGCTAATAAGTTAGTGCATTTTCGTTTATATAGGCATCTCTTTTTAACTAGTGAGTGGCTATGCTTTAGTTGTAATGTTAGGTTTACGAGGTATTCAGATTTGATGTAATGATCGAATTTGATTTCTGTATTTGCTTTAATTTGTCTTTGTTTTGACGTGTTCTTACTAATTGCTTCTATTTAGTAACAGGTAAGGTACAATAATGATTAAGAAACTTTGCACGTTTCAACAGTACAATAATGCCCACCGTAGGCATTGTTGTTACAAATATTCCAATAACGATTAAGAAACTTTGCTGATTCTATTCTCTTCTTTTTTATTTCACAGATTTTAACTGACGCTTTCATCTTACTAGGTGGAAGCTAACTAGAAAGCAGCCATGGATGGTATGTGAAGGTTTTTCTTTTTATAGTTTGGATGTCTGTTATTGCAGTTTTAAGTAAAGGATTTTTTGTTTATGGTTTCTGAAGTTTTAAGGCGATAGCTTTTGCTTGTGATTTTACTTTAAATGTGAAAGATTTTTCATTTTTGTTATATTCTGGACTATGGCCGAACATAGTTATTGTTTTGAAATTGAAATTAGTACCTAGCAATTGCTAAATGTTTAACATAAATTTTGTGTTCATGTCTCTGCAAAGATATATGGATTTTGCTTTCTATCAATTCTAGTTATTGTTTAAACTTATGAATGACCAATATTCATTGACTGATTTTCTTTGTTATCTGCTGTATGGTTTCAGTTGATTCACAGCCAACTATGGAGGAAACTATATTGGTTGGTGATGACCTAATGCTGGGGCCACCATCTCCTGTCATCCCACAAGAAATCGCATCTCATGTGCTTGAAGGTGTCGAGTTATGTGATGGGATCTTACGGAATTTATTTTTGTGTAAGTTCTGTGTTTTTAACATAACAATTTTTATGTAAAAGGCAGAGGATGTATAGCATTGATTGACTGATATTATATCTTCATTCTTTTTGGTGACATGATTGATTATTTGCTTAATTTTTCCAAATGATAGACCAAATACTTTCTCATGCATTTCATGTACAGCCCTACATTCTTTATGATTGCTGTATGCTGTAGGTCTGCAGATTAATGATATCGAGCCTTTCTGTCAAGATGAGTTGGCATTATATAGACAATGTGCTGAAAAGAGGGTAAGGTTTCTAATGGTTATTCCTGTTGCATGACTAAGTACATCGAATTAGCTTTCTTGAGTTTCTTGAAAAAAAAAAAAGGCTTTCTTGAGTTTGTTTGAAAATCTGGGTTTCAGGACAAGGAACTAAGGCAACGGCTTCAAGATAGTGAGAGAAAGTTGGGGTTGTCGATGCCTTTTGATCAAGCAAAGGAAAGAGCTAGTCAGCTTGAATCAGAAGTCACATCATTGGAGAGGTAATTGATTAGGATTTTATTAATGTATTTTGCAAGAATCCGTGAATCTTGGTAGTCCTAAAATATTGTGCTTTTTGCATTTGTTACTTGGTAGTACCGAGTCAAGATTCTTTAGCATGCAATTGCAAAGCTAAATTGCTTTATCAATATTGATAAATCTTCTATAGGAAGTTTCAAATATCAGCCTTTCTGATGTCTTAGTACCAGCTCTATGAAAATTAAAGATCCAACTTATAACTCTTTGAAGTATGTTACTTTCATAGTTGCTCTTTGCTATTGCAGCATCTTGGATGAATAAAAGTATGGATAAAGTAGGAAAGTAACATTTCTTGTTGAGGAACCATTTTGTCCAATTTACTTGGCCTCGGATGTAAGTGGTGGATACGGATGTCTGACATGGATATATCGAATTTGTTCTAAGTTTTTTCTGTGTACTGATATGTGTGGGACTCAAGTGTTAGACACAGTACTGGAAGGAAAATGAGTTTGTTTTACATAGGATTTGCCCCTAGTTAATTGACCTCTTTCCTCATTATCATCCTTTATATTTGTTCCCTTTACCAACTATAGCATTTTGTTTTTCGATTTACTGTAGTATAGAATTATTTGATCACAATTGAAACTGAATGATATGTTATCATGAATTCATGACTATTCTATAGGCGCTTGATTCTGGCAAGTGGAATTGAAGGCATTGAAGGATTTCGTCAAAGATGGAGTCTGCATGGACGACTTACAGATACCAAGTAATGCTTGTGATTTACAAAAAAATCCTTTTATCTTCTCCGTACATTGTATGTTCATTAGTAGAATCCCATAAATGAATCTTCTTGATCATTCTTTTATACCAAAATTTGATTAATCTGATAAACAAGACATGTTTGCTGAATCGTACATTAAGTATGTGCAGGAAAAGGCTGGAATCCTTAAAACTGGGGATGGAGAAGAGAAAAGAGGATGAACCAAGCAAAACGCCAACCAGGAAAAGTGGATTCTTTTGGTAACAGTGGTGGCCTTAGGTGCTTATAACAAGAAGATGCATCACGAGGGTCCATCACTTAACAAAGACATGGGTCTTGGTTTAGCGTGCTGTAGGCTGTAGGCTGTAGGTAATACGAGGATGGAATTTATTAGTTGTGAAATCCTTGTTCTGTTCCACCCCCCTTGAAGATCAACGCCAAAGTACTTTGAAAATATGATGGGGGGTGTTGAGCTTTTCTTTTCCCATCTTACAAATTCCGTCCTCCAAATCACATCTTCAGCTATAGTTTGATATAAGTATGTTCATTTGAACTAATATTTTTGTATTCCTCTCTGGGAACTAAGGTGTTAGAGGTCGATGTTGTTGGGCTGGATGGGTTAACTTAAGAATTGACTAATCCTATAGATTGGATTTGTCCAAACAATATATATTTTTAGATTCTTATAATCCAATCCATACATTTGTAAGCCAATCCAAACATTCGATCCAATTTTTTTATTAAATTTATTGGTGTGATATTTAAAATAAAAAAAATTATTTAGTGATAAACTTGAATTTAAAAATATAAATTTAATAATTTTAACAGTTAAATTTGAATTTTAAAATTTAAAATGTAGAGATAAAAGTGTAGATATTAAATTTTAAATTTATAAAGAATAAAGTGATTTATGGCGTATTTAAATATTTTTTAAATAGACATATTTGTATAGCGTCATACCCATATCGTGTGTCCATATCTTATTCTTTGGAAAGCAAAAAAGTTAAAATGTGTTTCAAGTCCTTGAACTCTGTGTATTTGTAATCTAATTTCTTTACTTTTATTTATATGAATTTAGTCATTTAATTTTGAGATTCCAATGTTTTCTTCGTTAAAATTTTTTTGTTAATATTATTCGGTGTGATATTTTGAAATAAAATGTACTCATTTAGTAGTCATGTAACAATACAAATGATATTGAAATTAACTTGAATTTAATAGAAGTTTAAAAGTATTAATAATTGGACTTGTATTTTTAAATTCGAAAGATAGAGAGATTAAATTCTTTGAACTAAAAGTAGAAGGACTACAAAATTTACAAAATAAAGAGATTAAGTTCTTTGAAGTAAAAAAAAGAAAGACTAAATTTCAAATGGAAGAGGAGTAGAAAGGGTTGGAAAATATTAAAAAAAAAACTTAAAACTAAAATTATACCTTAATCTAAAATGACATCGTTTTGTTTAATTTATTATTTAGATACTCGAGTTGACTTAAATTTGAAAAATCAAACTTATTTATCCAACAAATAATTTAATTTAATTAACTATTTTAAATATTTTTAGTCAAACTCACCTGCATAAGACGTTGGGGACTGAAATATTTAGGATGGAAAGTGAAATTCATAAACATGGAGGGTAGAGGGAGAATTTAATTGAAAAATAAATAATATTTAGCGACGACAAATATGATTGGGAGATAATTGTGTGTAAAAGACTTATGAGATGATAATACAATTAATTTATTTAATTTTCTCTAGCTGCCCATGGTCATCTTGGCTAGGAGTGGAGGAACATAAATCAGTTGCTCTCTTATCCATCCATGGAATGAAACACCCACCACCATCCATAATTTCCCCTTCCACTTCTTCCTTGTCAACTCTGAACTGTTATTCCTCGCAGAAAAAGCAAAGGAACCTTGCAAAGAAATTGCCACAACATAATCTCCATGCACTCCCTGCTCACATGCTCTTCCATTATCCCTTCTTCCCCTCCTTTTCTTCTTCTTCTTCAAAGCCATACTCCCAAACTAACCCATTTCCCTCAACTCAATCACATCACCCCTCACAATTCACAACACCTAAAACTAACCCATTTCCTTAAACCCCATGCTAATCCAAAACCACCTATTTTTTACTTCAATCTCCACCTTCAGTTCTATATCAATGCTGGTTTCATGCAAGAGGCGCGCGATCTATTTAACTCAATGCCTGAAAGAACTCTGATATCTTGGACCATCCTCATGTCAGGCTATGCCAAACATGGTCCTAGTACGGAAGCGTTGGCATTGTTCAAAGAGATGCTGTCGTCTGGTGATAATCATAAAACACGCCTACGCCCTGACTCCTATGTTTATGCGGTTGTGTTGAGAAGTTCTGGAGAAATGAGAGAATTGGGGTTTGGGAAAGGAGTTCATGGCCAAGTTTTGAAGAAAGGAGAGGCTTTTCTTGATGGGTTTTTGGAGAATTCTTTGGTGAATATGTATTCAAGTTGTGGCCAATTGGAAGATGCTGTTTTGATTTTTGACGGGATTGAGAAGCCTGGTTTGGTTGCTTGGAGTTCAATGTTAAGTGCTTACGTGAAAAATGGATTTGAAAAAGAGGGTTTGAGTGTTTTCCTTGATATGGTGTCTAAGGGAATTAAGTTGGATGCTTTTGTGTTTTCAATGGTTATCAAGGCATGTTCCAACTTGGAGGAGTTAAACTTGGGAATTCAAGTACATGGTTTAATGGTTAAGAAAGGGTTTGGGAAAGGGTCTTGTTTGTTTTTGGACAATAGCTTAATGGATTTTTATGCAAAATGTAAGGATTTGAAGGGATTAAGAAAGGTTTTTGATCAGCTGCACGAGAAAGATTTAGTTTCTTGGAACACATTAATTATGGGTTATGTACATAATTTTTATTACTTTGAAGCTCTTAGGAATTTTAGAGTTTTAATGCATGATATTTGTTATTGTGATGATTTCACCATAACAAGTATTCTCAAGGCAATTTCTAGTTTACATGACATGGGCTATGGTAGGCAGGTTCATGGATATATAGTTAGAACAGGTTTAGCATCAAATAGCTTTGTAATGTGCTCTCTTCTGGATATGTATATTGAGTGCATTGAACATGAGAGCTGGGAACAATGGGAAAAAGTTCCTTTGAAGGTGTATGCTGGCTTAGAAAGAGGAGAAGCCAATGAGTGTATCATTATTGCAAGCATGCTAAAATGGTGCTCTCTGTTATCAAATCTTGATGCAGGGATAGTATTCCACTCCTTGGCCAACAAATTAGCTGTAGATTCTGATCCTTATGTTATAAGCGCTTTGATTGACATGTATTCCAAGTGTGGGGTGCCAGAGGCTGCTTTAAGGGTTTTCGAAAGAGTAGAAAACCCAGGTACCGTAACTTGGTCAGCCCTGATCTCTGGACTTTCTTGGAATGGGTGGTTTGTGGAAGCACTAACATGTTTCAATAAAATGCAGCTTAATGGTATTGAAGCAAATGAATTCACCTTAACATCTGTTATTCTGGCTTGTGTGGCTTTAGGTGATCTTAGAAAGGGAAGAGAATTGCATTGCAAGATACTCAAAACTTGTTATGAATCAAACGTTTCCATAGTTAACATGCTCATTAATCTTTACTCGGAATTATCAGATCACCGACAAGCGCTCAAGCTATGTTCCTTGGTTTCAGATGCTGAGATCTCATGGAATATATTGATACAGGCCAGCCTCAAGGCAGATGACTATGAAATGATTCACAAACTTCTCGGGAGAATTCAATCGTGCTTTGGGTATCTTGAACCGATCTCTGTTTGTGATATTTTCAGATCCTGTAGCAGCCCAGTGTTTTTGAATATGGGGATGCAAGCTCAGGCTTACATGACCAAAAGGGGTCTTCTTTCACATCCTATAAGTGGAAATGGTCTCATTCAGATGTATTCTGGATGTGGACAAATTGCAGAGGCTGATTTGGTGTTTGAATCGATGCCTGAGAAGAGTTCTCCGTGTTGGACATCTATCATCTCCGCAAAAGTGGAACATGGACATCCATCTGAAGCTCTGACATTGTTTAACGAAATGCGGAGGAGGAATAAATTAGTAGACTCAAGCACATTAAAATCAATCTTGAAAGCATGCAGCCAAATGGGTCGAGTAGATGAGGCACATAGCCTATTAATGTCCATGGAAGTGGTTTACGGAGTTAAGCCATCGGAAGAGCATTATTCCTGCATCATTGAAGCTTTTACTCGAGCTGGAATGCTTGAAGAACTTGAGAACTTCATCGATGAGGTTGTTGTAGATAAAAACGATACTAAGATTTGGAACACTCTTCTTTCATCGGCCCGTGTTATAGGTAACATGGACATGGCAAAATTTGCCTTGGAGAAGCTTTTGGAAATAGATCCAAATGACTGCTTTGCAAACCTAATGCTTGGCAAGGTCCTGGTGATGTTTGGTAAGTGGAAAGATGCATCGAAGACGAAAACATTAGGACCAAATTCCAGTTGCATAGAAGTGCAAAACAAAATATTTGAATTTGTCTCCGACCAAAAACCAAGTGAAGAAGTGTTGTATAAGTTGGGTGAGATAGAAAGAGAGATGGAGGAGTTGGGATATGTAGAAGATAGAAACCATTTGCTGCATGATGCAGAAGAGGAAGAATATGATGGTGCAGGTCTTGGTCATACTGAGATGAAGGCCATCGCATTCGGGCTCTTATCGTTACCCCACAGAACGCCGGTAAGGGTGATTAAAAGCGTTAGGATGTGTGGTACTTGTCATCATGCATGCAAGTTTATGTCAACTTTTGTAGATCGAGAATTGGTTGTTAAGGACAATTGCACCTTTCACCATTTCAGAGATGGCAAATGCAGTTGTCGCGATTCATGGTAGAAGCTGCCTAAGAAATATGTAACTATAGTCTATACATACAGATACATATAGGCCATCTTCTTGGTGTTATTCTTATGATCAATGTATAAATAACGGTATTCATTCTTTAGATCTCAGTATTATGTACTGGGAAGAATCTTTCCAAGCATATCACACAAGTAAAACCAAGGTTTCATAATCGAAATTGATGGTCAAAACTATTGATTTTTGGTTAAATTATTAAAAAAATATATAAAAAATTCATGGGTGGGTCATTCATCTCTCTCTTCTGCCATCTTTCTTGTTACTGATTACCATGGTGCAAACCATCATGTCTGTTTTAGCTTACAAGTCCCTAGGCTGCATACATAGTTCATCAATGTTAATGAAGATTCTACCACTCAAGTAATTATCACTCAACCCATGTTTTATATGTCAGAAAAAATAAATAAGAAAATAGACACAAGAAAAATAAAAAAATAGCAGGGTGGATAAACTACATTAATAGTCATCCAATTATTAGTAATTTTTTTTTTGGTTATTCAACTATGAACTGTTATTAAATGGCTACCCAACTATTAGTTTTTTTTTTTGGTCATCCAATTATTCAATTGTCTTTTTTGGTCACTAAGTGGCTCCAACTTTTAAAATTGGCATAATAGCAATTTTAACCCTCAACATTTATACATTGTATTAATTTAGTCTTGATTCTAAAAAATTGAACCCTCAATATTTACATTTTGTAACTTTTCATAATTGGGTGACCAAAAAAGAAATTTACTAATAGTTAAGTGACCATTTTATAACTTTTCATAGTTAGATGACAAAAAAAAAAACTTATTGGGTGACTACTAGTGTAGTTTACCCAAAATAGTATTAGTAAAATATGATAGCTTTGAGGCATATAGAATATTTTCTTGAAGTTGTTAATATGATTTTAAGATGCAATAAAGCTCTTAATATTATAAGCAAAAGGCTTAGTGCTCGGTTTGACCCCGAATCATGTCTATTTTCTTATTTTGGTACTTAAACTTATTTTTGTCAAAGATTGATTTTTAAACTATCATTTCATTATCCGGTTCAACCCATTATATATATATTTTAAAAACCCACATGGCATCAATAAGAACATGCCATGTGGCACCTTTTAACAAATCACAATGTGCCACGTGGCACTTAGGCTTATTTAAAATAAAAAGCATTGACCCAGCATTGGTCGGACGTTGACTGACGTTGATCACTGTTGATCGGTGTCAACAGATCACTGACTTGCATTGACCATCCATGTGGCGCTATTTGAACGTGCCACGGCACACTTCTTTTTTGTTTTTTAATATTATATATAATATATTGTTTAAAAATGTAGAAAAAAAATCATATATAATATATACATAATTCAAAAAATTTAAAAAAATAAAAAAATTATAAAAAATCAAAATATTATATAAAAATTGAAATTTTCTTATAAAAATAAAAAAATGTATTTTTACTTTTAAAAATGAAAAAAAAAACTTAAATTTTCAAATATATTATATATATTTTTAAATTATTTGTATACTATATATGTTTTTTTAATTGCTTAAATATGTAAAAAAAAAACATATATAATGTATAAATAATTCAAAAACATTTTTAAAAAAGTTAAAAAATAAAAATATAAAAAATATAAATATAAATTTTAAAAAATAAAAATGATGTAAGCTCTCCAACCCGGCTTAAATGTTAGACTCGAATTCGAAAGATTACATTAAGCTCCCCAACCCGGCTTAAATGTTAGACTCGAATTTGAAAGATTACATTAGCCACCGAAATTGTAACACCCTTAACCTGTATCCATCGCCAGCTTAGGGTTATGGAGCATTATCGTACGAATGAAACATTTAAACATACATTTCATACATTATTATAAACATAATATAAAACAACCATTCACATACATACCGTCCCTAATTCGAGCCTTTAAGGCCCTAAAAACACCTTAGAAATAATTTGGGACTAATTTGAAATCATTTGGAAAGTTTATGAAAAAGTTACAATTTTTTTAATACAAGGGTCACACGGTTGTAGGGCCAGGCTGTGTGCCTCACACGGCTGAGACACACACCTGTGAAACCTTCGAACTAGGGAGACACGGCCGTGTCCTAGCTCGTGTCATCACCTGTGTAACTCTCTAAGTAGGGTCACATGCTTGTGTGTTAGGCTGTGTAACTCTTGAAATTGTCTCACACGCCCGTGTGCCAGGCCGTGTGTTAGGTCGTGTAATTGACCGACTTGTATGCAAAGAGATCTTCAAGGGACACACGGCCGTGTATCACACAAGGCTAAGTCACACGCCCGTGTCTTAGGCTTGTGGACCTAAAATTCACCCAAAACAAGCCATTTCCAACACCGCATCATGTATAAACCTTTAGACCCTATGTGCACATAATCAAAGCATCAAAATCCTATCAAAACATACATGTAATGACTAACTCAAGAGTCCTAAAATCAACTAACCAATATACTATTCAAGGCACCTCAAATGCAAACATCAAAATTTACCAAAACATGCATATTTGGTCACATTTCCATCATCAATTATAATTCAACTTCTACCAAATCATGCCACAAACATGACATTAACACATCACTAAAAACATACCATTTGAGCCATTCCACTCATGCATCACAAGTACCCAAAATGATACACTCCAACAAGATATCAAATGGTACCAACTAAGACAATTTGCACAAGTTATACATACCAAAACATCCATTAAACATTCAACTAAACACCGTTACAAGTCCACTTATACATGCCATTATAACCTTGGCCAAAACATTCAAAAACTACCGATATTTATACTGGATAGTGTGATAGATCTTCGACGAGCTTGCAAACTCATCGAGTTTCCAATAATCTATAAAACATAGGAAAGAAACTACGTAAGCACATAATGCTTAATAAGTTCATAAAAAATGAAACATAACTTACCATTTCATTTACATAACAATAAGCATAAGCATAATGTAATTCAAACCACAAGCTTGGCACAAGCCTAAACATCATCATCAATACACAAGTTAGTGCATTTATACATAACACATTTGGTTAACCACACCATAAGTCATTTCCATATGAAAATATATCATTTGAATCATTCATCCATTCCATGAACATATGCATATTACCATTTGGAAACTTACCATTTCAATCCCTGTTCTTGCCCATTGAACCAACTAGAATATCATCAAATACTCAGAAAAGCTTACACGAAGTGTGCTTAAACATATAACTGTAACCTTTCCTTTACATCGTTGCTCACACAAGCTGTGAAATAGGCCTGTTTTCACAAGCTGTGGGTCGGAATGTAAGCTACATGATGCTGCTCACACGAGCTGTGGAGTATCCACAACAAATACAAGACCTCAGCCATCGGTAAGACATTTAAGACCAGCACCCAAAACATGAAATCCCTAATGACATGTTATTTGTATCCTACGAATTCCTAAGGTTCAATCGAGGCTTAAGAACCGTCATAGTATTGCTTTGGATATACATTGCTCAATATCATTATAAATACATAATAATATACAATTGAATAACCTGGATATAGTAATCCGTACATACGAACTTACCTCAATGACTAGGGCACTAAAACGAAGTTGAACTAATTTGAGGCTTTAGCTTTTCCCTGATCTAAATCCGTACGTGGCGTATCTTGATCTAAATAGAAAATTCAATCCATTTAATACCCCTAGTATTCAATTTAGTCCACATTTCATATTTATGCAAAATTACTATTTTACCACTAACATTTTAACTTTTCACAATTTAGTCCTTAAGCTCATAAATTGAAATTTAAGCATTTTAATCCTCCTTTCAAGCTAAAAAATTTCTCTAAGGACTTAAACCAACCCATACCAATCATCATTTCATAAATTTAACATGGACTTTTACTATTTTTACAAACAAGTCCCTAAATGCAATTTTCATCAAAGATCACTTTACAAAACTTGTCTTTTTATCAACAATGACTCATAATCTATCATTAAACATCAAGAATCATACAAAAGCATTCATGGCATAACCCTCAATCTTTAACAATTTTAAAAATTGATCCCCAAGCTAGTTAGACTAAGCTAAAACGACTTCAAAAACATAAAAATCATTAAAGACGGGCTTGAAAGCACTTACATGCAAGCAATTGTTGTAGTCGAATCAATGAACCCTAAAAATGACTATTTTTGCTTTTGAAATTTGGTGGAAGAAGATGGAGTCATTTTACTTTTATTTATTTTAAACTTAATTACAGATTTACCTTTTTAACCTTTAAAAACATTCAAAATTTCAATAAAACCTCGCCATGAATATCCACTAACTACAGAAATGGTCTAATTACCATCTAAGTCCCTTCACTTTAACGTTTCATAGATATTTGACAACTTTAACTAATAGAACTCTACTTTTGTACTTTTTTACGATTTAGTCCTTTTCACTTAATTAATCATGCAAACATCAAAATTTCTTAATGAAATTTTAATACGACCTTACTAACGTCCCATAGACATTAAAATAATAATAAAATAATAATTTACTCATTAAATTTGTGATCTCAAAACTACTGTTCCGATTTTACTAAAAATGGATTGTTACAGGAATGGTCTAGTAAACTATTGAAGTTTATAAAAAAAGTTGTATTAAAACATTTTTTTAATTTGGAAGAAAATTTAGTTAAATTTTTAGAAAAACTCATGATTTAATAAAAACTGATTTAATTATACATTTTCTTATAATGGTGTTTTCCTCTGAAACTCTAGCTAATTCTTAATTCATTTATTACCCAAAATTCAGTTATAACTTAGCAACGGATAGTGATATTCAATTTAGTTTTTCTTTTTGATAAATGTTAATTTAGTTTTAATTAAACTAAAATGAAATTAGTTAGTGCATAATCAAATCTAATGCCAGGTTCATTATCCTAAATTCAAATTAAAAAATCATGCATGCGAAATAACCTTAAATATGAATCCCATGCCACAATATAAATAATACAGTTCCAAAATAATAGGAATTATAAAGATAAGCCTAATAATAACACTTTCATATAAATAAAATGTTTCCAAGCCCTCCGTATATCATATCCACATCCTAATCTGATGGGTTATTTGTAAAAGAGAAAATAAAAAGGGGGTGAGTTATGAAGCTCAGTGTGAGCTTCATCACAATAAAATCAGTGCAAACAATTAAGCATACAGAAACACAACACATAGAATAACTTACAATAGCAATTTCAGAATATTGATATTTCATATCATTCAACAATACATATATAACATATTAGAAATCTCAGAATTGTATGCACATGCTTTATAAATGCAATACAATTTTGGTTTAACAAAAAAGATCCTACCCCACCACTACACATAGCAATGGGAGTTCCTCTGAACTCCGACCACGTACACATAGGGTTGTGATTTTAACCACCAATGGTTTGTAAATAAATTGCCTATGGCTGTGAACACGCAACAAAACATCGTAGATGGAATCTTTAAACTCGTACTTATATATATCATAGATTATATCTTTTAATAAGATACCATTTTATAAGGTTGCATTACTTTACCAAACCATGTAATATAAAGTTATGACTTTATAAGATAACTTTACAAACAAAAATTATCTCTTTACAACTCAATTATTCATAAAAAAAAATTATAATTTACTAAAATTTTTAAAATAATAAAATATTATTACCCACCATAAATATCTCTGTTTTTAGTAAAGAAAATTGAATCTTGATTTTTGGACCATTACTTTACTTAGAATCAGTATGGCATATATATATATATATATGATTGGTAATTTGAAATGATTATTTTAATTTTCTTGTTCATTGAGAAATGTTACTTACTATTTTAATAATAATAATAATATGCTTTTTTTCATTTTATGTGTTGAAAGCTTAATTGATAAAGCTGAGCTTAAAGCCCAATGTAAAATTACAGAGTCAGCCCAGCTCTAGCTTATAAATGATACGTAACGGCAACTTCCCCAGAATCCCAGCAATCAAAGGAATAGGCAGGGTTCTTGCGGTTCTGATATTGAAGCAAATCTTTAGGGTTTTATAGCCGGGGAAAGTAGTATCCATGGCTACCCGAAGCCATCACCAAAACCCCACTCCTTCAACCAAGAAAAAGAAAACCCACAAAAACCCTGAAGCCAATTTTCTATATGAACTCAATTCTTGCTCCAAATCCAAAGACCTCAAAGCCGCTATTTCCCTTTACGACTCTGCTCTTTCCAACAATACTCGCCTCAACCAGTCCCATTTCAACACCCTGCTTTACCTTTGCTCCACTTTTGCCACCGACCCTGACTTCAAAGATCTTGCTTTACGATACGGTTTTCGAGTTTTTGATCACATGATGGCCTTAAATATCCACCCTAATGAAGCATCTATTACCTCCATTGCCCGTTTATCCGCGGCCAAAGGTGATGGTGATTGCGCTTTTGAAATGGTTAAGAAGTTGGGTGATTATCAGGTTTCGCCACGGCTTCGTACTTACGAGCCTGCATTGTTTTGTTTTTGCCAGAAGTTGGAAGCAGAGAAGGCTTATGAAGTTGAGGAGGATATAGATAAGATGGGGTTGAGCTTGGAGGAACCTCAAATTGCTGCTTTATTGAAACTAAGTGCGGATACGGGGAGAGGGGAGAGAGTTTATTATTACTTGCATAAGTTGAGGAGGAGCGTGAGGTGGGTCAGTGAGGAAACATGCAAGGTTTTGGAGGACTGGTTTTGCTGTAAAGCAAGCGAGATTGGTTCTGATGTGGGTTCAGTGAAAGAAGCGATTTTGAGGAATGGTGGGGGGTGGCATGGGTTAGGGTGGATTGGGGAAGGGAAATGGGTGGTGAAGAAAGGGACTGTGGAGCCGAATGGTCGATGTTGCTGCTGCGGGGAGCAGTTGGATTGTGTTGATATTGATGATGTGGAGACTGAGAAGTTTGCTCTTTCAGTTGCAGGATTGGCTTTGGAGAGAGAGGGTAAGGCTAACTTTAGGGAGTTTCAGGTGAGAAACATATTTGCAAGTTGCTCCTTTTTCATTTATGCAATGTTTTTTATTTTTTATTTTTATGATTGGTTATATATATGTTAAGTGAAATAAACCTCTAAAACAGAGTTGTAGGCAACTAGGTTTAGACTTTAGACCTTTAGTGCTGGTTGACACTCCGAATTTTGTTGTTCCTGTTGCAGAATGTTTAACATTTTGATTAATTTGTTTGTTACAATTTCATTATAATATTGACATGTAAAATGATATCTTGATATTGCAAATTCTCATTGCACATAACTCTTACAGTTTCTCCTTTATGGTTTACTTATTCATTTATATCATTAATAAAGGATTGGTTGGAAAAAAATGCGGGTTATGAAGCCATAATGGACGGAGCAAATATTGGGCTCTACCAACAAAATTTTGCAGAGGGTGGATTCAGTGTTCTTCAGGTTGTATATCCAACGGTTGGCTTGTCTACTCTGCTTTTATATTGTGCTCACTCAATTTCTGTTACTAGTTGTTAATTCTTTTTTTTTTTTTGTAAAAATTGCAATAGAACAGCTTGATGCCGTCATAAAAGAAATGTATACTAGAAGTGGGAATAAATGGCCACTTGTCATCCTGCATAATAAGCGTGTGCGAGCCCTCTTGGAAAATCCTGCCCATAGAAAGTTGGTTGAAGAATGGATGGCTAATGGTGTTCTTTATACAACACCACATGGCTCCAATGATGATTGGTATGGATGTTGAAAAGACAAACTAACTTTGATTCATTTGTTCATTCCACATGTTAAATCTGATTTAATATCTTATTTTTTGTTCAATCTGACTCAGCACTTTTTTTATGACTTGAGAAGTCTCCCTATGCTTGCGCTATAAAATTTAGTATTTGAAGGGGTACAATGCTGGTGTGCACTATTGGTGGCACAGAATTCATGCAGGATTGTTCTGGTTTTCAATTGCTAATTGATGCTAATTTGATTGTGATAAAAAGAATTCTTCTATCTACAGGTATTGGCTTTACGCCACTGTAAAACTTAGATGTCTGCTCGTTACAAATGATGAAATGCGGGATCACATTTTTGAACTCCTAGGAAGTAGCTTCTTTCTCAAATGGAAAGAAAGGCACCAGGTTTGTGCTTTCTGCCAACCTACTTGACATATGATCTTCCTTCTACTTTTCATATTAGTTGTTCTTGTTCTGATGTAATAAAAAGCATGTTTGGCAATATTTTTAAAATTTACATTTACCTTTTTCTTTTATTTTTCTGCATCAGAAATGCCACTTAGGTTGGACCAGTCTATGACTCTGTATAAGACATTTTCTTCTATGCTCTGATAAGTTGGCAAATGGTCCAATTCTGATTTTGCACATGGGATTTTAATGCTTGACTTTCTATTTTGACAATTTTTGAATTCTCAAGGAAAGGCTCTTACTCCGTTCATAATTAGCGTTAAACCGGATCCCATTTTGCAAATTGATTTTGGTTTTATTTGCAGGTTCGATATACATTTCTGAAAGGGGCCCTGAAACTTCAGATGCCACCTGCATACTCTATTGTCATTCAGGTATTCATGAGTTATTTTCTGTTGTATTTTCATATTGGTCAAGGTCATGATTTAGCTGCTGTCAAACTGTAGTTTCCATTGGAATATAAAGAAATGAATGTGTGTTTCAGGAATCCGAAAAAGGATCATGGCATGTTCCCGTTGTATGTGAGAGTGACGAGGAGTCATCGAGAAGTTGGCTCTGCATTACCAGGCCAGGTGGGTGTGAAGATGAAGGTAAAACTGGTTCCACCATGGAAACTTGTGAAATTGTTAATGGTCCCTGCTGCAAGTCAAGTGAGAACAGGAATAATGAAAAGTGTGATGACAAAACCACATCCATGACAGGTAAAAGGAAAGAGAGATCCCCATGATTCACATTGCTACTATTATTCAATTTATAAGTGGCAAAGCCTGTTTCAAAGCCCACAGTTCTTTTGCACTTGTACTATTGAACCTTCCAATCCAAATAATCTTCCAATTTTGGGTCAAAGTTTACATTTGCAGCAATTTCACCCCTTCTATTAGTTTAAACCGACGACCGGTCTGGTCCGACAAATCTCAAACATTGGCATTCAACGAACGGAATACCAAAATATGGTTGCCTCAGTTGGTAATCTCAAATCCCAAAACTTGGACTCAGTTGGTAATCTCAAATCCCAAAACTTGGAACACATACAATGCATATATGATATATTCATGAAGGCAATATATATTAGAAACACACTGATGGATATGGTTTGATGATATTCTGAACACACTTTTCGTCAACAGCTGAACATAATATTCATGCTGCCACACTAATTATACCATGAACTTGAAAAGCATTAAGTAAATATTTCCCTTTTTTTTTGCCCCTTAAATCATTTGAAAATGTATTTTACGATGCCAGGAATATGAATGTTCATGAAGTAATCTTCCCAATCAATGCTTTTAGGGTCGAAATAGAACATATCGTTCTCCACCAAGCTCGTTCTTGCTGTCATTCGTAACTTCTCGGTGTTTAAATCATCAAAACTGTACTCAACAAAACTGGAAAGTTAATTTTCTTTTTTGTAAACAGAGATTGAATGAGAGTAAGAAAGTAGAAGAGGACATACGTGGCATTGAAGAACAAGTAAGGTCTGTAAATGTCGACCAATCTCATGACCCAGTTGATCTTCCTATTCAGATTGCTGTAAACACCTTGAAAGAAATGACAGAAGGCTGCATTAGCCAATTCCAATCCCTGCAAACACACATGGAATGATAATTTTGTTGAATAAGGAGGAACCCCATTAAAGGGAGGTTGAAAAGAAGGGTTATAGGGGGGAACCTTCAAAAGAAGCAAGTAACGAAATGCCATGTATCTTTGGAAGCTATCCATGCTGTTCATAACCGTAACCTTGCTAACAATCACAGGTTTTCCATCTTTGTTGATCCATGGATTCTTGGTGAAGTAGCGGAAGCCATAGTCTTGAAGATTAGAATACCTTACAGGGTTTCTGATCGAGGAACCTACTTGGTAAATGGTTTGGGGTTGTTGATGTCTTGCCTTAGCTATCATTGCTACAATTATGGCGTTCACCACCATGTCTGCTGGTATCTGCAATTATTATATAATCAACAACCCCTCCCACCCCTCCCAATTAGCATTCATTGATAAATGGAAAATTGTATAATAATATAAAAATAAAACTCACCACATCAACTATTGCCTCCAGATCTCCCAGGAAGAATGTCAATTTCCCTTTTGCATAACCAACTGCTAGGCTATCAATGGTTCTATCATAAACACATATACAAGTACTAGTTAAAAAGGAAAAAAAAAATCCAAGGCAAGAATTAGTCATTAGAGCTTAGCTTAATTCCAAAATATCTATTTCCCTATAAAAAAAAAATTATAGAATGAAATAGAAATACCTGATACCTTCGACCCAACCAGGGAAAGGTTCTTTGTAAGTGCTAGTTACGATGGTAGGGCGAATGATGACTGCTGGTATAATGTCCTTTAATTCCCCCACCATCATTTCTCCCATTGCCTTGGTAAACACATACGTGTTTGGCCATCCATACAGCCTTGCCCTGTTTCATTTTCCCTTTTCTTTTTATTTTACGATATATTATTATTTATAAAACAAAAATATTTCTACCAAACTTAATTGTTTGCATAAAACAAGCTTATGGATAGAATCGCATTGTGTTTTACCTGGAAAAATATATTAATATTATTAGTATTGTGACTTGTGTTTCTGATTGTATAAATATATGATACTAATCATAAATATCTAGTAAGGTATATGGTATCCAATTTAAAAGTTGAAACACATAAAAAGCCAACAGAAATTGCATGCTTATGGAGACCCCACTATGAATTCTGTCCTATTCATGAATAAATGTTTTGTCTAGATATGCGAAGATTAGATGAAGGGAAAAGCGGCTGTTGTTTTTGCTCTTTGCTTTTAATTTCATCACTTTTGGACGGCAGGGGTTGTGTGTGTTTGGTGTATAATTCACCACCTTATTAATGTCCTCATCTTTCTACTCTTCCAACTTTTAAATTTTCATCATTCAACTTTTAATTTTAACATTTTAGTTTTTCTACTTGTTTGAATCAAAAAGTAAAATTAGTGTAATTAATATCATTATTAAATTTGAATGTGTTAACGATTTTAATTTTCAAATTAAGCTTTTTAATATTAAAATGCCACATGTTTAAATTTAATGAACCCATTAATAATATCATCATTTGAACTTTAATTTTCAAATAAAAAGATATAAGAGTGTTTGGTAAACAGAGTTTTGAGCTTTTTTTAGATGATTTGGGCATAAATGGAGGATTGAATAGTCAAACCCTTTAATTGTAGTGTTTAGTGAATGAAAGTTTGCTAGAGTTTGTTGAGCTAAAATCTTCAAAATAGAAAATACAGTCAGCTGATTGGGATGACATATCTGATCATGCTTACTCAAAAATGACTCCCTTTGCCACATGCTCTCAAACCCAATGAGATATGTATCTATTCCTTCAATATTTATGTACTCTTAATTTATTTTCAATTTACTTGTGTCAAATGATTTCTTATGCAATTTCATATTAATTAAAATATGCTACTTGACAAATTTATCCAGAGTGTGACATAATTATCACTAATTTACATACTAAAAACATGATATAATTATCGCTAAGAATATAATTTACAATTATATTAATAGACTATTAATATTTATCAATTTCCACAAGGTTAATATTTGTAAATAAGGAACTTAAGAAATTTGTTTATTTAAAATTTCAAAAATATTAACTAATTAATTTCTATAATGGATGTTTTAATTCATTGGTAATAGTGTTTTATTTCAATAATTTCACACAATAAAGACTAAAGTATTATAAATTAATAAATACTTAACAATAAAATGTATCATGTCTTAATTTGTCAAACACTTTTAAATAAACAAAATTAATTAGTCAAATCAATTAATAGAATTAGTCGATGAGACTAGTTATTATCTAATTGCCAAAGAGGGCCATAGAAACTTAATAATATAATAATATCTAAAATATTCATTTATTTATTTATTTTATGTATATTTAGATATATTTTTGTGATGATAGATAGTTGAACCAATTATCAACTCTAAAGTTCTTTGTTTGTTTGTTTTTTTAAATATTAATCGTTAATTATTAAAAAAATGAAAAATAGCAAAAAATTTCAATTATTAGTTGTTGTTATATAAATGATAGCTTATAAGCTTTACAGAATAAATAGAGTGTATTAGATCGGTGGATGTCAAGTTACTATCGTGTCAAGTTCATGGACGTGAATCCTATCCTCTCTTATTTATTCACGTCGATGCCAACTCCACCCATTACTATGACCTATATAAGTTAACAATACTTTTTAAGGCTTAATTGAAGTCAAACACATATACATATTGATATTTTATTTATTAACTGAAAAATAAAATTAAAGAATTGGAAATGGAGTGACCTTTGAATGCCCAGATCTTTCATGGCAATGGTGATATCCTTATCAGAAGCACCTTGGAGATGGAGAAAATGAAGTTGATCCTCAACCACTTGCTTCTCAATGTTAACATCTAAGCCTGTCACACCATTAAGTGTTTCCCCCATTCTGTATGAATTTTCAACTATAAGCCCTGACCTTTCCCCTGACACATATGCTGTCCAAAATAAATATTACACAACCATTAATTACTGCTTTCCTGCGTTTTTTTATATTTTGCATCAATGTTTAATACCAGTTTTAATATTCAATTTAATATTTAAACTAAATAATATTATGTGGCATAATAAATATTTGATACGTGTATTTTATTAAAAAATATAAATACTTAAGTAGATCAAAAGAAAAATTTAAGTATTAATTGTAAAATATTTAAATATTAAATTAAACATTAAAAAGTAAATATAGGCACCAAATTATTGAATAAAATAGCAAAGGGTGGTGCTATAAAAAAAGAAAAAAAAGGAAAACTCTTCTTCTATTTCTAAATATATTATATTGTGCTGCAAAAAGGAACTAACGAAAAAATCTTTGTTCTTTACCAACTGAGTTCATTTCCGATAAGATGGGAATGAAAGGCATATTTGTTTTTAACCAATAATTTTTTATGTTCTGAATATACTTATCAAATATATAATTAAGAAATGGAATACATTTTTTAGTCAAAATATGTCATAGGTCTTTATACTCTTTATTAATTTAGAATTTAATCCTTATACTTTTATTTTAAAGAATTTAGTCTCTTTATTTTTTTAGATTTCAAAATTCAAGTTCAATTATTAACACTGTTAATTTTTTTGTTAAATTTGTTGGTATGAAATTTTAAAATAAAAAAATACTCACTTGATAGCCATGTAATGAAAAAAAAATATTGTGATGGACTTGAATATAACAAAATAATTTAACTGTTGCACCTAAATTTTGAATTTTGAAAAGTAAGACTAAATTCTTAGAAATAAAAGTATAGGGACCGAATTTTAAATTTATGAAAAGCACAGGGACTTATGGAATATTTTAACTTTTTTTTGGTATAGCAACCTGTAGATACGTGAACCAACACTTGGAGTTTGGCACATTTCTTGGCAAAGTCCACAACATGTTTAGCTCCCAATGTGTTGAGGTCTAGTGCCACATCATATCTACATTCAACAAACATTAAGATAAGTTTTTAATAATTTTTATGGCTTTTAAAAAAAAAAAACAGAAATAAATTAAATAGGTTATATACCTTTCATCAAAGTTGGTAGTTGCAGCAAGGTTAAGAAGAACATCGACTTCCTTACAAAGGAGTTGAAGCAAATCAGAATCATGGAGACCCAAATCTTGATGGGTTAAGTCACCTGGTATAACTGTAATTTTTTGTGATATAAAAGAGCTGAAATTGATCCCACATTTCTCTTTCAGATTTCTGAACAGATCCTTCCCTACGATCTGTATCACAACAAAAATGGTGCAGTTGTTTAACAGATATGCGTTGCTTGAATAATTGATAGTAATAAATAGAAAGAAGAGAACCTCATGGTGCAAACGATGGATGGCGGATTTATGGTCGGCTGCTCTTACGAGAAGATATAATTTCTTGACATTGGGTTGAACTCTTAGTATTTTCTCCACAAATACTGCATTTCAAAAGGGAAGCAAATTAAAACATTCGTACGTGTGGTGTGGGCTTTAATAAATTAAATGAATAAAAGGAGGAGTTGCTGTTACTCTTTGCCAAAAACCCAGTTCCACCAGTGACTAGAATGGATTTGTTATCAAGGAACTGAAGAGCACTTCCTAATTCCATTACAAAGTAAGGACAGAAAGAGAGGAACCAAAAAGGGAAAAATAAGAAAGGAGGGATGATAGTGAGGGTAAAGTGTAAAGGAAAGGATTGCTTATAAAGGAAATCCAATGATTCATTCAGCTGGAGGGATGATGAATTAGATTATATAGAGAGAAAGGGTGGGCAATTTATGAGGGGTGGCGTACACCTAAGTAGTTGGGATGTGTAATTGCTTTCCCATGCCCCTTGCTCCTCCTTTATATTTTCACTTTCTTTGTGGAATTAATAAAATATATGATGAAATTTAAAATCATATCAAAATAAATTATTATGTTATTTTGCTTTCACAACATTTGGGTAGAAAAATAAAATCAGGCATGCAATGTAAGAAATGCGTGAAGGGTGAACCTACAATAAGAATCAGCAATTAAGCTATTGCGGTTTGAGGGTTTGAGCCGACATACCTACTTGTCCTTGACTCCCATGGCCATGCAATGTCCGTCTTATGGCTACTTTGTGCCGAAAAGGTGGAAATTAAATTATAATTTTTATGATAGTAAAAATGTAATTTTATTATTTTAATAGTCTATATATTTATAAATTTTAAAAGATTAAATCAAATTTTTATATATTTTAAGGGACAAAATATAATTTTATCTTTACTAATTTAAAATTTTAAAAATTTCAAAAGGCTTAAATAGAAAAATTTTTATTTTAGGGGTTAGGGCCCCTGCCACCCCTAACTATGCACTTGCACCTAACGCTTTTTTTAAAAATATATCTCCAACCCCTATTTCATGTTGAATATGATTTTATTTAAATTTAATTACTCAAATTCAATTTCAAAGAAAAATATATAAATTTTTTTGACTCATACATGATTGATTGCACATATTTATAAATTGAGTTAAATTATGTTCAAGTTAAATATATGTATCGTATACATATGTTCAAGTCTTGTCTAGTTTAAAATATAAATATCAAATATTGTTTAAATTTATTCATATTTATAAATGATAAACCCGAGCCAATTTAAACTCGTCCATTATTTTTAAAGTTTTTTAAAATATATTATTTTTTTAATATTTAGTAAAATATATATACATTACTTTTACTACCTATATATATTTATTAAATTTATAAATATAAACAACTTAACATATCTAATATATATTAGATATATATTATAGCAATTTAAAGTCACAATTAAAGAAATAATTCCTATGTGGCACATCTTATAAGCTACCATTTGTCGCACTAATAATTTTTCACGTGTAATTATAATAAAGAGTATAGAAAAAAATTAATTACAATAAAGGTAAAAGAATTATAGCAAGAGTAAAAAGATTAATATATTTCATCTAATAAAAGTTGTTTGGGATTATCATAAAAAATAAGGTTTACACTAAATATCAAAACAAACTGCAAAAATAAAAGAGTAAGAATATCAAATTATTGCAAGAAATGACTAAAATTACGATGACTTTTCAAAGGCATTTAATGTTATACTTATAGCAATTATTGCAAGATTTAACTTCCGTTGGAAGCTTTTTTTAGCCTATAAAATATCAATATTGTTAGGATTTGGGAATTGATAGCCCAAGTGATCGATAGGATCTGAACTTTCAATTCAAATGAACTCGACTTGGAAGAAGAATGTTCGCATATAGGCATAGTTAGTTGAGGACCTCGCGGGAATGCAAGATGTTCGCAAAGATAGCTCGTGCGAGAAGCTTGTGAGGGGAGCTCGCGTAAGCCTTGCATGAATGAGGTCATAAGAGGAGAGTTCACGTAAGCTTTGTAGGGACAAGGTCGCGTGCCACGTCTGCAAAGAGGACCCCTGCTCGTGACTGGCAAGTGCGAGGTTCGTTGGGAGAGTCAGTTCTAGGGTAAGAAAAGACCACGTGCTCTGTAGGCAAGCGTCCAAAAAGCCGAAGGAGGCCCATATAATGTCAGCACCAGGGATAGGGAATGTTAGTACCCTCAGCCCAAAGGCCAAGATAAAATAGTGGGCCTTATTATGAGTTGTAATAGGAACTAACCTTGTTATTTTGCCTCTTTAGCTTAGCTTCTCCGAACGCTGGCACCTCCTTCATCCTGGCAGCTAAGCATAACAACCATGTGATGATTAATCTAAAGGTGTTTAACTATTGAGACCCAGATTCCACAATTACCTGGAACTTTTGAGATTTCATACTCTACTTATTTTTTCCAATCTACAAGTTCAGAAGGTTAAGGAAACTTACCAATTCCCAATCTTTCTACTTCTATACTTGAATCTATACGATAGGTACAACATATATGACTTCCTTCAACTATATCCTCTTCTTTTTCAGGGCAATTGAAGAATACGATGCCTAGAGAAAAGGGTTTGGAAAGCGGAATTAAGGGGAAATTCCGTTCCTGCACATACCTATATATATACACTCTCTCGGCACGATCTCTACAGACCATTGCCGCCACTCATTCGTATTTATTATGTCTCCCACTTTAGAACCAACTAGTTATATCCTAACTGAACTAGTGTTGACATACAACTATTTGAATTTTGGCCACTAAAATTTCTAATTTACCCAATGAGGTCTTGTAATTTGCTAACCTTCTTGGTTTAGTCCTAATTTCCTTAGTTTTGGGCTAAATAGTGATGTTCGGGTGTTACATAAACTGTATTTGCTATTTAATTATCATATAATTATTATGTGAGGTAAGTAAACTATTGAATTTGTATGAGCTTACTAAGTATTCTAAATGCTTACGCCTAGACGGCTTTTATCTTGTAGATTTTGAACGTTTAGAGTGCGTTGATCAGATTAACAAGAAGTTCGCACTATTTGTCAAGCATTGTGGTAGACACTTGATTTATTTGAGTCAGTCTAAGTGACATGTATATAGTTGTTGGGTTATTTGTAAACAAGTTTGTTAAACTTTGAAGGTGATTAATTTGAATTTTCATAATGTATGATAATAAAAATGAAGTTCAGATTGGATATGTTTCGCGGGACCTAATGTAGTATGGGGTATTCACGGAAAAATCCGCCATTTTTTGATATTCGTAAAAATATTTCAAATTTGATGTCCGCCTTACATTTTGAAATAGTAGTGTCCGCGGAATAATTCGTAGTTCAGTCATTTGAAATTCTTTACATAGTTGAATGATACTCCGGAGCAATTTGCCACCTATTGGTCAGTGGCATGATTCACCACGTATGTTTTAAGTAGGTAAATATTTTGTGAGTTTCGTGTGGTAACCTCTTGAAGCTCAAGTCCAGCGACTGGACAGGGCAAAGGATGTTATATACACAGTTATATAATTTATGTTTTTTAAAAAATACTAATTACTATAAAAATATCAGTACGATAAAAAAATCTAAACAAGTAACAAAAATCAAAATCAACTCATCTTATGTAATATGTTAGTCCAAGAAAGTAGTCAACAATATGATTATTAATAACAATAACAAGAAAAATAAAAATTATAGGCAATTTTATTTAATTGTTCTAGCATACCATATTTGTTAGGTTATTCTCTCTTTAACATTTAAAATATACTTCTTATCATCATTTGAATCTAAATCTATATCATTAAGATAATCAAGATCTCCTTAGTCTATATACTCTTCAAAGTAGGGATCATCTCAATTCCACTTATAATGAAATTATGAAGTATGTGACATGCTAGTATGATCTAACATTGTTTTTTTAATTCTATATTGAAGTGATGTTGTTAATATGAGAAATCTTTTTTTAGAACCGTAAATGTCCTCTTAACCACATTTTGAAGCTATGGATGTATCAAATTAAAGAGTTCATGAGTTGTCTTTGGTTCTTGTGTCAAATCCATTCTTTTAGATGGTATCGTACCCCACAATATAGTGCAAGAAAACTTTTATATTTGCACACCTAGCATCTACCATATTATATTTGCGTTCACAATGCAATTGTTATGTAGCTTTGGTTATAAAAATTTATATAAACTTAATTTGGAGAAAGACTATGCTAGATTATAACGCTTTTCTTTTTATAATAAGTAAATTAAGTTAAAAATAATATAAAATTTATAATATATAACCTTTGTAAAAAGATTTTTTATAAAGTGCTGGATAACTTTCAAAACACTTATAATATTTTTGTCATAATTTTAGAAAGTTATTTTTTTATAAATATATTATAGTCCATGTAAATAAGTTATGTCCATACTTTTTGACCATAATTTTTTATAAATAAGTATATTCTACACTTTTTATAACACGTAAATAATTTTTTATGTAACACCCCAAATCCGGCCTAGACGTTATGACCGAATCTAGCGATGTCACATGATAGTGTGTTTGAAAACTAAGTTGTTACTAAAGAAAATCATTTCCATGTTATTACTTTTTTTTAGTCTCTTATTGGTTCTAAAAGAAATCGTTTAAGTCATTTTTTTGAAAACATGTTTCATTGCGGAAGCTTTGATAAAAACAATTTATGTGATTGTGGGTTAGAAAAAACTTTAACTTTTTGAAAACCAAATTCCCTACGACCAGCAGTTATCAGTCCATAAAATAAATAAATAAGTAAAAACCCAATTTAAATAAAAAGTCCTAGAGAGTCCTCAAATTACATCCCAATAAATCAAAAATAAATAAATCATAAATAAAAAATAAAAAATAATGTGAAAGTCCAAAGGTTGTGGTCACCCTCGAGTCCTCCGTTGCACCGATTTGTCTGGGTCTAGGGATTACCTGAGCACATTTAAACAAAAGAGTGAGTTTACATAAACTTAGTGTGTAATCCTACAGAAAACAAACGAACAATTAGTAATCACAGTGCACAGTCAAACAGTCATGGGCCTAAGCCCTTTTCAGTATCAGTGATAGTTTGGGCCTTAGCCCATCTTAGTACAGTATCAAATATGCAGTAGGGCCTTAGCCCATTACAGTATCAGTATCAGTCATACAGTGTTCAGTATCAAAGTTCTACCCAACTAGCCTCTACACACCATCTTCGTCCGACCCTACACTCCATGTGGGGATTAAATCACCCACCCGTCCCTACACTCCAAATAGTACTGAATGCGGCACAATAACAGTAATTTGCAGCTAAGCTGCCAGATATTAAGCTTAAGAGCCTTTCAGTACACTTCCTCCAATCAATATCAACCCAACCCAATGCAATGCAACTTACAATGGATGGCATGCTTTTATGCAACTATCATTAAACGTATACATAACAGTAAGCAAGCATACAAGCATACAGTTTATCATACTCAGTCCAGGCATCATTTATTCAGTTCACGTAATTAAGGGTCTAAGTAGTGCTTACCGACCTTACAGAAGGTTCATAGTCTACTTGGGCAACCCGTGTAACCTTAGCAATCAATTCATTAAAAATGAGCTCACATGCCCATGTGAACTGCTCGTGTGGGCCCACACGGCCCAAATTGGCCTTGGCCATATGGATTACACGACTTGGCCCAAAATCTCACCCGCCCGTATAGCCCACACGGCCCAAAATAGTCTAGCCCGTGTCTCGTACACGACCTGTTGGTCATCACACAGTAGTGTCTTTCGCGTACGGCCTGGCCTCGTCAATCACACGGCCATGTAGGGGCACACAGCCTACCACACGGCTTACCACACACCCGTGTGGTGTCGACAGTGGGGTTTTCGGCTTTCGTCGAAACCTCATTTTCTATGTTTTCGGGTACACACTTGGTATCAATTTGCTGCAAAAACACTCTCGAGCACTCCAGACCCTATAATTGAGATTACCAAAGCTGATTTTAGCAGCACAATCGAAACTAAACTAGAAATTTTCTTAACGTAAACTTAGAATCACCAAAGAGTGAACTCAGTCACTTACCGAAAGCGAATCGAAATCCCTGTCGTTTAAGACTCCACAAAGACATTGATTGTTGCTTAATCTTCTCCTAAATCGAAAGAATCAAAACAACCTTCTTTTAGAAACTATCTTCAGAACAACAGAATAGGGATATAGTGAATACTTACAGAACGAGCGAAGAGAACGTTGTGCAAGAAGGAAGCAAAATAAAAATCAAAAAAGGGGAAGAAAGAAAAACAAAATTCGGCTAGGGGAAAGATGAGAAAAGACGTCCAAAAATTTCAACAAGAGGTAGAAACCGAATTGCAAAAGGAATAATGGTTAAACTTGAACACTATCCCAATCCCTTAATTTGCTCCCCACACTTCCCACTACACGTCCACTACTCGACATTTCAGTTCAATTCGAACTCTTATGCGGCACCATTAGCAAAAATCATGCTCATGCAAAGGCTCGAACACAGGACCTCCATTACACCCACACTCCACTTAACCACCAGACCAACAAGCCCATTCTATTAATTATTTACCAACTTTTACTTAAAAGTCTACTAACCAGAGATAGCGTTTTATTTATAAAAATACCAAAATTTTCCCAAATTATGGCTTGAATTTGGGACCTCCCATACACACCCAAAACACTTAACCACTGAAGCAGACAAATTTTATGTCACACATTCACAAACACACAATTTAAAAATTTGGGGCGTTACATTTTATAATATACTTTTTGGCCATTAACTTTAGAAATCTTTTAGGATTTAAATAATATAATATTTACTTATAACTTTAGAAAATACACATTAATTATTTTTTTAATATAACTTCTTAGGATTTATAATTTATCTTTAAAAAATTTTAGCTATAACCATCTTAAACATTCATACAAATTTTTGTTTATAATGTAGTTTTTTATATACGAGTGTTTGGAAAATCATAAGGTAATTGGAATTGGATTTAATTACCTACGTAATTGCTTTAATTCTTACCCTCCCCTATTGTAACACCCCTAACCCATATCCATCACCGGAACAGGGTTACAGAGCATTACTAGAGTTTACAACTCAAATAAACAGGCTTTTCAAACATTTCATATTATATAATATTCATGTCAGAAGCCAATCGAAATAAAATATATTGTCTCTTATACAAGCCCTCAAGGCCCAAAGTACACATTAGAAACAAGTCAGGACTAAATCGGATACTCAAAGAATTTTTCAAAAAACATTGAAATTTTTCAAAGCTATAGGGGTCACACGGCTGCGTGGCCAGACCGTGTGACTCACAGGGCCAAGAGACACTCTCGTGCCTTAGGTCGTGTGGACATTCGAAATAGGAACACACGGTCGTCTCCCAGTCTGTGCCCGTGCCCGTGCAACTCTTTGACTTGGGCCACACGGCCAAGCCACACGCTCGTGTGCTAGGCCGTGTGAGCATACTGACTTGTATTCTTAAGAAGATATAAGGGACACACGGTTGAGACACACACCTGTGTAGACGAAAATAGACCATTTTACATTTCTCACCCAATTTAGCATCCACCTATACTCAACATTTTGTACATATACAAGTCACAATTAGGCATCCAAAACAGGCCAAAATTAAGCCTTAAACATGTAAAATCATCACATACAACCAATACACCTTTAGACACTTCAAATGATAATATGTAAATATGTCAACCATGTACCCCAATTTTACCTAAGTGACTTAATACATATATGCATAATTGTACCAAAACCTATCATGTAGATCATTTATCAAGTTCACCCATTTGGTACCAAATATACCATTTTAAACCAATCATCTATATACCTATAAGTTTTCCATCATTCAACCATATCAAACACACATTAAATATTATAAGGCCACATATATATATATATATATATAGACATCAAAATATACCAAACACAAGCCAAACAAGTGATTAATCTCAACAAAACACTTATATGCCAACATTGGCTAAATTAACCTATACATGCCATTATAACTGGGATTAATTAACCAAAAGTACTGAAAGAGCCAATGGATAGTGTGATATAGCTCCGACAAGCTTACAACCAGAACGATCTTCTGAATCACCATAAAACATGGAAAATAACACAAAGTAAGCATTTAAGCTTAGTAAGTTCGTATAACAAAGAAATTAACTTACCATTTAATCACATTTAAGGTCAGCATACAAAGCATATCCAACTCAATTTGGCCAAAAGCGTAATCACATATCCTCAACAACCATGTTAGTCATGTAATTCATATAATATCAAGAAACATGTATGAATTCAACCACAATTCAAATTCCATATACATGTAATGTCTATACCATGTATCCCTATATTATATATAAATCATTTCCATGTAATTCATGTAAATACCTATACGAGTTTGTATTGAACTCTTATAAACTAGTAACAAAACTATACCCGTTGAACCATTTAGAATATCATTGGATATGAGGATAGAACACACGAGGTGTACTGAATTGTAATCCATCAATCCATGTACATGTATGCTCATACGAGCTACAAACGGTAAGCTCATACGAGCTAAGTATCGGTAAGCTCATAAGAGCTGAAATCGGTAACCCTAATGACATGTCATTTGTATCATACGGATTCCTAAGATGCAAACAGGGCTCGGTAATTGTTGTACGTTGTCAGATATGCGATCGGTATCATATATGATGATAATACAAATAATATAATTCAAACAAAGCATATAAATTACACAATTTAGTTACATGAACTTACCTCGACGAGTGTACGTAGATACTAAGGCTACTAATCCAAAATTTTCTCTTTACCTCGATCTAACCCTGTATAAAGTCTGGCAAGATCTATAAGAATAAATTTAACTCATTTCAATATAATTTTCATTCAATTTAATCCAACATGGAATTTTGGCAAAATTACCATTTTCCCCTATACTTTTAATTCCTTTGTAATTTAGTCCCTAGGCTCGAAAAATGAAATTCATGCAATTTAATCCTTACTCAAGCCTACCAATTTTTATAGATATTAATAGCAACCCATATATTTCACAAAATTCACAAATTTTACCATAAATCTATCACCTTTTTCAATTTAGTCACTAATTGATGATTTCACCAAAAATCTTTTTACAAAAATTATTTATCTAACAACAACCATTTATTTTCTATCATCAAACTTTAAAACTCAAGCATGTTCATCAATAGCAAATCCCTAATACTTTAACAATTTTGCAAATTAATTCCCGGGCTAGCTAGTTCAAGCTACAACGATCTCGGAAACATAAAAATAATAAAAAATAGAACAAAAATACATACCTAATTGAGCAAAATAAGCTTGCCTAAATTTCAAGCTTCCATGGCTAGAATTTTTTTTTTAATTTTGGGGGAAGATGATGATAATGGATGATAATAGTTTGTTTTATTTAATTAATTATAACTTTAATCACAAATTTCCAAAATTAACTTTAATAATTCATTCAAATTACAATAATGACAATCTATGCTTATCCACTAAAAACCTTAATGGTTAATTACTATATAAGGACCTCTAATTTAAAATTCTATAGCTATTTAATACCTTTAGCTATTAGAACTCAACTTTTGTACTTTACACAATTTAGTCCATTTTATCAAATTAAGTATGTAAACGGTAAAATTTTTCAACGAAATTTTTTATACGGTATTTCTATCATACTGTAGACCCTAAAATATAATAAAATAAATTTTCTGACTTCAGATTGTGGTCCCAGAACCATTGTTCTGATTTTACTAAAAATGAGCTGTTACACCTATAATTGGGGTGCTTCAATTACACCAATTTCAATGAGACCTACAAATTACATTGGTTATTCAAACATGCCATCCTTATATAATTACAAACAATTATACCTAATTCAATTACTAGGTGATTTTTCAAACACTAAAAAGAATTCTCAGCCTCCCTCTTAAAATTAGAGTGTAATTAAAGATATCGAAATATGTAATTCCAGTATAACTATAATTAGTTAAATTAAATCGCTTTTAAAATACTATCATATTTTATCTACACAATATTCTAATTAAAAAATTGAATTGGATGGAATAAAATGAAATGATAATTGAAAAAAGGTGATTGTTTGACAAATATGTTAGATGTAATCTTTAATCGAAGAAATGTAAAATCAGTAAGAAATCTCTTTTATATATTTTATAATTAACGAGATCTAAATCTTATAATGGAAAGATGAAAAATATATGAAACAATGGCACTCAAACAAATAAGAGTGATGTCCCCATTTATGAGAATAGCTACAAATTTAAATGCTACATATTTAGGACCACAACATTGTACTCCTATCTTGGTCAGAGATTTTTTTTTCTAAAAAATAATAAAATTATAAAATAGAAACAAAAAAATTCGTCAAAAATATAATAAATGCCCCGTTTCCAATTTCCACTAGGGATGGATTTTTACCCACCCTACTCGCTTGATTCATTTCTCTTCCTAACTTCTTTCAAATAATTTACCTTCACCTTAGTTGAGTTTAGACTTAATTTATTTTTACTTTGAATTAAATAAGATTTTTTTTTTGAGTTTAGACTGAAACTTAATATATATTTATTTATTAAAATAAAAATTTTAATATATATCAAAGGTTTTTTTTGTAAATATTTCATGGCGAGGTGGGGCAAATTTATCTTAAATTTGATCTCGACCCAACTTGATTATTTTTTTGTAACTTCACTCGAATCGACCTGCCTCAAACCTAATTTTCCAAAAAAAAAAACTCGATCCTAATGGATTAGTTTGGGTTAGAAACCATCATATTCGAGTTTTTTTTTTTGCCATCCCTAGTTTCCAAAAAAAAATATAGTAACTCTAAGAAAATATTATAAAACTATTCTCATATTAGATTTAAAAAAAAATTATGACCTATTTGAAAGTAATGATTTGGGTAAAATTTTTTTTATTTGGATAACAAATAAAAAAAATCAGATTTTGAATTTGGACAAATCCAAGTCTAATTTCATAAGAGTTAAGTTTTAGATTTCAAAATCCATTTTAAAACTTGATTTTTTCTAAATCCAAGATTGATTTGAAAAACATGAGAACTTTTTGTTATCTTTTCTTTCACACTTCCTTCAAAACCCAAGCAATAAATAAATAATTTTACTTATAATATATTATCAATGGAGTTCAATGTTTTCAGAATTGACTAGCAGGCGAATCGGTCAGACCACTGGTTCTAGTTTGATTGAATAAATTATTAAAAAATAAAAATAGATAACACTAGTTCAATCGGTTTGATCGTCAGTTCAACTAGTTCACAAATTAACCGGTCTAACTCTTTATTTCAAACTGGTACTCCAATCGATTCCTGATCCAATCAGTTTGACTAGTTTTGAAAATATTGACGAAGCTTCATGCATTTAATTTAATACAATATAAATATTCAAAAATGTAATGCCCCAAAATCCTTATTTTTGTTTTTGTGAACTTCTGACACAAATGTGTATTTGCTTCAACTGTTAAGTGTTTTAAATGTGTGTGAGAGGTCCCAAGTTCAAGCCATGACTTGGGAAAATTTTAGTATTTTTATGAATAAAGCCTTAACCTTGCTTAAAGGGTTTAAGTTTAATTGCTAGTAAGTTTATATCAGAATGGGCTTGCTAGTCTGGTGGTTAAGTTGAGTGTTAGTGTGAAGGAGGTCTTGTGTTTGAATCTTTGCGTGGGCATTATTTTTTGCTCGTCCGTCCAGGAGAGTTTGAGATGGACTAAAAATCTGAGTAGTGGATTTAGTGGGGAGTTTGGTAGAGAAAATTAAGGGGAAAAGATTTGGGGGTTATCAGTTTCTATTCATAATTATTTTTTGGCAAAAAAATTCGATTTCCTCTCTTCTCTCAAATCTCTTTGACGCCATTTCTTCTTCATCTTTTCTATTTTTTTTGCATTCTTTCTTTCCTTTTCCTCCATTGCTACCGAAACTTTTTTTGTTCTCCCTCAAATCCATCATTTTCCTTTGTTTTGAAACGTTGATAGCAATCGTGTGATACCGATAAGTTCCCCTTATTTTTCTGTAAAGAAATTCTTATCGATTGGTTATTAATATGTTCCCCTAAAATTTAATGGCGTAGGAGAAAGCTCTAATAAGTGAGTTCTGTATTTCTTGGCTTAATGGTGTGATCGGAGGATATTTCATTGGTGGTAAGTCGAGTCTTTGTTCATTCTCGATTATCAAATTTGCTTGTAAATCCGCTAAACTAATGATGTGTATCTCGATTTTAGGTTTTGGAAGTGCTCGAGAGTGATTAGGCATAAAAAACGATATAGGTGTGTACCTGATTACGCAGAAAATGAAGTTTTGACAAAAGCTAAAAACCTTACTGTCAACGCCACACGAGCGTATGGTAGGCCGTGTGGTAGCACACGGCCGTGTGATAGATGAGACCAGGCCTTGCGCGAAGGACACAACCGTGTGATGGCTACGCAGGCCGTGTGTCGATTGAATTGGGCAGTGTGGGCCACACGGGCGTGTAGGATTTTGGGCCAGACCGTGCCAATTTGAGCCGTGTAGCCCACATGGGCAGACCACAAGGGCGTGTGAGCCCATTTTTACTGAAATGTTTGTTAAGGTTGCACGGGTTGCCCAAATCGACTGTGAACCTTCCTTAGAGTCAGTAAGCAGTACTTAGGCCCCTATCTGAATGATACTGATTATGTGAAATTTGTACTGAGCAAGTTATATACCAGTATGTATACTAAACTGTATGTGTATCTGATAAGACTTGTGATAGAATGACATATCATTGTATGTTGCATTGCATTGGGCTGGGATTGATATTATTCAGAGGAAATGTACTGAAAGGCTCTTAAGCCTAATATACTAGCAGCTTAGCTGTAAATTATTGTATTGTGCCGCATCCGATACTACCTGGAGTGTAGGGATGGGTGGGTTGATGATGACGTACTGTCCCAGGCTATGCTCAGGATTTTAGAGAGGGTCACTGGGCCCAATACTGAATTTGGGGGCCTTTAGGTTGGTTACAGAATGACTCTAGTCCAATAGAGTTGAGCTCTTCAGAGGTGTCATTGGAGTTGCCCCTAATGTTGCTGAGTACTGGATTGAGGCCACGAAGAGGATCATGGATGACTTAGATTGCACCCTAGAGTAGAAAATAAAAGGTGTAGTCTCACTGTTGAGGGATGAGGCATATTAGTGGTGACTTACTGTTAAGGAGGGCACTTAGCCCGAATGTCTGACCTGAAAGTTCTTTAAGATTGAAATATGTGGGAGCTAGCTATGTGGATGCACGTAGGAGGAAGTTCCAGAATCTGGCATAAGAAGATCTATCAGTGGCTAAGTATGAGGCCAAGTTTTTGAGACTGAGCCGCTATGCGCGAGGTATGGTGGCATCTGAGTATGAGCAATGTGCCTACTTTGAGGATGGCTTTAGGGACAATCTGAGCTTTTTGATAGCTTCACAGAGGGAGCGTGATTTTTCTACATTAGTTGAGAAGGCAAAGATTACCGAGGAGGTTAAGCGCACAGAGTGCTAAAACCGTGACAGAGAGAAGTAGGACAAGAGGGATTCGGAGCCCTTGAGTTCTGTACAAAGGCCTAAGAAAAAGGTCAGAGCTGCTGTGCAGGTTAGAGCTGGGCTTTCTGTTGCTCCTGCTGGGATGTTGCCTTGTAGGGATTGTGGTAGATGCCATCAGGGAGAGTGTTGGAGGAGGACTGGGGCGTGCCTGAGATGTGAATCCTTGGAACATTGTATTAGAGAGTGTTCACTGAGGGCCAATCAGATGCAAGCTCATGGTACTGTTAATGGACAGTCACAAAGGGTAGTACAGTAGCCACCGAGAGGCCGTGGTCAGGCTAGGGGTGGTAATGGCATGGGCCATGGGTAAAGAGCACTGGGCAGAGGTGCTGGACAGACTAAGGTAAGGCAGCCAGCTCTAGTATATGATGCATGTTGCCGAGAGGATGGAGATGCTCCGGACGTCATCATGGGTACGTTCTTTATTCACGATGTACATTATATTGCATTGATAGATATAAGATCCACTCACTCCTATATCGCCTATACTGTGTCTAAAAACTTAGAGATCTTGATTGAGTGTTTCACAAGTGAGGTTACTATATTGAGTTCGTTGGGGCAATCTGTAATGGTTAACAAGTTATTTAGAGACGTCGCTTTGGAGGTTCAAGGGGTAATCTTTTTGGTTGATATGATGTTGCTTCCATTTGGGGAGTTCGACTTGATTCTAGGGATGGACTAGTTGGTCAAGCACCGTGTTAGCTTGGATTGTGTGACTAAGAGGGTTGTATTGAGGACTAAGGAGGATAATGAGATAGTCTTGATTGGGGAACGTTGGAATTATTTATCGAATGTGATCTCTGTACTAGTGGCGGAGAAGTTGGTTCGTAAGGGATATGAGGCATTCTTGGCCTATGTAAGTGTTCTAATACTGGGGACTCTACTGTTAAGGACATCAAGACGGTAAAGGATTTTTCAAACGTCTTTTCTAAGGAGCTATCGGGTTTACCTTCGAATCGAGAGTTGGAGTTTGGGATTGAGCTACTTCTAGGTATAGCTTCGGTGTCCATCGCTCCCTATCGAATGACATTGAAGGAGCTTGTAGAGCTTAAGGCTCAGATCTAGGAGTTATTGGATCGTGGATTCATTCACCCCAGTGTGTCTCCGTGGGGAACACTGGTATTGTTTGTAAAGAAGAAGGATGGATTCATGTGGATGTGTATCAACTATCGGCAGCTGAATAAGTTGACCATTAAGAATAAGTACGCCCACCGTGGATGGATGATCTATTTGACCAGTTTCGAGGAGCTTCCGTATTCTCTAAGATTGACCTCCAATATGGGTATCATCAGTTGAGGGTTAAGGAGGCTGACGTACATAAGACGACATTTAGGACTCGTTATGGTCATTGCAAGTTCTTAGTGATGCCATTTGGACTGACTAATGCATCAACAACTTTCATGGATCTGATGAACCAAGTATTCTAGCCTTATCTGAATCAGTTTGTGGTGGTGTTCATCGATGACATACTGGTTTACTCGAGGACTGAGGATGAGCATGACGAGCACTTTAGAGTTGTTCTTCAGACTATGAAGAAAAAACAACTTTATGCTAAGTTTAGCAAGTATGAGTTTTAGTTACGTGAGGTGACATTTCTAGGTATTGTGGTATCTGCTGAGGGGATTCGAGTTGATCCTTGTAAGATTGAGGCTGTGATAGTGTGGGAACAGCCAAAAAATGTGTCTAGGATTCGTAGTTTTCTGGGACTGGCAGGTTACTAGGTGATTTGTGGAAGGTTTCTCATTGATTGCAGCACCATTGGTTAAGCTACTACGTAAGGGTGTACCTTTTGACTGGACTGATGCACAACAGAAGAGTTTTGAGAAGCTCAAGACGGTACTGATTGAGGCTCCTGTAATGATACAACCAAAACTTGGAAAGGAGTTCACAGTTTATAGTGATGCATGACATGTCGGTTTGGGATGTGTGTTGATATAGGATGGTAAGGTGGTTGCATATGCGTCTCGTCAGCTTAAGATCCATGAGGCGAATTATCCGACACACGACTTGGAGTTAGCCGTTGTGGTATTTGCACTAAAAATTTAGAGGCATTATCTGTGTGGTGAGAAGTGTATTATCTATACTGATCACAAGAGCCTCAAGTATTTCCTCACTCAAAAGGAGCTTAATCTTAGGTAGCGTAGATGGATTGAGTTGCTTAAAGATTATGACTGCACTATTGAGTACCACCCTAGTAAGGCCAATGTGGTGGCCGATGCACTGAGCCGTAGAGCTAGGATGGATTTAATGGCGATGTTTGCTCGCCTAAGCTTATTTGATGATGGTAGCTTATTAGCTGAGCTTTAGGTTAAGCCGATATGGATTGAGTAGATTAAGGGTAAGTAGTTAGAGGATGAGTCTTTGGGTCCTCGGTTCCGACAGATTGAGAATGGTAGCACTACAGATTTTGGGTTGAACTCTGAGGGTGTGCTATGTTTCCGTGGATGAATATGTGTACTGAATAACACTAATTTGAGGCAGTCTATATTGAGAGAGGCGCATAGTAGCCCTATGCTATGCATCCTAGTGGAAATAAGATGCACCGATTCCTTTGTAAGTTATACTGGTGGCCAGGATTGAAACGAGAGATTACTAATTTTGTGGGGAGATGTTGGACTTGCCAGCAGGTTAAGGCTGAACATCAGTTACCTTCAGGTTTGTTGCAACCGATTAAGATTCCCTTATGGAAATGAGAGCGAGTTACTATAGACTTTGTTAATGTGTTACCCCTGAAACCCGCTAAGAAGGATTTAGTATGGGTCATCGTGGATCGATGGACCAAGTCTGTGCACTTCATACTAGTTAGGGTGGATTATTCTTTACAGAAGCTGGCAAAGCTTTATATTTCTGAGATAGTGAGACAACATAAAGTACCAGTTTCGATCAGCTCTGATAGGGATCCTCGCTTCACGTCTAAGTTTTGGAGAAAGTTGTATGAAGCTTTGGGTTCTAGGTTGGACTTCAGTACTGCGTTCCATCCTCAGATCGATGGTCAATCTGAGAGGGTGATTTAGATACTGGAGGATATGTTGAGGAGCTGTGTCATTGATTTCTAAGGCAGTTGGGAGGATTATTTGCCATTAGCGGAGTTTGCCTATCATAATAGCTACCAGTCTAGAATTCAGATGGCACCTTACGAGGCTCTGTATGGTTGTAAGTGTCGCACTCCCTTATGTTGGACTGAGTTAGGTGAATGACGTGTTCTGGGTCCTGAGTTGGTTTCTGAGACAGAGGATAAAATTGGACTAATTCGGGATCATCTAAAAGCAGCTTCTGACAGACAAAAATCTTATACGGATTTGAAGAGGTGAGAGATTGAGTATTCTGTTCGTATTGCTCAAGGTCTCGCCATGGAAGAAGGTACTAAGGTTTGGTTGTAAGGTAAAGTTGAGCCCTAAATTTATTGAACCTTACCGTATTCTAAAGCGAGTGGGACCAGTTACTTATCAATTAGAGCTACCTCCAGAGTTGGATCGTATTCATGACGTATTCCACATCTTGATGTTGAGGCGTTACCGCTCTGATCCTACTCACGTTGTGCTTGTTGAGGAGATTGAGGTTGGCCAGAATTGACCTTTAAGGAGGAGTCAGTTCAGATTCTGGTTCGCGACATAAAGGTTCTAAGAAAGAAATCTATTCCACTAGTTAAATTTTTATGGCTTAATCATAGCACTGAGGAGGCCACGTGGGAGCCTGAGGATACGATGCGTCAGTAGTATCCTCATTTGTTTTGATTAGGAAAATTTCGAGGCTGAGATTTTTTTAGGGGGTAGAGTTGTAACGCCCTGAAATCTTTATTTTTGTTTTTGTGAACTTGTGACACAAATGTGTATCTGCTTCAGTTGTTAAGTGTTCTGGGTCTGTGTGAGAGGTTCCAAGTTTAAGCCATGGCTTGGGCAAATTTTAGTATTTTTATGAATAAAGCCTTAACCTTGCTTAAGGGGTTTAAGTTAAATTGTTGGTAAGTTTATATCAGAATAGGCTTACTGGTCATGTGGTTAAGTTGAGTGTTAGTGTGAAGGAGGTCTTGCATTCAAATCTTTGCATGGGCATTATTTTTCGCTCGTCCGTCCAAGAGAGTTTGAGATGGACTAAAAATCTGAGTAGTGGATTTAGTGGGGAGTTTGGTAAAGAGAATTAAGGGGAAAAGATTTGATGGTTATCAGTTTCTGTTCATAATTGCTTCTTTTTGACAAAAAAAATTCAATTTCCTCTATTCTCTCAAATTCCTTTGATGCCATTTCTTCTTCATCTTTTCTGAGTTTTTTGCATTTTTTCTTTCCTTTTCCTCTATTGCTGCCGAAACTTTCTTTGTTCTCCCTCAAATCCATCATTTTTCTTTGTTTTGAAACGTCGATAGCAATCGTGCGATACCGATAAGTTCCCTTTATTTTTCTGTAAAGAAATTCTTATCGATTGGTTATTAACGTGTTCCCCTACAAATTAATGGCGTAGGAGAAGGCTCTAATCAGTGAGTTCTGTATTTCTTGGCTTAACGGTGTGATCGGAGGTATTTTCATTGGTGGTAAGTCGAGTCACTATTTATTCTTGATTATGAAATTCGCTCGTAAATCCGCTAAACTAATGATGTGTATCTCGATTTTAGGTTTTGGAAGTGCTCGAGAGTGATTAGGCATAAAAAACGATACAGGTGTGTACCTGATTATGCAGAAAATGTGGTTTCGGTAAAAGCTAACAACCTTACTATCATCGACACACGGGTGTGTGGTAAGGCGTGTGGTAGGCCGTGTACCCTAACACGGCCATGTGATAGACGAGGCCAGGTCATGCGCGAAGGACACGGCCGTGTGCAACACACAGGCTGAACTGAATTGGGTCGTGTGGGCCACACGGGTAGTTCACATGGGTATGTGAGATTTTGGGCCAGGCCGTATGATCCACACGGGCGTGTGAGCCCACACGGGCAGGCCATAAGGGCTTGTGAGCTCATTTTTACTGGAATGTTTGCTAAGGTTGCACGGGTCGCCCAAGTCGACTGTGAACCTTCCTTAGGGTCAATAAGCACTACTTAGACCCCTATCTGAATGATACTGAATATGTGAAATTTGTACTGAGCATGTTATCTACCAACATGTATACTAAACTGTATGTGTATCTGATAAGACTTGTAATAGCATGACATATCATTGTATGTTACATTGTATTGGGTTGGGATTGATATTATTCAGAAGAAGTGTACTGAAAGGCCCTTAAGCCTAATATATTGGCAACTTAGCTGCAAATTACTGTATTGTGCCGTATCCAGTACTACCGGGAGTGTAGGGATGAGTGGGTTGATTTAATCCCCACATAGAGTGTAGGGTTGGACGGAGATGATTTGTAGAGGCTGGTTGGGTAGGACATTGTTATTGAATATTGATTGATTGATACTGATACTAAATTGGGCTAAGGCCAAACTACTACTGATACTGAAAAGGGCTTAGGCCCTTACTATTTTTGACTGTATGTTTGTTTTCTGCGGGATTACACACTGAGTTTACGTAAACTCACCCCTCTTTGTTTAATGTGCACAGGTAATCCCAAGACCTAGATGAGTCTTCCGGTGACCACAATTCCTGGACTTCATGGTTTTAATTTATTACTTTTGGTTTGGTTTTACTATTGGTTTATTTTGATGTAATATGCGGACTATTTGGGACTCTTGTTTAAACTTGGTTTATATTTTTTTTTGGATTTATAAACTGCTAGTCGTAGGAAATTTGGTTCTCAAAAAGTTAAAGTATTTTCTAAACTCACAATCACATAAGCTGTTTTTAGAAAAGCTTCCGCAACGAGTAATGTTTTAAAGCAAATGATTTAAATAAGTGAAACGATTTCTTTTAGAACTAACAAGAGATAAAGTAAGGTAATTGTAACAACCTTCCCCCTGTCCGTCGCCGGATTAGGGTTATGAGACACCACAGATCAAAATTACAATTTTAAACATTTATAAACAAATATACATATAGTTAAGTCAATCCTATTTATAATAAGTAAATAAAATTAATTTAAATAATTTGCAAGTCAAGATGAACATTAATTTAAACATTGCTTAAACAAGTCAAATAAACATTAACAACTTAGTCAAACATTTTACTAGCACTGTTGTAATCATATAATAACACACTAAACATTTAAATAATAACAATTCTATTATGTAACTTAAGTAAAAAAAAAAACTTAGTGAATGCACGTCTGCATACAAATATTTTATATATGTATATAAGTTTATGTTAATATCAATATATACTCAACATTTACTCCTTATTTATTTTAATCAACTAACCTATTCAACAAATTATATATGCATGACACATGCGTAAGTACTCTCCAAACAAATCAAAAAGAAATATAACAAATATTACTCAGCTTTATTCATATAACAGCCACAGCATAAGTGCTTTCATACTTTTACATGTAGGCTCAACTAACAAGGCATATCTAATTAAATTAACACTTGTCTTTTACTATAATAAAAAAATTATAATAAGTACATCTCATTGTTCCAAGCCATAAGGAATTACCGAATACACCTTATACATATATCTTACTCGTCATTTAACTAGTAAGTGATGAACTTGGTTCATTTTATAACTTTTATACTCTGAATAGCCGAGACATATAACACCTTATTAAACATTCTAGAACGTGAATATAACCTTAACATGAGTTTAATCCAAGACCACATAACAACACATCCTTTAACAACATGAGCAGCCACAATTAACATGAAAATATGTATATATAAGTTGGAATAATATTCATTCATAAACAACATTTCTAGCCACCATTTATCCGAATATACTTGCCAACTAAAGAGGTTATTACTATCAGTGCAAGTCATAATCGGAGTATTTCAACCAAGGTAACATACCAAATATATCGTAAACTTACCCATTTGTCCGGGCCAAATCATTCAAAATATATATCCTGCCCACAAATCAACTTCAACGCATATAATACGTATCACCAAAAGCATTCAACCATCGCACTTAATATTATTATCAAAATGAACACAGACCATAACTAAACATAACCGGTTTTAAGCAAGGTAGTTAAGCCATTTTCAGATGCCTAATATACATTCATTTCCAAAATAACTACCCCAAGACCCGCATATACATGCCATAATTTAAGTTTAGCTTAAAGGTACCAAAGCAGTAGACAGTGTGATGAACTTGCTGACAAATCCCGAGCTTGCAGTTGACTTTCAAAAATCTATAAAACAGAGTAACATAATACACAGAGTAAGCTAACGCAGCTTAGTAAATTATAAGCAAATAAACAACTCATTATCATAATTAACTTATATTAAATATACGAATTGCATTAACAACATTAACCACCTAAGCCGAATACATGTACAATCGTTTAATGGAATACAAATCAATTTCCAAATTTAATAATCGTAATATCCACACATCCATTTATTCTTTTATGCAACTTAAAAATCAACTATTAACATCTCATATATATATAATACTTAAGTAGCCGAATGAACAAATCTTATATACACATATTGAATAAACATTTCAATGTTACACAGATTAATCATTCACAAGCCGAATACACATATCATTATTCATGAATTTTTCATTTGTATTATACATAATTTATAGCTCATAACAATAATACTTTCTTACCTTATCTTAAATAGATATCAAATTAACTCATACCTGACCATTTAGCTCGTATTATGCAATCTGAACACAATTACTTTTACTCAATGAACCATTCGGAATCGGATAGGACACTCGGATAATCACATAAATCGTACAATGCCAACGTCCTAGACGTGGTCTTACATGTAACCACATATCGATGCCACTGTCCCAGACATGGTCTTACTCGTAAACACATATCGATATCACAAATCGATGCCATGGTCTTACTCGCACATATATATCGAAATCCTATGTCATGGCATATGTATCCTAACTATTCCTAAGGGTCATACAGAGCTTTCGGACGTCGTAACTTAGTCGAATCGAACTCGGAAGTGTAGTATCAACATTTAATCATATTCGGCCATAGTATATTTAGTTTCTATCATTTCATAACAGCATGTAAATATAACATTAAATTTCCAATAAATACGTCTATTTGCTTATAAACTTACCTCGGACAGTACAAAACGGAATCGGGCAGCTAGTCGACGATTTTTATTTTTCCTCGATCCAAATTTGATTTCTTTGGTTCTGGATCTAAATATATTCAAATTAAGCTCATTCAAACATATTTTCATTCAATTTAGTCCAAAAACACATAAATGGGTAAATTACCATTTTACCCCTAACATTCACAATTTTTACAATTTAGTCCTTAATGAATAAAATACAAAATATACAAAATTTATCACACCCAAGGTGGGCCGAATACCCCTAGTGTCCAAATAAGCTCATATTTTTCATCAATTTCACATTTTAGTCCCCCCACATTTTATTTTTTTGCAATTAAGTCCTAATTACTCAAAATCATCAGAAATTCCTTTACATAATATATCAACCCAATCCATATCTTTCATAATTCATCATCAAACAACAGAAATTACAAGCTCTCATCAATGGCTAAACTCAAAATATTCATCAAAATTAAAAATTAAAGCTTGGGTTTTGTAATACTCGAAGCAACGATCTAAAAAACGTAGAAATTATCAAAAACTGAGCTTAAACTTACCTTGAATTTGAGCTTAAAGGTCACGAACCCTAGATTTCTATTGTTTCTTTTTTTCTTCTGTTTAGTTTCGGCACTTAGGAAATAAAAGATGAATATGGTTTTCTTTTTTTTTTTTTATGATGTAATATGTTATAATATAACATGAATTTTATTTTATTTTCTATTTTAACCTTAATGAAATAATAGTAAAATTATATGACACATGCCCATTACCATTTAACTAACATGAAAATGGGCTATTTACCACATAAAGGTTCTCACTTAGAAAGCCATTAACAAACAAGTCCCTTTTAGAAATAACCACCTAATTTTCACTTTACATGATTAAGTCCTTTTATTTAATCGGACACCTAAACGACAAAATTAAATCACGAAATTTTCACAGACATAAATTCACACAGAATAAACATTGAAAATAATTAAAAAATATTTTTCTGACTTGGATTCATGGTCCCGAAACCACCATTCCGGTTAGGGTCTAAATCGGGCTGTTACAACTCTCCCCCTTTAGGAATTTTCGTCCTCGAAAATCTTACCGGTGAATAGGTTCAGATAACATTCTCTCATTGTATCCTCTGGCTCCCACGTTGCTTCCTCAACTCCATGCTTATGCCACAGCATTTTAAGTAACGAGATCTTCTTATTCCGTAACTCCTGAACCTCACGAATCAAAATGTGAATCGGTTCTTCTTCGTAAGTCATAGCAGGCTGAATTTCAATCTCAGATGGAGTAATCACATGTGAAGGATCAGATCGATACCTCTGAAGCATTGAAATGTGGAATACGTTGTGGATCCTTTCTAACTCAGGTGGCAACAATAGTCTGTAAGCAACTGGTCCGATACATTCTATCTCTTCATACGACCCAAAAAACCTCGGACTCAATTTGCCTTTACGACCGAATCTGAGCATTTTCTTCCATGGTGAAACTTTCTAGAAGACTTCATCTCCGATCTGAAACTCTATATCTTTACGTTTCAAGTCCGATATGATTTTTGACGATTTGATGCCGCTTTTAGACTCTCACGGATCACTTTTACTTTCTGTTCGGTTTCCATGATCAAGTCAACCTCGTGTATCTTATTTTCATTGAGCTCAGTCCAGTACAATGGTGTACGACATTTACGACCGTACAAAGCTTAATAAAGTGCCATTTTGATACTTGATTGGTAGCTGTTATTATACGCAAATTCAATCAGAGGTAAATATCATTCCCACGTACCTTTAAACTCGAGAATGCAACATCTCAACATATCCTCTAGCATTTGAATGATTCACTCAGACTGACCATCTATTTGCGGATGAAAAGCAGTACTGAAATGTAATTTCATACCTAGTGTATCTTGCAGTTTCTTCCAAAACCACGATGTAAACCTCGGATCTCTATCCGAAACAATAGATATAGGCACACCATGTAATCTTACAATCTGAGAAACATACAATTCAGCTAGCTTATCCAGTGAGTAGTCTGTACGTATCGAAACAAAATAAGCTGATTTAGTCAATCTATCAACAACAATTCAGATTGCATCTTTCTTGCTCAGTGTCAACGGTAAACCAGATACAAAATCCATCGTAATTCTATCCCATTTCCATTCAGGCATCATGATAGGCTGAAGTAATCCTGAAGGCACTTTATGCTTGGCTTTTACTTGTTGACAGATTAAGCATCTTGCAACAAAATCAGAAATATCTCGTTTCATACCATGCCGCCAGTAAAGCTGTTTCAGATCGTTATACATCTTTGTACTACGTGGGTGAATAGATAACCGGCTACTATGAGCTTCATTCAAAATCATCTAAATTAACTCTGAATTCCTCAAAACACATATTCGGTCCTTGAATCTCAAAAAGTCATCAGCATCAACTCTAAATTCTAATTTTGTATCCATCTCACACTGAGCTCGTTTTGTAATTAACTCATTATCGACCTTCTGGGCATCACAAATTTGTTGAATAAATAATGATCGTGCTTTTAATTTGGCTACTATAGAACCATCATCAGACATAGCCATATGCGCATTCATTGCATGCAAAGCAAACAGTGATTTTCGCTTAAAGCATCAGCAGCAACATTAGCCTTCCCTAGGTGGTAGTCAATCACAAGCTCGTAGTCTTTTAGTAATTCTAACCATCGATGTTGTCTCAAATTCAAATCTTTTTGATTCATCAAATATTTCAGGCTTTTATGGTCAGAATAAACATGACATTTCTCACCAAACAGATAGTGACGCCAAATTTTTAATGCAAACACGATGGCTGCCAATTCTAGGTTGTGTGTCGAATAGTTCTTTTCATAGGGCTTTAATTGTCTCGAGGCATAAGCTATAACCTTGCCTTCTTGCATCAAAACACAACCCAAACCATTCAAGAATGCATGACTATAAATAACAAATTCTTTACCCGATTTTGGCTGAACTAGTACTGGAGCTTCAATTAACAAGGCTTTCAACTGATCAAAGCTTTTCTGGCACTTCTCTATCCACTCGAATTTAATGTCTTTCTGCAATAGCTTTGTTATCGAGGCTGTAATCATAGAGACACCTTTCACAAACTGTCTATAATAACCAGTAAGTCTCAAAAAGCTTCGGACTTCAGAAACATTCTTCGGAGGTTTCTGATCAAGTATGGCTGAAATCTTGCACGGATCAACCCGAATACCTGATGCTGATACTACATGGTCCAGAAAACTGACTTCACTTAACCAGAACTCACATTTAGTAAATTTTGCATACAACTGCCTGTCTCGCAAAGTCTGCAATACAAGTCTCAAATGTTCAGCATGTTCAGCTTTATCACGAGAGTAGATTAAAATATCATCTATAAACACAACCACAAACCGGTCCAGGTACGTTTTGAAGATCTGATTCATTAAATCCATAAAAACTGTAGGTGCATTAGTGAGTCCGAATGGCATAACCAAAAACTCATAGGTCCGTACCTCTTTCTGAAAGCAGTCTTTGGCACATCAGAGTCTCTAACTCGTAACTGATAGTAGCCTGATCTCAAATCTATCGTTGAAAATACTGTAGCCCCTTTCAGTTGATCAAACAAATCGTCAATCCGCGACAATGGATACTTATTCTTTATAGTCGCCTTATTAAGCTGTTTGTAATCAATACACATTCTCATAGTTCCATCTTTCTTTTTCACAAACAACAAAGGTGCACCCTACGGGAGAAACTCGGTCGTGCGAAACCTCTATCTGTCAATTCTTGCAACTAAGCTTTCAATTCTTTTAATTCTGTAGGTGCCATTCTGTACGAGGCTATAAATATCGGAGTCATCCCAGGCATTAACTCAATACCAAACTCTACTTCCCGAATAGGTGGTAAACCCGGTAATTCTTCTAGAAACACATCCGGGTACTCACATATAATAGATACTGATTCAATGTTTCTTTCAGCAGCTTTACTATCGAGTACGTAGGTGAAATAAGCTTCACACCCTTTTCTCACATATTTCTGAGCTAGCATCGAAGAAATCACTACTAGTAAACCATACAAATCACTAGATTCATTCCGAATAACTTCATCATTCTGGCTACGTAAGTCAATGGTCTTTCTTTTGCAGTTCACAACAGCATCATGTAAAGTCCACCAATCCATGCCCAGAATTATGTCAAACTCATCAAACAGTAGTAACATCAAATTAGCCGGAAAGCATAGATTTCAAACCATCAAAGGGCAATTCTTACATAATTTATCAACCATGACACAACGGCCTAAGGGGTTTGACACTCTAATCACAAACTCAGTAGACTCAACAGGTAGAGTCTTGCTGAATACTAATGTTTCACACACATAAGAATGAGTAGAACCAGGATCAATCAATGCAATTACATTAGTATCATAAAGAGTGAATGTACCAGTAATGACATCTGGGGAGGAAGCCTTCTCTCGTGCATGTATAGCATAAGCTCTGGAAAGTGCACGAGCCTCAGATCTGTTTGTTGTATTTTTAGTCCCTCTCTAACCGCTACTTGCATTACCAGGATTTCTGGGTGGTCTATTTCGAGCTGTAGTGTTACTCGATCTCATATTCTGCACTGGATTCTCTTCAGATAACTGTGGGTAATCTCGAATGTAATGATCTGTCGATCCACATTTAAAACAAGCTCGATCATGCAGTTTGCAACTGCCAGGATGTCGTTTACCACAATGCTCATACTCAGGTAGATTAGATCTAATGTTACCCATACTGGCTACTAAGGTAGCTCTCGAGCTAGCAGGTGGTCTATTCTAATCCCGTCTGAAGTAACCTGAAGTGGCTCCAGAACGACTAAAATCATCTCGAGACTTCTTTGATGTTGACTGGTGATAAACGATAAATTATACATATTTTTACCTCATGCTTAGCTTAATTTCTGGATGAATTATCATTGAATTTGTGGAAATTAGTGTTCTTAATACTTCCATTTAATGTTTTATACTCAGGAGAGCACAAGGAAGAGAAAAGAACAAAAACAGGCTGAAAACAGAGAAAATGGGCCAAAGTGTAAAAACAACACGGCCCAAAGATTCAACATATGGCTGTGTCCCACGGCCGTGCCACATAAAGTCCAACACGGCCGTGCAACCATCAATAGGCCCACACACGGCCTCTTGTCGATCCACACGGGCGTGGCTCACGGGCGTGTACCTGTCGTGAGATAGTTCAATTTCACTTGGAAAAGGATACTTAGGGGCTAAGAAAGGCATTCCAAAACTCTATATAAAGACCCTAGGAGGCAACTTCAAGGGTGTGCTTATTTCCCGCTAAGGGAATACTTTTCCCTCCACAAGAGAGTGTCGTATTTATGCCAACATAGAGAGTGAAAGCAAGGGATTACTCCAAGGGAAGCCGATTGATTCATCCCAGAAGCCGAATTCTACATCAAGACAGAGGATCTCCCTTCAATCCTTCAGGGGTTTTTGGGTTCTTTATGTTTTGTTATCTTTATTCTTCTAAGATGATTTCTTTATTAACTATGAACTAAATCCCCCAAATACTTGAGGGGGATAAAACTTAAGACGAATCTTGTTATTATTTTATCTTGAGTTATATGATAAATACTTGAGTTGTTCTTAATTATGTGTTCTTAATTCTTGTTTTAATAATCCTAGGTATTAATTCAAGTATTGATGTACTTATTTAGAGAAGTAAAAGTCCCTGTTTAAGAGTAGATCTAGCATAATTAAGCGGAGTTGCATGCAACCCTAGACATAGGGCGACATAAATCTGCCGGATTAGGGTCAAACCTAATAAGGGGATCCATAGATCGAGTTAATGCAAGACTAGGGGTTTTAACTAGAAAGAGATTTCAGTTAATCAACCTAAGATTAGTTGTTCTTATCCTCGACGGAGGTATTAACATAAGTTAGCGATCTCTACGGATCAAGTCAAGTGAATAAATCATCTAGCTCAAGAATTGATAACAAGTGAAATCTAGGTGGATTCTCCCTTGAGTATTGCCCAATCAATTAGTCTTTCCCAAAGAGCTTTTCCCCGCTTTACTTTTTGTACATTCTTAGTTTAATTTTAGAATTAGTTTAAGTCTTCATAAGATCCCTTTTATTTTTAGGCTAGATAATAGAAAGGAAGTTAGTACTAGTACTTTTGGTTCCCTTGGGTACGATAACTCGATCTTGCCACTAAGCTATAGTACTGTTCGATAGGTGCGCTTGCCTCAAAATGGTGATAATAGTTAGTTTTTGGTTCGATCATTATTATAAATTTTATTACTTCATATCACGCATATCAACTGGACTGGCTTACTGAATGACCTCTTACGCGAGTCTCTAGCCTCAAAATCAGCCTTCTTTTTCTCTTTCCCGAGCTCTTCGACTTTGCAGGCTCGCTCAACAAGTACCACGAACTCTTTTATCTCAGGTATGCCAACTAACAGTTTGATATCTTCATTCAACCCATCTTCAAATCTTTTACACATTATGGCTTCTCTAGAAACACACTCTCAGGCATACCGGCTGAGTCTCACAAATTTTCGCTCATATTCTATCACTGTCATCGGACCCTATTTCAGCTTCAGAAATTCTTTACGCTTCTGATCAATAAATCTTTGACTAATATATTTCTTACGGAACTCAGTCTGAAAGAACTCCCAGGTCACTTGCTCTTTCGGAACTACTAATACTAGGGTATTCCACCAGTGATACGCCGTGTCTCGAAGCAAGGATATGGCATATTTTAAACATTCATTCGGAGCACAGGACAACTCATCAAACACGTGAATAGTATTATCAAGCCAAAGCTCAGCCGCTCAGCATCATCATAATCAGTAGCTTTAAATTCTTCGGCCCCATATTTTCTGACTTTATCAACAGGTGGCCTATCTAATCTCAACAGATCTCTCACTCAAGGTATAGCAGGCATCTGGAACGGATTAATCGGGGGTGGAGTTTGTTATGCAGCCAGGTTAGTCCGGATATACTGAGTAAACCAGTCATTCATCATTTGGAGAAAGGCTTGTCTAGCCTATCTTTCCTGGTTACTCGAAATAGGTCGAGAATCAACCGGCGATGTCCCTTGCGTAGGAGCAGGTGCTACGCTCTCGACATTATCAACTACAGCTCTGTCGGGATCCATTTACTATAAAAACAAAATTTCAAATGTCAAAAGTCATTACACTATCACTGTTTATAATTGGCATGTATAGCTAGACTCACACGCACTACGTTAGTCCTAGAACTGACTAAATCGTAGTTCTGATACCAATAAAATGTAACACCCTTCCCCCTATTCGTTGCTGGATTAGGGTTATGAGACACCACCAATCGAAATCACAATTTTAAACATTTATAAACAAATATACATATAGTTAAGTCAATCCTATTTATAATAAGTAAATAAAATTAATTTAAATAATTTGCGAGTCAAGATGAACATTAATTTAGACCTTGCTTAAACAAGTCAAATAAACATTAACAACTTAGTCAAACATTTTACTAGCACTGTTGTAATCATAGAATAACACACTAAACATTTAAATAATAACAATTCTATTATGTAACTTAAGTAAAAAAACTTAGTGAATGCACGTCTGCATACAAATATTTTATATATGTATATAAGTTCATGTTAATATCAATAAATACTCAACATGTACTCCCTATTTAATTTAATCAACTAACCTATTATACAAATTATATATGCAAGACACATGCGTATGTACTCTCCAAACAAACCAAAAAGAAATATAACAAATATTACTCAGCTTTATTCATATAACAGCCACAACGTAAGTGCTTTCATACTTTTACATGTAGGCTCAACTAACAAGGCATATCTAATTAAATTAACACTTGTCTTTTACTATAATAAACAAATTATAATAAGTACATATCATTATTCCAAGCCATAAGGAATTACCAAATACACCTTATACATATATCTAACTTGTCATTTAGCTAGTAAGTGATGAACTTGGTTCATTTTACAACTTTTATACTCTGAATAGCCGAGACACATAACACCTTATTAAACATTCTAGAACATGAATATAACCTTAACATGAGTTTAATCCAAGACCACATAACAACACATTCTTTAACAACATGAGCTGCCACAATTAACATGAAAATATGTATATATAATCTGAAATAATATTCATTCATAAACAACATTTCTAGCCACCATTTACCCGAAAATGCTTGCCAACTAAAGAGGTTATTACTATCAGTGCAAGTCATAACTGGAGTATTTCAACCAAGGTAACATACCAAATATATCGTAAACTTACCCATTTGTCCAGGCCAAATCATTCAAAATATATATCCTGCCCACAAATCAACTTCAACGCATACAATACGTATCACCAAAAGCATTCAACCATAGCACTTAATATTATTATCAAAATGAACACAGACCATAACTAAACATAACCGGTTTTAAGCAAGGTAGTTAAGCCATTTTCGTATGGCTAATATACATTCATTTCCAAAATAACTACCCCGAGACCCGCATATACATGCCATAATTTAAGTTTAGCTTAAAGGTACCAAAGCAGTAAATAGTGTGATGAACTTGCTGACAAATCCTCGAGCTTGGAGTTGACTTCCAAAAGTCTATAAAACAGAGTAACATAATACACAGAGTAAGCTAACGCAGCTTAGTAAATTATAAGCAAATAAACAACTCATTTTCATAATTAACTTATATTAAATATACGAATTGCATTAACAACATTAACCACCTAAGCCGAATACATGTACAATCATTTAATGGAATACAAATCAATTTCCAAATTTTCGTAATATCCACACATCCATTTATTCTTTTATGCAACTTAAAAATCAACTATTAACATCTCATATATATAATACTTAAGTAGCCAAATATACAAATCTTATATACACATATTGAATAAACATTTCAATGTTACACAGATTAATCATTCACAAGCCGAATACACGTATCATTATTCATGAATTCTTCATTTGCATTATACATAATTTATAGCTCATAACAATAATACTTTTTTACCTTATCTTAAATAGATATCAAATTAACTCATACCTGACCATTTAGCTCGTATTATGCAATCTGAACACAATTACTTTTTCCCAATGAACCATTCGGAATTGGATAGGACACTTGGATAATCACATAAATCATACAATGCCAACGTCCTAGACGTGGTCTTACATGTAACCACATATCGATGCCACTATCCCAGACATGGTCTTACTCGTAAACACATATCGATATCACAAATCGATGCCATGGTTTGACTCGCACATATATATCGAAATCCTATGTCATGGCATATGTATCCTAACTATTCCTAAGGTTCATACAGAGCTTTCGGACGTCGTAACTTAGTCAAATCAAACTCGGAAGTGTAGTGTCCACATTTAATCATATTCGACCATAGTATATTTAGTTTCTATCATTTCATAACAACATGTAAATATAACATTAAATTTCCAATAAATACATCTATTTGCTTATAAACTTACCTCGGACAGTACAAAACAGAATCGGTCAGCTAGTCGACGATTTTCGTTTTTCCCTGATCCAAATCCGATTTCTTTGGTTCTTGATCTAAACATATTCAAATTAAGCTCATTCAAACATATTTTCATTCAATTTAGTCCAAAAGCCCATAAATGGGAAAATTACCATTTTACCCCTAACATTTACAATTTTTACAATTTAGTCCCTAATGTATAAAATAGAAAATATACAAAATTTATCACACCCAAGGTGGGCCGAATACCCCTAGTGTCCAAATAAGCTCATATTTTTCATCAATTTCACATTTTAGTCCCCCCACATTTTATTTTTTTGCAATTAAGTCCTAATTACTCAAAATCATCATAAATTCCTTTACATAATATATCAACCCAATCCATATCTTCCATAATTCATCATTAAACAACAAAAATCACAAGCTCTCATCAATGGCTAAAATCAAAATATTCATCAAAATTAAAAATTAAAGCTTGGGTTTTGTAATACTCGACGCAACGATCTCAAAAACGTAGAAATTATAAAAAATCGAGCTTAGACTTACCTTGAATTTGAGCTTAAAGGTCACGAACCCTAGCTTTCTATTGTTTCTTTTTTTTCTTTTGTTTAGTTTCAGCACTTAGGAAATAAAAGATGAATATGGTTTTTTTTATGATATAATATGTTATAATATAACATTAATTTTATTTTATTTCCTATTTTAAACTTAATGAAATAATAGTAAAATTGTATGACACATGCCCATTACCGTCCAACTAACATGAAAGTGGGCTATTTGCCACATAAAGGTTCTCACTTAGAAAGCCATTAACAAACAAGTCCCTTTTAGAAATAACCACCTAATTTTCACTTTACGCGATTAAGTCTTTTTATTTAATCGGACACCTAAACGACAAAATTAAATCACGAAATTTTCACAGACATAAATTCACATAGAATAAACACTGAAAATAATTAAAAAATATTTTTCTGACTCGGACTCGTGGTCCCAAAACCACCGTTTCGGTTAGGGTCTAAATCGGGCTGTTACAGTAATAACATGGAAACGATTTTTATTGTAATAACTTAGTTATCAAACACACTATCATGTGACATCGCCAGATTCGGCCATAACGTCTAGGCCAGGTTTGGGGTGTTACAAAAAAATTCATTTATACTATAATTTTTACAATTTGAATTTATAAACCCATGAATTTTAGTTTATAATTTCCATAATTAGGCTACCGATTTGCTTTGTTGGTGCAACCAGTTCGATTGGTTTGATTGGTACAATTGGTTCAACCTGTCCGTTTGGTTCTATTAAATAAATCATTAAAAATTTATAAAAACAAAAATATTAAAAAATTAAAAATTGGTATAACCGATTAAACCAAAAAATTAATTGGTCCGCATCGATTCCCAGATCAATCGATCAAATGCCTTTCTACAAACTAGTACCCTGACCAATTCCTAACTTGACTGGTCGGTCCAATCCAGTTCAAATAAAAATGCCAGAAAATCTCCTAAATAATTAAATTAAAAAAATATTTTTAAGACTTAGACATAGTTGAAATCCAAATCTAAATTTGAATTATCCAAACAATGAATTTGGGGTAATTCAAAATCTTAAATTTCAAATATCTTAATTTTCAAACACAGAATTTAGAAATAATAAAATCATAAATCATAAATTTCAAAGCTAAAATTTTAAAATTGAAATCTAAATTCCAATTCTCAAATGCCACCTTATGAATTTTAATTATCTCATTGCACTCTTCTGATCCATTTTTTTGGTTGTTTAAGTGGTCATTCGATATCTCTACTAAGATATGATTAATCAATGCATTAGGTGAAACTTGATTCACACAAATATCTAGTACTCATGTAACTAAGCTTTGGTTCAGTTCCTCGTGCTGGAAGTTTTGGCCTATAAATGATATCCCTTTGGCTTGAAGGTTTTCGTTTTGTTGCATGATCATTCCTAAAATAATGTTCATGTTATTTTAGAGTGTTTAGACTTGCATGCTTTGATTCATTTTAGTTTCTTGGCTGGATAGAGTCTCCTTGTCTATCACAATTCTAGTGATTTTCTTCTTTATTTTATTAAAAAATTGTCAATTGTACTAATTAAATATTATTTTTAAATATTCAAATGAATAGCTTCGTTTTTAATAAAAAAATTAACGTATACGAAATTGATTTTATTATCAAATGAGTAAAATTTCACATTGGAATAATAATGCCGCATGTATTGGGGTTGAGAAAAAAATCAAAAGATAAGTGTAGTTGAAGCTGAGGGTCCCCTGCATTACATGTCTCTATTTATAGATAGTACATAATTTATGGAAGAACCCCTCGAAATAATTGCTACGTATGTAGTGTAACTATTATTTTTTATGTTCCAAATATGGGTTAAACAACTTAGTAGTATGTTGTAGCATACTCTCATTATATTTTGTTGACATACAAAAGTAGCAGGTGAGATGACGGTTCACACGGCGATGAGGCTGAGAGCTGTTAAAGGAGTGAGATGTATAATGCTTAAAGGTGAAGAGTTGAAGAGGAAGAAGAAGACCTTCCTATGGCTAAGGATGAAAACCTATAGATGAGAGTGACCTTCCTTTCCTCATGCCTTGGCATGTGAGCAATATATCTTTTCATTGTTGACCACTTAAAAAGTAAAATATCCCTCTAGATAGGCTATGATGCAATTGACAAGGACTTGGTACGGCCTCACATGTGATCCATGCAAAGAATAACCTTACACATGTCCTTGGCAAAACGGATTAAAGGAGCTTTACATGTTATGCATACATTTGTATTCGAGGCTTGTTGGTAATGTAACACCCCATACTCGACTTGATTATTGGATCCAAGTATGGAGCGTCACAAGTTAAAACCACTGAACTAACAAAAACATTTGTAAACCAAACATCTTAGCTTCGCGTATCTGAGTGATGTCTGCGTACTAAAACGATGTCCCAATGTATTGAAAAACATTTAATAAATTAAACGTGATTTAAAATAGTATTACGCCACTTATAGTTAAGGAATAAGAAAACATCATTTGGTGAAAGCCTTGTAAACATGCACAGGTTCGAATGAAATCATAAATAAGTTACCACTCTAGCAGAAGTTAAAAGTTCATTTCCAATTTACTAACATCATTGAAATAGTTTGGTATGTAGCCCAACAAAACTACATACGAAAACCCAGAAATACAAAACAACATTTTCAAATACAAATTCTATTTCAAGTTCAACCTGGCAGAATCTATCAAACATCCTAGTTCCCTAGTGATTTCATATTACACAAGACAAGAAAATGTCTCACAAATAGGCTGCAAGTCTGGTTGAATCCCTGCAATGATACATTGTCGCGTGTGAAATGATATGCGATTTGTGCAAGTATACACGTCGAATCAAGTAATAAAGTGATGAGTGAGTATCGTTCCCACGAGGATCGGATTGAGGCACAAATTTGGTCAAGTTATTTTAATAAAGTTGGGTTAATGCTATGGCAAAATGATTGAATGAAATGCTATAGCAAAACTAAGGTAAATATGCAATGATAAGTAATATATGGAATTAGTAAATAGCTGGGAACGCTATGGCAAAGGTGATAGTAGGAATGTAATGGAAAATACGAGAGTGATATGCAAATATTTTATAAATAAATAACTATTAAATATGTTGTGGCAAAGATACTTCGGTAAAGAATAAAGATATAGTGTCTATGATATTTATGTGGTAGGTTGGGATTATTCAGAACCAACCTTCATTGTTGATAATGCTATGGCAAAATCTTGATTAACATACTGTGCAAAAGAGTCCTAAAGTGGTCTGTCTCTTTTGGGGGCAAAACCTCAAGTTTCTGTCCCTGCTCATACAGGGTCTTACTACAGCAGCCTGTGTAATTCTTTCTGTATGACGCAAGTATCATTCGAATGCTTGCTCATGCCATCCGATGTTAGTTAAATTAATCTAAATTTTTTTGTATTAAATTAACTTAACAAGAATAATATACCATCGACTATTCCTAAGGATTGCACTTAAACAATTGAATGGGCAACAAGATAATCAGATTTATTCCATGAAAATTAAAAATAGTTAAGTGTCATCAAGATAATCCTAACCTGATAAGATTTAACTTACCGGTTGGGAAATAAAATTCCAAACCATCACCATCATTTACAACCAAATCAATTCGTAAGAGAACACGATGGAAATAATGGAAGAGCGTCAGGAGAACAGCTTCCGCTGGTCCACACTTTAGCAGCACAATATCCTGTGTTAGCCGAGAGGATGACTTCCTCTTTCAATTAAACCCTCTTACTCTTGCCTTAGGATCTTCTTGTCTTATTGTTCTCTCTCCCTTTGAGGTCTCCTTCATTGGCCTTTTATAACCAAGTGTACTAGGGTTTAGCCAACAACCCAAGATTATCTTTTCTCTTTTTAAATTCTTTTTGGTTTAAAAATCCCTTCCTTTTAGGTAGCTGGTTATGAGCTTATTATCTCATGATCTTTTTCCTCTTTTTAAATTCTTTTTCTCTAAGATAAATCCAATAGCCCAAGATTTATCTCCTCCTCTTTTTAGGTAGATTTATCTAGTACAAGTAGAGTTGGCTGAAACTGGTACGTGTTAACTATTGACTCGACCATTTCCCAGAATCGCGAATTGCCTCGGCATACAAGTCAGCAAACTGTCCACCTTTTGCCTTGGCAAACCTTCACTCGTTTATTTTTTATTCCTTATTCTGAACCTGCAAATCCACCAATCACAGCCTTTCCACAAGCAATTAAAAGTAATAAATAACATTTAAACACAGTCCAAACTCCTAATGTAATGATTAATGAAAAATACTAATGAAATGTCCTAAAGTGCAACTAAATGTACTTAAGTACAAGCTATTAGCTAGCTCTAAATGCATGAAATATAACTCTTTTCAAGAGTTATCACACCCGCTAACCTAATTTATTATTTGTCCTCAAGCAAAATATACATGCATGCATGAAAGCAAACATTTTGCCAGCACACAAACCAACTCATACTACCAAGCTATTTGAAGAACAACATATTACATCATTTCTCAGCAACCTTATTTTTCCTAAAACTCGTTCAAATGTCAAAGGTTTGCTCAACAAAGGCAATGTAAAAATTTCTCCCTAAAAACAAAATTTTCTAAGTACTCATGTATTCTTTCTTTCAGCCTATAACAAACATCTCCTAATTTACTTAGTTCATTTGTTACCTAGACATAAGTCACTTGCTTCAAGCTTATTCACAATATATTATTCACAATTGATTTTTCTTTCTCTTTTTTTTTTATGTTGTTTTTTTTTCTTTTTTAAAGTATTATTATTAAGGGATTTAGCATATCACAAAATTATTTTGACTTGACAATCACAATGGAGCATACACCGAATTGCCAAGTACTTAATTATGTCAAAATTTAAATCAACAGTCACTCATGAAGCGTAAGGCTTTTGACTAAAAAGACGAATGGAGCATACGACTACCTCCTTAGCTACTCAGCCCTTTGCTACAACAGAATGCCTCTAATTTTTATTTCCTTGAATACACACTCTTATTTAAACTCACCTTTCTAATCAACAGCACGATGGAGAAAACAAAGTGGTGTTGACTTACTTGGCAATTCTAAGCATTGGAGTGCTTACTGTCCTTTTATTTAAATAATGTTGTGGCAATATAACTAATGTTTGGATTGAAAAATCCCTAAGTTCATTAAAAGATACCTACTATATTCCAAAACAAAATTGAATATTAGGCCATCTCATTTTTAGGAATCAATTTTCAAGCAACCTAAGCTAAATTCACCAAACCCACTGTCACATATTCTAGGTATATCGAAAAATTTAAGCTCATCAGCGAACATAATAAGTAAAGATTGTACTTCTCACAGATAATCAATACTTTGATAGTTACATGACAGTGGCAAAACAAATTAACTATACTAAAATGAGCATATATACTAAATATAAAATGCAGCCTAGATGCACAATACACTTCAAACCTAAGGGATGAATTGTCCTCAATGCATGTACAAATATGTAACAAGAAACAAAAAAATAGATATGTACAAAAAATTTCATGGAAAAATAAATAAAATGCATGAGATAGGGAAAGAAAACTTCCCTTTCTTGGATTGAAGTGTAGGTACTTTATTCGGCCCTACGAGTGCATTTATGGGCACTGTGTTTATCAGTTTCCATGAATCTAGAAAAAAACTGCTCATTTATTCAAAAAAAAAAGTAAAAATGAAAACAACATGAAATAAAGACGAAACTAAAGTAAAGCAATTAAATAAATGAAAAATAAAATAAAATAAAAAAACTACTAACTCAAGCATTGTAGAGGTCAATAGATTTATTGTCTCGTTCCACATGAGCACGCCAGTAGTGCTTCAAGCGTTGTCCATTATCTTTAAATGTGACCCTCGTTTCGTGTCTTTGACATCAATAGCTCCCTGAGGATATATGTGAGCTAGCAAACAATATTCATAAAAACTGAAAGGTCTATTTTGCTCCAGCAAAGTGCACAAGGGTTTAGATATCTTCAAAAAATTCTTAATGAATCTTCTATAAAATGCTGCATGTCTGGAAACATGAAAATTTACACACTTTTTCATGCATTTTTTAAAAATTCAAATTCAAGTAGTTTTGGTAAAATTCTTATCGAAAAATATATAATAATTATAAAATAGTTAAATTGTACTTAAATTATGAAAATGTTGAATTTTACTTAATTTTATAATAAATTTTGATTAATTTTGATCATTTTCGATAGATTTGCGCAAAAGGCGAAAAATGGCTCGACAGACACTGCTAGAAGCGCAAAACCGAGAAGCAATTTTGAAGCATCAAGGTGAATTAATTTTTCAGCCTAAGACGGTCCAAATTATGTGTATTAATTCATAATATAATTAATTTTAATTTTGATTCAATTTAATTTGAGTTAAATAAATTATTATTAATTAATTATGAAAAGTGGCTTAGTTGAGCTGAACCAAGAAAACTGATCCAACCTAGCATTGGACAGCCCAAAACCATCCTACATGCTGACCCAATCAGCTTGCTTGGCTGATTATTTGGCTTGAAAAATGGCCCTTGAATACTCCTACAAATTGCATTCAAACTCCTCCACTATTTATGCCTTTTTAGATCTGCCCCTACCTTAAAATAGCATGTTCGAAATCATCAAACATGCCACATGTTTGGCCGGCCATGTGGGGAGCCTTTGGCTGATGATTTTGGCTATTTTTAGAAGCCTTCTCAACCTATAAATACCCCCTTTGCTGCTCACTTCAACATCATCTCAACCCTTCTCATCTCTTCACTTCTCTCTCTTCTTTCCCTTCCATTTTCCTTCATTTTCTTCCCCTATTCCCTTGCCAATTTTACCTCTTTAAAAAGAATCCTTCAACCTCCATTTGAAGCATCATTCAAGTGTTCATAGAAGCCTTGGTTCAACAAGAATTAGCAGAGATGAAGGAGTGGAGCAAATTAGTCAAGCCGCGGAGAAACACGGGAATTGAGTCTTGTTCCCTGTCCTTTTAATTTTGTTGTTGTTATGATGAACATGTCTATAAATATTTGTGATGTTGATATGTTTAGTTTAATTAATATGGATTAAATTTAGTTCGTGTTAGGTTGATTGCATTTCATCTGCTTAGTTTATTAAAGTTGTGTTTGTGTTGTTATAGGCCTCGGAAGATTTTTGATTAAGTAAAACCATGACTAAGTTATTCTTGCATTACAATTGTAAGGTAACTAATGAATTAGTTATTTAAATGGATTGAAATTGTAATTAATTGACACGATACTTAATCAGTGCATGTTTAATCATCTAAGGTAGCTAAGGGTTAAATTAGCAATGGTATCTAGAGATACATTAGCCTTGCATAACTTGTAAGATTATCGTGATTAAACTGTTTCAAGGTAGAAATACTTTGTTACTTCACATAATCTTTTATCTGCTTATGAGATTGAATTAATTATTTGAATTGGCCTATAGATATGTACAAGAGATTATTTTAATTTCATAAGTATGTTTGTGCATTAACACATTTTGTTATTAAAATTTGTTTAATTGGTTGAATTGACATAGAGATATAGTCAAGAGATAAATGGATTTTGGTAGGTGAGTATGTTCGTAAGTTAGCAAATTATCGAGTTGCTGTGAATTTATTCATAACAACATAAACATGAGTTTAATAATTCTAAGTTAAGAAATGTAATTGATCTAACACAATTATGTCATCTTGATTAAATCATCTTTTGAAATTGTGTATTGGAACTTTTATTTTATTTTTATTTATTTTACTTAGTTAAAAATCTTAGTTTTTAATCACCTCCTCAAATCAAAATATTTTTCTTCACCAAAGTGTTTTTAATTGCATTCGTAAATAATTCTTTTTACAGTCCCTGTAAGTACAATAACTCGACATTTACTTGTCAATTTATTACTTTTTGCAATTGTGTACACTTGCACATTTCCGTCGTTCCAATGTGCTAAAAAACTTATAATACCCTTAACACTGTTGGAAGGTTTTTTTTATAGAAGAGTGGTCTGATAGATCAAACTTCTCATTCGATCTAACCACAGACTGCTTAAGTTCCTCAAAACTTACTATATCACTTTGGTCAAGTGAGTTTTGTCAATATTAGAATTGCTGTGGCAAAATCTTGTGAATTCATCCATTGTTATTTCTGTCAATCCAATGGCATGACATTCTTTATTCTCATCAGCACATTTCATGGCATTAAATACATTAAATGTGATTTGCTGATCACTTATCCTCATGCTTAGTTCACCTTTTTACACATCAATTAAAGTTTTGCCTATAGCCAGAAAAGGTCTTCCAAGAATAATTGGCACATTTCGGTCAGCTTTAAATTCTAAAATGAGGAAATTCGTAGGAAAAATAAATTTATCTACTCTTACCAGCACGTTTGCAATTTTACCTTCCAGATGGGCATGGGATCGATTAGCCAGTTGCAACATAACCATAATAGGCCTTGCTTTCTTGATTTTCAGCTTCCTGAAAATAGACATAGGCATTAATTTATACTCGCTCCTAAATCACATAACACCTTACCAGCATAACGATTTCCAATTGAACAAGGGATAGTGAAACTCCTTGGGTCTTTTAACTTTGGAGGTAGTTTATTCATCAACATTGTTGTGCACCTTTCAGTGAGAGCAGTAGTCTCAAATTCTCCCAATTTGTATTTTTTCAACAATATGTCTTTAATGAATTTTATGTAGTTGGGCATTTGCTCAAATGCTTCGACTAGCGGTATGTTAATGTGAAGCTGTTTCAAAACATCCAAAAATCTTTTGAACTGGGCCTCTTGTTTACAATTATAGAATTGCTAAGGAAATGGTAGAGGTGGTCGTCCTTCAGGTTGTTGATATCGTTTTGCTGTGGCATTTCCACTAGCAAAGTGATCTGATTTTTCTATAGCAGGATGTTATTTTTCCTTTTCAATTGCAGTATGCTGTTCAGATGGTTCCGAATTCTTTTAAGACGGTTCTAAATTCTTTTCATGGTTGAATCTCGCATCCCCCTTTGCCGTTGAATTTTTGTTGGCAACATGATCTGATTTTGCCACAAAATTTTTCTGCGTTTGCTTTTCAGGTGATGTATGCTTTTCAGTAGGTTTCGAGATCTTTTCATGATCAAATCTTGTGTCCTCCTTTGCAATGGCATTTTTAACAACGTCATTCAACTGAGTCCTACTTCTGGGAGTGGTTGCCTTACAATGCTTCTTACCTCGAGACCTCAGATTCTCAGTATCACTTAGCAATGTTCCTTGTGGCCTTGATTTCAAAGTATTCACTATCTACCCCACTTGATTCTCAAGAGCTCAGAGAGATGTACCTAACTCTGGATTACATCATCTTTTTTAGCCATATATTCCTTTAATAAAGCTTCAATGGAAGTAGAAGATGATGCTTGACCATATTGAGTATTTTGCCATGAAATCAGTTGAACATAACTTGGCAGTGCATTGTTGACAGTCTGTTTTGTGGCATTGTTGAAATTTCTTACATCTTGATTACTACAACTAAAATTTGAATGCTGCCCCCACCTTGTATTGTAGGTGTTGGAATAGAGGTTATTATTCCAGTTGGAATTACCCATGTAGTACACTGACGCTGGGTTTGATGGACATTCGTGAAACATATGATTCTCTCTACAGTACACACATAATAGTTTAGCTGACTTTATTTCATGGATAACAGTGGGATTTTTCATTATTTTAATTATGTTAGCTAGAAAAGATGCTTGGGAAGTCAATGAAGTGATTGCATCAAGTTCCATGGTTCCAGCCACTCTTCTGCCAGTCCCAACTCTCGTGGTAGAATACTGATAACCATTACTGGCAATCTGTTATAAAATCTCATATGCTTCATTGTAAGATGTATCGAACAAATTACCATTGGCAGAAGTATCAACTACCATTCTCGTAAGCGCATTCAATCCATTATAAAATATCTCCATCTGAGTCCAATGGTGAAATCCATACATCAGGCACTTCTAAATTAACTCCTTAAATTGTTCCCAAGCATCATGTAATGTTTTATCCTCCAATTACTGAAAAGATGTGATGTCATTTCTAAGCTTGGCATTCATATTCAGGGGATTATATTGTAGCAAAAATCTCTAGCAAAGATCATTCCATGATGCCATTGTTCATGAAGGCAATGCATTCAGCCATGCTCTTACATGATCTCTAAAAGAATATGGGAATAGCTTAAGCCTTAGAGCGTCTTAAGGAACACCCTATTGTCTAAATTAGTCACAGACTTCTAGAAAAAAGTCTTAAATGTAGCATGGATCTTCAGTAGGTAGTCCACTGAACTATCATACTGTTTGCAACATTTGAAACATTACTGGTTTCAGTTTAAACTGCTGAGCCTGTATGGTTGGTCTAACTATCCCTAGATTCAAATCATCTAACATAACAATATGCTCTCAAATTGGCTTGTCTTGGTCATCTATCATGTGTCTAATCAGAGGATTAGCTTCTCAACCATCTGGATTTTTCTTAAGATCATGACCATTTAGATTGTCATTAGGAATAGGTTCATTCCTGTTTCTAGCCATATTTCTTAGTACTTTTCACTTTCTTCACAAAGTTCTATCAATCTCTAGATCGAAAAGGTATTTTGTGTTAGAAAGAATGCCTTTTCTTATGCATTGATGGAAAACCTATAAAAATTAAATTAATCTAAATTAAATAAAACTACTAAGTAAAATAACCAAACCAAATTTTACCAAATTGCCAATCCCCGGCAACGACGCCAAAAACTTGTCGCGTGTGAAATGATATGTGATTTGTGCAAGTATACACGTCGAATCAAGTAATAAAGTGATGAGTGGGTATCGTTCCCATGAGGATCGGATTGAGGCACAAAGTTGGTCAAGTTATTTTAATAAAGTCGTGTTAATGCTATGGCAAAATGATTGAATGAAATGTTATGACAAAACTAACGTAAACATGTAATGATGAGTAATATATGGAATTAGTAAATAATTGGAAATGCTATGGCAAGTAGGAATGTAATGGCAAATATGAGAGCGATATGCAAATATTTTGTAAATAAATAATTACTAAATATGTTGTGGCCAAGGTACTTCGACAAAGAATAAAGATATAGTGTCTACAATATTTATGCGGTAGTTTGGAATTATTCAGAATCAACCTTCCTTAATGATAATGCCATTGCAAAATCTTGATTAACTTACTATGTAGAAGAGTCTTAAAGTGGTCTATCTCTTTCGGGGAAAAAACCTCAAGTTCCTGTCCCTACTTATACAGGGTCTTACTATAGCAACCTGTGTAATTCTTTTTGTATAACGCAAGCATCATTTGAATGCTTGCTCATGCCATCCAATATTAGTTAAATTAATCTAACCTTTTTTCCGTATTAAATTAACTTAACAAGAATAATATGCCATCGGCTATTCTTAAGGATTGCACTTAAACAATTAAAAGGGCAACAAGATAATTAGATTTATTCCATGAAAATTAAAAACAGTTAAATATCATCAAAATAATCCAAACTCGATGAGATTTAACTTATCGGTTGGGAAATAAAATTCCAAACCATCACCATCGTTTACAACCAAATCAATTCACAAGAGAACACGATGGAAATAATCGAAGAACATGGAGAGAATAACTTCCACTAGTCAACGCTTCAACAACAAAGTGTGTTGTGTTAGCCAAGAGGATGACTTCTTCTTTCAATCGAACCTTCTTACTCTTGCCTTAGGGTTTTCCATTTTGTTGTTCTTTCTTCCCTTGAGGTCTCCTTCATTGGCCTTTTATAAGAAAGTATACTAAGGTTTAGCCAACAGTCCAAGATTATATTTTCTTTTTTTTTTTAAATTATTTTTGGTTTAAAAATCCCTTCCTTTTGGATAAGTGGTTATCAGCTCATTATCTCATGATCTTTTCCCTCTTTTTAAATCCTATTTTCTCTAAGATAAAACCAACAGTCCAAGATTTATCTCATCCTCTTTTTGGGAAGATTTATTTGGTACAAGTAGAGGTGGTTGAAACTGGTACGCATTGACTATTGATCGGTCATTTCCCAGAATCGCGAATTGCCATGGCAAACAAGTCGACAAACTATCCACCCTTTTGCCTCGACAAACCTTCACTCATTTATTTCTTGTTCCTCATCTTGCGCTTGCAAATCAACCAATTAGAGCCATTTCGTAAGTAATTATAACTAACAAATAACATTTAAACATAGTCAAAGCTTCTAATGCATTTATGAAGGAAAAATACAAATGGAATGTCTTAAAGTGCAACTAAATGTACTTAAGTACAGACACTTAGCTAGGTTTAAAGGCATGAAATATAACTGTTCAAGAGTTATCATACGTCCAACCTAAAAGCATGAAATTAATAAGAAAAGAAACTAAGTAAGTTCCTAAGAACTCAGTAAGTTCCAAGAAAATATAATCCCGCAATAGGGTTCAACAAACACCACTAGACTAAGATTTAGACCAACAAAATGGTACACCACTTTTGGCGGATACAATTCACCCTGTTTCTGAAGTATCTGCTGAAGGATAACCAGAAATATCCCCATGGAGGACACTATTCGCTATTGGAGACCCGTATATAATAGACCTAAGGCATAGCTACTCTAGTTGTATGCCGCCTTTGCTTTATGGCGATTAACATACGTGTTATGCTTCATGCAATGTGTACACTTTGTCTAACACAATATACATCTTTTTATCAGTATACTCCCTTCCTTGTGCTAGCTTCTAATACTTATTCTGAAAAACCAATATTCAAGTATCTTCATACTGCTTTTTAGAGACATTAGACCAATCACAACCTCCATACCTCCATCATTCCTCCTTGTAATTTGAACACATGAGTATTCTCCGTAAGGCTGTAATAGTCCGATTTAGACCCTATTCAGAACGGTGGTTTTGGGACCACGAATCCGAGTTAGAAAAATATTTTAAAATTATTTTTTGTGTTATTAATGTGTGAATTTATGTGTGAAAATTTTACTTGAAAATTTTACTATTTGGATGTCCAATTAATTAAAAAGGGCTTAATTGCGTAAGTTATAAAAGTTGCTAACTATTTATTGAAGTGTTAATTTGCTATTATCTTTATGAAGTGGGCTCCTTAAAATAAAATTAGACCCATGTTATGTGTGATGGGCGGTTTTGGCCATAATGTATAAGGTTTTTAAATTAAATTAACAAAGGTTAGTTTAGTAAAGAAACAAATTTATAACATATAATAAAAAAATAAAACCATATATATGATATGTTCATAAAAGCCGAAATAACAAAAGAAAAGAAAAAGAGAAAGCCAACAACATTCGGCCATGGTCTAAGCTTGATTCAAGGTTAGTTTTTGTTCGGTTTTTAATAATTTTTACGTTTTTGAGTTCGTTGCAGTAAAATGTACAAAGCCCATGCTTTAATTTTTTTATTTTGATGAATATTTTGAGTTATGCCATTGATGAATAATTGAGCTTTGTGATGTTATTTGATGAGTTATGAAAGATATGTTTTGGATTATTATGTTTTTTATTGGAATTTTTTATAAATTTGAGTAATTAGGGCTAAATTATAAAAATAATAAATTGAGGGACTAAAATGTGAAATAAATGAAATGTATGGACTTGTATGAACATGGGTAAGATTCGGCCTCAGCATGGTGTATGGAAATTTTGTATATTTTGTGTTTTATGCAATAGGGACTAAATTGAGAAAAGTGTAAAATGTTAGGGGCAAAATGGTATTTTTCCCATTTGTGTTTTTGGATTAAATTGAATAAAATTATGTTTTAATGAGTTTAATTTGAATATGTTTAGATCAAGAACCAAAGAAATTGGATTTGGATAGGGAAAAAACCAAAGTTGTCAAATAATCGTCCCGTTCCGATTATCGTCGTCCGATGTAAGTTTATAAGCAAATAGACGTTGTTAATTCTAAATAAATATGAGTTATATATGCTGGAATGAAATATGTGAAAATATATATGTGGTAGCCGAATGTGTATATGCTTGGGAAGCATGAATAGATGTGAATGTGATTTGTTGATATTTAGCACTGAGTGTGCAAGTATAAAATAGCTACGGCTATATGAATGGCACTAAGTGTGCAAAATTAAAACGATGGTGATTGAATAATGGGCACTAAGTGTGTGATACCTAGACCAATTTGGTTTAATACGAGGGCACTAAGTATACGACACCGAGACTAATTTGGTTTAATACGAGACAATTTGGTTTAATATGATGGCACTAAGTGTGTGATACTGAGACCAATTTGGTTTAATATGAGGGCACTAAGTGTGCAATTTCATTACAGCTTCGGCTAATTATTTAGCAGTAAGTGTGCGAATCCATTGAGTGATTAAACGTGATCGAACGAGTTAATACATCGAGTTTTAAAGTGGTAAATGTGATATATAAGTACATGATTGTACAGGTATGTACAGAACCTATGTGGTTGATGATATTGAGTTTAAACATATGTGATTGATATTAATAAATGTGAAACAGATGAAAGAGTGTGAGAATGAGGGATAAAATGAGTCGATTTGAAAAGATGATATGAATTAAACATGTTAAAATGTTAAATATATGTATATTTGAATGCAAATATATTCGGCGTAATGAAATTGTATGATATATAGATTGAAGTGTGAATTCTATATTTGTATCAAAGTTTATATGTACATTTAGCTATATGGTATTTAAATGTGAATTTATGTATAATGAAATGTTAATTTTATATATATATGCATATGTGAAAGTATACATATGGCCAAGTGAGGTATTTATGAGGTTGATTATGAAAGATAATAATACTAATGAATAAATATATATTCGGCCAAGATATAATTTGTGCATGGTTATATGTTGATATATGAATTTTGCAAGCTTAAAAAATGTTTATGTGAATATGATAGCATGATTTGCTTTTGTTTTATTGAACTATTAATATTATTGAATTGTTTATTTGCTTATGACTTACTAAGCTGTGATAGCTTACTGTGTATGTGTGTTTGGCTTTGTTTTATAGATTTCGAAGACTAGTTACGGACTCGGGGATCGTCAGCAAAGTCTATCACACTATCGACTGTTTTCGGTACTTTATAGGTTTGAATTTGAATTTATGGCATGTATAGGCTAGATTATATTTGATTAAGTTTAAAGTTGTGTATATATTAAGCCATGCAAAAATGGCTAAATATGTTGATTAAGTCTAAGCAATTTTGGTCATTGTACATATGCTTGATGTGCTTGGTATGTTTTGCTATGGTGGTTTGATATAATTTGATTTAAGTGAAATATGCAAGGCTGATAAATGAGTTTTATGTGATGGTTAATGTTTGTGAATATTTGGTCGTGTTTTAAACTCATTCTGAAGATAGGTTCCATGGTGATTATGCTTGTGATACTGGGTTTTACGATTCTGCTTTAATATTAAAATCAACTTAATAGAAAAGAGGTGATTTTGTGATATGATTTGTGTAATAAATAGTATTAAGATTCGGTTTAATATTAAAGTAGAGGATGAATGTATGCTTCAGCTAAATATGTTATTTAAATATATGCAAATCTTAGCTATGGTTTATATGTGTAGTATGTATTGATTATGGTTGAGGTTTAAGCATGTTTCGAAGGTAATGTACACTACATAAGTATATGACATATTTGATTTATGTTTGATGTTGTGATCATGAGTTGTAGGTAAATAATAAGGTACGATATTATATGCATTATAGACGAAATAATGGCTAAACTTGGTTTATGTGATGTAAGTATAAGTGATTGTTGTGCGGCAATGGTAATTGAATCATGAAATCATTTGTTTAATTTATATTGACTTCATGAGATATTTTAAATTGGTTTAAGTAATGAGTATGGTAATTGATCATTGATAAGTTAAAATGTATATTATAATTAATATTAAAGTATGTTTGGTCATAAGGAAATGTTACATAGATTGATGCTTATACGTATAAATATATGGGTGTTATAAGGAAATTTACTTGATCACATGGCTTTTAACTAATGTTGTATATTATGGGTAGTTATGGTTATGTATTTTATGTTTTAAATTTGTTAAATCTGATATATGGCTTGATGTTTAGTCTTGTGACTTTAATAAATGAGTTAGTATGCTTGGTTATTTAATTGAATTAATAATGTCGCAAATGGACTTGGTCATAAAGTTTTGTGACATGATTTTGGTTTAGTAAGTATATATGTGTGTATATATATATATTAAATAATTGAAAGGTGCAAATTTGGTTGTGGTTAATGCATATTCAACATTGATAGTTAATGATGCACATTTTATTCATTTTGCTAAGCTGTTAATGCCGTTTTGCTATTAGATATTAAGTCAATATTATATTTTATTTGGTTAATATGTGAGTGATATAAATTCTGTTGGATTTTGAAATTCATTTCAAACAGCAATATGTTATATATATATGTGTGTATATTTGAATATAACTTAAGTGAATATGTGAATGTATGAAAGTTGTGTCTTAGCCGGTAATACCTCGTAACCCCATTCTGACGACGGATACGGGTTAGGGGTGTTTCAAAGGCCGGGTATTCACTAGCCATGGTTTTCGCCAAAGTGCCATACTGGAGGTAAAACATAATATACTGTATCTTCTTTTCATCATCAGACGTAACAACACTCCAATACCTCCTTACACCATTCTGGATTCGGAGCTTGTGCACTAAGGAAGGATTATTTATACCAATGCACATGCAAGACTTCTGTTTCTAAATTACTGACTATAACCTTACATGCATCGACTCCTTACCATGTCCCTTATGAGACAAGTATCAGGACCAAAGATTTAAGTTACTTACCTAGATATACAACATGAAAGTTACTTATTAGAAACCTCCACTTTGAGCTTTCTACCAAACGGTTCTTTCCCTTTAGCACTAGGACCTTCTCCCATATCTTTGGCTAAAAAAAACAAATAACTTATTTAAATATGAGAACAAACAAAACTCAATGAAACAACATGAATCGGTAAGCATGCAAAAAGTTCATGGATGGAAGTTTTCTTCTATTTTAGTATTCAGATGAAAACCCTTTTGTACAGTTCTTACAACAACCCCTTTCTATCTAGTAAAACTTAAAGAAGGATTTAAGAATTTATCAGCAGCTGGCTTAAAGAAAGAAGCTTCAAGCTTAACAAACAACTCTTCTAGTAATGATGAAGAACACCTTTTGGTTTTCTTCAATGATAACATAGGCAAGCAGAGAAGATGAAAATGAAAATCTTCTCTCCTCTACTGGGTTGTCCTATTTATAGCTATCTCTAGCCCAAATCCCACTTAAGGTTAATCTCTAATTAGTAATCATGGACACACGTTTCCACTAATTAATCACATCCTACGAGGCTTCCTAGGTGTACTGGTTATTGACACGTTACCTCCACTTGTAACACCCCTAATCCATATCCATCGCCGGACTAAGGTTACGAGGCATTAACAATCATTACACATCAATATACAATCACATTATGTACACATATCATCCACCAACACATAATTGCCATACATAAACATAAATTCCCTTTAGAAGGTCTACAAGACCTTAAACATGCATAAGGAATGAGTCTGGACTAAACCGATAACATTTGAAACTTTTACGGAACTTATAAAAATTTTCCTTTAAAAAAGGGCAGACACCCGTCTAGCTGGGCCGTGTGTCCCACACGACCGTGCCCCACAACTCACCTTAGCCCGTGTACAACATTGACTAGGGTTACACTGTCACTAGACACGCCCGTGTGTCATCCTGAGTTGGCCACATGGTCACCAGACACGACTTGTGTCCAATCCGTGTGCCATACTGTCTAACTTAGCTACAAAATAGGGGTTACACGGTCGAGTCACATTGTAACCCCCCAAAAATATAGGGGTTGTGATTTTGCATGATTTGACATAAAATGCATGTTTGGCATGCTGGCTAGGCGATTTGGGTGTGTTTGGGAATGTTTGAGAAGCCTGGGTTCAAGCCTTGGCTTTGGTAAAATTTTTAGTTTTTGTTCTTAAAAGAACCTGGACACTGGCACATAGACCTTATAAATAATAGCGCATGTTTTATGTCAAAAAAAGCCTTGTGTCTTGGTGGTAAGTGGCGTGACTTGGCAACTGAGAGAACTGGGGTTCGAATCCCATGGCAGGCAAGGGATAATTATTTTGCTAAATGGGACGACAAGTGTTTGAAGTGGATTAGAACTCTGTTAAGTGAGAGTTTGAACTGGTCTTGAAGTAAGTTGTGGAGGATATCAAGGAGGGATAAGGGGAGGGAATTATGGAGAGAATCAATGATTTTGGAAGCTTGGAGAGTTGTAGCTGATTTGGAAGACTTGTGGGTGCAAATTTGGCTAGGGTCACCTTGTGTGCATTAGACAAGTTGGGGGAGCTTTTTGAGATATCTTTTTGTTGGTTGTGCCGAGTTTGGTCTAATGACAGTAGGGGAGTTGGTTTTGGGGAGTGTTTTTTGACTTTGGTTTTTGTATTTTTTTCTTTTTAAAAATTCTTGCTATTCCTTTTGGTTTGTGTTTGTGCTTTTATTCTTTGAGACCATATAGTGCAAGTGTGAGCATCGGGGCTTGTTTCTTTTCTCTTTTCCATCCTGAGGCTGATTACATTTTCTCTCTCTCCTTAATATTTTTCGTCAATAGTTTTCTCCTCTCTATTGTGCAACTATGATCGATTGTATCTTATCTCTTCTACTTCTCTTTTTCTTGGCCAAATACTGTTTCTTTTCCTCCTCACCATTTTTCACCTTTCGGTTTCTTTCATAATCTCTCTCTGCATTTCTTCTTTTGGTTCTTTCCCATAGCCAAACCTCCCTTGTCCTCTTTTGCATCTGTTTGTTTAAGCCGAACATTACTCTCCTCCTCTCTCGGCCTTTTCTTTCGGCTTTTTGATTTTGGATTCCCCAAAAAATTGTTCTGTTTTCCCTCTTGGTTCTTGGCTTGTGATGGTCTGTGTTAGCAACCAAACATAGTTCATCTACCATCCGTCTCTGTGCCGTTCTTTTGTATTTCTTTGTTGATTCAAGAAGTGATTCAACTATCGATAATGTTGTTTTCTTTCCTTATAACGACTTGAATCAAAAATTCTTTCTTTTCTTATTGTGGTATTTTCACTTTTGTTCTCTGTGTGCTATTCGGTTGATTCGCAAATTTCCTCGAGAAGTGAAGGAGCGCGGGTGTTATTCAAGCCGTCCAAGCCTTTCTCCTATTTTTCGCTTAAGGTAAATACATTACCTTTCTTTTTGGGCATAGGCCGAACATGCCTCTGTCTCTGTAAGGTAATATCTTTAGAGTTAAGTTACATCTTTAATCAATTCTATCTAACAAGGGCTAGCGTTGGTGCAGTTAGTTGTTAAGGTGCGTGTGATTATTTTTGGGCCAGCGATCTAGGAGGAATAAATCGCGTTTCTTTCTGTCAAGGTAGATGGTGATTATTGATTTGAGGTTTAAGTGCTGATGAACACTAATGTATTAAGAGACTGATTGAATGTTTGAATAAACGTAGGTTGGCGCTCAAGGGTTGTCGCCAGTTTTCATAATCAGGTGTGTAATCTCACCCATGTTTTACTGTGAATTCGCAAAAGCTGAAAAGCCAAAATGCCAAAACTTCAGCATTTGCGGTCTCACGAGCGAGCGATTACTCATGAGGTAAATCGAGCCCACCAATCATGGGCGACAGACTGTAGAGGCCTTCACAAGCGTTTTCGTGGGCTTGGGCCATTATGGGCCTAGTTGGGCTAAAATGGGCTGTGTGGGCCCAATGGGCTTATGGGCCCCACTCGGACAAATTCCACGGTGAGTGAAAATAATGGATTGGGCTATTAAATTCACATAGCCGTGACTGAATTTGGTCTAAGTGGGCCGCACGAGCGTGTGGGCCCAATTGGGCCAAATAATGAGCATTGAGCCCATTTACACTGTTATGACCACTTAGGTTATTTGAGTCATTCGAGATGACTGTAGACCTTTTGAAGGGTTTTTATTTGTATTGAGACCTCATAAATTGATAAATGACCAAAATATCCCTGAGGGGTAAATTATCGTTTTACCCCTAACTAACAAAATGACCGTTACACCCCTAGTGGTAGGTTGATTGATGATAATATGATATTTATATGACTGATACTGAGGGTGACATACTGCATACATGTAATATTTATGACACGTCATACTGCATGGGGTTGGGATATTGTTTCAGAGGAAGTACTGTAATGGTGGCTTTGCCATATACTAATACTGGTGGCCATGCCACGCTTACTGTTACTAGCAGCTTTGCTGCGTTACTGTTATTAGCAGAATCGCTGCGATATTGGTGTGCTAGCTGGGTGGGTCAATTTAATCCCACATAATGTGCTGGTTGGTACGGGTGGTGTGTTGGTTGGATTGGGATGGGTTGCATATCTGCATTATATTGATTCTGTATTGGGCTTAGGCCCACACTGTTACTGTATAGGGCTAAGGCCCAGACTATTTTGTTACTAAATAGGGCTTAGGGCCAGACTATTTCTGCATGCCCTATTCACTGTTTGACTGATAGGGCATTACACACTGAGTTTTCGCAAACTCACCCCTTTCTTTTAACTGTATAGGTAATCCCCAGCCTTAGGCGATTTGGAGCCGCTAGGGACTCGAAGGTGGCCACACGATCGTAGATGTTTTGCTTTTTGACTTTACTTATTGATTGGGTTTTGATTTCTTATTTGAAACTGCTAGACTAGGAAAAACAGATTTTTACAAAATAATAATTGTTTTCAAAGAAAAACACGCATTTTAAACTTCATGATTTTCAATTAGAAAAGCCTCCGCGGTTTTGATCAGTCTAAGAAATCAACGATAAAAAATATGGTAATCGTTTTTGCTAAGATGTTTTCAACTCATAATAACGCAATTTGCTGAATTTTTCTCAAGTAACAAAAACAAGATGGGTTTTACATTAAATTCGGATTTTCGCCAACAAGACTAAATTTTGGAAAGCTTTTTGACAGGATGATTTATTAAACACAAACACAAAAAATGTTTGAACATTAAATGAACTTTTACCGACAATTCCGTTTCCTTTATGACACTTTGATGTGACATGCCAGATTTGACCATGATGTCTGGGCCAGGTTTGGGGAGTTACACACACACCCGTGTGCTCGGGCTGTGTGGCACGAAATAGGCTTGGTTTAAGTCACATTTCTCACCCAATTTGTTATGTACCTACAATCATCAAATATGCAACATCTACAACTCAAAATCAGTTAATTTCATGCCCAAAACATACATCATTTTGACCAATTCATTATCAATTAATTCATTCACAAGATTCATGCTAAAACATACCATATCACAAATCATATCCATAGCAAAAACTTACATCATAACTCATTTATATACCATCTCAATTCATGACTACAACTTACCAAAATCACCATTTGGTTTATACCTAAAATGACCATTTCATAATAGGCCAAATATACACCATAAAACATATCAAATATGCATCATAAAACACATACCAAATCCAAGCATATTTACAACCTATTCAGTAGCCAAATCACTTGGCATAACATATGTACAACTCAAAATGTATTTGAAAATACCCCTAGCCTATACATGCCATACTTAGCTATTTACAACCACAAATGGTACCAAGTAAAGTTAGATAGTGCGGCAAAGATCCTCGATGATTCTTGAGCCTTTAGTAGCTTCTATAATCTATAAAATATGAATGAACACACCAAGTAAGCATTATAGCTTAGTAAGTCACAAGTAAGTAATTTACTATACAATTTCAATAATAAATTAACCCTTTACACAATTCAAAACCATGAATATATCATCACAAACCTTTGTTCATGCCTCATGACATGATTTACTCAATTCCATGAACTTTTATCTATGAATCACAAAAATTCATCTCATAATATCTCATATATCTATATGTACATTATACGTACCTATTCAATCTATACTAACCTTTTTTACTCATTGACAACCTTTGCTAGCTCGTTGAACCACTCGAAGTAGGAATCGGATACATGAACATTACAATCGATAAGTATCTATACCATGGACCGTAACCAAATCAAGGTAACTTATCCCGAAGCACCTATACCATGGCCTGTAGCCAAATCAAGGTATCTCATGCACCCGTAGTGCCAATATCATGGCCTGAAGCCAAATTTTATCCTAGTGACATGTCACTAACATTTCAAAACTAATTCTACAGTTCAACCGAGCTTTCTCTATATTGTTTCCTTTAATATCACATCCTTAACATTAATTTCACTATTTCTACCTCCTCTGAGGTTTCATTCATCATAATTCATTCTATATTAATGCAATCAACATCATTTATAACTAAATTACTACTTATGAACTTACCTCGAGTGTGATTTGTCGAAAAGAGTTGATTACTCGTCGACTTTTAATTTCCCGCGATCCAAGTTCAGGTTTCGCTTTTCTTGATCTATACATAGTAAAATTAACTCATTCAATCACACACTCAATCAATTCAATCTAAGGACACACAATTAGGGAATTTTGTAAATTAGCCCCCATATTTCCACATTAGGACAATTTAGTCCCTAATTCACAAAATCATCAAATTCACCAAATCTCATAACACATATTCCTAGCCGAATTTTCATGGTATTCAAATAAGCCCATATATCACATTTATTTCACAATTCAGTACTCCAAAATATCATTTTACTATTTAGCCCAAATTAACTAAATTCACCAAAAATCCAAAGACAAAAGATAATAATCTAACACATATCTTTCATTTATCACCAACTATCATCACAAAACTCACCATTTCATCAATGGTACATCTCAAAATCATACTCAAATTCTAAAATTAAGGCATGGGCTTAAGAGAACACGAAGCAACGATCACAAAAACGTAGAAATTATAAAAAACTTAGCTCAAAGCACTTACCAATTGAAGCTCAGAAATGCTGAACCCTAAATGAGTACAAAAGCGTTCTTTTTCTTATTCAAATTTGGCTAGATGATGATAATGGCCTTTATTTTGTGTTTTGTTTTATTTTAATTTACATTAATTAAACAATTACCATTTAGTCCATTATAATTAAAATTATAAAACATGTCCACTAAGGCCATTAATGTCCACTCAAGAATCTTATGGTCTAATTTCCACTTAAGGCCATTATAATTAGAGGCCATTTCAAATTTGGCACTAAATCAAATAGCAAGCAACCTTTATAATTTCTGCGATTTGGTCTTTTTTTGTAAATCATCACACAAATGATAAAATTAAATCACAAAAAAATTCAACAGATATCAATTCACGCTTGATAAATACTAAAAATAATATTTAAATATTTTCTGACTCAGATTTGTGGTCTCAAAACTACTATTCCAATTAGGGTTTAAACCAAATTAGTACAACTCTTCCCCATTTAGGGATTTTCGTCCCTGAAAATCTAACAGTTAGATAGATTCAGATATTGCTGCCTCATAACATCTTCAGGCTCCCACGTAGCCTCTTCAACACCGTGTTTATGCCACAACACTTTCACTAAAAAAAATTTCGTTTTTCTCAATTCTTTGACCTTACGAGCTAAAATTTGAATCAATTTTTCGCTATACGATAGATTAGACTGAATCTCAATTTCAGTAGGTAAAATCACGTGTGAAGGATCCGATCAGTATCTTCAAAGAATTGAAACATGAAATACATTATTAATCTTTTCTAGCTTAGGTGGCAACAACAGTCTATAAGCAACCAGCCCAATACGTTCTATAATCTCATGTGGTCCGATGAACCTCGGACTCAACTTGCCTTTTCGGCCAAATCGCAGTACTTTCTTCTACGATGACACTTTCAAAAATACCTTATCGCCAATCTCAAACTCAATATCTTTTTGTTTCAAATCTGCGAATGATTTCTGACGATCTGACACTGCTTTCAGACTTTCTTGAATCATTTTCACTTTCTGTTCAGTCTTTTTAATCAGATCGACCCCGTGAATCTTATTCTCACTGAGCTCAGTCTAATACAACGGTGTTCTACATTTACGACCTTAAATAACCTCATACGGTGCCATTTTCAAACTCGATTGAAAACTGTTATTATATACAAATTCAACCAATGGCAGGTATTGTTCCCATGTACCTTTAAACTCGAGAATGCAACATCTCAACATATCTTCGAGAACCTGAATGATCCGTTCAGGCTGACCATCTGTCTATGGATGGAAAGCTATACTAAAATGAAGTTTAGTATCTAGTGCATCTTGTAGTTTCTTCCAAAACTGCGATGTAAACCTTGAATCTCTATCCGAAACAATAGAAATAAGTACCCCGTGCAATTTCATCATTTGAGAAATTTACAGCTCAGCAGGTTTATCAAGTGAATAATCTGTGTGCATCGAAATAAAATGAGCTGATTTAGTCAATCTATCCACAAAAACCCATATTGCATCTTTCTTGCCCCATGTCAACGGAAAACCGGATACAAAATCCATCGCGACCGACCATTTTCATTCAGGTATCATAATCAGCTGAAGTAATCCAGAAGGTACCTGATGCTTGGCTTTTACTTGCTGATAGACTAAACACTTCGAAACAAAGTTAGAAATGTCTCGTATCATACCAAGCCCCCAATAAAACTGTTTCAGATCATTATACATTTTCGTACTACCCGGGTGAACTAATAACCGACTATTATGAGCTTTAGTTAAAATTATTCAAATCAAATCTGGATTCCTCGAAATACATATTCAATTTTTGAACCTCAGACAACCCTCAGCGTCAACTCAAAACTTTGAGTCATTATTCAAATCACATTGAGCCCTTTTTTTTAAAATTCATTATCAATTCTCCGAGCCTCGCAAATCTGTTGTATAAATAACGATTTTGCTTTTAACTCAACTATTATCGCACCAACATCAGACATAGCCATATGTACATTCATTGCGTGTAAAGCAAACAATAATTTTTAGCTTAAAGCATCAGCAACAACATTAGCTTTTCAATTACAAGCTCGTAATCTTTTAGCAGCTATAACCATCGTCTCTGTCTCAAATTCAGATATTTCTGAGTTATCAAATATTTTAAGCTTTTGTGATCAGAATAAAAGTGACATTTCTCACTGAACAAGTAATGACGCCAAATCTTTAATGCGAATACAATAGCTGCCAATTCTAAATCATGAGTCGGATAGTTCTTTTCGTGTGGCTTTAATTGTCTCGAGGCATAAGCTATGACTTTGCCTTCTAGCATCAAAACACAACCCAATCTATTCAAAGATGCATCACTATAGATAACAAATTCTTTACCCTATTTTGGCTAAACTAACACCGGAGCCTCTGTCAATAAAGCTTTTAGCTGATCAAAACTTTTCTGGTACTTTTCTGACCACTCGAACTTAACATCTTTCTATAGTAGCTTCGTTATTGGGGTTGCAATCATAGAGAAGCATTTTACGAACCGTCTATAACAACCAGCAAGTCCTAGAAAACTTAGGACTTTAGAAACATTTCTTGAAGGTTTCCAATCAAGTATAGCAGAAATCTTAGTCGGATCAACCCAAATACCAGATGCTGATACAACATGTCCCAGAAAACTGACTTCTCGTAACCAGAACTCATATTTACTAAATTTCGCATACAACTATTTATTACGCAAAGTTTGCAGCACTATTCTCAAATGTGCAGCATGCTTGGACTCATCACGTGAATAGATTAGTATATCATCTATAAGCACAACCACAAATTGATCCAAATATGGTTTGAAGATCCGATTCATTAAATCCATAAAAATAGCAGGTCCATTAGTGTCCGAAAGGCATAACCAGAAACTCATAGTGTCCATACCTCGTTCGGAAAGCAGTTTTAGGCACATCGGAGTCTTTAACTCACAACTGATAGTAGCCTGATCTTAAATCTATTTTTGAAAACACTGAAGCACCTTTCAACTGATCAAACAAATCGTCGATTCTGGGTAGAGGATATTTGTTCTTTATAGTAACTTTGTTCAACTAACGGTAATCTATACACATTCTCATCATGCCATCTTTCTTTTTCATGAACAGAATTAGAGCACTCCAATGTGATAAACTCGGTCTCGTGAATCCTCTATCTGTCAATTCTTGTAACTGAGACTTTAATTCTTTTAACTCTGCCAGTGCTATTCTATACGGAGCTATTGAAATCGGAGTTGTCCCTAGCATCAATTCAATGCCGAACTCGACTTCTCTAATCGAAGGCAATCCCGGAAGTTCTTCAGGAAACACATCAGGGAATTCACAAACAACAGGCATTGATTCAATTTTCTTGTCAGTCACTTTCAAATCTATCACATAAGCTAAGTAAGCTTCACAGCCCTTATTCACATATTTTTGAGCTTTCATTGCAGATATTACAGCAGGCAACCCATTCAAATCACTAGATTCAATCTGGACTATTTCATCATTCTTGCATCTCAAGTCTATAACTTTCTGTTTGCAATTCACAACAGCATCATGCAGGGTTAACCAATCCATACCCAGAATTATATCAAATTCATCGAAAGGTAATAGCATCAGATCAGCCAGAAAACAGATATCGCGAATTATTAACGGGTAATTCTTGCACACTTTATCAACTAAGACACTTTTGCCCAAAGGGTTTGATACTCTAATTATAAATTCAGTAGACTCAACAAGCAAAGCCTTACTGTGCACTAAATTCATACATATATAAGAATGCATTGATCCAGGATCTATCAATGCAATCACAAAAGTATCATAAAGAGTGAATGTACCCTTAATAACATCAGGAGACGTAGCTTCCTCTCGAGCTCGAATAGCGTAGGCTCTAGCAGGTACTCTAGCCTCATACCTCACAACTGTGTCTTTCGTAGCTCCTCGACTAGCACTTACATTCCCAGCACCCCTGGGTGGTCTCCCTCTAGTCACAATAGTATTCTGTCTTACATTCTGTGCCTTTTCTTGTTCTACCATCTCGAGACAATCTCGCTTAAAGTGATCTATCGATCCACACTTATAGCAAGCTATATTACTTTTATTCCAACATTTATCAAAATGTCGTCTCTCACACTATTGGCACTCGGGTTTATTATCCCGAACACTACCAACACTCGACACTGAAGTAGCTCGAGCTTTAGAACCAGAATATTGTTTTGCACGATCTCTGTTTGAAAATCCCATTGAAGCATTCGAACGAGCATATGAATCCCTGAATTTCTTCTAGGACGACTGTTTCTGTTTACTCATCGATCTCTTTCTCATCTCATTAGCCTCAGAATTGGCCTTCTTTTTTTCTTTACCAAGATCATCAACTTTACAAGCCCTCTCAACTAAAACAACGAATTCTTTCAACTCAAGAATCCCAACTAGAAGTTTGATATCTTTGTTTAGTCCCTCGACAAACCGTTGACACATAATTTCTTCGGTAGCAACATATTCCCGAGCATACTTGCTCAATTGTACAAATTCCCGTTCATATTCTGTCATTGTCATTTGACCCTATTTAAGCTCTAGAAATTCTTTATGTTTCTAATCGAGAAATCGTTGACTGATATACTTTTTCTGAAATTCTAATTAAAAGAATACCTAGGTGACTCGTTCTCTCAGAACCATGGATATCAAGGTTTTCCACCAATGGTAAGCATTATCCCGAAGCAAGGATACCACACATTTGATACATTTGATAAACTGTGAATTATACATGTTTTTACCTCATACTTAGCCTAAATTTTGGATGAATTATCATTGAATTTGTGGAAATTGGTGCTCCTAATCCTTTTATTTCATGTTTTATACTTAGGTGAGCATAAGGAAGAGAAAAGAGCAAGGAACGGGCCAAAAATAGGCAAATTAGACCCAATTCAATAATCAACACGGCCTGGAGATTCACCACACAACTATGCCACTTTAACAGGCTTGAGCACGGCCTGGGCCCCTAAACACATGGGCGTGGCACAAGGGCGTGTCCCTGTCGTGAGGAAGTTCAATTTCACTCGGAAAAGGGTACTTAGGGGCTAAGAAAGACATTCCAAAAATCTAAATAAAGCCCCTAGGAGGCAACTACAAGGGTGTGCTTTTCTCCCGCCAAGGAGACATTATTTTCCCGCCAAGACGGGGAGTTAAAGGTAGGGAATTACTCGAAGGGAAGCTGATTGATCCATCTCAGAAGCCAGAAGCTACAACAAGACAGAGGATCTCCCTTCAATCCTTTCAGGAGTTTTGGGTTTTCTTATGTTTTGTTATTTTATTTCTTCTGAGATGTTTTCTTTTATAATTATGAACTAAAACCCCAAATATCTAAGGGGGATGAAACCTAAGACAGATCTTGTTATTGTTATCTGAGCTGTGTGATAAATATTTAATTTGTTCTTAATTGTGTTTTTAACTCTTAAATGGATATGTCTGGGATATTGATTTAAGTCGAATGTACCTGTGTGGAGGAGCAAAAGTCCCTACATAGGAGTAGATCCAACACAATTAAACGAAGTTGATTGCAATTCTAGACATAGAACGACGAAAATCTGCCGGATTAGAGTCAAATCTAATATGGGGAGCCATAGATTGAGTTAACGCAAGACTAAGGGTTTTAACTAGAAATAGATTTCAGTTAATCAACCTAAGATTAGTTGTTCTTATACTCAACGGAGGTATTAACATAATTTAGGGATCTCTACGGATCAAATCAAATGAAAAAATCATCTGGTTCAGAGTTAGATAACAAGTGAAGTCGAGGTGGATTCCTCCTTAGGTATTGCTTTAATCAATCAGTTTTCCCAAAAAGCAATCTCTCTCTTTACTCCTTGCCGTTTCTTTTTAGTTTAGTTTAGATTAGTTAATTTAGAAACAAAACCCCTCTTTTATTTTTAGACTAGATAATAGAAAGAAAGTTATTACTAGTACTCATAGTTCCTTGGATTCGATATTTCGGTCTTGCCACTAACTATACTACTATTTGATAGATGCACTTGCCTTTTTATCATGATAATAGTTAGTTTCCAGGTACGATCAGACTTTATTACTTTATCATCATCACTCGAGATCACGATCAACATTCATCCAATGTGCAAGATAGTTCATCAAACACTATCGTCGTGTTTTCGAGCCAAAACTCAGCTTTTTCTGCGTCATCATCAACAGTGGCTCGGAACTCTTTGACCCTAAATTTTTTAATTTTGTCAACTGGTGGCTTACTCGATCTCAGCGGATCAATAACTTGACCAATAACAGAGGTTTGTTGAGTAACAGGTGGGGGTAGAGGTTGTTAGACAGCCGGATTCGTACGAACAAATTTCGTAAACCATTCATTCATCATCTGGAATAAGGCTTGCTTAGCCTCTCCCTCATGGCTACTTGTAGCAACTCCAGATTCAGGTGGCACTGCCCCTTAACCAGGAGCGAGTGCGTTACTTTGAACATTGTCAGCTACAGCTCTTTCAGGATCTATTTACTATACGGAAATACATTTCAGTTCTCAAGATTCATCACACTTCTCAATTCATAAATATGGCATGTATAGCTAGACTCAAACATGCTATGTTAGTCCTAGAATCGACAAAACTGTGGCTTTGATACCAACCAAATGTAATACCCCTAACCCGTATTCATTGCCAGACTAGGGTTACAAGGCATTACTGATAATTACATTCAATATACAATCACATTACGTACACATATCATCCACCAACACATAGTTGCCATACACAAACATAATGTCCCTTTAAAAGGTCTACAAGACCTTAAACTTGCATAAGGAATGAGTCGGGACTAAACCGATAACATTTGAAACTTTTACGGAACTTATAAAAATTTTCCTTTAAAACAGGGCACACGCCCGTATGGCTGGGCCGTGTGTCCCACACGATCGTGCCCCACGACTCACCTTAGCTCGTCTGCAACACTAACTAGGGTCACACAGTCAATAGACATGGTCGTGTGTCCAATCCATGTGCCATACTGGCTAACTTAGCTACAAAACAGGGTTACACGGTCGAGTCACATGCCCATGTGCTTAGGCTGTGTAGGCTTGGTTTAAGCCACATTTCTCACCCGATTTTTTATGTACCTACAATCATCAAATATGCAACACCTACAACTGAAAATCAGTCAATTTAATGCCCAAAACATACATCATTTTAACCAATCCATTATCAATCAATTCATTCACAAGATTCATGCTAAAACATACCATATCACAAACCATATCCATAGCAAAACACTTACATCATAACTCATTTATATACCATCTCAATTCATGACTAAAACTTATCAAAATCACCATTTGGTTTATACCCAAAATGACCATTTCATAATAGGCCAAATATGCACCATAAAACATATCAAATATGCATCATAAAACACATACCAAATCCAAGCATATTCACAACCTATTCATTAGCCAAATCACTTGGCATAACATATATACAACTCAAAATATATTCACAAATACCCCTAGCCTAAACATGCCATACTTAGCTATTTACAACCAAAAAAGGTACTAAGTAAAGTTATATAGTGCGACGAAGATCCTCGACGATTCCCGGGCCTTCAGTAGCTTCGATAATCTATAAAATAGGAACGAACACACCAAGTAAGCGTTATAGCTTAGTAAGTCACAAGTAAGTAATTCAATATACAATTTCAATAATAAATTAACCCTTTACACAATTCAAAACCATGAATATATCACCACAAACCTTGTTCATGCCTCATGACATGATTTACTCAATTCCATGAACTTTTATCTATGAATCACAAAAATTCATCTCATAATATCTCATATATCTATATGTACATTATATGTACATGTTCAATACGAACTAACCTTTTTTACTTATTTACAACATTTGCTAGCTCGTTGAAACACTCGAAGTAGGAACCGGATACATGAACATTACAATCGATAAGTACCTATACCTTGGCTCGTAGCCAACTCAAGGTAACTTATTTTGGAGAACCTATACCATGGCCCGTAGCCAAATCAATCTATTTATTGCACCTGTAGTGCCAATATCATGTCCCGAAGCCAAATTTTATCCTAGTGACATGTCACTAACATTTCAAAACTAATTCTACAACTCAACCGAGCTTTCTCTATATTGTTTCCTTTAATATCACATCCTTAACATCAATTTCACTATCCCTACCTCCTCCGAGGTTTCATTCATCACAATTCATTCTATATTGATGCAATCAACAACATTTATAACTAAATTACTACTTATGAACTTACATCGAGTGTGATTTGTCGAAAAAAGTCGATTACTTGTCGACTTTCAATTTCCCGCGATCCGAGTCCGGATTTCGCTTTTCTTGATTTATACATATTAAAATTAACTCATTCAATCACACACTCAATCAATTCAATCCAAGGACACACAATTAGGGCATTTTGCAAAGTAGCCCCCATATTTCCACATTAGGACAATTTAGTCCCTAATTCACAAAATCATCAAATTCACCAAATCTCATAACACATATGCCTAGCCAAATTTTCATGGTATTCAAATAAGCCCATATATCACATTTATTTTAAAATTTAGTGCTCCAAAATATCATTTTACAATTTAGCCCAAATTAACTAAATTCACCAAAAATCCAAAGATAAAAGATAATAATCTAACACATATCTTTCATTTATCACCAACTATCATCACAAAACTCACAATTTCATCAATGGCCTTTATTTTTTGTTTTGTTTGATTTTAATTATATTAATTAAATAATTACCATTTTGTCCATTATAATTAAACATATAAAACATGTCCACTAAGGCCATTAATGTCCATGCAAGAATCTTATGGTCTACTTTCCACTTAAGGCCATTATTATTAGAAGCCATTTCAAATTCGGCACTAAATCAAATAGCAAGCAACCTTTATAATTTCTGCTATTTAGTCCTTTTTCATAAATCATCACACAAATGATAAAATTAAATAAAAAAAAATTTCACGGATATCAATTCACACATGATAAACACTGAAAATAATATTTAAATATTTTTGGCTCGAATTTGTGGTCCCGAAACCACTGTTCCGAATAGGGTTTAAACCAGGCTATTACACCACTAAGATACTAGGTGAATTAGACGTGTCCTACTAAGCACTAAAATTTCCTTTGTAGCAGCACAAAACATGGGTGGCGGTCTTACCTATGGGATAGTTTACCAAATAAGAATCTCGCCAAAACAAGGAACTTGCCTACTACGAAATGAGATTCTATAAAGTCAGCAAAGCTCAATTAAATACTTCATTAGGAAATTTACTAATGTTAACACGTCTAAGTCTCGCGAATTAGGAGGTCTCACCTGTGCAATATCCCAGACAATATCTGTAACACCCCTAACCCATATCTATCGCCAGACTAGGGTTACGAGGTATTACCAAACATTCGAAACAATTTACGAACATTTCATCAACTTACAAAACATCGCCATCATATTACATTCAAACATCATCATTAGGTCCCTTTAACAGGTCTACGAAACCTTAAACATGCTTAGAGAAAAGGGTCGGGAGTAAATCGATAACATTTGAAACTTTACAAATCCTATAAAAATTTTGCTTTTAAAACAGGGCACACGCCCGTGTAGCTAGGCCGTGTACTTTTTCACGGCCGTGCTTTGCATCTCATCTTAGCCCGTGTGCAACACTGACTAGGGTCACACGGTCACTAGACACGCTCGTGTGTCCAACTCGTGTGTCATCCTGATTTGACCATACAGTCACCAGACACGCCCGTGTGTCCAGCCCATGTACTATACTGATTAACAAGCTATAAAATAGGGTCACACGGTCGAGACGCACGCCCGTGTGCTCAGACCGTGTGGCATGAAATTAGGCTTAGTTTAAGCCACATTTCCTACCCAATTCTCTTTTTACCTACAATCAAAATCCAAGCACTATAAAAACCACAATTTCAGCCAAATTCAATCACAAATTATTCACCATTCAAGTCAATTAAATACCAACTAATTTCATACTCATTATCCATACTAATTCATACCAAATTACAAGGTATAAACATAACAAAATACCTAATCCATAACACATCATGAACCATTCCATCTCATTTCCAAATTTTACCAAAGTCACAACGCAATTTATACCAAAATGACCATTTCCCGTTAGGCCATAACAACACTTTAAAACATATCAAAATTTGCCACACAAGTCATATACCAAAAACAAGTATAATCACATCCTTTAGTTAGCCATATCACATAGCATAACACATATTTACATCCTAAAACATATTCAACTACTTCTAGCCTATACATGCCACAAAACCAAATTTTAAAGCATTTATTTACCGAAGCAAAACCGAATAGTGTGATAAGGCCTCCAAAGACTTCCAACCCGAGCAAGTTTTCTAAAATCTATAAACATAGGAAAAACACACAGAGTAAGCCTCAAAAGCTTAGTAAGTCAATAGCAAATAAATCATATCATGAATATATAATTCCATTCGAATAATTCACATTTAGTTAACCACGTCTCGTTTTCATGTAGCATACACATCAACAATCACATTTATACTCACCTTTTATATTTACATTTCATTTCATTATCATGTATTTCACATCTGATCATGGGGATATATTTACCTTTCATTCTTGAATATCATAAATACATTATACATACCTGAATCTGATGTACCTTAAATATACCCGTTTATGTACCCATCTCGTACGAATCTCATACACCTTTCTGTACCATCTCGTACACATCTCATACACATTTCTGTACCATCTCGTACTCATATCATACACATTTCTATACTATCTCGTACACATATCATACACATTTTTGTACCATATCGTACATATATCATACACATTTCTATGCTATCTCAGACCCATATCATACGCATTTTGTACTATCTCGTACACATATCATGCACATTTTTGTACCATATCTTACACATATCATACACATTTCTTCTTCCATTTACCCGTTAAACCATACTAAATAGAATTCGATTACACAAAGATCTCATACGATAAGTACCTATACCATGGTCCGAAACCAAATCAAGGTAACTTATCTCTAGAGTACCTATACCATGGCCCGTAGCCAAATCTCCTATGAAGTGCCTATACCATGGCCTGAAGCCAAATCAAGGCATAAATCGCACCCGAAGTGCTAATATCATGGCTCGAAGCCACATCAAGATATAAATCGCACTCGAATCATTTCGAACTACCATCGAATTATTGTTAAATCATATTCGAACACTTCCATAATCTAATATTTACGATTTATACAATGTTATAGCTTATAAATACAACTTTAATAGAGTTCATTACACACGAACTTTCTCGAATTCATATTTTCAATCAAAACAATCTCGGAACGGACTTCTTAATTCTCAATTCATATCAACACTTACATATATACAATATATATTTATTCCCAACTCAATTCAGCATATATAAAGCATATACTTTTCAATTGAACAGCATTTATTTACTAACGACTTACCTCGTACGGACATGAATGCACTGAACGACTATTCGATAATTTTCGACTTTCTCCGATCCCAAATCCGATTTCTTCCTTTCTTGATCTAAATCAATATAGATTTGACTTATTTAATCAAATATTCAATCAAATTCATCCAAAAAAAACACATAAATGGGCTAATTACACTTTTTCCCCTAATATTTCACATTTTTTACAATTTAGTCCCTATTTCACAAAACACAAAATATTCAAAATTTCACTACACCCATGCTTGGCTGAATTTCACTAAGGTCCCTAGCAACCCATTTCTTTCATTTATTTCACATTTTGACCCCTCAATGTACAAATTTCTCGATTTAGTCCTTAATACACATTTTTCTCAAAAATCACTTAGTAAATCATAACAATCTAGCAACAAGGATTTATTTTTCATCATCAAACAAAAATTCATCAAGTTATCATCAATGGAAAAATAAAAAATCATCATCAAATCCAAGAATTAAAGCATGGGCTTGCTAGCACTCGAAGCAACGATTTCAAAAACATAAAAATTATCAAAAACTAAACAAAATCCATACCTTAATTGCATCTCCAAAGTGCCGAATCTAAAACAAAGGAATTAGCTTCTTTTTCTTTCTTTCATTCAGCCAAAAAGTTGATAATATAAAGCCATTTAATGTTTATCTTATTTTATCACATATTATTATAACATTTACAAAACTAACCTTTAAAAATTAATTAGAAAATCATATAATGGTTGGCCATTACCGTCAATCCCATTATCAAATGGCCAAATTGCAATATAAAGGCCCCATATTAAAAGAACAAAGCAATTATTATGCAATTTTTTTCATTTTATGCGATTAAGCCCATTTTCTAAATTTACCATCCAAATCGTAAAATTAATTTACGAAATTTTCACATATATCAAATAATATAATGTAAATACCAAAAATAATATTAAAATAATTTTACGACTTCAGATTTGTGGTTCTGAAACTACTATTCTGATTAGGGTCTAAACCGGGCTGTTACAATATCAGCTCACCAAAGGAGGGTGTGATAGGCAAGGTGTTGTCTACTTGCAAAGTCGTGGTTGGTGAGGTTGTGATTTGGTGAGGGGGATTATAAAGTGGCCTGCTCCTAGATGATTTACCTTCTTATTTGTTTCAAGTAAGATCACGTATGAATGGACTTGTTAAGTGTAGAAAACATAAAACTAAAAAGAATCTAATTTGACACAACGACTTATGGCAGATCAATTGCCTGAGCTCAATTAGTAATAGAGCCAAAAGTTGGTATTTTGGGTATACAAATTCTACATGGCATGACTTCATTTACAATTGTGGAATTTATAGCCCAATAAAGGGTAAATAGTATCATCTCATTGGTGTTAGAAGATTGATGAAAATATGCATATGTAAAACTTCTATCTCTGAATTACTGACTATAACCTTACATGCATTAACTCATTACCAGGTCCTTTTTGACAGAAGTATTAGGACCAAAAAATTAAGTTACTTACATGGATATACAATAGTAAAGTTTAACATAATAATGTAGATAACAGACTCAAGGTACAAAGGAACTCACCAAAAACCTCTACTCTGAGCTTTCTACACAACGGGCTCTTTCCCTTTAGCACTGGGACCTTCTCCTGTATATTTTGCTAAAACAATCAAATAACTTATTTAAATATGAGAATAAACAAAACTCAATGAAACAACATGAACCTTTAAGCATGCAAAAAGTTCTAGAATGGAAAGTTTCTTCCATTCCAGTATGCATATGAAAACCCTTCTGTACAGTTCTTACAACAACTCCTTTCTATCTGGTAAAACTTAAAGAAAGATTTAAGAATTTATCAACAGTCGGCTTAAAGAAAGAAGCTTCAATAACAAACAATTCCTCTGTTAACGATGAAGAACACCTCTTGGTTTTCTTCAATGATAACAAAGACAACCAGAGAAAATGAAAATGAAAATAAAAATCTTCTCTCCCCTATTGGGTTGTCCTATTTATAGCTATCTCTAGCCCAAATCCCACTCAGGGATAATCTCTAATCAGTAATCATGCACACACGTTTCCACTAATTAATCATATCATACGAGGCTCCCTAGGTGTTCTGGTTATTGACACGTTACCTCCACTAGGATGCTAGGTGACTTAGATGTGTCCTACTAACCAGTAGAATTACCTCTGTAGCAACACAAAACACGGGTGGTGGTCTTATTTGTGGGAGAGTCTGCCAAATAAGAATCTCACCAAAACAAGGAACTTGCTAACCGCGAAATTAGATTTCGCAAACTCGGTTAAGCTTAATTAAATACATCACTAGGAAATCCGCTAATGTTAACCCATCTAAATATCGTGAATTAGGCGGTTTTTTAACCCAGTATGATCTCCTAAACAACACCGGCTCGCCAAAGGAGGGTGTGATAGGTAAGTTGTTGTCTACTAGCAAAGTCATGATTGGCGAGGTTGTGAATTGGTGAGGGGGATTATAAAGTGGCCTGCTCCAAGATGATTTACCTTCTTATTTGTTGTGAGTAAGATAATGTGTGGATGGACTTGTTAAGTGTTAAAGGCATAAAACTAAAAAGAATCTAATTTGCCACAATGAATTGTGGCAGATCAATAGCCTATGCTCAATTAGTAATAGAGCCAAAAGTTGGTATATTGGGTATATTGCATGACTTCATTTACAATTGTGGAATTTATGGCCTAATAAAGGGTAAATAGTATCATTTCATTAGCGTTTGAAGATTAATGAAGAAGTAATATGGCCACGTGTTATTTTTTTAAGACTAATGATTTAATTAATATGTGTTAGTAATTGAGTTTTTGTAAAGGAAGATGTAATGGTTACAATAAAATAAAATAGGATCATATTGGCCAAATAGATTTAATCTAAAGAGATTAAAGATATCCTATTTGGGTAACACACATGTGACAAGGTCATTGGACAAACACTTAAGAAGTTATTTTAATAATTATTATAACACCCAAGACCCGACCTAGAAGTTACGACCAAATTTGGAGAAATTACATCGACTCACTTGGAAAACTAATATCAGTAAGTATTAAGCAAATACGACTTTCGCAAATAGTCATTAGAAAGAAATATTTTAGAAAGAAGACTTTTAGTTAGTTTAAAAAAACTAACTCTTAAAGGCAATGTAGAAAAACATTTTCTTCTTATTGCTTTCACAGAGAATCGAACACAAGACCAAAAGGAAAACAGAAGCTTAACCACTGAACCACTAGGCTCATCGTTGACATCAGTTGAACACAAATAACTTATAATCTAAATGTTCAAAAATAGGGTTTAGGAAAAATAACAAAAATTTAAGAAACAAGATTTGAATCTAAAACCTCGCACACATAAACACAACACTTAGCCACTGAACCAAATTAATTAACTTGTCATAATTTCACAACCTTAACTCAAACTTAGGACGTAACCACTATTGGTTCCACTAACTCAATTTCTTCTAACTCAGTTTTTAGGATGTTACAACTCTCCCCTCCTTAAAAGAATTTCATCCTTGAAATTCTCACGATCTCGCCAGTTGCTAAACCATAAAATCTGAAATATTCTCATTCATATTGATCACCATGCTATTGCTACGCAAGTTTTATTTCAATACAAATCCAAATACTGTTTCTAACAGATTTTCTACTCACTAACTTTTTACAAAAATATCACTAATGATTCTTCTACCCCAGATTCTCACATACACAATTGACAACATCATTTACCACAAACACATAGGTCCCAACAATTCTTATAAAGTAGGGCATAATTGAATCAAATTTAAAAAAAGCCTATATCATTGCCAGACATATCTCGACTTTCTCCACTTCTAGCCGTATGTCCCTATCTCTGATTTTGTTACCGAGCAAGAGCTCGTACCTGACTAAAAGGGTATCGTGAGCAACCCCTAACTCAATTCTCCGTGAACCCGTATCTGAGACACACTTCCATTTTCTTCCAACAATCGCCTGTGTGGCGCCTATCACAGTAATTGCAAATCGAAACTTGACCAATGTTTACAACTTCTTCAACCTGTTGAGTCCTGACTATTCTAGCTCGCTTTCTAGGTTATAGATTCAAATTATTAGTATCTAAACTCCTCTTTTTTATATGAGGTCATTCAATCATAGACTCTTGACCTACAGATCCAAATTGTGTCCCGTCGACCATTTGGAAATCCTCAAACACAGTGTCCCTAACTTCCTAGTTACCACCCTCAGATTCGAGCATTCTAACAAACTCACTAGTTTCCAAATTGGGCTCATTACCCCAAGAATAGGACTTGGCTCAAGTCACTCAGCTATTTATTATACTAATCTACAGTTTCTTAAATTTTACGAGTTAGCTTAAGTTTATTAAAATCCCAAGCCTAAAGTTCTAACAGAGGTCTTCAGTTAAGATAGAGTAATCCTGGTGCTATAGTTTTTGCTAAGATATCCAATATAGCTAAAGTAAGATACTTACAATATCAGCGTTAGAGTCTTGGATTCTCTTTTGACAAACTTGAAAATAATCAAAACCTAAACACACTTTTTTTTTTTATAAATCACAATTATCAAAGTCAATAAGAAATTCAATTTACTTAAAACACTTTTTAGAGAGATTTTTTAATCCAAAAATTATAGCCCAAGTTTCACAACCTGGCTCTGATAACACTAAATGTAACGCCCCAAACCCAGTTTAGAAGTTATAACCGAATCTGGAGAAATTACATCGACTCACCAGGAAAACTGATTTCAGTAAGTATTAAGCAAATATGAATTTCACAAACAGTCATTAGAAAGTTATTTGTTCACTTTCAGAAACCATTTAAAAAATTACTTAATATGCAGTGGAAAACCTTTTTTGAAGTTTTAGTTTTGAAAATCGAAATCTGTTTTGTCAACTTAAGTGATTTTACAGTCTCGTATTAGAAAATATCAAATTACTGACGAATCAAGCAAAACCTAAAATGAGTTCAGAAACAGATTAGAAACCCAAAAGAGCAAAACAAATAATTATGAAATTCACCATATTTACATTAAGTACAAAAACAATTCAAGCTCTCACATTTCGTTCGATCCTAAGTTAGAGGTTTACCTGAACAGACAAAGACAAAACAAAGGGGTGAGCTATGAAGCTTAGTGTATAACTAAACTCAAACAAAGATCAAACAAAACACCATATACAAATCAGAATAATGCAGAGAATTTTATAACGATCATATAACTAGAGTAGAACAAATCAAAGTGTCACAGAGATTTTCATAACGGTCGTATAACAAAACAGAGGATGCATGATTATGCCAATGCGATGTTTTTCGAAAAATCAAAATGTAGATTTATTAGAAAATATCCTACCCAAGATTTATTAGAAAATATCCCACCCTACTTTATTACACACCAAAATAGAGTTTTCCCAAAACTCATCCAACTAAATTACACTAATAGATAATTGTAGACAATTCCACTAGAATTACAGTTAAAACTGCCAGATTAGATATAAGTGGTCAAGCCACTATGTTATAACCAAGCTTCCAAAATAGATGTATGTGGTCGAGCCACTATAATTACAGACACGCGGCCAGATAGAATTGTGGATAAACCATCAGAAAATGCAGATCATTGAACTTCCAAAAAATTTCTTCTTTCACGTCATTTCGAATCCCATACAATGTGACATGGCATGCATATTCAAAATCAGAATTATAAGTATGTAGGATACGCTGTCATACAATAACAGAAACAAAAGGCATGGAAAACCACTCTTTACAGAACAGATTGATCAAATTTTAATGAATAATAACAGATTTGCCATGAAGTCATATTCATAGTTATATATCAGAATCAGTATCAAACACAACAACTTATTCATATATCACATGTTCAAAACCAGCAAAGTAACACAGAAATGAACCATCAAAATTAATAGAGCATAGATCTTACCTGAATAAATCACATACCTTAAACACGTCCCAAACAAAAGAACATTATACGTTAACAGATCAAACTTACATAGCTTATATCATATTAGATATATGTACAGATAATTGATTATTCATCAATATATCATCAAAAATAAGTTTTATAGCTTGTTTCAAACTCTACGTACCCCACAGAAGGCCTACATTTGATTCGAACGATGTTTATGGCTCTAGGGCACAATTTTAATTTTTCACCCACACGCCCGTGTAAATTCACACGGCCTACATTGCTGGATTGTGTGGCCCATATGGCTGGATTGTGTGGCCTACATAGCTTGGCACACTCCCACCTGGCTCAAGTCAAAGAGTTACATGGTCTAGACACACATCTACGTCATTCGCTCGTGTTACTAACAATCAAAACATTACCTCACACGACTTAGACAGGCGCATGTATGACCCATGTCAGAGAGTTACATGGCCTACCACACAGTCGTGTGGTGTCGACAGTCACAAATTTTAGTTTTTATCATTTGTAAAATTCTCAGTTTTCATTACACACCTGGTCCGATTTTGACGTAAAAGTAACAAATTCAATAACTAACATATTTAATACCAAATTTCCGTAAAAAACTTTCAACCCAAAAACCTTAAATCTAACTTCAGCGTTTACCCTCACTCGTATCCTAAAACACAAGTACTTAAATCAGTGGAGTATCTTAATATGCAACCCATTCTGTAATGCCCCAAATTTTGGGCCTAGAAGTTTTGAGTTTCTTTGTAGAGTCAGTGAGGTGGATGCACATATGTGTTTAGTTGAGCATCTAAGTAGTAGAATGGGCATTCTGGTCTGGTGGTGGAGAGAGTGTTAGTATAACTCAAGGTTCGGGGTTCGATTCTTTGAGTGTGCATTTTTGGAGAGCCTTTTTTATTTTGTTTTCTTTTTAGTTAATAATTATAATTATTTATGATTATTAAATTATTTGTTTAATGATTATTATTTTATTTTTGGATTCTCTCTAGACGTTTTCCTCTCCCTCTCTTGGCTTTTCTTTTTGCTCTTTTCCATTCGGCAAGGATGATCTTTGTCTGTGGTATTTGAAGAGCTTCGTTTTTAAGGTCATTGAGTCGGCAACTGAATGTTTCACTCACGAATCAGGTGTGGAATTCAACCTTGCCTATTCTACGTTTATTATTTTGCAAGTAATTACTTCGGTTTTTCGTAAGTATGCATTAACTATTGATTTTGGGTTTTAGACGCTGAAAGTAAGGGGATTACTCCCCCTTCTATTATATTTTTGATATTTCTAAGGTTGAGGACGATTTTGGTGGCTAAAATAATGATTTCGGAGCTGTTTAAAGGTGGTTTCATGACCTTCTCGATGGCCGCACGGGCGTGTATCGAGTCACACAGCCATGTCCTTTTGGAAATTAGGGTTCTGAGCGAATTTTAGATGCCACACGGCCTAGCGACACGGCCGTGTGGCTGATTTTGAGAAAATTTTGATTTTCACACGGTCGTGTCCTCTGAGCACACGGGTGTGTGTATTTCAGAATTAGGGATTCAAGGATTTGGAGTCATACGGCCGTGTGGCTGATTTGGGGATTTAGGGATTCCACATAGGCACTTGTTTCAGGATATACGGTCGTGTTTGGTGGGCACACAGGCGTGTGAGACCCTTACACGGACGTGTCCACCCTATAATCTTTTTAGCAATTGTACAGTGAGTTACATGGCCTGTTCACACGCCTTGTCCCTGCTCCACACGGGCATGTGCCCTGTCACATGGCCGTGTGCCTCTCTCTACATAGGCATTTTGACCCCTACAAGGCCTGGGTTGCTCCACACAGTCGGAGCACATGGGCGTGTGGCCTTATCTCGCATAATATTGGTTTTAGGTCAAATTTAAGTGTAATTGTGACTCTGTGCAATTCAACCCTTGGCTAAGCTTTAGTGAGGGTAATTACGACTCTGCTCTGTACGTTTCAACAAATTTCTAATTCTAATTGATTGAATGCGAGTGTCTGTCTCTGAATGATTGTTTGAAATTGGTATTCTGATTTGGTACATCTGTCTACATACATGCATTTGCATAAAGTTATTTTGGGTGGGGTTCTGAAGAGAAGGGAGACTAAATCTGAACTGAACTGGCAGTCTAACTGGTTATTGTTAGCCCTAATACCTAGAGGGTCGTGGGCAGCCCAATACCCTGAAGTAGTGGACTATTATTTCACCGGTATAGCGGTTTACCACATTACACTGTACCGCATGTACGATAGCTTCACTATGTAACATAACTATCTGATCTGGCAGTTCATACTGCATGTCTGTACCACGGTTTACCGCATGGCACTATACAGCTTATACGCCAGCTTTGCTACGTAGTACATGATTTTGCTTTTTAACTATTTTCTGTTAGCCCCAATAGCTAGAGGGTCGTGGGCAATCCCAATACCCTGAGGGTTGTGGACATTTCTGATGACCATCATTACCGGGAAACCCTGGATGACATCATATAGTGTGTAGGGTTAGATGGGCTTTTCGAAGTCCTATATGGTGTGATTGGTTGTATGAGTTTAATAGCTCTTATGTGGTGTGACCGGGTGATGGAGAGGTGTGTTGGCTGGATAGGTGGGTTTTATAGTTCAACTGCATTCATACGCATTTGTAGACTATTCTACGTGTCAGACTATCTGCTTGTACTGTTCGACTGAAAAGCACTTATGACTGTGTGAATTTTGTAGACTCTGATTGTAACTGTCCGACTGAATAGTTATTGTGACTGTGTGACTGATTGAGAATTATTATTACTATGACTGAATGGTATTTGTGACTATGTGTCTGAGTGTGCTATTAATATGCTCTAAATATTGCTATCTGTCGATACGTCTGTTAAGAATGTACCAACTGGTTCTGTATAGCTCTGTAAGTATGTTCCGTTTCTGAACTACTTTCTAGCTTTCTATTTTTTTATTCTGTAGATAGTCGATTTGATCTCACACTGGGCTCGTATAGCTCACCCCCTTCTCTGTTTTCCCTTTCAGGTACCTTTCTGAATTCTGACGCTGGACTTGGTACACGGAGGTCTCGGGCAACCTCAGCAGAAGTAATTTATCAGTTTTTATTTTCAGATTTTAATTACTGTATGGCTTTTGAACTGTAAGGCTTAATTATACTGTGGTATAATTTCCACTTTAAACTTTCATTTAGAAATTTTAAATTTTGGGTTTTGAGATGATCTTAACTATAATTTTTACCAACAAAATTTTAAGTAATTACATGTTTTGGCCCGTAAACATTTCAATGGTTTCGAAAATGAAAGTAAGATTGACTTGTTTTGTAAATTTCTCCTACGATCACTTTGGTGATCAATGTAGCATCTTGGATTCAGTCTAAACTTTTAGGCTAGGTTTGGGGTGTTACACATTCACGTAAGAAAGAGAACCAAGTGAACCCAAAAAAGTGAAATTGGAAAAAATAAGCATAAAAATTTAGTTTTGACAAATAACGAACGAGAGGAACATTAACAAAACATCGACAACAAAACTTACGCAATTAACCTTTTAGTTGAAAATGGCAAAATATGCAGTTTCCTTGACAGAACAACAGCAAAATTAATGGAAGGAAATAAAAAGGAAAAGAAGAAGAAAGTAACGGTAGAATGGTGGAAGAACAAAACATGAAAAGAAATATTTTAGAAAGAAGACTCTTAGTTAGTTTTAAAAAAATAAAAACTAACTCTCAAAGGCAACGTAAAAAAAAAAATTTGTTCTTATTACTTTCATAGAGACTTGAACACAAGACCAAAGGGTATTCAAAAGCTTAACCACTAAATCACTAGGCTCGTCATTGACATTAGTTGAACACAAATAACTTATAAACCAAATGTTTAGAAATAAAGGTTTAGGCACAATAATAAAAATTCAAGAAACAAGGTTTGAAGCCAGAACCTCTCACACACAAACACAACACTTAGCCATTAAACCAAATTAATTAAATTGTCATGATTTCACAACCTTAACTCAAACTTCGGACCACTCTTTGTTCCACTAACTCAATTTTTTTTCACCCGAGTTTTCAGATGTTACAATTATATATAATAGGGAGAGTTCAATCATGATACTTTTAATAAATTGACTCCATGACTAAAAATTATTTGAACCATAATTATATATCCTTCTATTAGTTCGATTTAGTCCTTGATGAAAATGAAGAATTAGAGAAATAGATCATATGTATCACTATTCATAGTGAATGCATTTTCTCGCTATGATCAAGAGATGACTTAGAGATTAAATTAATTTATTTGAATTCTTATTTAATTGATTGTAATTAAATAATTGAAGTTTGACATGAAAGTTAAATTAATTAGTAATAAAATTTTATTGAACAAGGCAATCAAATTTATTTACTTATAAATTCTAGTACAGTAAAGTCGTCATGATTTTAATGGAATTGAAATTGGATTGAGAAAATAATTAATTAATTAATATTTTGGGAATAGAAAATTGGTTTTGGAGTTGGTTTTAAAGACCAATGCGAAGTATATAATTGTACTTAATACATGAATGAGCACAATAGGTCCATCTAATACATCATGGGTGTCAAACCTTAGTCTTAGAAGTGGGTGGGACTACCTAGCATATGTAGTCCTAGTGGGACTATTTATTTTTATTAAAATATTATTATTTTGTTACCTCTTGTTCAACTAAAATTCTTTCAATTTTCATTACAAATAGAGACTATGGGCTAAGTCAAAAGATACCAAATTAAGCATCGTTACTCTACCGTTTTATAGTGAGATTTATTTTCTAATAAATTTTATTATACTAAAGAGTTCAGCTTTGGTTTCTAGCTCATATAGAGATACTAATCTTCCCTTGTAACATCCAATTTTTTCGTTTTAAGTTTGTAGAATTATGTTAAGGATGAGTTATTGACTTAATGGTTAAGAGACAATGTAACTAGTTAGAGAACTGAGTTTGATTCCCTTCCCTTACAAATTGTTTAATTTTGTTATTTTTGCTCCTATTCCCCTAGTTTTGTGACACCTAACCTAGGAAACCCTAGGTATATATGCTATTATTTCATTATTTTTTTTATCTTTTTCATTTGTTCTTGTTGTCCATCCCATCTCCCTCTTCCTTTCTTCTAAAAGTTTTCTTCCTTTTTTCCCTTGTACGTCCCAAAACACAATGATTTCACCATTGTTATGTCTCCCCCTTGCCTAATTCTTTTTGTTATTTTTTCAGGCACTTTGCTGATTATTTAAATCCCTAAATTAGTCTCTTTTTTGCCCCAAAACTCTCCTCTATTCTATCCAAATCAGCCTCTTTTTGCTATCCATTGCCGCCCCTCTCCTCCGCTCGTAGTGGTGTCGGTTAGTTCTTTTCTCATCTTGTTCTTTCCCTTTTGAGCTGATTTTTTCTATTATTTTTATAGCCAATTTAATGTTGTTTCCAGCCCAGAAAATGTTCCCCTTTTCTATTCAAAGACATCACTTTGTGCCGCCCAAGTCAGCCTCTTTCGCTATTGCTGCTTGTAGTATTGTCACCCTTGGAACATCATTATTTTTGCCACCCCTTAAAGCGGTAAGTTTTTTTACTTTTCTCTATTTATATCAGCCCTAAACATTCCAAATTGATAGGGTAAACAAATACATTCATCTGACGTCTCAGATCTAGTCATCAGGTAGTGTAAATGCAAATCTATGAGAGATCTTGCATCTCCTTGAATTCATTAATGGATGCTGCTTTGGTCGTACACTTTAAGGCCTTAATTTAATTTTTGATTAGTGATTTCTAAGTGTTATTTCAATCTTAGGTACTTATTTGAATATCCTAGATTAGTAGTGAAGTCAGATTTCGTTCGTGCCTTTATTTTGCATCAAATCAATATAAGTTAGCTTGTCGAATTGAATCTAAAAAATAGTTGGTGTAACACTGATTTGGCTGAACCCTTATAGGGTGTTTCAAGGTTGGTCTAACAATATTTTGATGCGTTAAGTTCTATAATTTGGTTTAAGGCATGTTTAAGGCTTGAGTGTTGAAGCACGGACTTTGCAAATAAGTAATGGGAACTTTCGAATTAAGGTTTGGGTCGTTCCATTTGTTAAATTGGTCTAAAAACTATACAAATGTGATAAAAAAAGAAATTTATCTATGGTTTTTGGTATGGCCAAATGGCCTAATTGCTAACAGATGAGGTACCGAGCAAGGTACACACTTCATTTGAAAGCCGATTATTAAAGGCCCTGTTAAGACCGATTGTGATGTGTATGAGTTATATGTGATGTTTGTCTTTCTGCTATAATTGGTTGATAGTATGTTTGGTATGAAAAATCTTTGATTGCTAGGTTTTGTTGAGAATGTATGTATTGTATGCCTGTATAGCATGCTTAATTATGAAACACTGATTGATGTGTGTGTTAGATGCCGTGTATGACATTGAGCGTGTATGTACTTAAAATTACATACCATATGTGAAATTGACTATATGAAAAGCATGTTTGCAATACATTATTATTGTAAAATGAAAACATAAAATTTGTTGCTAAAACACATGTTAAGCATGTTGTATTACTAAAACCCTAATGAAAAGCATGATATGTTCATTGATAGTATGACATATTGCATTTGCATAGAGTGGGTTTTGTGGTTAACAAGGGAGTTCTGTGGAGTACTAACGGCATTTAAAGTCTACATATTTAGTTAGTATACTGCACTTGGAGTACCGAGGAGATTGGGTGAGTTAATTGCATTACTAGCAGCTTATCTGCACCATTATTGGAAGTTTATCTGCATTATTATTATTGGTGGCTTGTACACATTACTAGCACCTTGGTTGCACCGTTATTGGTAGCTATTGGTGGTTTATCTATTGGAAAAATGGGTTTGGAAAATGCAGAGAAAAATAAATTTAGGGAAAAATCAAAGTTTTAAAAATTTTTCCCAAACAAGATCTTGGTCGGGATATCTGAAGTAAAGAAAACTTAATCGAAATTGTACCCTTTTGATTCGTCTAAGATAAGTGCTTCGACCGAGTTGTCATCTCCGCTATCCTCATGCTCACGTCTACCGAATGTGGGCTCACTTCGAATCAGAAAATTTTTCACAAAAATTACCAGTGGGGTAATTTTGCAATTTCTCTAAAATTTCTCTAGAAATTTTCTAGAATAATCTCTTTAGAGAATTCTCTCTACAACTTTCTCTTGAATTCAAGTGTGTGTAAATAATGACCGAATGCTCTCTTTATATAGGGAGATTTTAGAGAGTTCAGCTATGATTAAACTTAATCATTTTAATATCAAGTTAATATAATATTTATCAAGATAAATATTAAATCTTATTAAAATAATAGAAAGTTTATCTAAAAGATAAACATTAAATTTAATTTAATATTAAGATAATCACTTTAATATGAAATTAATAAAATACTATTAAGATAAATATTAAATTAAATTTAATATTAAACTATTAAAATAATATTATTTTTGGAATAATTAATCTGAAATTAAACTCTCTGGTATAGCCCTAGTAGGAGTGTAACTCTTCTACTGCTCAACCACTGACGACCAACCACCGCCGACCACCGGGATGCCACCATCGGCCGTTTTGGCTACTGCTGGTTCGGTCCCGGTCAACGACGACCCAATTGGTCTGGTCTAGACGTTGGTTGGACCGTCGACCTGGTTTCATATATTGGGTCCGGTTCAACCAGTTTTTGGGTCTTAGTCTTTATTTTGGGCTTCCAGGCCCAATTTATGATCTCATTTCTAATTTTCAAGTTCAATTATCCATTGGGGCAATCGTCTAACTTGAAAATTAACTTCCAAAAATATCATATTAATTTTAATTGATTTGATTAGTTTACTTTTACTTAATCAAAATTAATTTTTCCAAAAATCACTTAGATTTTCAAAATTAATTTTTCAAGAAAATTCTTTAATCAAATTCTCTAGTTGAACAATTCTCACTACCACCTAATTTAATTCCACATCGAATAAATTGACTTAATAAAAATTATTCCCAAAGTCATAGAATTTTCTTATGATTCAAATGCAGTTCAATCGAGCTTTTGTTGAGCTAGCAGAGGGACTAATCAAAAATATACAATTAGGCTCTAGTGATTGCAATTATGTCCAGACGTATCATTCTGATAATTCGCAATTGCTTAATCATAAAGTCAGTCCACAAGAAGTACCATGATTGGAAACTCCTTATTGTATACTCTTTACGAAAGTAATTCAACCAACTGCTTTGTCTAATAACCTTGTCATTTGTGTGTTACACTTATATGATATCCTTGATTCATTTGAGTTAAATTCGTTCACTCAATACAATCATGTTTTATCTCATTGTCATCATTGTGTCTTCTTAATGATTAATATGATCACTATCAACAAATGACTGTGATAAATTGCTTGTTTGAGAACAAGCAACACATACCACGTTCCATATTTATCAATCCACAGAATACCAATGAGAGGATATCATTAACTCTTTAATTAAGCTTTGAAGTCCACTATTGCTAGGAAAGCCATGCCATACACAATTCATATACCCAACATACCAGCTATAGGCTCGATCATCTTTAGAGCATAAGCCTCTACTTATATCAAAGCACATGAGTTGCATACGCATGGTCAGTGACTAACTTAGGATTTATGTAAATCATACCATGAATGTCATAAGTGAATTAATTTACAAATGGATTCAGAATTAATTCATCTTGGATCAAGTCTAATGTATTATTCTACTAATGACTACATCTATGTCTCTACTCGTGGAATCAAGTGCTCCGGTAGCCAAGGCTAGCCATATCCACAATTGGAATTGTATACGACATAATAATCCTTCTCAGTATTTGAATCAAATGCTCATTTTGATTCTTTTACGAGATTACAGACTCGTTTAGATTATCTTTTGAACTAAGTTGTTTTTCTCACAATGTAAACATTCTTTACAATGCCACTTATCTTCAGTTTGAACTTTAGACAATCAGTGAGCTAATATTTTATTGTCACAATTTCGCTGTGCATGCAAAATATAAAAGACATAATAGTGAAATGTGAATTTAACTTTATTTATTTATTTCTCGCTCAAATAAATAGAAAACAGTTACATGTTTACTATAATATAGGCACATTTCCCAACATTATCCACATCTGAGGAACTCGTGGTGTATAGCAGATGGTTGGGTAAGAACCTCTATCATCGTATCATACAAATGACATGTTCATATACTAATTAATTATGCCTTGTTCGACACGAATGATATGTCTTAATTGGTTATATAACTATTCATTATGGACTCACATTGAGCTTTCATGAGCTCACCCCCTTTAGTCTTAAACTTTTAGAGTAACCCTCATAATTAGGACTAGACCTAGCATACGGAGCATCAACTTTGACATCAGATTGATTTTACATTATTAATTTAATTAGAGTTTTATTTTTCCTTTGGTTTTGGTTTGTAATTGTCTTTAATTAGACTGTGGTTTGGTGATTTCTTTAACAGGGTTTTAAGCATGCATGGGATTTTGAAACTTAATAACCGGTAAATGCATGCTATTTGGCTTAAGAAAAAACTGTTGTTGATCATCAATTTTACTGCATTTCAAAGACTTGGTTTTTGAATAACAAAACATCAACTCAATTGATTAATCTTAAACTTCGCCAATCGTGTTTAAAAAAAGACAATACCAAAAGTTTTTCTAAATATCACTTTTTGTCAATAAAACAGATCCTAAATATAGACAACTTAATAAACAGATGTTTGTAATCTAACTCAAAACAATAGTTTTTCCTGAAATTAAATAGATTAGGGTTTTTAAGAGGTTAACGAGTTTGCTTAGCCTTTATTATGGCTAATGTAGCCTTCATGATTTAGTCATAATGTCTAGGCCAAGTTAGGGAGGTTACAACCCCACTAGAATATCAATTAAGTTTTTATTGTGTTAATCGGTTCATGAATTTGGAGCCTACATTCTAAGCAAGTTGAGGGTTCAAGAATAATAGAGAAAATCGTATTCATAGAAAGTCGAGGAATGACCTAGATGCCTAACCCAAAACACAAGTATTAAGTTGGTAAAGGGTTTATTGCTATGAATAACACAATGGCTCGGTTTTAGGGAAAAAATTAATTTTTTGTTGTGCAAAAATATCGATTGAAACTGAAATTTCCAACAGTTGGCATTAGAGCTAGGTTATGGTATGTTTATAGTGTAAACCAAATTACTAAAATTACTGCTTTCTCCCCCCTCTCTCTTTCTCTCTCTCTTTTGATTGATTAAATTGATGAGAAACGATATTCTTGCATTATATGTATGTTTTAAATTTATATATGTGAATGGATGTTTATTATTTTATAATTGTCATAAAGTAATTTTGCCAATAAAAAGTTATGGTTTCATTTAGACCGATTGCATTTAGGTTTTCAAATTTTTGGTTTATAATTAAATTAGAGGCTATCATCTCCATGCAGGTTGTCTTTTAAAAAAATATTTATGTAAAATTACAAATATGTGAGTAAGAAATGGACTACGAAATTTTTTAACCTTAAATTTTTTGATGAAACTTAGAAAAGAGTGGTAGACACAAACCTCAAAATTGAATAAAGATTGAACTACATATGATGTACTACCTAGAGCGCAACACCTGTAAGATGGTTGAGGCATCAAACCCCAGCCAGGCGGGCATATAAAGGACAATGCATGAGACTACCAAGGCATCTCGCCCTCGCATGCAAGTTGCTAGGCATCAACACAACTAAGGCATCGCACCACAACGATGTGTAAGAAAGTCGACTGAAGGCCAAATGTAACACCCCATACTTGGCCCGATCACCAAGCTCAAATACTAGGATGCTACACCTCCGTCACGCATCATTTACTTAACAAATAGTTCTATGCCTTTCATGCAGGTCGAAACTTACCCGACAAGGAATTTCGCTACCTTAGGGTGTTATAGTTATGGCCACTTTTCACCGGGGCTTCGGTTGCTGGCTCCCCTGTCATCAGGTCAACAACTTCCTTGACCTTCTGGCATTGGGTAGGTGTCAGCCCCCATACATGGTCTTACGACTTTCCGGAGACCTGTGTTTTTGGTAAACAGTTGCCCGGGCCTGGTCACTGCGACCCCCTTTGTGAGGAGGCACCCCTTCTCCAAAAGTTACGGGGCTATTTTGTCGAGTTCCTTAGAGAGAGTTGTCTCGCACCCCTAGGTATTCTCGACCTATCCACCTGTGTCAGTTTCAGGTACAGGTACCCTTTTGTTGAAGGTCGTTCGAGCTTTTCCTAGGAGTGTAGCATAGGTTACTTCAGTGCCATAGCGCCTGCTACTCGAACATTGGCTAGGGCATTTTCTTTACCCCTTCTTACCCTGAAAAATCTGGGGCACCTTGCGTCCTTGAACCGATAACCATCTTTTGGCTAAGCTAGCCTCCTCCGTCCCTCGGGACCAATAAGAGGTAGTACAGGAATATTCACCTGTTGTCTATCGACTACGCCTTTCGGCCTGATCTTAGGCCCTAACTCACCCTCCTTGGATGAACCTTACAGAGGAACCCTTGGGTTTTCGGGGCATTGGGTTCTCACCAATGTTTGCGTTACTCAAGCTGACACTCCCGTTTTCGCTTCGTCTACTCCCACTCACACGGGTACTTCCCCCTAAGGTGGAACGCTCCCTTATCGATGCATTTTTACATCCCACAGCTTCGGCAGATCGCTTAGCCCTATTCATCTTCAGCTCAAGCGCGCTCGATTAGTGAGCTATTACGCACTCTTTCAAGGGTGGCTGCTTCTAGGCAAACCTCCTGACTGTCCCTGCACCCCTACCTCCTTTATCACTGAGCAGTTATTTAGAGGCCTTAGCTGGTGATCCGAGCTGTTTCCCTCTTGACGATGAAGCTTATTTCCCACCGTCTCACTGGCTGACCACGACCTTTCTTATTTTGAGGTCATATCTAGTATTCAGAGTTTGCCTCGATTCGGTACCGCTCTCACGGCCCGCACCGAAACAGTACTTTACCTCTAGGTGTCCAATCAACTACTGCGCCTCAATGCATTTCGAAGAGAACCAGCTAGCTCTGGGTTCGAGTGGCATTTCACCTCTAACCATAACTCATCCACTGATTCTTCAACATCAGTCAGTTCGGACCTCCACTTAGTTTCACCCAAGCTTCATCCTAGTCATAGATAGATCACCCAGGTTCGGGTCCATAAACAGTGACAATTGCCCTATGAAGACTCACTTTCACTACGGCTCCGATGGGTTCCCTTAACCAAGCCACTGCCTATGAGTCGCCGGCTTATTCTTCAATAGGCATGCGGTCAGAGCCCTGGGCTCCTCCCACTGGTTGGGAGCTTACGGTTTCATGTTTTATTTCACTCCTCGACGGGGGTTCTTTTCACCCTTCCCTCACGGTACTACTTCGCTATCGGTTACCCAAGAGTATTTAGCCTTGCAAGGTGGTCCTTGCTAATTCACACGGGATTCTACGTGCCCCATGCTACCCGAGTCAATGTTCTAATGCCTACACTGGATATGGACCAAACTGTCTCACGACATTCTGAACCCAGCTCACGTACCGCTTTAATGGGCGAACAGCCCAACCCGTCGAACATACTACAGCCCCAGGTGGTAAAGATCCGACATCGAGGTGCCAAAAAATGTGAGCTATTGGGGAAGATCCGCCTGTTATCCATAGAGTAACTTTTATCCGTTGAGCGACGGCCTTTCCACTCAGCACCATCGGATCATTAAGGCTGACTTTCGTCACTGCTTGACGGGTGGGTCTGCAGTCAAGCTCCCTTCTGCCTTTGCACTCGATGGCCAGTCTCCGTCCGGCCCGAGGAAACCTTTGCACACCTCTGTTACCTTTTGGGAGGCCTACGCCCCATAGAAACTGTCCACCTAAGACTGTCCCTTGGCCTGTAGGTCCTAACACAAGGTTAGAGTTCTAGCTCTTCCAGACTGATGGCTCGTGCCCCCTAGAAGGAGGCATTCTTCGCCTTCCACGTAAGCTATGCAGGAAAAGCCCAAAGCTAATCCCAGGGAACAATGAAACTTCATAGGGTTTTTCTGTCCAGGTGCGGATAGTCCGCATCTTCACAGACATGTCTATTTCACCGAGCCTCTCTTCGAGACAGTGCCCAAATCGTTACACCTTTTGTGCGGGTTGGAACTTACCCGACAAGGAATTTCGCTACCTTAAGACCATTATAGTTACGATTGCCGTTCACCGAGGCTTTGGTCGCCGGCTCCCCTGTCATCAGGTCACCAACTTCCTTGATCTTTCGACACTAGGCAGGCGTCAGCCCTCATACATGGTCTTACGACTTTGCGGAGACTTGTGTTTTTGGTAAACAGTCATCCGGGCCTAGTCACTACAACCCTCTTTGTGAGGAGGCACCTCTTCTTTCGAAGTTACGGGGCTATTTTACCGAGTTCCTTAGAGAGAGTTATCTCGTGCCCCTAGGTATTCTCTACCTACCCACCTGTGTCGGTTTCAGGTATAGGTACCCTTTTGTTGAAGGTCGTTCAAGCTTTTCCTGAGAGTATAGCATAGGTTACTTCAGCACCGTAGCGCCTGGTACTCGAACATTGGCTGGGGGCATTTTTTCTACCCCTTCTTACCCTTAAAAAGATGCGTAATAATGGGTACAAGTAACCAATCATCATCTTTATTCAATCATACATATGAGTTGTAGTCATTCAATCACTTATTGTTAAAACATGCCATACATACACTAAGGGTGTTAAAAACATTAATCAAACTTACAAATGGGCCAATTGCAAAATTTCCAAAACTGTTACGTAGGTATCGATATTGTCTCAGGGGTATCGATATTTTCTTTAAGTGGTATCGATACCACATGGAAAATAGATACCAAACTAGCATTATGTTTCTCACCAAATATCAAACATCGAAAAATATTGGTACCTTCCGCAAGTTATCAATAAACTTACCCTAAGTATTGATACTCGGGCCAAAGTATATATTCCAATTCAATATTTTGTTTCCCTGCACCTTCAAAAATGCAAAGGTATTGTTTTTAAAAATCAAATATCGATACCTCTGTTCCAAACTATGAAATCTCAGCATACTTCAACATTAAAACCATTCAAACTTAATCTCAAATGACATGCTTCATTCACTTAGTTAAAGAAATATCAAAATATCCGAAATAGCAATCCCAATATCATATTCAAGTTCACATACTTCCAAACATGAATAGCATGCAAAAAACCCAAAAATTGACTTAGTAAAACCGATATAAAATCTACCACATTGCCTTAATCTCCCATATCAAAATAACCATTAACACCTATTATAGTGACCAAAGAATGGCTTGAATCAATCCCTTGAAGGCCACACAGCTCACACCGAAAACACAACTACTCTACAAAGGTTAAAATGGAGTGGGTGAAGTTAACAAGCTCAGTGAAAGCTCAGAACAACCACTACGTAAACAAGTCATTATGCATCAACTAAACAGGCATATCTTATATTCATAACATATTTAACTCTAATAGCATATTTCACACATTTAACCAGATGATTAATTAACCATATATCAGAGCACAAATAAACCATATTTAGCCATATTCAATCATATTATAAGATATTTTGCCTCTTGAGGTTACAAAACATAATATGGACTCTATTACCACATGTCGGATACACGGGTCTTTAACACACCAATAATTACTCATAGAGTTGTACATATCCCATAAGTGTAGTGTACAACTAACACTCTCCAACACACCAAACACACATATCTTGGTAAATGAAGCTCAGCTCACATTCTCTTATCTCTCTGAAAACTATCTTTAGGCCTCAATACCCTAAAATCACATCACAAATGTGAGTACTCATAATCCTATGGCATGTCAACTATATCCAACTATCTCATAATAACATAAGGCCAAAATATACACATTATTATCACATATTTTCTTACCGATTTTCCGCACATACTCACTGTAAATTCACATCATTAGCACATTATAAACACTGTCACATGGCATGAATAACATACCCACATATTTGCTGTCACATGGCATGAACAACACACATTCATATTCACTTTCACATTAGTCATCATAAGCAGGGATTTAAATTGCGGTTGCGGCTGCATTTTCGGTCGCATTGTATTTATCGCGATTACGGACATAACGAATGCTATTACGGTCACTATGGGTATCACGGTCATGAATTTTTTTAAATTTCACACAACTAATAACTAATAACAAAGTAAAAAAATAGATATCAACGGGAATAGTGGAAAAATAACAGGAATAGTGGCCCATTATTACCGCAACTGGCCGTTACCCCTTAAATTGCAGCCACGATCACCGCTATTGCTGTGACTCTGCTTCATACCATTATATTCAGCAATAGCGGTTTCAAACGACACTGCTACCGCTATATAGCGGCTGCTATTCCGCTACCCAACCGCTATTTTAATCCTTGATCATAAGCTTATAGCATATGTCATAGCAATCTCATATATGTTCATAATTTCACAATTTCACAAGCATACATATATCATATTTAATCATAGGCACCAGAACATTTACTCTCAGAATTTTGATTAAGGGTTTAGGCTACCTCTAAATTCCCAATTACATAATGAATCATCTACGAGCAACAATTCTAAAACGCTCACCGAATATCAACTTTCGTTGAAAACTGAAAGCTCGAACTAGCTCTTTCTCTAAATCGTAGAAGGCTCTGATGAATCCGAGGCTTCATACATAACAATCACATAATACACACAGTCAAATGAAAACTAAGGACCCACTTAAACTAAACAAAACACAAGCCTAAGCTACCTTCTCATGTAACCAAACCCTTTAGCATAACGGACTTAAAACGTAAATATCTCGACCTACATTTAACCTTTTCGCTTGAAACAAGTTTGATTCATCCTCGTATTCATCTACGACATAACCCCAACCTTTAAACCACACAAAACTAAATGTTTCAAGGTATCGACATTTTTTGATAAGTTTTGGCCATAATAATGAAAATTCATTAAAATACGAGAAATCCTTAACGAAACCTTGAAGTAATTTTAGAAACCTTCTACTCAAGTTAAAACAAGTTGAATTTAAATCACATTTTCATCCACAATCTCAAATTCCACCATTAGTGACCCAATTTTTGGGTTTTAATTAAAACATGCAATCTCATGACTAAAAACTCAATTTTAAAGTCTAGATAACATTAAAAACCAATGGAAAAGTGAATGGTTACCTTTAATGGAAGATTAAATGAGTTTTGACGCAAATTTAAAAAACCCACGATTGAAGAAGATGACGAAATCTATGAAGTTTTTGAGTGTTTTTCGTGGAGATTTATTAAAGTAACTAAATTGGGAATGATAAGAAATCAAAGTATTATGATTTAGGAATCAAAAATCAATTGAAAGATCAAGGGGATAGCAAGGGACGACTATAGCAAACTTTGGAGAGCAACTATTGTGAAATAGAACTGGGAATAGGGGTTTATTAGGTTCAATTTTTAAAATTGGCAAAACTACAACAGAAATGCTCACTGTTTTGAACCTGTTATAAATCAATCCTTTTTTTCTAAAATTAAGGTATTTAAAACTCATTTTCAGAAATTGACTCAATTCCCTAATAGCCATAGTTGAAAATGTTATTGAATACCAACCTTACGAAATTCTGAGTACATATAGGCTAAAATTCCTAAAATACACTAAAAACTCCTAGGCCCTATTTTGGGGTGTTACACCAACAAAGTGTGGGAGGCAATCGAGCATTAGGTCCAGTTGTGAATGCAACAGAGGTAGTAGAGGTTAAGGCATTGACAAGCGTCGTTTTGCTTATCAAAATAAACTAAACCTCTTCAAAAATAAAATAAAAAGGTAGAATAGTGGAAGAGGGTCAATCCACAGGGAGTTTAATGGAATTCTTGATTAAATTTCTTGTTCCTAACCTAGGAGCTGAAATAGAGAGTAAAAAAATGGGTGTGATTTGAGAAGTAACAAGGAAATAAAATAAACAAGTAAAATTGCAAAGAAAGATGTATTAAAATAGAAGCAGTAAAATAAAGAAAGTGAAAGACTAAGTTGAATAATCACGAGTATAAGAATCGCCTTGAGCTAGTTTCGTCAATTCCCACGATCATCGAAAATAGATTTTTGCTTCGGGATTCATATCGATTACAGTCTACGAGGCCCAACCCATCGTAACTTGCTTTTCTCTCATGTAACCGATCTTCCCAAGTCTATCTTCGAAAGTCGATTCTTAAGTAAATCAGCCACGTCTATCGCTGTTAAAATACTTAATTTTAAAACAAGAAAAGCCTTACTTGGATGTTGTCTCACTGAGAACTGTTTTCAATCTCGTCCTTCCTTAGCGGACCGCCACTAAGAGTGTTCATAGGAAGTTGAAATGCCACAGGCCGATCCTTCCTCCCAACTGTATAATTAAACGATTCCAGACCAACGGATCCCTTTTGATTTGAAAAACGTTTAAAAGTTTTAGTAAGGCTGATTGCCAAACTATCTAAGCAGAAAGATGAAAATATAACCCGAAGGGATTTAAGCAATATTCAATTCTCACGCATGAAATTGATTCGTACTAGCTCTTAGCTTGAGAAAAATTAGCCAAGCATGATATTGATTGTAACACCCCAAACCCGGCCCAGACGTTATGGCCAGATCTGACGTGCCACATTGAAGCGTTATTTGAAATCCATGGTTTTATTTGAAAAAAAATCCTTCTTAGTGCTAAGGAATATCTTTGTTATGGATTAAAGTGAATGGAAGCTGTGCACCAGGTAGGATTCCAGAAAAGAGGAGGTGAGTCGAATAGACTGCTTAAGTACCAAGCTCTTCTTGGATCCACTCCTAGACATGCACACGACCATTGCCACACTTTAACCTAGTGATAGATTATAGTAAATAAATCAACTTAGAATCCATTTGAAGAGTTTATTAATTTTGAAAACGGTTCCGTTGTAGAAGTCTTGTTTTGTTATCACGATATTTTGAAATCAAGTAACATCTTTAAAAACGCGCCCTAGAGCTATTCAATCTCGAAATGTAATCATACCTAAGCTAAATATGAAATAATTTAAGAAAATAATTATAAGCGGCCTTATTACAACCCAAAACCAAATAAAAGTGAATTAAGTAAAGTTACTAAAAATAACTTAATACTTGATGAAAATAGTCCGTTTGTAGTCCACATGGCCACTCTAAATCCCTCCGGCTCCAAGTCCACCTATCTAGGGCTCACTTGCAAAGATGGGAAAAGAAGGGGCGAGTTTTGAAACTCAGTGTGTAAACAAAGCCCATTCAGAGCCCAAATCAGCTCAAGCTCACTGGGCCTAAGCCCTTATCCAGTTTCAGTAACAAATGGGCCGAAACACGATTCAGTATTCGGTTACTAGGCTGTAGCCCTATGCAGTACGGTTTATCTAGGGCTTAGCCCCTTTTTAGATATTATACGGCCCATAGGCTCAATTCAGTAGCAGAACAGTAATATCGATGCATGAATGCAAAACCTATATCAGTATGTGGGGAAGCTACTCCACCCACCCAACCGCTACTCTCTACCCGTACCAGCCAAACTCTCCATGTGGGGAAAACTACTCAACCCACCCAACCGCTACTCTCCACGGTGGTAGCATAGTTGCATAATCAGATAGTGTGGCCAAGCCACCAGAACGGTAAACTAGGGCAAAGCCCCTTTTCGGTACTAGGGCAAAGCCCATTTTCGGAATACGTGGCATTGCCACTTGCACTTCCTCCATCAATATAACCTAATCCCCATGCATCAGATAATCATGTCATGGCATACAATGTACAAAAACAGTAAATCATGCATTTTAGACAAATTTAGCCCTAGGGGTATAACAGTCATTTTGCACCTAAGGGTAAAATCACACCCTAAGGGATATTTCCATAATTATATCAATTTTGGAGTTTCATTCTCATCATAGTTAATAATGCTTTACCAGAAAATACTTACCGCATATTTTTACCAAAATGGGCCCGTAAGCCCATTGGCCCAAATTCGGCCCATCGAGGCTCAAAGTCGCCAACGTACATGAAAACGCGCACTCAAGAGTCTTACCATTCGCGTTTACCAGAATTACCAATATATCTGGCCCACGAGCATTCGCACACTCGCAAGCCCTTGAAATGCCAGAATTTTGGCACTTTGACTTTTCAGCTTTTGCCGATTTAGTCTACTAGAGGGTGTTCATTTACACACCTATTTTGCGATATACACAGAAGTCCCATGAGTGATAGCCCTTTGCCAAGATCTACTACTAGATCTAGATCGCCCCATGGTTCTAACTCCAAAGCCCCTTGTTCGATAGCTGCGATTTCCACACTAGTATATATGACACCGAAACAGAAGACTATTATAATCCATATTCAAAACCGATAGTTGCTCTAAGGAATTAGAGATTTCGGCTTTTCTTGCATCACAAGTCAAGGAATGAAACAGGGTTCCAAAATCTTACCAATACTTTACCTTTCCAAGACGAGTTCCTAGCCACCAGCCTAGCACTGCCTGAATGTAAATCTACCCGAACCTTGAGAAAAGTGGACCTTCAGATTCGATTAAAAAGGGTATGAAGGTTTCGATTTTATGAACAGAGAAGAGAATAGAAATTAAGTATAATAAAGAGATGTCGGAAAAGAGATAAGAGATGAGTTTGGCATTTACGAAAGTTAAAGAGAATGGTGATGAAATGGATTCGGTTTAGAGAAGAAAAGAGAAGAAGAAGAAAACAATGGAGAGAAGAGATGGATTCGCTTAGAAGAAACTATGAGAGAAAAGAGATGAAGAAAAAATAAAAGAAAAGAGAGTCTACTTGGTGAAAATACGGCACACTAATACCACACTTGCTGCAAATGCAAGTTCAAAAACCCCCTAGCCGAATGTGCCATCCAAGACTCCCACAATCAGCCAACACTTACTCCTCACCCTTATCCCACGATTTACTCCTTGATTTTAGCCCGTAGCAGAGTTTGAATTTCAATCAAACTCCTTGCACCGAACAGTAGCACTCCACACCGCTTTAGCCGCTCCATCCTGCTGCTAAGAGGAGTTCCAATCCCGCACAACTCCTCTCCACGCGTGCATAGTAAAAAGATGGTCCTTCGCGCGCAAAGCAGCTCGAACTGGGGACCTCCAGGCGCCCATGCATGCTGCTGGCCACTGCGTCGTGTCTTTGCTTTCAGTAATATACGGTCGCATTTTATTTTAAAGCTTACCTGCTTCAGTCACGTGTCACTAAAAATTAAATGCTAAAATTTTGCTTACCCAGGCTCGAACTCGCGCCCACTTAGAACCCCTAGCACGCTGCTGCCACTGCGCCACAGGTGCTCGTTTTGTTAGATTCTGGTTGCAACTTCTCTTAAACCCTATTTAATCGCAATCAGATTACTCAAAAAAAACACGACATTTGCGCAAGCGAGGTCTCGAACCCAGGCTCTCTTCATGCTCCTAGCGCCTTTGCCACTGGGCTAGCACGCCACTTATGTCACTTCTTCCCATGCTTTATTTATAAGCCTTCCTTACGACGGTCCTTGGGTCTTAAAAAAAACCCACATTTGCGCACGCTAGGAGTCGAACCCCAGCTCCTCTTACTGCTACCCAACGTGTCTAGCCACTGGGCCAGGCACTTCCTTGTGCCTAATCTTAGCCCAGCTTGATTATAAGGCCTATTTCCCAGTTTCCCTTAAAGAAGCCAAAAATTAATTTTTTTGCTAGAGTCTTGGATCAAACCCAAGACTTTTTCCCACACTATAAATCCTTCTTAATTTATTTAAAAACTAACCTAAACATCAAAATAATAATAACAGTAATATTTATTAATAAAAATAATTTAATTTTTTTTATAACAATAATATTTAAAACTTCTCAATTATTCAGGTTTTCTTTTATCCGAACCCAGACTCTAGGCCCAATACTTCTAGGCCTAAATTCAGGATGTTACATTGATTATCATGCTTAACATGTTTTGATAATGTAAAAACATAAAATAAATTAAAAGAAAGTAGAAATAAAACAAAAGAAGAAAATTTTATTGAAAATGAAAACAAAGTAGCAACAAGAAATAAGACAAGAGATATTTCTTAGCCTTACCCAAAGGTAGGTATTTATAGGCTCCAAATTCCCAAAACAACAAGGAAACTAATCAAAAAAAAAAAGATAAGATAATATCCTAAAATTATGAAAATGAAATCCAAAATCCCCCAAATCACGTCAATAGATCAAATGAGTTGTTTTCAGAATATTCCCCACGTTGACTTTTGATCTGCCACGTTAGATCCACGTCGTGCCCAGCGTCATGCCCACGACTCCAGCCACGACAGACAAAAACTGTAGATTACGTCATTTTGTTGTCATTTCCAGTATTGGGTTCACTACACAAGAAATAAATCAAATGCAACCAATTAAGTAGTGAAAAGTTCACAAGACAAAGGAATTAGCAAGCAAAAAGTGTCAAATATAAGAGTACATCAAATTCCCCCGCACTTGTCTCATACTTGCCCTCAAGTATGTTTGAAATAAATTAATCAAAAGCTTAATCATTTTTCTCCTAAACTGTTGCAAGTCTAAGCAAAGTTATGAGAGTTCAAGTGCACAAAAAATAACGCGAATAAAGCATGAATTAAAATGAAAAGGTGCAAGCAAGAACAATCATTCAACCTTACCATCGTCAATCAGTTATCAATCAAATTCTAACCTAAGCTGAATTCTTACCAAGATGCACTCAAATTACTCAAAGTGTTTCGGGCGTAGAAAGTAAAATTCACTCAAAGTCAAAATTTGAATAAGGGTCTCCATAGGCTTGTGGCAAGATCAATTCTCCACTACTTTAAAGAAATGAGATGCAAAAATCATTAGGACTTTTAATAAAGGGTGTAATGGGGCTTAGGTAAAGGTGGGGAATAAGGCTAAAATGAGGCTAAAGAAAATCAAGACAAGAGTTTCCCAACAAATAACTAAATTGTATCCACAACCTTAGAAAACATAGGCAACAAGAATAAGCAAACTAAACAAAGGTAGCTACAATGAACAAATCATGAAACTGTTTTTTCTTTCTTTCTTTTTTTTCAATTATTTTCTGTTTTTTGCTTTTTTTCTCTTCTTTTTTTTATTTTTTGTTTTTTTTGTGGAACATGATCTCACAACCTTAAACTCATGCTCTTTGTCTTGTCAAGGGTGGAAGAGAGGGATAAATGAAAAGGCTCGGGTTTAAAATCTTGGTGAAAATAAAGAAAATGGGATTAGGCTTCAACTTGGTCCACTAAGGGAAAAGAAAGGGTGAATCCTAATGCCTAAATCATATTAATGCATCAAATTCCAATATAATCTCAAAATGCATACAAGCCACAAGTTATAGATTCCAATGTCCAAATTGACACTCTCAGGCAAGAAAAAGAGTATAAAAATATAGTCATACATGCTAAAGGCTCAAGTTCTCACAAAGTGGGCTAATTAATTAAGCTAGGTGAGAAATTCAACTAACAACATCAAGACAAATTGCAAGGGTTGTTAAATTGGACTTACTCATATCATTCGATTATCAAGCATGCTAGAATTCAAGTATATTTATGAACTAAAATAATCATAACATGCTTACCAGTAAGCAACGGCAAAGGAGTTATTCTTCTAATCAATTCAAACAAACATATCATCAAACAAATATGACAAGCAAGGCAAAATTAATGCCATCCTTTACTCTCCCCCTCACTTAATTGTATTGTCCCAATACAGAAAAATATAAAGTACATTTAAGAACAAAGAAAGGTAAATGATACTCCCCGTGATCAATGACGACTGCGGCCACGGCCACGGTTGGGGCAAAGGAATGAGAGTATTTCCGTGATGTTCTCTTTGAGGGCCTAGAGGGGTCTGAACAAATGACAAATAAAAGAGCGAAAATTAAAATTAACGAAAAGTAAACAAATGGGTTGCCTCCCATTTAGCACTTTGTTTAACGCCGTTAAGCTCGACATTCTCCTGTCAGATTTTTGGCTCTTCCAAACTAATTTCTTCAATCAGTCTGATTGGTGTGCTCTCGAAGAAAGGTTTTAGCCGTTGTCCATTAACTTTAAACCGTGCACCTGAACTATCCTCAATTTCCACGGCTCCATGAGGAAAAACATTGATTACGATAAATGGTCCGCTCCACTTGGACTTAAGTTTTCCTGCAAAAATTTTAATTTTGAGTTAAATAGGAGAACTTTTTGCCTAACAGAAAAAGATTTAAATGAAATGCGCTTGTCATGAAATGCTTTTGTTCGCTCTTTATAATGTTATGTGCTATCGTAAGCGTTTCGGCAAATCTCTTCAAGCTCTTGGATATGAAGTTTCCGTGCTTTGCCAACTGCGTTCATCTCTATATTACATTCCTTCACCGTCCAAAACGCCTTATGCTCGAGTTCAACAGGCAAGTGGCAAGGTTTGCCGAAAACAAGTCAGTAAGGTGACATCCCGATAGGTTCTTTGTAGGCCGTGTGGTATGCCCACAACACATCAACTAACTTCAAGCTCCAATCCTTCCGGTTTGGTTTAACGGTCTTCTCTAGGATTGACTTGATTTCTCGATTTGAAACTCTTCTTGTCTGTTGGTTTGCGGATGATAAGCTGTCACTATCCGCTGAGTTACGCCATATTTCTTCATCAAAGCTTCGACAACTCGATTAACAATATGTGTTCCTCTGTCATAAATGATCGCTCTCAGAGTTCCAAATCTGAAGAAAATAAAATCATGCAAAAAATTAGTTGTAGTTTTCGCATCATTTTCTCTGGTAGCTTTCGCCTCTACCCATTTCGAAACGTAATCAACGGCCAAAATAATGTATAAATTTCCAAATGATGAGGTAAACGGCCCCATATAATCGAGCCCCCACACATCAAAAATTTTACAGATGTGTATAGGATTTAACGGCATCTCACTCCTTCGACTTAGATTTCTGACTCTTTGGCACCTGTCACATGCTCTGCAAAAGTTGTAAGTGTCTTTAAACAAGGTTGGCCAATAAAATCCACACTCAAGAATTTTGTGTGCGGTACGTTTAGGGCCGAAATGTCCACCGCAAGCATAGGAATGACAAAACTCAAGTATGGATTTTACCTCGCTATTACTTACGCATCATCGGACGATTTGATTCGAGCAATTTTTCCATAAATATGGATGTCCCAAATGTAGTATCGAGATTCTCTTTTTATGAGTTTGATCTCGGATCGAGATAGATTGTTAAGAAATTTACCCGTAGCTAGAAAATTTGCCAAATCGGTGAACCATAGGAATGATGCGTGTACTTCTATCAAGGTTTCGTCTGGAAATTGTTCTCGTAGAGAAGGTTTGACCGGTGAAGTAAGCAAACGGCTTAGGTGGTCAGCCACTGAGTTTGCGCTTCCTTTTTTATCCTTGATTTCAAGATCGAACTCCTGCAGTAAGAGAATCTATCGTATCAACCTCGGTTTTGCTTCTTTTTTATTTATCAAGTATTTCAACACTGCATGATCGGAAAAAACAAAAATTTTAGTTTCTAATAAATAAGAACGAAATTTTTTCTAATGCAAAAATGACAGCAAATAGCTCTTTTTCAGTTTTTGAGTAGTTGCGCTGAGCCGAGTCAAGAGTCTTGGAGGCATAAGCTATCACGTGTGGTCCTTCTTTACTCCTTTGGCTAAAAATGGCTCCCACACTAAGGTCGGATGCATCACACATAATTTCAAATGGTAAAGTCCAATCTGGTGGTTGTACGATTGGGGCGGATATAAGTCTTCCCTTAAGCTTATCGAACGAATCTTTGCAAGATTGATCAAAAACAAAATTCACATCCTTTTGTAGCAATCGGCAAAGAGGTTGTGTGAACTTAGAGAAGTCCTTTATGAACCGTTGGTAGAAACCTGCATGGCCAAGAAAACTACGAATTTCCCTCACCGAAGTGGGGTATGGAAGTGAGCAAATTACATCAACCTTTCACTTATCAATGGCAATTCCTTGGGCCGAAACCACATGACCTAGTACCAATCCTTTACTTACCATGAAATGGCATTTCTCGTAGTTTAAAACCAATTTAAATTCAATGCATTGATTAAGAACATAAGAAAGATTGGAAAGGCATTGAGAGAATGAATTACCGTAAACAGTAAAATCATCCATAAATACCTCTATTCCTCGCTCGATGTGATCGGAGAAAATGCTTAACATGCATCATTGAAATGTGGCCGGAGCATTGTAAAGACCGAAAGGCATTCTCCTATAGGCGAAAATTTTGAAAGGGCAAGTGAATATTATTTTTTCTTGGTCTTCGGGTGCCACCGGAACCTGAAAAAATCTAGAAAATCCATCAAGACAGTAGTAATGTGATTTTTCGGTAAGCCTTTCGATCATTTGATCGATAAATGGTAAAAGAAAATGGTCCTTTCGGGTTTGTGAGTTGAGTTTCCTATAATCGATACACATTCTCCAACCATTTTGTATTCTCTTAGGAATCATTTCTCCTTTGGCATTTTCGACCACTATGATTCCAGTCTTCTTTGGCACAACATGGACCGGACTTACCCATTTGCTATCGGAAATGGGGTAAATAATGTCAGCATCTAGCAACTTTTGAATCTCCTCCTTCACAACCTCCATCATTGGCGGGTTTAAATGTCGCTGACCTTCTCTCGTTGGTTTCGCGTTCTCCTTTGTTTTAATTTTATGCATGCAAGTGGATGGGCTTAAGCCTTGGATATCAGCTAATGTCCATTCAATTGCCTTTTTATAAGTGCGCAAAACAGAAATCAATTCTTCCTCTTCCTGCCGTGATAATTCACTTGAAATAATAATTGGCAAGGTTCGGTTATAGCCCAAAAATTCGTATTTGAGATGCGATAGAAGTTGCTTCAATTCTAGTTGTGGCACTTACAAAATTGAGGGAAGGGGTTTAGATTGACATGGATTTAATCGAAAATCAAAAATGGAGGAAAGAGTTGAAATGATTTCACTTTTATCGTCGAGATCCTCCAATTCCCTACAAAAATCATAAAACAAATCAGTTTCGATAAAATCATCAGCTAACGGATCTATAATGTCAACGAAATTTAAACTTGCGATGGAATCATGATACTTAATAGCTTTGTACACATCGAATTTAACCACTTCTCCGTCAAATTCCATGGTTAAGATGCCATTACGGACATCAATTTTTGTATGTGCTGTTGATAAGAAAGGGCACCCAAGCAAAATTTCTGATCCGTGGTTGCTACGGTCATTTTCCATATCAATAATGTAAAAATCAGCAGGGAAAATGAGATCATTTACCTTTACCAACACGTTTTCTAGTACCCCTTCGGGGTAGATAACTGACCGATCAGCTAATTGAACCGTCACTCGCGTCTCCTTTAATGGTTCTGTTGAAATTTTGTTGTAGATGCTTAGCGGCATGACATTAATAGATGCGCCTAGATCGTACATCGCCCTTTTTATTCCGACTTTTCTGATTTTGCACGAAATTGTGAACATCCCTTACTCTTTGTATTTCGGTGGTAGGCGTCTTTGAAAAACGGTCGAAATATTCTCGCTGAGGTTAACTCTTTCATTGCCGGATAATTGCCTCCGATTTGTGCATAAGTCCTTCAAAAACTTCACATATTTTGGCACCTTCTGAATGACATCAAGGAGTGGAATATTGATTTCCACTTTTTTGAATATATCCAAAATTTCCTTCTCCTCTTCCTTTTTGTCACGCATTGCAAGCCTTTCTGGAAAGGGAGGAGGAGTCTCGTAAGTAGAAAAAGATGGACTAGGAATGACTTTACCTGAGGTAGGCGAGGATTTTTCTACTTGATCCCTCAAAGAAGTGCCTTCTTTGTCTTTGTCAGTTTTCTTGGGCTCCTTTGTCAGCTCTGGTGAAATTACGGTACCACTTCGTAAAGTAATCGCGCTCACATTTTCCCTCAGATTTGTTTCGGTTTGAGAGGGCAATCATCTTTGAGACTCTAGGCGACCAACGGTTTGGGTTAGTTGGCTTATTTGTTTGTCAATTTCTTGGAGATGGGATTGTGTTTGGATTTGGAATTTCTCTTGTGAAATGACCAACTTTTCAACAATGGTCTCAAGAGAGGTTTTTTGTGGTGATTGATGATATCGGTTGGTAATTTTGGTTTTTGTTTCCATAACTCATATTTGGGTGATCTCTCCAACCGGGATTGAAAATGTTACCGTAGGGATTGTATAGCCTTTGAAGAGGTCTTGGGAAATTATTTATAGCATTGACTTGGGCTCCCGACTCATCTTGTAGCATTGGACATGAATCAGTTGGGTGGTTTGGCATTGTGCAGATTCCATAAACCTTCGCGGCTCTCATCTTACCTGTAACAAGAGAGTTGACAATATCAGTCAACTTGTCTATTTTATTTTTCAAAGAAACAGTACTTACTTCATGAACCCGTCGGCTAGGTTCACTTGAAGAGCCCAACTATTGCGAGTTTGCGGCCATAGTAGAGATTACAGTTCTTGCATTTTCTGGTGTCATATTGACGAGTGCGCCACCACTTGCAGCATCCACCATCTTTTTATCCATTAGAAGCATCCCTTCGTAGAGATACTGAAGGAGGGTCTGCTCGGATAGGCCATGCTGCGAGAAACTTGCATATAACTTTTTGAACCTCTCCCAGTAGTCGTAGAGAGATTCATCGCTCCTTTGTTGGATTCCCAAAATGCTTCGCCTAAGCTCGCTCGCCTTTGCCGCTGGAAAATACCTATCAAGGAAAACACGAGATAATTCAGCCCATGTGGTTATTAAATTAGGCGGAAGGTAAAATAACCATTCCTTAGCCATTCCGACTAAGGAAAAGAAAATGCCCTTAGTTAGATTTGGTCTTCTGAGACTCCTTGCGGCTTCATGCTACTACACACCATGTGGAATTCAGCGAGATGTTTATGTGGACTTTCGCTAGGGAGACCTTTGAATGTAGGGAGGAGATGAATTAACCCTGTTTTGAGTTGAAAAGGGGTGGTGCCTTGAGGAAAAGTAATGCAGAGCAGTTGTTGTACGGCGGGGGCGGCGGCAAGCTCTCTAATAGTTTGGTTCTCCATTGGCTCCAGTTCAAATGTGGGATTTGTGATTGGAGTAGTGGCGTTGGGAGATGGTCCTTTGTTGGGAGTTGGTTCCAGTTCACGTGGTGGCATCGCAGAAGTGGACTCCAGATTGGATTGTCGTTCTCTTTGCTCTTGCTGCTTCTTTCGTCGAAGCGTTTAACTGTGGTTTCTACGAGCGCTTACTTCAATTTTCGAGTTATATTGAATTAGAATACCCGGATTTCTCCTGATCATAAAAATCAAACAAAATAATCAGTAATCGTCGAAAAGAAAACTCCCCAGCAACGACGCCAATTTTGACAAGCGTCGTCTTCTTATCAAAATAAAATAAACCTCTTCAAAAATAAAATAAAAAGGTAGAATAGTGGAAGAGGGTCGATCCACAGGGAGTTTAATGGAATTCTTGATTAAATTTCTTGTTCCCGACCTAGGAGCTGAAATAGAGAGTAAAAAAATGGGTGTGATTTGAGAAGTAACAAGGAAATAAAATAAACAAGTAAAATTGCAAAGAAAGATGTATTAAAATAGAAGCAATAAAATAAAGAAAGTGAAAGACTAAGTTGAATAATCACGAGTATAAGAATCGCCTTGAGCTAGTTTTGTCAATTCCCACGATCATCGAAAATAGATTTTTGCTTCGGGATTCATGGCGGTTATAGTCTACGAGGCCCAACCCATCGCAACTTACTTTTCTCTTATGTAACCGATCTTCCCAAGTCTATCTTCGAAAGTCGATTCTTAAGTAAATCAGCCACGTCTATCGCCGTTAAAATACTTAGTTTTAAAACAGGAAAAGCCCGACTCGGAAGTTATCTCACTGAGAACTATTTCTGATCTCGTCTTTCCTTAGCGGACCGCCGCTAAGACTGCTCATAGGAAATCGAAATGCCACAGGCCGATCCTTCCTCCCAACTGTATAATTAAACGATTCCAAACCAACGGATCCTTTTTGATTTGAAAAATGTTTAAAAGTTTTAGTAAGGCCGATTGCCAAACTATCTAAGCAGAAAGACGAAAATGTAACCCGAAGGGATTTAAGCAATATTCAATTCTCACGCATGGAATTGATTCGTACTGGCTCTTAGCTTGAGAAAAATTAGCCAAGCATGATATTGATTATCATGCTTAACATGTTTTGATAATGTAAAAACATAAAATAAATTAAAAGAAAATAGAAATAAAATAAAAGAAGAAAATTTTATTGAAAATGAAAACAAAGTAGCAATAAGAACTAAGACCAGAGATGTTTCTTAGCCTTACCCAAATGTGGGTATTTATAGGCTCCAAATTCCCAAAACAACAAGGAAACTAATCAAAAAAAAGATAAGATAATATCCTAAAATTATGAAAATGAAATCCAAAATCCCTCAAATCACGTCAATAGATCAAATGAGTTGTTTTGAGAATATTTCCCCTTTGACTTTTGATCTGCCACGTTAGATCCGCGTCGTGCCCAGCGTCATGCCCACGACTCCAGCCACGACAGACAAAAACTGCAGATTACGTCCTTTTGTTGCCATTTCCAGTATTGGGTTCACTACACAAGAAATAAATCAAATGCAACCAATTAAGTAGTGAAAAGTTCACAAGACAAAGGAATTAGCAAGCAAAAAGTGTCAAATAGAAGAGTACATCAAGCATCATGCCCTACCCAAACAGAGCATATCGAGCAACACCAAAGGATTTCGCATGCCTTGCATGTGGGACACTCGCGCACTGAGTTGTAGAACCGGATCAATCCTATAGGGTTGGCAGTGGTGGTGGTCCGAATGTCCCTAAACGAGACCCTACAGCCTCCATCAATGGTCTTTGTGTGATAACATGATAGTACTTTAGGTCAGTTTTATCCTGGTTGCACTTATAATAAGTATTATATGTGGTTTTACTTGGGAGATTTCTTTTAAGACTATAACTAGTCATATATGTTACTCATTGAGATTATCTCACGATGACTCATAAAAAACTACATACTTATGATGGGTATTGAGTTGAAGGTTATACAATAAAGATTATTCTTGTTAAGTAACTTCCTACGAAACTCTATTTAAGTTAGAATATTGGCCAAACATGAAACGATTATTAATATATGTGGCATCTAAATAGTTAGATTCACATATTAATTGTATGAAAATTCATGTTCTGACTAATTGATTAAGATTACCCCTACAGTAACTTAATTCAATGAGTGTGAGAATTATTGTTGCAATGACTTACAAATTTTCAAGGTTTAATGTAAGATGCACATATCATGATTAATGCATATTGTATGTTGCAAAACAATTTTTCAATATTTGCTTAATACAAGGATAATTAATGGATGGAAATTTTTATTTTACAATTTGAAAAATGATACTAACTCAATTGATCAATATTATTACTGAAAACAAATTGAATGGAAACAGCTATAAGGAATGAAAAATAAACCTACGTATTATTCTAAGCTATGAAAAACTCAAGTTTGTTTTTTATAAATAGATGCCCAAGCCCTAACCAACTAGAGGCAAAGACAAATTGGAAAAACTCTAAGGAGATAGATCGTTGCTATATCTTAGCTAATGTAAGCAATACACTTCCAATGCAAAGCAAGGTATCAAACTGCTAAAGAGACAATGAACAAATTGGAAGAGAAATATTCCTATTGATGAATAAAATATATACTTCTCTTTTCGTTCTTTTATATCTTGTGATTTTTTCTTTATTTGTTTTTTTATAACAAGTTGACTTATTTTAAATTTAAAATATTATATTATACTCAAATTATTATTTTAATAAAATTACTTTTATTTAAATTTAGATGAAAATATCTAATGTTTTAATATATTTTAAACTAGATTGCATATATACAGACTAATAGTGTTTGTCAATATAATCGTTTTTAAAAAGAGATAAAAAGTAATGTAAACTTAATGTTAGCATAAAAAAAATTTGATAATACATATTAGTAGTATATAAAATATATGTTTTATTATGAAGTTTGAAAATACTATATTAAAATGATTATAATAAATATATATGTCAATTGTTAAAATAAATCGAAGAAGTTTAGATTTAAAATATTATATTAAAATGATTTAGTAAATAGATATGTCAAGATTTTATTATAAAATTTTGTACTAATAAATAAATTTATCTATGAAAAAAATTTGTAACTAACAATAACAAAAAGAATTTTTATTATAAAAAATAATAATAAGTTTAATTTAAAAAGAGTCTTGTAAATTGTAATATATGTATAATAATTAAGTTATATTTAAAGTAAATCATCTAATATAATTTTTAAAAAACTCAAAATAAAAATAAACACTTCAAATAAAAAACACCAATTGTCAAAAATTATAATGTCAACATTCTTATTTAATTTCAAACTTTATATATATATAAAATTGATTTTTCGGATCCCGTGGATTGAGCCGAGTCTTCAGCAAGCGGTTTGTAATTTTTTTTATTGGAATAAAAGAGACAAAAATCTAAAGTATTAATTCTAATAATAAGTGAAAATATTGTAGGAATGGAATTAATTAGAATTTTGATTATCATCATGTAGTGGTAAAATGCATTATATTTTTTTTTGTAAAAAGTTTAAATTCAAACTCTAAAAATGACATTATTTATAATGACAATTACACCCCGAAATGATTAAGTTTATTAGATCATAAATGATATTGTTGAAAGAGGTAATCACGAACCCTGAAAAATTAATTTTAATTAATTGTAAAATAGACCAGAAAAATATATCGATATAAAGAATTAAAATTTGGGTTAAATATAAATTTTGTACCTAAACTTGTCCACTTCTCCCAAATTGAAACTTAAGGTTTTTTTGTCCCAAATTAATACTCAAACTTTTTTTCCGTCAGCTAGTTTGGTACACCTTTTTAACATCGTTAAATCTGGGACAAGTGACAACACCAGACAACAACACATGTTATTAGTGACATCATGATGATGTCATCATATAAAAATTAAATTAAAAATTACTAATAAATTTAAAAATATATATTGCCTCGTTCCTTTTTTCTTTTTTTTTTCTTATTTCTCCTCATCTCCTTCTTCCTGCTATAACCCCAACCAGCACCTAGCCTACACCACCATGATTGGCCACTTTTCTGGTCCAAAAGTGGCACCTAATTGTTGCTCTCCATTCCCTCTTTTGAATGTCTCCGATTAGATTTTTCGAAAAATTTCTCAAAAGTCACAAAAATACCTTCAACTTTTGAACTTCTCTAACGCTGATCTGAAGATTCGACCGCTGAACGATAACTTTGACCACGACTTCTTCTTGGTATGATGAATTTCTTCACCACTCAGACCGCTCAAATGGGTTTCACTGCTCAAATCACTCAAATAGGTTGGTTGTTATAACAATGTGGTCGATATTTGGCCCTTTGTCGAATATTTTTTGCAGTCTTGGGGTTTAAGGGTCTTGGTATTATGAAGGGTTGATTGATGGGGGTTAGGAGTTGATGGTTCAATACCTTATATCCCATTATTGTAGTTTCTTGTAAGCAAATAAAATTGTTGCATATTTGAGGTTTTCTTTTTTTCACAATTTCAAATTTGAGTTTTTTTTTTCTTTTGTTTCTTGATATTTTAATTGGTTTTGTTGAATATCCATTTCAAATTCTTAGCAAGCGGCTGTAATACTATTAGGTTTTCAATATTATTCTGAATTTGTGTCTATCTATTATCTTGAATCAATATTGGTTTTTTTTCATAGAAAACTAGTTAATATTAATTTTCTGAATGTTTATTTGTTATCTTAAATTAAGGTATTATTGGGTTATTGATAATGTTCTTCAATTTTCTTCAAATTTATTTGTAAAATCCCATAAATTTTTAGAACGTGCTCTCCTTTAACATAAAAAAAACCCTCGATGAAAATAAAATTGATAAAAACTCAAGTTGAATACATCCAACTCAAATAGAAAATAAATAATAAAAGCTCTTGTAAAACAAAGAAATGAAGCAGGAGATAAAAAAGACAATGCAAGCAAAAGAAATGGAACAAATTTGATGGAGATATTCAGAAAATTTGAGGAAGAATTCTTTTATAATTTATCAATTATATATATTTTTAGATTCTTAAATTTTTTTAAAAAAATTAGATTATGATATTTAAACTTTTTTATTAAATTTTAATATATTTTTAAACTATGACATCATCATGATGTCATTAATGACACGTGTAGTTATCTAGTGTTGGCATCTGTTTCATACTTAATGATGTTAAATAAAATCAAATTAGTTGACGGAAAAAAAATTTAAATACTAATATGAGACAAGAAAAATATTAAATATCAATTTAAGAGAATAGAGAAATTTAAGTACCAAATTTATATTTAACTTCTAAAATTTCGATTTCTAAAGCGAGGAAAATAATTATTTCGTTATTATTAAATTGGCGGGAGTTGCATGGCTTGTTGGAAGTTGAACTTGAAAGTAGGCTTCATTTTCTTTAAAAAAAAAAAATTGGTGTGGTATTCATGCGTTTTATTATAAAATATTTAAATCCGTGTTATATTTATTTTATTTCTATTTAAAAGCGATATATGAATAAGTTTCAACTTCATTCAATAAAAGATATCTGACACTGACCCATGAATTTATTAAACCAAAAACTAATAACCACACTATTTCAAAGCATTTAATATATTAATATGATTTTTTCTTGAAAACATTAATTTATAGTACAGGTGTAATAGAATTAGGTGAGCAGTCTCATGCTGTTTTGATGGGATACAGTATTCAAAGTTATCTATCAAATCATGAAAACAATAAGAAAAGTCTAGGATTAGGGCTTTTTCCTTTTTTTCAACAATCAACATTTCATTCAATAATTTCAAACAAACCAGAAAATTAACAAAGTAAAGATATGATAAATGGGCTCAAATAATAATCTTAATCATTTCCTATGGTTAAGGACTTCCCAAAATATGTAGGGTGTTGCCAATCACATAATTTGTTTCCACACTCAAAAGGATAAATTTATAACACGATGAAAAACTTGCAACAAAATATATCATAGTAAAGTCATGTCATCATTAGCTTCAATTCCATATCCATCATTTTCATAATTAGCGCTTTTAAATCTCTCGAGAAAAAGATGAAAGCCAAGTGTTAGATTTGTAAAATAAATTTAAAATAAAACTGAATAAACTAGGATTTACCATTTCAAATCATCAAGAATAAATTAAGAATAAAATTAAATACGGAAGCATACATGAATCCATAAATTCCTTGAAGTTTTACCAAATTTTGAGGATTTGATCTTCCAAATTAACACACAAAAAATTCAGAGGATATTTGCTCTCTCTTTCCTAATGATGGGATATTAGAAAAGATATCTTGTGTATAATTTGGAGACCCTAACCCTAATATTTATAACCTTGGCATATTAGTTCTAATTAAATTCTAATTAGCTCATTATTAATTAGAATTTTATTAGAAGAGTATCTACACATATTTGACCCATACTTTATTTAATAATTAAAAACCCAATAAATTCTAACCAAATTAGATCACTTTTAATTTCGGCTAACCTATCATGATAGTAAATAATAACATGTAATTATCCTTATTATATATGTGATGTCTAAATTTTCCAACAATCTCCCACTTGGACCACATATATATACTAATTACTTTATAATTACATGTCATTATATAACCTTATGAGCTCAAAATTTTACTATCATATCCCAAAGGTATTCCGAACAATCTCGTCCATTAATTATGTTAACGTAGAACCAAGGCAACTTTCGTTACATATATCGTAACTAAATCCATCCATGATTGCGTATATTAACACAACCAAATGACATAGATATGGATGTGTAGCATGGAAATTACATGCAATATGATCTAAACATGTCCATTTCCAATTGGTCCTTCTTAGTGAGATCGAACCTTACCAAAATCAGAGTGTGAATAAACCAAATAAACTTTATTTATGCAGAAAATAAAATTAATATCTTTAAACTAAAATAACTGAAAACGTGTTTACAACATAAAAGTATTTAAAAACACAAACTCCCACTAAAACCAAATATCCTTTAAATGACATTATACCATATGAGCAGTGTGCTCTTATAAAACCTTAGATGTAGTTCCTTAGTAAGCGGATCCACAATCATGGAGTTTATCCTAATATGCTTTATAGGCACCTAACCACTCTGAACTTTTCCTTTTAACAACCAGGAACTTAAAGCCTATGTGTTTTGACTTTGAAGTGCTCCTATTGCAATTGGAATAAAATACTTCAATTTGTTTTCACAATTTGCACCTTAGTGACAAAATCTTGTATCTATATTCCATCAAAATCGGAGTTCTATATACCTGATGATCTCTAATTAGATCTCCAATATATGAGCATGTAATCTTTTGTTCTCCAAAAATACCTTATAACCCTCTTGGATGCTATCCAATGGTCCAAACCAGGGTTGCTTAAAATATCTGCCTAACGTCCTAATAATGTATACAATATTCTTATTATTGATAAGCAATATGTCATTAACATATAGAACCTTGCTCCCACTAAACTTATGGTATAAACGATTATCAACAAAGTTCATCTTTAAATCGAATAAGATAATCATTTGTTAAATTTGTAATATTACTGATGAGAAGTCTGCTTAAGCCCATAGATGAAGTTCTTTAATTTGCAAATCATTACCTTTGCATCATCAGACACAAAGTTTTTCTAATTGCACCATATAAATGTATAATCAATGTTACCATTGAGAAACCATTAACTTAATATTTATTTGATGTAGCTTAAGGTCAAAAATTCCACTAAAGCCATTATAACATTTTCTCTAGCGGACCTTTTTAGTGACTTTCATTCTTGAGGTTGTTGAGTTTGTTCTTCTGGATAATTATCTCATTTTAAATAGGGAGTTGTTCAACATTGTCTTATTGAGGTTCTAGATTCACTTCTTAATTAATGATAGGTATGAGAACCTAAACATAGTCAAAGTGATAGTAGTAACTGAGTTAGAATTCAATTCCTCCTTAAAAGCAATATCTCTAACCTTATTTCTCCCTCCAAACTCAACATCCTAAATGAATGTTGCTATTCTCATCTCAAAAATATTCCTAATTGTAGGATCATAAAACTCATAGCCTTTAGATCACTCAGAATTTCCTTGACCCTCAACTTTATAGACATCAAAGAAGTCAGAAGTGATGTCATTTCAACCTTACTATTTTTAGCAAAACATTTCTGAATTTCGTCAAGGAAACCTTGGCCTGAGTAATCTTTTCAGATTCTGTGCCCCTAAAGGCTTCTAAAATACTGTGCTTCATGATCATTAGACTCTTGCAATTTGAACAATTCCACCTCTCAAAATCCCTTTTAACATAAGGGGTACTTTCCGCAGTGAGAGGTGCGAGTTGTTCTTCCCTTAGTGTAAGGTCTATGTTCATACAGCCAAGCACTATAAGTTAGTGCCTTTTCCATTCATTGAAATTTGTCCCATTAAACATGGGTATAGAATTTAGCAGATATTGTGGCAGTAAAAGATGAATTAGTTGAATATAGAACAAAGATAAATAAAAATAAGCTAAGTAAACAACAAATTCAAGATAATGACTAATCCCATCTCAAGATACCAAACACAACATTAATATCAAGTCTTTGGACAGTAATATTAACAGTAAGCGGTACCCTTGTTGTAGCAATCAAACATTGACAATAAATTATGTCAAACAATTAATTAATCTTTGGACTAACTTATTGCTCACATAAAATACATTATAATTGTCACACATTTATCACGACAGTTGTCTTTGAAATTCTGCCAAATATTGACTTACCTTTGGGTCAATTAATAAACGCATGAATCACAAAAACATAAAATCATCTTAGTATTTCAAATAAACTAATCTCCACAAAAGAGGTCACTTTGGCGACATTTTGTTTCAACTAATTTATTTAAAATATTAGACATCCTTAATTAAAAGCCAAAATCTGAATTTATTTGTTTCAAAATATTTACCTTAATTTCATCTTTCAATCAAATTAAAAGATAATCATATATATAAGAATATATTTATCCCAAAACAATATACAATGATGCTGGCAAATATAACAATAGTTGAATAAATCATAAATCATAAACAACTTCATATAAGACTTCAAATTTAAACCAAAATAATTTGAATAAAGGTAAACCTCATCTCAATATATCTGACACTCCATTAATATTTCATCTTTAGACAAAATATTAACTTGTAAGTGATATATTAATGTAATAACCAAACATTGACAATAAGAACATGTCGAACAATAAATTTTCCTTTGGGCCAATTTATTACTGACATGTAAAACTAAATAATTGTCACATGTTTATTACCATAGTTGCACATGTAATATTATTAACTTTCATTTGGGCCAATCAATATTAACTTAAGTTACATGCACACAACCTTTTATATTTTAAAATAATTTATACAAAAAAAATTACTTTGTTGACTTTTTGCTTCAATTAAGTTATTTTAAAATATATATAAATATACCAATATTCAAATTTAAAATTTCCCCAATAGTCAAATGTCAAAACTATTTTTTTTTATTACTTTATAGACTCTGAAATAATCCTAAATAAGGTTGTCTTAATAAAAAATCAAAAACCTTCATTTTTAATATTTCTTTTTTTTTTTTTTTTTTTGTTCCAAAACCATATATATCAAAACCAAAAAGAAATAATGTAGTGGTTCAAAGCTAAATAATTAACAAGCACATGTATTCATAATTTTAGCATGGATAAAAACACCAAAAAATTTATCAAGAATCTCAAAGGTTCAATATAATATATAATTAAAATATCAAATCCATAATATTTGAAAAATGAATCAATCCAAAAATAATAGAGAAACAATTCATTCTCAATGATTCAACATGATGAGACTCGGATGCCACTTGTTAGATTTGTAAAATAAATCTAAAATAAAACTGAATAAACCAAGATCTATCATGTCAAATCATTAAGAATAAATTAAGAATAAAATTAAATACGGAAGCGTACCTGAATCCATGAATTCCTTGAAGTTTTGCCAGATTTTGGGGATTTGATCTTCTAAATTAGCACAAAGAAATTCAGAGGATATCTGCTCTCTCTTTCCTAATGATGGGATATTAGAAAAGATATCTTGTGTATAATTTGAGGACCATAACCTTAATATTTATAACATTGGCATATTAGTTCTAATTAAATTCTAATTAGCCCATCATTAATTAGAATTTTATTAGAAGAGTATCTACACATATTTGACCCATATTTTACTTAATAATTAAAAACTCAATAAAATTCTAACCAAATTAGATCACTTTTAATTTAGGCTAACCTATCATGATAGTAAATAATAACATATAATTATATGTGATGTCCAAATTTTCCAACACCAAACACACAAACAATACCAGAACCTCTGAGCATGAGAAGCACTAAGAATGAGCAGCAAAGAAGTGAGGTCTAGAAGAAATGGAAATCAAGAGTGGTGCAAAAAGAAGGGCCAAACCTAGAAAATGTTTTCTAGTTACAACAAAGGGGAAAAAAAACATACTAAGGATGAATGATTTGTACGAAGATGAAATCAAATCATAGCTTCAATTTAATCACATTATTGCTTAAATTTGGCTAGGAAGCTTGTATCATTGTCCAAAATAATATTTTATATTAATATATTTTTATAATTATGTTTAAACAAAATAATTTCATTAATAAATAATAATGTGTGTCAAATTCAATGAAAATAATTTTTTACTTAAAATAAAATTTGTAGATAGCAATTAGCAAGGTTATATACAGGCATTGGTAATTTTTTTAATAAATAAAATAAAATAAAATAAAATAAAGGTTTTGAAAGAGATATTTTGTAATAACTCAATTTTTGTCAATATCAAAAAATGAAGTTTTGAAATTTCATTTCCCTAAACTGAATATGTAAGGATGAAATAGGAAGATTTATGGAGTTAATATGAAAATATATTAAATATCAATTAAATAATTTAATCAAGAAAATCGTTAATTATAGAAGAGAGTAAATTATAAAAGTTCAATCGCTATTGAATTTTAATTCTAAATATGTTTGACGACCTAATTAGCAATTATTTAACATATCAAAATGGTTATTTAACCACTTTTAAAAATGAGAAAGTGGGAAATGATGATGATAGCTGTTAAACTTTTATAATTGTAATTAGTAAATATATATTCTTTATATTAATGGATTAAACTTAATTAATTATGATTAATCAAAGGTTAATCTAAATATAAATATAAATTTAAGTGGGAGATGAAAATATTGTCATCTTCTCCCTTAAGCTTCAACCGTCCAAGCTAAAAAGAACAAGAAAAACTTCTTTGTTTCCTTCCTATTATGATCCAAAATCAATTAAGGTAATCAAGTTAGTTCTTTAATTTTTTTTTATAGATTTTGAATCATGGGAATTTGATCTAGTTAGTCCATGTATTAATCTCTTCAATTATTTGAGTTTAGCAAGTTTTTATTAAAGCACAAGTTATGAAATTAATCTTGAAATTGAAGAGATTGTTAGATGGTGAACTTAGATTATGTTAAGGATTAAGTTAGAAATTAAATTAAACTTGTTAAAAGATTTTGTGACATTTGGGACTAAATTGAATAAATTTAAAACTATCATGAAATTATACTATAGATGAAAATTACAAGGTCCCTAATGAAAGAATATGAAATATATGGACTAAAATGAATAAAATGCAAAATATATTGATTATGTGTTTGAATGTGATTTGGATGTGAACTAATGTCATTTTTATAATTGAATTATCGAGCGTGGTTAAAGACAACGTCAGGTCGTCTCGAGAGAAAGGAAAGACGAGAGTCGCAAACGAGTAATGAAAATACAGTTTGTACTTTTATGATTTGAGTTCAATATATATATATATACACATACATACATACATACATATATACATACATACATACATGCATACATACATACATACATACACACACATATACATACATACATACATACATACATGATTGTTGCAAGCTAGCTATAAAGGTAACCTTATTACTTGTCTCATAACTCAATTTGTATATAATGATATAGAATGTCGAGAATTAAATTGAGCATAGTATAAATGAGCATGGTATGAAACTATGATATGTGATCATGAACATATATGTATTGGTTCATTGGTTACCCTATTAAATGTCTCGGATAGTGTAAAGCCCCAAGTTTTAAAATTTGTTATTGTACATGTGTGACACAAATATTTGTCTGTTTTAGTGGTTATGTGTTCTGGGTATGTGGGAAAGGTCCTAAGTTCAAGCCACAACTTGGGTAAATTTTGGCATTTTTATCAATAAAGCTTTGACTAGGTTCAATAGGCTTATAAGAATTTATTTGTAAAAACACAACAGAATGGGCTTTCTGGTTTGGTGGTTAAGTGGTGTGTTAAGAAGCTAGAGGTCTTGGGTTTAAATCCCTGTTGTGGAAAGGGGATTATTTTTTTTGCAAATTTCGGCTAAAGTTTGTATTTGACTCAAAATCTGAGTAGTAGGTAGTTGATGGAGAAAATTAATGGATGTAGGAGTTATCAGGATATTGGGTTGTTGCTGATTGTGGAAATTCGGCTCCCTCTCTGTCTTTCAAGTTGTTTCTGACATTTTTTTTCCTTTTCCTCCTTTTCTCTATTGTCATTTTCTTCCACTTTTTCTGCTAGAAATTCTCCTATTTTTCATCCAATATTTTACTTTCTTGCTTCAATTCCTTTTCCACTTCATTCGTGCGCACTATACTTGTTTTTCCGTTGGCTCGATAAGTATTCATTTCTGTTCTTTTTCATTCTTCGTAGTTAGAGTTTTAAGATTGGTTATCTTTTGTTGGCGGAGTAGGGGAAGATCAAAGAGCGGCTGTTGGCTTTGCAGTGGAGCAACGGTTAATAAATTCGGGTTGTCGGTAGTAAGTTCTGTTGGCGGAGTAGGGAAAGATCAACGAGATTCGATGAAAGTCGAAAAGTATTCTGTAGACGCCACACGGGCGTGTGGATTGCCCGTGTGGTAGGCCATGTGTCGTGTGGTCGATGAACCAAGCCGTGCACACATGACACAAGCGCGGGACACAGCCGTGTGATAGCTAGTGAGGCCGTGTGCGAGGCACAGACTCAACCAATTGAGCCATGTGGGCCACACAGGCATGTGGGCCCACACGAGTAAACCACACGGGCATGTGAGATTTTGAGCCAAGCCGTGTGATCCACATGACCAAGGCTAATTTAGGCTGTGTGGGCCACACAGGCGTGTAGGCCCACACAGGCAGGCCACATGAGCATATGAGCCCATTTTTCTGGTATGAACTATAAGGTTGCACGGGTCACCCAAGTCGACTGTGACCTGTCGTAGGGTTGGTAAGCATTACTTAGAACCTCGATCCTATGATCTGATATTGTAAGGTGTATGTTAGCATGTTACTCTTAGCATGTATATTTGTATTGTTCTGATTATATATGTATGTCTGTTAATCTACATTATAACATGTCACGTTTGTATGATGCATTGCATCGGGGTGGAATTGATGAAGTTGAAGGAAGTATCTGAAAGGCTTCTAATGTCTGTTATCTGGCAGCTAAGCTGCATATTTCTGATTCGTGCCGTATTTCGGTACTATATGGTGTATAGGGATGGAAGGGTCAATTTTATATCCTATTTGGTGTATTGGGATGGATGGGTCGATTTTATCCCCACATGGTGTGTTGGGTTAGACGGAGTTGGTGTGCAGGGTTGGTGGGCATGATTTTGTTATTCTGATTTGTTATGCATGTTATGTCTGAGATAGGCTAAGGCCCAGTTTGTATCTAATTCTGCATCTGAGTGGGCTAAGGTCCACACCAATTCTGTAAAGGGCTCAGGGCCAAATTATGAATAAATTATGATTGCATTTTGATTATCTGTATGCATGCTTTCTGTAAGGGATTACACACTGAGTTTGCAAAAACTCACCCTTTCTCTGTTTAATCTATTCAGGTAATCCCCAGTAATAGACGGGTCGGTGCAGCGGAGGACTCGACGGTGACCACTACCACCTATACATTGGTTTTACGGTTTATATGCTTTTACTACTTTAAATTTTATTTTTGGGATTAATTACTGTAACTCTGGACTTTGGAAATTTTGGATTTTGAACTGTTAATTATGATTTTATAAATTGTAACGCAGAAAAGTACGGTTTCCTTAAAATAAACCAAGACTTTCATAAGTAAAAACAATTTCGAAAATTATTTGGTTTCAAAAGCTTCCGCGTAAAAGAAAATATTTCAAAGCAAATCAAGTGTACACGTTTTCCCCGAACTAAATAAAGATAATAACTGGATCGGTTTTTAAGTATCAATGCATTTTCAAAAACACTATCATGTGACACCGCCAGGTTCGGCCATAACGTCTAAGCCGGGTTTAGGGTGTTACAGATATAGTTAGGTATAGTTAGCATACCATAGGATTAGTGTACGAGATTATTGTAACATCCTGAATTTTTTTTTAAAGTTTGTAGAATTAGTTTAAGAATGAGTAATTGGCTTAGTGGTTAATAGTTAATAAAGCTGTCATTGAGACATGAGTCTGATTCCTTTTATACGTGCAAATTTTATTTTTATAAATTTTTGCTTCCCTTCCTTAGGTGTGTCGTCCGACCTAGTAAAAACCTTAGGTTTAAATACCAACTTTTCGTTCAGAAATTAGCCTTTTGCATTCCTATTCTTTTCTCCTTGCTGCCCAACCCTTCTTCCTCTCTGTTCATCTCCATTTTTATTTTCTTTTTCCTTTCTTTTCCTATCATTGTTTTTGTGATCCTAAATTCCATCCTATTGTTTCTTTACTTGTTCATTGTTATAGAATTGGATCGGGAAGGGTAAGATACTTTGAGTTAGATCCGAATTTACGTTTTCTTTTCTTTTATTTTTTTTATTTTTCCTGTGCTGAAGAAATATGTGATCTCGTGAATTAAACCTTGGTGAAGGTTCAGATTTGGATCCCCCATGTAACACCCCATACCCGGCCTAAACGATAAGGCCAAGTCTAGAGAATTACATATATGATTTCTCGAAAACACGAATTCCCAATGTTTAGTTTTTTCTTTAAAAACATTTAGAATCAAAGGAACTTAACAAACATAAAGTTCAATCCATGACTTAACATCCTAGGAAATTGAATTTACGAAAAGCATATTAAAACTACTAATAACGAAAAAGATAATAAGTAGAACGACTAAGCTCCCGATTCGTCGACCTGATCAACCTTGTGGTTACCTACAATTCAATCAACAGTCAAAGTGACTAACTAACTCAACAAACAGATTCAAAATACAATCAATAAAATCATGTTCGCAAATGTAACTTCTTAACCATATACATAATCAGAAACAAAAAAGGTACGGTTCAGCTTAACAGAATAAATGTTTAGCAGAGTAACCAATTTTAGATACGAAACAGATCAGAATCAAATACAGTTTCCTACCCCCATGCACTACACATCATCTCCGTCCAACCCAACACACCATAATAGGTATTTAATACCCATTCAACCCTACACACCACATAGTGTCGATATGACACATTTCAGAATATTTACAGCTTAGTTGTTATACAAATTGCGTTAAACACCGAATTCAATTACAATCTCCGTCTCTTAGCCACTGATTCAGAGAAGATCACTACCTCCAATATACAGTTCCCAACCTGATACAAATACAGAATTCAAGTGACAATTAATGCAAAAGTTTTTATAACCATTCAGATACAGATCAAGCTCGTGTAGAAAACATATATCAACATTACTAACGATTTTCACATGCCATACACATACAGATATCCAATACCTAGTCTAGAATTACAGAATAGCAATTTACAAAATTCAATGCAGTCCATACAAACCCCACAGAGGGCTGATATTTGTTTCAAGTGAAGCATATAACCCGAGAGAAAAATCCAGTTCTTTGTCCACACGCTTGTATGATTTCACACGGCCTACACAGCTAGCTCATATAGCCTCACACGGTCTGGTACATGCTTGTGTGCCTACACGTGTGTCTCACACGACCTGACATAAGCCCATGTCAATGGCCGGTGTAGTCCTAACATGCAAACAGTGAGTCACACGGCCTAGACACACGCCTGTGTCTTTGGCCTATGTGTTTATAAGTCATGAACAGTGAGTGATACAGTTTGCCACATAGCTTGACACACGGCCGTGTGGTATCAACAGCCATGGTTTTTAGCATCTAAAATTTGCAGAAAGTTGGGTTTTCAGTATGCACCTATTAGCGATTCAAAGTAGGAACAACGCAGCAGACTTTTGAAACCTAAAACGACCATTCAATAACTCCATTAACAACTTACTTAAACTAAAACACTAATTCAAAGTCAAAATTAAACTATGTCGAAACTTTGACACAAAACCACGAACACAAAACCATGAATACAAAACATTCACTTACTACAGATCATTTAATCCCTAAATAGAACTTAAATTGTCGGAGGAATACTCCTCTTAGGATCTCTACCTAAATGAAAACAAAATGGGCAATTAATGAGAACTCAAGGCACACTAACAGTAATTTCCAAACTCACAGAGCAATATCGAAAACAAATGAAACAAAATTACAACAACAGGAAATTTACTTAGAACTCTTCAATCAAAATAATGAATGACACAGTATCCTCGATTTAACCTGCTAGCTAAGTTACTAAAGTAATCAAACAAAAGAAAGAAAAGAGAAAGAAAGTAGAAACGAAAAGAAAAAAAATGGGATGAAGGAAGGAAAGACGTCAAATAAAAGAAATAAGGCAACTAAAAACATTTAAAACAGTTAATAGATAGCACGCAAAATGAATGTTTCTCTATTGTCTGTGCAGAAAGTCAAACATAAGATCAGGAAGTAAACAGAAGCTTAATCATTGAACCAGCAGGCTAATTCTTGACTCATATTTACACAGAATTAAACTTAAGTAATATTTCACAAATAGGGATTCAGGAAAAATGAAATAGTAAGACTTTTTAAAGTGACTCGAACCCTCAACCTCGAACACATAAACAAAGCACAGAACCATAGATACAAAGACCTAAATACAACAGAATTCAACAATCAACATTCAATTTTTTGGGGAGTTACACCTCAAATCTACAGTAAAGGAAGTAGGACATCCACATTAGTTAATCGATTAGTGGTAGTGTAAGTAATTCTGGAAATCCAAACCTAAATTTTTGGTTTTCGTTCCTCTCATCTAACCGAATTCTAAAGTATATTGTAGAGATTGTTGATAAATGTTTGATCTTGGTGTTAGGTATAAATCTGAACTCGATCTAGTTGGATCTTGAGGCTTAAGAGTTGCGATTAACGACAGTACTTCAAAGTACAATTTACCAGGTGTGTGTTCTAACCAAAAGTTAGTAAATCAAGTGTGGTTTTTAGCCCACACAGGTAGTCTACATAGTCGTGTGCCACTGTAATGTTAGGGTTAAAACTAGGCCACACGGCCTGACACACGACTGTGTGACTACTGTTAGAAAAATGTTATCGATTGCAACACGGCCTTAGAGAGTTACACAGCCTGGCCGCACATTTATATACCTCAGTAACATGGTTTACACCTCCTTACGTGGCCTCTCACACGACCACGTGACCCCTGATTCACTATTTTTTCCATTGTTTTTTAAAATGTTTTGTTTTAATCCTTAAGTAATTCCTTGCATAATAGAACTCCTATAAGTATGATTGATATTTCATTACTAATTTATTGACTCTATGACCGTGATTGTTATGATAATACTTGTATGTAAGCATGCCATGTATTGCTATTGTTAATATTACTTTTATGGAAATCATGTCTCTAAAACTGTTAAACCAAAGCATGTTAAGCATGCCATTAATATTGTTACTGAATTGTATTGTTTAGCATGGCATGCTAGAAGATTGGTATGCCATTTTGCACTGCATGGGATTGGGTTTGCTAGATGACAGAGGAGTTTTGTGGATTATCAACGGCATTTAAAGTCTGCAATATTGTTGTCAATGCACTGCATTAGAGTACTGAGGAGATTGAGTGATTTAATTGCATTATTGGTAGCTTGTCTGTAAAATTATTGACAATTTATCTGCATTACTATTACTTGTGGATTATTCACATTGATCTTTAGCTCGCACTATTTGAACTTCGGTAAGCGAGTTTTGGGAACTCATGGTGTATAGCAGATGGATGGGTAGGATTATTGCACTATTTCACTGAACATGCCATATACATGAGATATTATGCCAATGTAAACCATATGGATTGTGTACTAAGTGGTATGCTATACTAATTGAATGTATGTCTACTTTTGCTTAGTCTAACACCGAGCTTACTTAAGCTCACCCCTATTGTTTCATACTTCTCAGGTAATGCTTAAGACTAGGATAGGACTCGGCATGCAGATGACTCTTGGACATAGGACTATTTTTACAATAAATAATTTTCTTTATAATTTTTCATTGGTTTTTGGACTGTAATTTATTAAACTGGACTGTGTCTTGGTAGTTATGTTTTAGGGAAATTTTTATGCATGCATATTTCATTCAGACTTATTAACTGGTAATTGCATGTTATTCAGTCCAAGTAAAAAGCAGCAAAATTTATTTTCGCTGTATTATGAATTCTTAGTTTTTATGAAAAACAAATCAATGATGCAATGGTTTTGCTAAAACATTGCCATTAACAATATAATAAACTTTAAGGATTAGATGGCCTAATGAATGAACAATTTAACTTAACCCAAAGTATAACCGTAATTTTTCTAAAGCTAAACTAGTTAGAGTTTTCTTCTAAAAAGCAATTGTAGTATGTTTAGCCATTCTGATGGCTAATGTAGACTTTATAATGTGTATATAACGTCTAGACCGAGTTGGGGAGGTTAAAATTATACTTTGGTCTTTACCAATGAGATACGGAACTCATATTATACTTTGATTTGCAAAAGGGTAACAAAAAATAAGCATATAGGCCAAGATCGAAAACCATTTCATTAAACAAAAGACTCAGATACCATGTTAAAGTGATTAGAAGGTTATGAAATGGATCCACTTGTTAATAGAATCTTTTATTTATAGAGGTAAACATAAATGATTACATTTAAAATATTAATTTAAAACAATTCAAATCTAGGGTAAAAAATAACAACAATTTTATTTGAATATTTCAAATCCTATGTTTGCTTCATTGTGTAGCAAAAAATTGTTCCAAAATGATATCCCAATAGCAGCTCATAGCTCCCAAGTTTAATACCATGTTCATGCCATAATGCCTAAGCAATGACCCATTGATTTAATTACAAATATTCAAGTTTGTTAAATATAGTGCTCGTATTTGATAACTTAGAAAATTTACCTAGTCATTTGGAATTGCTAAATCTATAATTGTTTAATTATTCTAATATGTGTGACGAATAGCATGATTGGGTATATGTTACGAATGGAGTTCATGTTGTATGGATATGTGGTCGAGTCTAAATAAACATTACGTGTGTGTATGTCTGTTGGCTAGAATTAGGTCTTTCTAATTTTTAATGTTATTAATAAATTAAATCCTAAGTTCTTTGTGATAGGATTTTTTGTTAACAAGGGAAATAATTTCTGCAAGCTTTCTCTTGGTTATGGAAAAGGTAAGGACAGATTGTTTGCTAGACACGATGTCGATAACTATAACTAATTTATTGAGGAATACTAAAATATATTTTTGCATCAATGATCAAACTACAGACCTATCTAGGTTTACATAGGTTTCTTAGGGTTTTTTTTATTCAATACCCACCAACTATCTAAAGAGACTTACACAACAAAATAATTTATTTAGGTAGGTCTGTAGTTAGTGGGTTTGTGTAACTATAATTAATTTATTTAGGTAGGTGACCTGTCGTCAATTGTAGTAATCAATTTGGGCCAATTCCACACTTAATGAGCTTGTTTTCTAAGCAATTTGGAATTTTATAGTACGTTTTCAGTATTTAGGCCTTAGGATAAAATATTAATAAAATAAGTATTTTTTAACACATTTTATAAGTGTTGTGACCCAATAGGTTGACACAAGCCTTAGGTTGTGCTAATATATTTAATTGGATGTGTAGGATGAAAGTATAAAGGCCCAATTGATGTGGAAGCAAAGGATGAGTGATACGCAAGCTTCCTGGGATGTCAAAGCACAAAACGAATGACACAAGGCTGGAATAGGGTGTCAAGTCGCGCCACGCAAGGGGTATGGTGCAACATAGGTCTACTTCTTGCCCAAGTAATTCAGGGTTATTTCCGTCCGTGCAATCAAACTTATACAAAAACCTAAGATGTGCAAAAGACTTAATTTGGGCTACCACTACTTCTATAAATAAGACGCTAGGGGTTTGATGTAACTAAGTCATCCTAGACGCCTTCAAAAAGCCTAGTAGTTTAAGAGTAAATTTAGATTTTTTTTTCGGGTTTTCATAACTTTTTTATTTTTCCTCTTGAAATTAGTTATGATTCAAGAGTTAATTTATTTAATTCAAGTATTTCAATTTATTTTCTTTTGCATTCGATTTAATTCTTTATTCCAATCGAGTGATTAGCTACATTATTCCCTATTCGATATTCAATCCACGATTATTTCAATCTCTTTCCTTTTCCAAATTGATTGTGTTCTTCACATAATTTATTCAATCAAGATTGAGATTATGAATAGCATGATTGGCTAAATCCCTTAAGGGAGATTAACGAGTGGATGAGGATGTGATTAATGGAGGATTTAGGGTTTTTTTAGAGGGATTAGTTTGTATGAATTATGTGTGCTTAAACTACTAGGACTGACAACTCTAGGAAGCTATCATATGCTAGACGAGGTCGGAAGATAAGTCGAACCGAGTAAATCGTAATTTATCCTAGTTGAGAAAGTGAAGTTGGGAGATAAGCGAGTATCAACCACTCAATTAGTTAATTAGAGGTCGGGAGTTAATAATTGGTTAATCGGTAACTAATCCACCCTAAAACCCTAATCCGAAGTTAGTTACAAACCCTAAAGCGAGTTAATCTTCCTAATTGGTTTATTGATTTATTTCATTTGTTCATTTTTCTTCATTTATTTCTTTTCGTTATTTATTTATTTTTATCTCTTCAACTTATTTTATGGTTTATCGTAATATAGTACTGCTAATTAGACTTATTATTGTAAAAAGGTTTTCATAGTTTATTCCATCCGATTCTCAAAATACTTCTAAAGTATTTTATTATACTAAACTATATTACAATTTGATTCATGCACTTATGAACATTATTGTTTTTAATTCCTATATTTTTTATATGATATTTAACCATAAACGATAACATATTTTTATGATGTTAGCAATTCTATAGTTGGTGGGTTTCACATATGCTCTTTAGGTAGGTTTTTCGTGATAGATGTTTTGTTGCAAGTCTTTTTAAATAGATTCTTCGTTATAGATGTTTTGTAGCGTAAGCTTCTTTAAATAATTTGTGTAATTATAACTAATTTATTTAAGTAGATTTCCTAGATTTTTGTTGGTTTCCACACTCACCAATCACATACCTACTTAAAAAGACTTGAGTAGGGTGCCTCACTCTACAAGATTGTTGTCATCTATTATTCACATATGGTATAATAATGCTGCATTAGGTCAAATTACAAACCTGCCTAAAAAGACGCAGCAAAGCATCTAATAACAACTCACAAATCACTGGAAGGCATATAATTTACTTGAACGCATAGGGAACCTCCCTTTAAAAATCTGTTGGGGACATAATCAAGAACATTAATTCACCCCTCTACCAACTCCCCACACATTACTTGTTGTCAAAGCCTCCCAAAAACCTCCATTCGGCTATCGATTAAACGGGTGCACCATCCATAAGCTGTCAACATGTCTGAGTCCATCAACAAACATGGTTAGAAATTGAATTACTATTAATTAACGATAAAACAACCAACCAATTTTGTTTATCAAAACATCAAGTAATCGATATTCAACCATTGAGCCTTGAACAGGCTCATACTTTAAGTCAATTTCTTTCAAAATTGGTTATGATTTTTTTCCCTTTCTTGTTTTGTTTGCTATGGTTGATTATATTTGGACTTACATTTTCTGAAAGGTCACTATCAATAGGGTCCAATCTAGCTACTAACCATTTTCTTCCTTAACAAGTTCAGTTTAACCTTCCTATTAGTAAACAAATAATTGTATCATCAAATATTAAACAAAATTATAGTAATAAGTTTATAATTAAATTTAAATAAACACATTTTAATATTCACGTAATCATTGGACCCAGAGTTTGGATATGCCGACACATCTATATTTTACGAAGCTGGACCAATTTATTAATTGTTAGGTGATAAAGATCTCAATATATGGCTAACTTTTGATAGCTCTATCATAGGAGATTTTTTTTTTTTTAAACCATCAAAGGAGATTATTTCTATTAAACATTTGAGGAAAAATCCACTTGTTAAATTTCATTAGTTAGATCTATTGCTGATTCTTATGTGATGAAGATGTCAAAATTATGATTGTGTTTATAAGAAAAAAAAAGTCAAAATATATTATTGTGATAGCTAATGGATGGAGCTATCACAATAATTGGCCCACTAGAGATTTTTACATAATTAGATCTCTTTTTACATAATTAATTGGCCCACTAGAGATTTTTACATAATTAGATATCTTTTTTACTTGTATTGCTTGCAAGTGAATAAACGCTTTTATTTTTAATATATATAACATATTTAATATAAGTGATATTTAAATTAAATAATATTTTATAAAAATTTAGAACTATATTAGAAAGTAAATTATGATATTAAAATAAAATAAAATAAATGAAAACAACATTGATATATGTGCATATTGAGTGAAAATTATTGAAGTCAATTCAACTAAGCAGAAAATATTATTCAACCTGTGACAAATTTTTGGATCAGATCCAAGCAGTTATGGGTTGAGATGTCTACATAGAATTTGAACAACTCTCCTTAGCTTTGAAACGCATTTTGAATTACTCAATTTTGAGATCGAAAGCTCAAGTTATGATTGTTTTAATGAAGATTGTGTGAGCAAGATTTTTGGACAGGATTATTACGGAAATTTACAAGTTTTAGACTTTAATTCGAGTTTAAATTATATTGGATTCAATTTTAGGCTTAATTTTTTATTATATATAAGTCCAATATTGTCTATATTAGGTTTTATTATTTTATAAGTTATTTTTAAGTATTTAAAGTTATTTAGGGGATTTATGTTTATTAGTGAACAAGAAAAACTTCTTCTTCTTTATATTAATTAGAGTTTTAGCTTAATGTAATTAGTGAACAAGACAACTACAAATTCCGAACTTACATGAATATTAAGAAAAAGTAAAAGAGGTGGATGACACTCTTTGCCTCTTTTCCTATTGTATTAAACACTGGAAACTCCAATGCCCTTCCATGAATTCTACCATTCAAACCTCACTTTTTTTCTTTTGGTTTTGGCGTTAGGGTCTAATTTGCTCTATATGTGCAGTATAGTATAGTAGTATGGTTTTTAACAAGTTTGAATTAAAACCTCGGTTAGCATGACGTCGAGCCTCTCTCTTACGAGAAATCAAGCAAAACAATTCCTCAAAACTCTCAACAACCCATTCCACAAATTTCTCTCCGTTTTCCAAACCAATGCGTCGATCCCTCAACCTCCAAAGCTTTGTGTTGAATCTACTTCTTTACGGCACACTCCTCACCTGTTTGAAAAAAGTCCTCAACCAGACCTTGCCCAATGCAACGGTTTGCTTTTTGACTACTCTCGCAATAACAACAACAAGGAAGCTCTAAATCTCTTTTTGAGTATTCATAGTTTTGGTTTACCAGTCGATGGGTCGACCTTATCCTGTGTTTTGAAGGTTTGTGGATGTTTGTTTAATGTCATAGCTGGAAGACAAGTTCATTGCCAATGCTTGAAACTTGGGTTACTTGAGGATGTCAGTGTAGGGACTTCTCTTTTAGATATGTATATGAAAACAGAGAATGTGGAAGATGGTAGGAGAGTTTTTGATCATATGGGGGAAAGAAATGTGGTTTCTTGGACTTCATTGCTTGGAGGCTATGCACAGAATGGAATGAATGAGGAAGTTTTAGAATTGTTTCTGACAATGCAAATGGAAGGGATAAAACCCAATCCATATACCTTTGCGGCTGTTCTTGGAGCTTTGGCGTCTGAAGGGATGGTAGAGAAGGGTGTTCAAGTTCATTGTTTGATTGTAAAGTTGGGTTTCAAGACAGTAACTTTTGTGTCCAATTCTTTGATTAGTATGTATTTGCGGTCAGGGATGGGTAAAGATGCTATACTTGTTTTTGATGGTATGGCAACCAAGAATGCTGTGACATGGAATTGTATGATTTCTGGTTTTGTAACAAATGGGCTTGATTTCGCAGCTCTCGAAACATTTTACGATATGAGGCTTGCTGGTGTTAAGTTTACTCAAATGACTTTTATTCCTCTTATTAAGTTATGTGCTAATCGGAAGGAATTGGGTTTTGCAAAGCAGCTTCATTGTCGAATTTTGAAAGATGGTTTTAATTTCGACCCTAAAATCAAAACTGCACTTATGGTGGCTTACAGTAAGTGTAGCGAAATCAACGATGCATTCAAGTTGTTCTCAACAATGCATGAAGCTCAAAATGTTGTATCTTGGACAGCCATGATCAGTGGGCACCTGCAGAACGGTGAAATTCAAGAGGCAGTTAAACTTTTTTGTTTAATGAACAAGGAAGGTGTTAAACCAAACGATTTTACTTATTCTACCATCCTTACAGCTCAACCAGCTGTTTCTCCTTTCCAAATACATGCACAAGCGATCAAAGCTAATTATGAGAAGTTGCCGTCCGTTGGAACTGCAATTTTAGATGCTTATGTTAAGCTGGGAAATATTGAGGAAGCTGCTAAAGCTTTCGAACAAATTGATGAGAGGGACATTGTTGCATGGTCTGCAATGCTAGCTGGTTATGCTCAAATAGGAGACTCTGAGGGAGCTACCAATATTTTCATGCAGCTGGTAAAGGAGGGGATTAAACCTAATGAATTCACCTTTTCGAGTGTTATAAATGCCTGTGCATCACCTACAGCACCTTTCGAACAGGGAAAGCAGTTTCATGCATGGTCAATCAAATCAAAATTAAGTGATGCTTTATGTGTATGTAGTGCTCTTATTACCATGTATGCGAAGAGAGGGAATATAGATAATGCATATCAAATTTTTAGGAGGCAGCAGGAAAGAGATCTCACGTCATGGAACTCAATGATCTCTGGATATGCACAGCATGGTCATGCAAAGAAAGCTCTTGAGATATTTGAGGAAATGCGAAGAGAAAACATGGAAATGGATGATATAACATTTATTGGTGTCATTTCTGCCTGTAGTCATGCTGGATTAGTGGATGAAGGTGAAAAGTACTTCAATGTGATGATAGTAAAACACCGTATTTCTCCAACAATGCAGCTGTATTCTTGCATGGTTGATCTATATAGCCGAGCAGGCATGCTTGACAAGGCCATGGATATCATTAACACGATGCCGTTCCCTGCTGGTGCAACTGTCTGGCGAACTCTCTTGGCTGCCAGCCGTGTTCATCGCCATTTAGAGCTCGGGAAACTTGCTGCAGAACAGCTTATTTCACTTCAGCCACAAGATTCAGCTGCATATGTTCTGCTCTCAAATATTTATGCTGCTGCAGGAAATTGGCATGAAAGAAGGAATGTGAGGAAATTGATGGACCAGAGAAAAGTGAAAAAGGAGGCTGGGTACAGCTGGATTGAAGTTAAGAACAAGACCCACTCATTCTTGGCCTCTGATCATTCTCATCCCATGTCATATCAAATTTATTCAAAACTTGATGAGCTAAAAATGCGACTGAAGGACATGGGGTATCAACCTGATACTGATCATGTACTTCAGGACATTGCAGATGAAGATAAAGAAACCATCCTGTCTCAACACAGTGAGAGACTGGCTATTGCTTTCGGGTTGATTGCTACTCCTCCCAGAACAGCACTTCAGATCGTTAAGAACCTTAGAGTATGCGGAGACTGTCACACTGTTATTAAGTTAATATCACTGATTGAAGGAAGAGATATAGTTGTTAGGGATACAAACCGGTTCCACCACTTCAAAGCAGGTAGTTGTTCTTGTGGTGATTACTGGTAACCATCTATCGTTGCAGCTTGCAACTTCCGAAGTGTCACTCCATTCATCTAGGTGCAACAAAGGGCAGAAATATAACATAAATCTCATGTGCTAGGGATGGCAATTCAACCCTATTTATATGCATACGAGTCGGCCATGGTAGAGTGATGGTTGCTGAGCAGTAAGGCTTACATTTATCAGAGGCAAAGTGACGGGTGCATGTGTTCCTGATTTTGCATTCAGTGAACATGTTTGACGAGGCAAGTGACAATTCATTTGAGTTGCTCTCGTGCTTTTGTTATTTCCTGATTGTTGTTGCTCTTAGTAATTGTGAATGTATTTCATTGGTATAAATCAGGATTTCATCCTGTGTCACATAGACTCTTTCGACAATGATTGCATATCCATGTCCGACACTCTGATATGTTGTTAAGATGCAATACCTGCACTTCATTACTAAAGTAAACGAGGCCCTCGCAATTACATCAACGGAAACTTCAACTGAAGGAGGAATCTAAGTGTTCATAGATCAAACCAAACTTGAATTCGAATTTTAATTTTTTTAACAATCACATTCAAAGGGAGTTGTCCATTGCTCCCATGGAGGTTCAAACCGGGTTCTAAGGTGAACAGTCCTTAGCTACCAGACTAATTAAGGGAGTTTGGATTTATTTTTAGATTAAATACCTAGAAGATCAATACAGGTTGAAAAGTATTTAATCTTTCTTAAAATAAATGGATCAATTTAATCTTTATAATATTCAAAATTGAACAAATAAATATAGTTGAAGTGGCCTAAATTATTTTTGTTGATAAAATTTAATGTGGCAAAAAAAAAAGCTAATTGCAATATGAAAAATGTAATTTGTAAATGCAGAATTGCTTAAACTTTTTTAAAAATAAAACATTATATAGTATTCATATAACTTGGAAAATATTCTAAAATTTTAATGATAATTAATAATTAATTCCAAAATTTTGAGAAAAAAGACAAATCTTAAAAAATCTCTACAACATCAAAATAACAAAAAATTATTTTAATTAAAAAAATCTTTAAAGACTTTTTTTGTACTTATAATTTCTTTATTTAGAATTTAGAAATGTTTATTAACTTTTATTTTTTCTATTTTTCTGAATTTTCATAATATTTAGAATTTTATATGATATTTTTATTATTTTATTTTTAGATATTTTCTTAATTGTATTTGTATTCACTTAGCCTTATTTATTCCCTATGGATTAAATTACTTATAATAATTTAGTAATGAAAATAGTTAATACCATCGTTAACTGTTCTTTTTACTTTAATAGAATAAGAACTAAATTACCCGATTTATTTTGAGACCCTGAATAATATACTACATAGACCTCCCTGAGAACTTATTCCTTTATTTTCTTTCCAAGCCATCTTTTTGTTTTACCATTCGTTTAGGGCATCGACTTGCTATCATCCAACCACATAAAATGAAAAACGATGTGAAGTCCACTAGTTATAAATTTTGGCATCCTCAAAGGAAAGTGTTAGATTATATTTGATTAGGGAAAGCTTCAATATTGCTTGATGAAATGATCAAATTTCACTTTTAATTTAGGGCATCCAAAGATGTATTGTATTATGCATGTAAAACAATGCCCTTCATGTGATTTTTGGATCCCAAAAACAGCAGTCATTAAAAGAATTGAATCAATCTTCAGGTTATGAACCTTGAAAATTACACCCAAACCAAGTAAAAAAGATGAGGCAAACTTTAAGAGTTGTGACTCAGAGCCATTAAGCACCAATTTTATCAAGTAAAGAGAGTTTATAGAGTTCAATATTCTGCATCAAAGCCAAGATAATATGAAAAGTAAAGGCCATTCATAAATCACATTCAAAAGTATACACTTTCACCTTTCTTTCCACTCCAAACCAGCCCATACTCCCAACTGGTAGGCCAGCAAGTAGTACAGTAAATACTCCAAATGCTTACCTCAAAATTCAGATCATTTCAAAAACCAGAAAATTATATTGCAGAAAAAGGGTAAACCTCATATTCATGCGTTATAAGCCACATTTCTTATAATCTTATTTACACTGTATAAACAGGAGATTCGGATTGTGTCAAACATTCATTCGATGATCCAGAAGTTATAAATAAAATACAGTGTTTGCACTTACAACTAGTGTAGATCAATGTGAAAAGTTACATTAAATCTATCAACCTTCCTCTCCGAACTCATTTGTAAATCTTTCATGGACCTCAAGATCAGCTTTGCTCACTGTTGGCCTCTGTCTTGCAAGCACCTTGTCAAAATCTGATCTTGAAATAGGAGGTGGAAGGATCTGCAATGGCATTAATCAACCAATAGATATTTAATTACTTAAAAAATCACAACATTAAGAGAATCTCCAACAGCAATGAGAAGCATAGGAACACAGGTTAATACTCAAAATACTTTCTATCTCAAGCAACTCCATACCTGTGCCGCAAGTCCTTTGGCAGCCAATTCCTGCATAGTAATTTGGACAGCACCTGGTTGCTTTGGTCCACATGGCATCCACATATCATCAGGTGTCTTGAAGAAAAACATGGCATCTTGGGTTTTACGAACAGGTTCAAAAAGAACATCCTTAACCTGTCAAGACAGAGATAAGTAAAGAAGTGCAAAAGTGACCTACTCCATATTGGCCATTCATAGTAAAACTCGCATCCAAGATAGAACTCATAGAATGGAGAAGAAGAAAGATAAATGAAGAGAAAATATTCAAATGTTTCATATAGTTGTTGCACTTACACAAACAGATATGTCTGACCCTGAAAACCCATCAGTCCGATGAGCTAAGCTCTCAAAATCATTTTCAGTCAAGTTGTGAGGAGTATCACCCAGATGCACCTGTCATAATTTATTTTACCAAAACATGGCAGCCATGTCAAGAAACAAAAGTGATTTAATGATTCTATTATGAAAAAAAAAAAAAAGGCATTTTCTTCTCTCTTTTTTTCACAATATTTTGAAGGATAATGTTAAGGGAAAGGTCAAGTACTTTGAACATATGTTGCCGAGCCTTCAAATCTGGAAGAGGTATGTAAATACGCTTATCAAAACGCCGGCGGATGGCCTATATGAACAATTTATTAGTAAAAGAATTCATTACCAATTCAATATGAACAACTTTATTTATCGTTTTCAATGCATTAGATGTTAATAAGAGTGCCCCCTAAGGATGCTCATCAAAAACATCCTATTCCCCTTTACCTGATCAAGTGCGTAAGGAGTATTTGTTGCTGCAAGAACTAGGACTTTCTGATCATTATTTCCAACGCCCTAAAACATAAACAAGGTAAAAAAACTCATTCATTAACCTAAAAATCTTGGAAGGAAACAATAGCTATGTGTCACAATCTGGCATGGGTGTAAATGAGACATGAGCACCATCAAAATATAAACATGCCATCATGGAGGTTCTCAAAATTTTAGGATAAAGATGCTAGCATACTGCAGAATATAGCAGCAAAAAATATCTTGCATAATATTTAAATAATTTCTAAACAATATAAACTTAGTCTTTCTAAATATATAAGATTTCGGAAAGGAAAATAATTTCTTGAATATCTTCTGGCAAAGAAACTTTAAAACTCTTCTTAGCAATTTCACCATGCTGACATACCTGCATCTGCACCAAAAGTTCAGTTTTGATACGTCTTGATGCTTCACTCTCATTGCCCTCACCACGCTGTCCACACAAGGAATCTATTTCATCAATGAATATGATGGATGGTGCACTGTCACGAGCCATCTGAAAAAGGTTTGAAACTAGCTTTTCGCTTTCCCCCATCCACTTTGAGACAAGGTCTGATGAAGAAACACTAGCAGAAAAGAAAAAGGAAAAGAGATTAAATTTTAAAACACAAACAACCAGAAGCCTATCCATAATACATGCACATAAACAGAACAAAGTGATATTAGGGATCCATGCTCAATAAACAAAATGTTCATAATTACATATAAAAAATAAATTTTAAAAAAAGCCAAGAGAAATATGCACATCTGCTTGGTACTTATAAAAATTCGTAGATTATTCCATAACTCACTATGATTCAGTTTCATGACAGAAAACTACATGCAAATAACCAACTTAGATTCCAATAAAAGACCTAAAAGCCTAGAACCTTCTAGACTAATATAAACTCAATATAGTACACAATCAACTAAGGTGAAGGAACTGTAACTTGTAATCTGCTCCTGAATGACAATCACTAGAATGCATGATATACAGAATCCTGGATTGTTGAAATAAAATCACATAAAATGGAGCACTACAATGACTGCATCAACCTTTTGTGGTGTTAGATATCATAAAATGGTTCACACATAACTTCCCAAGCTCAGCGGATGTAAATTTCACTTAACAGAACAAACATGGAATTAAGAAAGGTGGGGAAACTTGCAGTACATAACCACAAATTCTCAACACTGCCAACACTTTGCCAATGCAATCCAGTGATGCATATATTGAAGTCTTCACTACTGCCACCTTTCCCTTTCTCCAGATAAAAAGAAAGTGGTGGCTGCATCACAGAGAAAGGGTAGATGACACAACATCATCAAACATGTTAGAGGTGACCTTTTTCCTCATTGTTTTCATGATTCAATATGCGCCTAAGTTTTTATTTGAAAAAAGTATAAAAAGGGTTCAAATTCTTGTTATGGGCAGATAAAGTATTCAAATATGGAAGTATATATTACCTAAAAAATGTAGAGTCTGCTTCAGTTGCAACAGCCTTGGCCAAGTATGACTTACCAGTCCCGGGTGGCCCATACAACAGAAAAGCTCTCCATGGCCTTCTCTTTCCTGAAAGAGAAGTAGGAAAACTTTAACAAAATTAATCCACTTGTATCCCAGCATATCTAATGTTTAAATGACAATAAATAGAATTGAAAAAGAAGCTAAATGAAAATACAGATTTTATTTAGTGATTTGCTACTCCACATCCCAACTACAGTTCGAGCAAACATAATACAAAAGCAGTTGAAATCTTACCAACTCAATACTCTAGCAAGGCCAATACTAGAAAAGGTTCGAAAATATATGGACAGGTTAATGATAGAGCACTATTCCTACCATATTGCAAGCTCGATACCACTTTGTTTAACTCCATATCATAAGAGGGAACAAAATTTCAGTCAGACAGCAAATGAAATGAGTTACAAGACAAGTTCTAAGGTGAATCCAACAAATCCTACGAGAAAATTATAATGGAACCGTAAAATATATTTAAAAACTTGACTGGCAAAACCAAATTAGCCCATCTGATTGAAATGGCAATGCTGCTAACTCCAAATGAGGGAGTCTGTGACCATGCAAGCAGCCAAGCAACAGTTTCTATAAGATAAAATTGACACTAATAGAGGTAGCAAGCAAATATTAGCAAGGTGATGTCAAAGGTTGTTTGTCACATTTAAGTTTCACAAGAAGTGAAGAAGATGATGATGATCACAAAGTGATGACAATGAAGATGATGTTTGTATGGCCATTGTCACTTAACAGCTATGATCATTAGATTAGCAACACAACAGCAAAATAATTGGTTTGTGCAACTATGCTTTCTCAAATTAACTCCCTCAAGATCATCATATGGTTTACTAGTGAGCAAAAATTTAGCCTTGATGCTTGTGATATTCAAGGAATCAGTTCAAATACTGCCTATGAAAATGACAGCAAGACACAGCACAAGTAGCCATATCAATAATTTGCTAAAGTCTCTAAGCCTTCAACAGTCCAATAGAAATTAACAGGAGCTATATTCGCATGCAGTGTGTCATGGGTACTCAAAAAACAGAAAAACTAAAATCTGCTATTCACATTTAAGACTAACAAACTCAAGCAAAGGAAATTTGTGACAATTAATTGACAATGCAACAAGATTAGGCACTCTCCATTACTACAATCAACTCAAAGAAACAGGCTTGTTTGTCCTAACAATATCAAATATCAACACCAAGATTGCATGGCATCTAAATAATATCACTAAAAAGAATACATTTCTTAACAGTTCCACAATCAACAAGAAACCATTTCACTATGCTCTTCCAATTGAAGAAATTAGAGAAAGTCAATAATTTTATAGTTAAGAAAAAATCCTTAACCACTCCTACCAAGTAACCGCAAATAACATAAAATTCCTGGATAATTCAGCAATAAAAAATTAACCCATTTCATTGGCAATTACTAAATACTAAAAGCCACCTAAAGCCACCAGTTTTATATAAGTAAACTCAAATCATCCTCAGAAAATCAATAACAAAATCCCCCAAGAAAAACTAACCAGTAAAAAATTGAGGAAATTTGACTGGCAAAATAACAGCTTCTTGCAAAGCCTGTTTAGCACTTTCTAACCCAGCCACATCATTCCACTTAATATTAGGCTTTTCCCTAATAATAGCCGAATCAAGCCCAGCTCTCAACTTAGCCTGATCGGGATCCTCCCCATCACCTCCTTCCCCTCCGCCGCTACCATCCTTGGGCTTACTTTTGGGGCGAGTGGCAACAGCAGCGCCCCCATTAGTAGCCGGTCCAGGCCCACCTTCATCGAGAACGGTACGGATCTCCTCGGCACGGCGTAAATACTCGGTGAATTTCTGGGTAATAGCCTCCCTAATTTTGGGGTTCTTCTCGTATTTCAAATGGGTCTTGAAATACTCGAGCGCGTTCATGTATAAAGGGAAAGCTTTGCTATAGTTCCCAGCATTGTCTTCTTGGACCGCTTGCTTCACATACTCTATCGCTTGTTCTTTGAAATTGCTATACATTTCTTCTTCTTTTGTTCTGGGTATTAGATATATTTTCTCAAAGAAATTGCATGGGATCGATGAAAAATTAATCAATTTTTTCTTTGTTCATTGTGAAATTTAGGGATTGGATGGGAGGATAGGGAAGGATGTAAGGTAGGGATTCTGCTGATGCTAATTGCAATGAATTAGGGAAAGTTTATTCTGCACCTCTTTCTCTTTGCGATCGATCATATGAGGAGGCTTTGACGAGGAAGGTTCCTTCGTCATAACTTAAAATTAATTTATTCCGGTGTTTAAATTTTATAATTTATAATATTTTTGTTTTAATTATTTTATTTATTATGTAAATTTTGGGTTTTTTACTTAAATAATATAAAAATAATTAATTACAAAATTTTTTATAAATATACTTTTTGATAAAAAAAATTGGACTAACCAGTAAGAACTTTCTCCATTTTGGATGTTAAAAAGGAAATAAAAGAAAATAATAAATGATAGAAATTTACGAGGCAATTTACTTTTTTTTAATTTAGTGCTGCTACAGTGTCATGCTGCATTTTAAAGTCTTATTTATATATCAAGTCCTAAATATTTTATATTATCACATTTTAGTTTAGTACTATTAATATTAAAATACTGTAATAAATATCTATTTTCGTAATTAATTTATTATCTATACTTTATTTGTAATTAATAATATTTTATATCGTTTAGATAAAAAGCCAGTAAATTTTATTTCCCGTTCCTATTTTGAAATTTTAATTATTACGTATTTATACTATATTAACTAAGTAAATAAATTAATATCCGAACAATAACTTAATTTGAAAAACACAACCTTCACTTGGAAATGACCAAAAAAATATTAACTTTTATAATAGGATGATATTTTTTTAATAAAACAATATACAATAGATGAATTTTAAATTTCTAATTTAATCATTTCAACTAAAGTGTTAGTTATATATTCCAAAATTAAGTAATAATTGCAAGGATCTTGGTTTGTGATAGGATGGTGCATGGCTGCAAATAGTATGTTTGTAAAGAGCCGCCCAACTTGATTGGGTTGGCCAAATCCCACCGAGTCTTCTGCAAATAGTAGCCATTTGTGCAAACGGAAAAGTCATGAGCTTTTAAGGGTCCGTTTGCAACGTTTCTTCTTTTACAGACAATAAAGGAGTAATAATATCATGGTTTAACCATCATCCATACAAATTTGTGTTCTTTTTAACCCACATTTAAGTTGGATCTATAATTACACAATGAATAACAATAATGTTATTATACTATAAATTTGAATACATTATGAGAAAAATTATGCATTTTCTTCCATTTTAATATTTATATATTTTTTTATCACTTCTCATACTATTTTTTGCCCAAATTGATGTCTCTATTGATTTAATCATTAATCAAATCATTAAATCTATTTTTAAAAAATAATTAATCAAAAATTGCTATGTGACAAAAAAAATTAAGTATTATTTTCACATTAATATATATATATATATATATGTATATTTTTTTACTTTATATTCTTTTATTTATTTTTCCTCTCATCTCGAATCTCTTTTACAAGTGTGAGCATTTTAGGTGTTATGGTTTAGTTTAAGGTTTTTAGAATCAGATCGATGGTTGAACCAATTGGATCATCAGTTCTCGGTTTGATCGATTCATCTAGTTCAATCAAATAAATATTAAAATTTCATAAAGAAAATAACTTTAAAATAGAGAAAACTGGTTCAACTAGTCTGTATCAATTCATGGGTCAATCAGTTCAATCTCTATCTCTAAACCAATACACCAATCAACTTTCAATCCAACCGACTAGTTCTGTTCAATTCTGAAAACATTGGTTATGATCGATGAAAGAACTTTTTCAATCTCATTTGGTCGAGCAGGCAGGCGGTGAAATTAATAAGAACTATCAATGTATAAATCTCATGCGCCATCAATTAATAATAAGATGACGTGATTTGTATAAAATAAATAAATATATATATATTGAAAGGTTTAGAAATAAATATAGAAAATCAAATTCAAAACTCGAAACCAAAAATTTGAAATTCAAAACCCAAAACCAAAAGAGAAACAAATTAATTATAATTAATATTTGATTATGTTTAAAAAAAGCTAATTATATTTATTTTTAAGTCCTTCGATATTTTTAATTTTACACCAATAACGATTTGTCATTTTATTATTAACTAATGGTGCATGAGACATTTGGATTGACGGTGCATCAAATATCAATCCTCAATCTAAACTTCTTCACACAAAGTAAATTGGTAGTGGTTATTATTATTACATTATGACATACCTATGACATAAGTGAAAAAATTTATGTAATAAATATATTAATTAAAATTTCATATAAGAACCAAATAAAGCTTTGGTTGAAATGATAAAATTTAAATTTAAAATACATTATGTTTATAACAACTTATCCCTAGCCTAGACGTCCAGACCGAGTTCAGAGAATTACAAACGATCATGCTAATCGGTAACAATTTATAATATAAGTACTTTATAATATTTAAATCCACATAGCCACACAAGTGTCTTTAGTTAACACACATCATAAATCCATAGTCCGATAAAGACATAATTAGTCTTAACCTTAATTAAAGATAAGGTTGACCGAGTTGCCACGACATCGATCTCAATCAGCGATGGATCACTTGAAAGCCAAACGTAACAGTGTGAGTTGTAAACTCAATGCATAACAGAAAATGTACTATTCAGTTTTCATACGATCAGCAGGTGATCTTAGTCCGAATACCATACCGAACAGTTCTCAATGTTCACACTGTCGATAAAAAAAATAAATCAAGTATACTCGAATAATACATATGAAAGTAGCAGTGTATCAACAATCGTAATTAGACGTCAGAATAGATTCACAACATAATTTCCTAGTTTCCATCCGCTACACACCATCTCTGACCAACCCAACACACCGCTAAGGACGTTTTGTGTCCAACCATCCCTACACACCATATTGTGTCGGTTTGACACGTTATAGAATCACATCATGAATGTTAGCATAACTAGCATTAAACCTAATATCGGATTTAGTCAAAAGTGGGTTAACCACTGTTCAGAACAGACTTCTTCCTTCTTCATACCTTTCCAATCTAACCACATTCAGAGTACAGGATTTCATTTAGCAATTGCCAGTATTCAGTCAAATATCCATTTCACAATAGCAATAATTTCTAATTGCATTTCATTTCATATTAATCAAATCATGGATAATCAATATCAGTCACAATAACGGTTTTGGTTGTAAAATGAGTTTCAGAATTCCAGATGACCACCACACAGCCTGGACACATGGCTATATCCTTACCCGTGTGGTACACACGGCCAGTCACACACCCGTGTCATATACCTGTGTGCTACTAACCAATAAATAGAGAGGTACATGACTTGGACACACGGCCCTGTCCTTGACTGTGTGATGCACATGGCTTGTCTCACACCCGTGTCGTGTACCCGCGTACTACTAACCAATAAACAGAGAGTTACACAACTTGGACACACGGCTGTGTCCTTGACCGTGTGATGCACACGGCCTATCACAAGCCCATGTGTTGGCCTGTGTGGCTTTAATACGGTCGCTTGCACAGCCTCTCTCACACCCGTGTGTGTCACACGTCCTAACCACGCCCCTATGTGCCTAGCCGTGTGACGTCGACAGACACCATTTTCATCGATCTAAAACTTGGAAACTTACAAAAATTGTCACGCACTTGTCGAAGACCGAAGTAGCAACAATCCATAGATCCTCAAGGCCTAATAGAAACATTCAATCATACAATTCAACCAATTAACCAACAGAGTCACTCAAATTAATTGCGTTAATCACTACGTCGAAACTCTCAACACTATTTCCATATAACTCAAATGTACCGAAACTTCAACAACGACTACCGAGATTGTTCTGCCGTTGTTCCAAATCGTTAATATTTTTGTCTATTAGGAAAACAAACAATTGTTTATCAGCGATTCTCATAACTCTCAAAATTAACCAAGTCACTCAAATTGGAAAACGAAAACTATCATAAACATAAAACCATTCGCAATTACTTACTTAATAAGCCTCTGTCGAACGTTTAACAACCACGCCTACTAATTCAGTACCCTTCTTGACCGTAAATTAACAAAAATAAAGGAAAATGGAAGAAGAAAAAAAAAGAAAGAACAATGGAGAAATGAAAAAAAATGAAGAAGAACTAACGCTACTTAAACTTGTAACTTCCATGCAGATTTTTCGATCTTAAACAAAAATTATTTCTAACGCGTACGAGGGAATTCCAACTCGAGACTAGACAAATTACAAACAGAAGCTTAACCACCAGACCAGCAGGCTCATTCTTGCCACTATATCGCAACGAAATAAACTTAAGTGACCACTACTCACTTGTGATTTGTTTTAAAAATAATAAAATTTGAATAAAGCAATTCGAACCCCAAACCTTAAACATAGAAGTAGAGTACAGAACCAGTGATACAGAAATCTAATTACTACAGATTTTTCCCAGTAAAAATTTAAATTTTTGGGGCGTCACAATGTTCTAGGTTTGAATCACGAGTTTTTTTATTGATTTTATATAAAAATATAAAAGGAAAAAGATAAAAATATTCTCATAATAATATTATTTATTTTATATATAAAAAAATATTTTAATCCTTTTTCAATTGAATTGGTGCTCAATTGAGTGCATCAGCAAAGTATGGAGCTTAAATATAATATAAATACATTTAGAAGGGAAGATATGTTTTTAAAAGAAATGTAGTAGTATACAGAAACTTTCTTAAAAGATAAGTAAGGTTTTCTTTTTTCCAAAAATACTAGATGTACTTGGTAAAAGGAAACATGTAAAAAAAATATAAATTAAAAATGATATAAAAGTTAAATAAAGCTTTAATTGTAAAGTTGAATGGTTATAAATTATTATGTTTTAAGTTCAAATTTTATCATGTATAAATTTTTATTGGTTTTATATAAAAAATATAAAAAAATACACTTAGAATAATATAATGGGTAAAGAACACTAACAGTCACTCAACTTTCAAACAATAACAAATCAATCCTACTAACTATTTTTCATTATAGATGTAACGAAAAAATAACTTGTCATTTAACCAGCCACGTTGGAGTCCTTATAGATATTTAATCGACCACATTGGAGGATTTGTTGCCATTTAAACAATCTCATTAAAGAACCCTATATGGGCAGTAATAATAGTAGAAGAAGAGGAGGAGAAGCCAATTTCCTGATATGAAAGGTCGTTTGATTATACCAAGAATGTGCAAAAAGGAAAAAAAATAGTACTAACTACTAACCATTAGAGATTGAAGAACAAAAAGGAGCATTTACATCCATATCACCAATAAGGCCGTCATTTTGATCACTAGCAAGGCTCTGCTAAAAAACTTGTAAGAGAAGTCAAGACTCATATACAGAGAGCAAAAAAAAAAAATAGAGACAACTAATCAAAACCCAAGATAAGGAAAAAGAAGAGTTTATAGAGATGAGATAAAGCAAAAGAAAAGCTAAAGAGGAAAGAGAGAAGTTTAAGTCTTCTTCTTCTGTAATAACTAGGGCTCGTCCACACGAAAACAAGAGTCCCTACCTCTTCATATCCACCCTTTTTCAACTAATTGTGATGGCTCAACCCAAAAACAAAGAGAGGAAATCTATAAAAGCCCTAATTCCCAATAGAACTTAACCTTAGATCCAGAAATCGTTAAGAAAATCTATAAAATTAAGGTTGATTCACAGACGAAACATCGTTAAGGAAATCTATAAAACTGTTAAGGAAACTTACAAATCGATTAGAAGCTCTTCTTCACCAGATTAAGCGACTGGAAGTTGGGAGGGGGTGAATAAACGGTGAGGAAAGAAAAATTTGGATCTCTGATGGTTTTTCTTGTTTCAGCATCTCCATTTCTTCTCCTCTTCTTCTTCTCCTCCTTCTTCTTTTTATTTTTCTTCTTCTTTTATTTTTTTGTTTGGTTCTTAAATTGGGTTTCCATTGTGACAAGTTAGGCTACGTCAGCTAATTAACTGGCCACCTCAACTGTCCCGTTAGGCCTGTAACAGAAAATGTTAGTGGGTGACTAATTTATCACTTTTCGATAACATTAGTGACTGATTTATTATTTTTTGAAAGTTAAGCGACTAAGTTAAAAATTGAGTGATTATTTTATTATTGAGATCAAAATTGAATAATTGTTTATATACTTTACCCTAATATAATTTATTTTATAAAAATAATAAATTTTTATTAATTTTCTAATATAATTAATACTTAATTAATGAGCTACACTAAAACACTATAAATTTTTTCTACTGAAGCTTTAAACTCCAATGAAAATATTGTATGTCCACTTATATTTTTTACATTTATATCTTAAGGGGTTGGCTAAAAAAAACCCCCAACATACTAAAAAAACACTCTAATTCTCCTTTTCTATGTAATTGATTACAACATTTCTCATTTTATTGGATGAGTGTCTTTTCCAATGAGTCTTTTTATTAATACAATAATTAGAGTCAAGATCTTAAATTAATGTGGTCCAAAAAATTAATTAGTACATTTTCCAAATATCTTCATTTTCAACATCTTAAATTAATTAGTGTAATCAATTTAGTCCAAAAAATTAGAGTCAACATCTTAAAAAATGGGAAAATTTAATTTTGTTGTAATTAATAAAATAAACAGGCAGAGTTGTATATATATGTTTATTTTGATAAACATTAACAACACCCTACCGTAAACTCATATTATTATTAACAAAATTAAGTCCTTCTCACTACACTCTATTATTTGTAATTTTATTTTTTATAAATTTGTTCTAAACTGTTTTTTATAAAAATATGTTTTTCTATTTTTTTCTTTTTTTATTTATTAATTCTTGTATAAATTAAAATCTGTTTTAAATTTTTATAACTACTGATTTTTTCGTCATATTTTGTAGTGTTCAGCACAAGATGTTGAATTTTTACAGAAGTAACTTAAATGAAGGCAATGAGTTCTCTATGGCGACATCACCATTTTTTATCGATCGGGTATAATATTTATCATGATGTTAATATTTTTTTTATCTTCATAACATTTAATATTTGTTAACAAAATTATTTAAATTTTAGGTGTTCGAGTCTCGGGAAGAGCTGATGCAATAGGTGCAAAACACGACATTCCCTCTTGGTTATATCATCATCACGAGAAGATCAAAAGCAAAGGAAAATGGTGTGGTGTCTTACGTCACACTTATTTGTGACCTTGGTGGTGAATACAAATTTAAAGAATCAAGTAAAAAGTCTGGCAGCAAAAAGACCAACTGTAAATTCCGATTGGTAGGTTCATATTTAAAACAATATGATGGGTGGACATTGAGGGTGATATGTGATCAACATAACCATCCACCTGCACAACATATGGTGGGACATGCTTATCCAAGGCGGTTGAAAGAAAATGAAAAAAAATTGTTGGTTGATTTGACGAGTAAGAATGTTACACCACGTGACATATTATCGACACTGAAGGAGTAGGACGAGAATACGTTTCTACACTAAAAACCATATACGATGCATGGCAAAAGCTTCGCTCATCCCAGAATGTCGGTAAAACTCTGATACAGGTTCTTATGTTGCTTTTGAATGATAAACAATTTTTTACTGAGTTTTCAGTAAATAATATTTCAAATGAATTGGAAAATCTATTCTTCATTCATCCACGATCATTGGATATATGGCGTGCATTTCCGTACGTTTTGATTGTAGACGAAACGTACAAAACAAACAAATATGATCTGCCTTTTGTTTAGATTGTTGGCGTGACTTCAACCAACAAGACATTTAGTATAGCTTTTGCCTTTATCATTAACGAAAATGAGGAGAACTATAATTGGGCATTAACATGTCTAAAGTTGACACTAGAGGAGTGTATGTACCCACGTGTTATTGTGACAGACAGAGAGTTGGCTCTGATGAATGCATGGCAACAAGTTTTACCCGATGCCACTCGGTTACTATGCAGATGGCACATTACTGAAAATATTAAAAAGCATTGTAGGCAATCTATCAACTCACAACATGAGTGGGACTCCTTTCGTGCTATGTGGAATGTACTCGTTAAATCTCCAACGTGGATATTGTACACCGAAAACTACAGAAAACTCCAATCAATGTTGAGCGAATATCTAGGTACAAGCCTCGTTATTCTATAAATAATTTTTTATAGTTTTAGAAGACTTTTTATACATAACTAACATTTATATAAATTCAGGTGTTTTAAAATATCTAGATCAAGTGTGGTTAAGCAGATATAAAGAAATGTTTGTGTCGGTCTGGATTGATCGGCATATCAACGTTGGAGAACGAACTAAGAATAGAGTTGAGAGCCAACATGCAAAGCTAAAGAAATACCTTTGTGCAAAAAATTCTTCTCTAGATAAATTTGTTGGTTGTATCGATCAGATTGTGAAGTCTCAACTTACATCGATATATGAAAGTTTTGAAAAGAATAGAATTATCCTCAAACACAGACACAACTTACCCTATTTTAGATTATGCGGGGTTTTGTGGCACTTGAAGCTCTAGATATCCTAGAAGGGGAACTTCAGCGGTCGAGTAGACATCAACTTGACTCTTCAAACTGTGGTTGTAAACTACGTCATAGTTGTGGGTTACCATGCACTTGCATGCTATCAGTCTACTTGAATTCAGGTGGTATATTTAACAATTATTTTCTAAATTTTATTTTTATATTGAATTTTTATAAACTAATGGCATTTCAATGCAGGTGAGTGTATTCCGTTGGATTCAATAGATGTATTCTGGAGGAAGCTTGACTTATCACTGGCTACTTCTATGGAAAATGAGGATATTTGTTGTGACGGTGAGCTAGAAATATTAAAAAAAAAACTTCACTAAGCAGTCAAAAGCCGGGAAAAAAGGTCTGTTAAGAAAGTTAAGAGATATATTTCAGCCGAGTAAAACACTCATTAAAGAACCTATAATTCAAAAAAATACGCGTGGACGACCAACCTTGAAGAAACAACAACAAAAACGAGTTGATTCTATAAGTCAAGCTCCCAGAAGACGTAGCCATTCAACCACGTCAAAATCTGTTGGGTTGGATCTGGTAGAGTTGAACAAAGAACCTGCAAGACATAGTTCATACGTAACCGAAATTCCAAACTTAAACCAGGAGCCATCAGAGCAAGTTTTAGACTTCATAGACTTAAACTAGATGCCAGAATCATGTGACACTCATCCACTAATGAAAGAAATTCCAGATATGTTCCACCCTTACATCACACATGTACAAGATGTCAGGGGTGATGAAAATTATGGATTCCAAGTAATATCTGTTTGTCTTGGTTATGGCAAAGATTAGTGGCTCTATGTTCGACATCAACTACTAGACGAATTATTGAGGTCATATGATGTCTATGCTAGAGTTTTCACTGATGGAATCGATGAATTACGTAATTTATTGTGTTTCTCACAATCACCTGCACCAGCAGAACACTAGATGGTTATGCCTATGACAGGTGTCCTGATTGTCAACAGGTTTGGGGTGATCCTCAATTATTTAACCAAACAAGGTGACATAACTTTCTTTCCTCTTTGGAGAGGTCTGGAACATTTTCAATACCATCATGCTTTTACAATTGCACATGTATATGATAATCATAATGTGATGGTACAAATAGAAGGAGATTACCTAATGCCTACCATTTCAGCTTATTGGATCCGCCATAGAGCCCCGTCTACAGTTGGACGGCAAACCATGTATATGTCACATCTGGAATTTTATAGACAACTAAAACCTTGTAATCTCAAAACACCTATTATAACTATAGAGGATTATTGTTGAATAATATTAATTTATTATATTTTAACATTTTGCTCATATTTTTGTATTTATGTATTCATATATATGTTTAACAATAATCCTATAATAAAAAAATATGTTGAATAATAATACTTATATCTTTAATAATAATAATAATAATAATAATAATAATAATACTTATAATATTTAATAATAATACAATAATAAAAATATGTTTAACAATTAAATGAGATAAAAAAAAGGGAGTGGAGAGGTGATAATTACATTTTAATCATTACAGTAGAAAAATATTAATTACTAATCAACCAATAAAGTAAAAGAACATTAATTAATAACTAATTATTAATTATAGTAAATGTTTAGGGTGTTTTTTAGTATGTTGGGAGTGTTTTTTTGGCCAACTCCATATCTTAACTCTTTTATTTATTACCATGTCTCCTTCTTACTTTTATTATTATTCTTTCTCCTTTTACATTCTTTTATACTTTTAAATTTTATTATTATAATATAAACTATTTATACTTTCTTAAATTTTGAATTTAATAGCTTTTAAATTATTTATTCTACCTTTTAATTATTTAAATGTCTTCTAAAAAAACAATTCATTTGATATAATATTTTTTTATAATTGAATAAGTAATTAAGTAAACTATTTTAAATTGATATATTGAATAACTGTTAATGTTTTAATAATATTTAATAATTTATTGAATATGCTATAGAATTAATTATATAAAAGGTTTAATTTGATTTTTTAATGGTTATTTTATATTTTGACTACCATTAGTCTTATTGCTGTAATAATTAATTTCATCACTACTATTATTTTTAATATTACTGGACTTAATCTCACTTCTCATCCAAACTAAATTATAACACACCTATGCATATGCATGGATAGAAAAAATTGTATAAAAATTACATTTATAAAAATATCAGATTAAAAACAGTTGAGAGTTTAGTTGAATTTTTAGAGTTGAGGCTCTAGAAACTATGATTATTTACGATGACATCTCAATGTGTTGATTTAAATTAAGTTTTTATAGATTTTATATAAAATATAAAAAAAATAAAAATATTCTCAAAATAATATTTAGGGAGAATGCAACATTTAGTCTCAAATTTGACAATTTTTTTCAAATTGGTCTCTAAAATTTTTTGGTCCACATTAGTCTATAAACTTTACAACTTTTTTCAACTTTGGCCCATGTGGTTAGGGGTGGGCGTTCGACCGGATCTAGTTGAATTGAGTGAAAAATTTTCAATTTAATCAAGTTAACAAGTCCTATTTTATAACCTTAACTCAATTAAATATTTTTTCAAATCGAGTTGAGTGAAATGAAATTTGAGTCCAGTCGAATAGAGTAAAATTGTTCGACTTAAATTAAAAAATTAAATATGTCAAATTAAAATCTTATTATAGTATAACTAATTCCAGCACATAAATTTGAAACAATATTTATTTGAAAACATTTTCAAAGCAAAATAAAAAAGTACTTTAGTATAATAAACTCGAATCATTAATTAACTTATTTAGATCCCAAAATTATTATTCTAGAATTTTTAAAATTTTCAGCCTTCTTTATATATTTTTAATTTTTTTGAACTTTTTATAATTTTTTAAAAATATAAATTTTTATAAATATTTTGAATTTTTTAAAATTATTTTGAATTTTCTTTTTGTAATTTTTGTTGAGAGAGACCAATTTGCTTATTTTCAAACTTGACAGGGACCAAAAGGGTATAATTTGCTTATTTTCAAACTTGACAGGGACCAAAAGGGTATTTATACAAATTTGTTATTCGAATTATTCGAGTTATTCGAATTATTCGAGTTATTCGAAATGTAAAATTCAATTCAATTCAAACTCAAAAGTCAATTACTTATTCGAGTTGACTCGAATAATTCAAGTAACTCGAATAGCTCGATTCGGTTAATTCGAAATTCAAATTTTTTTTCGTTTTTTTCAAATCGAATCGAGTTTTGCTCACCCCCTACATGATGTTACACTTTGAGATTGTGTCCGATCATCACCTAAAAGTTGCCAAGTTCAAGGACTAATGTGAGCCAGGAAAGTTTAAGGACCAAGTTAGAAAAAGTTACCGAATTCAAGGACTAAATGTTGTTTTATCCCTGATATTTATTGCATTGTGAAAGGAGGGGATTTGTTTAGTCAAGCATATTTTATTTGATATAAATATCTATACTAATATTTAAGTCACTGACTGCGTTTGTGACATGAGTCAATTGGGCATTAAATTGGTTAGGAAAATTACAAAAATGTCCTTCTGTATTTAAAATAAGTTATATTATTTGAGGCTACTTTAGTTAATTAATTTTTTATTTTAACGAAAACCAATAAAAATTTGTATGCATATGATGGAATTTAAACCCACATCAATTGAATTGTTAAAACCTCAAATTCACTACTCAATCAAAGATTCATTTTGATGTGTTTTATACAATTTTTGTTTTAATATACACAATTTATTATCTCCTTCAGTTGTATGTCTATACTTATATACTATTATTAAAACCCTTGACTGAATTGGTGTAACGAGTTAACCGCGCACCGACTTATTAGAGAAATTACGGAAATGTCATTTTATATTTAAAATAAGTTATATTATTTGATGGCACTTAGTCTTTTTATTTTAACAACCACCAATAAAAATAAAAATATGTATACATATGGTGAAATTTGAACAGATGGCAATTAGCTTGATAAAATTTCAAATTTAACATTCAACCAAAGCTTCATTTTAATGTATTTTATACGTTTTTATTTTAATATGCATAATTTAGTATCTCTATCAGTTGTATATCTATACTTCTATACTATATTAGTTAAGTCGCTGATTGAGTTGGTGTAACAAGTCAACCGAGCACCAACTCGGTTAGAGAAATTACGAAAATATTCTCTTGTATTTAAAATAAGTTATATTATTTGAAGGTTATTTAATTTTTTTATTTCAACAACGACCGATAAAATAAAAATATGTACATATATGTTCAGATTTAAACCCACACCAATTGAATTGGTAAAAACTCAAATTTATCACTCAATCAAAACTTCATCTTGTTGTATTTTAAACATTTTTATTTATGCACAATCTACTATCTCCATTAGTTGCATATCTATACTATTTATTAAGCCTTTTATTGTATTGGTGTTACTCATCAACCGGGTCTCAACTCAGTCAGAGAATTACCAAAAAACCATTTTATTTGCAAAGGAAGTTATATGATTATGTGTGTGTTTTTGTCTTTTTATATTTTTATAAATCAATAAAATATTGTCTATAATGAGATTTGAACCAAGGATACCATGCATGTAGAATTATTTTATTTACCTTTTAAACTAAAATATTTTATATGAAACTTTAATAAGTATATATGTGTTCCAAGTTTTTATATTTATAATCCTTTTAGTAAGTTGATGTTCCCTATTAATCGAGTCCCAATTCGATTAGGAAAATTATATTATTTGAGGGTACTTTAATTTTTTTTTAAACAAAAACATGCATACGGTAGGATTCAAACCCACACCATTTAGATTGATAAAACCTTAAATTTGTCACTCAACCAAAATTTTATTTTATTGTATTTTATACAAATTTATCTTATTATGCACAATTTATTATTTTCACCAATTATGTTATAAATATGAGATTTTCACACACATATGTGTATGATAGAGTTTTTAGTTGTTTATACATATTTAGAAAACATTTAGATAAAAATCAAATGAGACTTTACTTGAAATGATAAATTTAAAGCTTTGACGATTTTAATGCCTTAGGCAGTAAGTCTCATTATCTATAAATTTATTTTGAGTTCAAATTGTTTTTATATATTTTATAAAAAAGACAAAAATACTTTTGTAATAATATTTTTTTATTTTTTAAATGAAATAAATTTTTAATTATTTCTTAATTGAATTAGTGTACAGTTAAATCATGAGAATAACTCAGTCAGTGACTTTTGATATGATTGGATTTATGGCGTACCATAACGTGGATGAAAAAAATTTATACAAGAAATATATTTATTAAAAATTCATATAAAACTGATTAATTCTTTGATTATAACTTATAATGATAAAGTTAAAAATTTATTACGTTTGGGTTCAAAAATTATTATGATTAAATTTATGTTGATTTATTATATAAAAATAAAAATAATTTTATAAAAATATAACTTAATTTACATATGACATAGTATTTTAGTAGTTTCATAATTGAGTCAGTGTCCAATTAACTTATTACACTAACTCAACAAACCACATAGATAGATAGATATTATGTTAAATGCAATAATTAATAATTTGTTAAAGAAAGACTCGTCAATAAAGTGGCAATGAAAATATGGAAGGCGTGTTAAAGAATGGCGTAGCTTAATCATTGATGTGTCATGGTGGGCCATGGGATGAAGTGGCCACGGCGGCATTCTTACATTCATGGGCAAAAAATGGCAAACACGGCGGCGACACGGACGATAGAGATACGCAGCTGATTACGTCCACCAAAATGTTTATTGATCTTCCCAAGAAGAACGGTTCAAGATTTCTCGTTTGTCATTATCAGCCATGAAGGAAACAAAGCCCTCAAATTCTGCCTTGTATGTATATACGAAAATTGTAAAATTCATTTCAAACAGTTGTTTGCTTTTTTATATTCAACGCGTAGTAATAATAGTATATAAGATCTTAAAAGAAGAAATTAAGAAACCCCATAGTGGGGATTCCTTTCCTTTGTTGCCTTTGTCTTGCCTTTCCCTTCACTTTTTCTTTTATTCCTTGTCATTTCAACTTTAAGAAGAAATTAGTTATTAGATTTGGGTTTCATTACTTGTTTAATTCTCTCTGAAACTCTCTGGTCAGGTAATTTTCTTTTTCTTTTTAGAGAATTGAAAAAAAAGAAGATATCAGATATGGCAGAAGAGCATAGATGTAAAGCACCACCACAATGTGCAAACAATTGTGGATTCTTCGGAAACCCAGCAACCCAAAATCTTTGTTCTCAATGTTACCGCCATCTCCAGCACCTTAAAGAACAAGGATCTTCCTCTGCTGCCAAACAAGCTTTTAATCAAGCCCTCCTCCCTTCCTTTTCTTCTTCATCATCGTCGTTTTCAGTTTCCTTGGCGGTGAAGCATGAACCGTTGGCGGAAACCAAGGAAGAGGTGGTCCAAGCGGAGGTTCAGGTCCACGTTCAAGTTCGACCTAACAGATGCATGACTTGCAAGAAGCGAGTGGGGCTGACGGGGTTCAAGTGCAGGTGTGGGATGGTGTTTTGTGGCACCCATAGGTACCCTGAAAATCATGGTTGTAGTTTCGATTTCAAAGGGATGGGAAAACAACAGATTGCCAAATCGAATCCGGTTGTCAAAGCCGAGAAGCTTCAGAAAATCTAAAGGAAAAAGGGGATTGTTTGTGATTGTGTTATGGATGGTCTCGCCGGCCGTTGGTGCTTGTAATATGACATACATTCAAATGGAATTTTAATCTAATGCGGTTGGTGATTTCCAATTGATTTGTTGGTTGCTTTTGCAACGAATTATTCCAATAACGAAAGAAAACTGCTCTCTAATAATTCATACTACATTCTTAATCATTGTTTTTCCAACTTCTTTTATATAGTGAAGTTGATTTTAAAGGATTAGTACATTATTTGATATCTGAGTTAGCTTTAATAAATGTTTTTATGATTTTGATTTATTTTTATTTTTATAAAATTATGAAACTTTTTTTTTATTTTTTCAAAAAAATGTTTTTTTAATAATTTTTTTATTTCTCATAAGAAATTTTTTTATAAAATATTATGAAAAGTATAAAAAATGATTTTTTTAATATTTTTTATTTTTATGAAACATTATAAAAATATTTTAATTTTTAATATATATGTTTATTTTTTATTTAGAAAATTTTTATAATTTTATTTGTTAGAATTTTTATAATTTTCAAATGGTAACATCATTATGGCATCATCGCCACCACGTGTTAAGTATTGAATTGCCCACGTGTCAAATATTCATCGAATAATATAAAAAAGTTAGCATTGTTCTTGTTGGGATCGACCCGTATATACAACAAAATAATAAAAGTGGAGAAGAACAAACACACATATTTTACTTGAAAACTATCAAAGAGGGAAAAATCATGGACAAAGGAGGCTTCGACTTTTCACTAATGAATAAATAAATAATAGTAGAATATGGAGTAAATAACCTAAATGTACAACCTGTACATTACTCAAACCCCGAATATAAAGCTCAAAATCCCAAAGAGCAAATTGCTAGACAAAACCCTAAATCTCATAGGGCACTCACAAAAGGGATACAAAATAATTTCCAAAATTACCACGAAACTCCCACCAAAACTCATATGCGACTATATCTTGTCGCCCTCAAAGAAAAAGTCTACGACTAAATCTTGATTGACTTAACTTAAACAGGGATACAATGACCCCTTTAAATAGGCTAATATTAGAGTTCTAATCATATTAAAATATCCCTGGAATAATTAGAGTCTAACTAGGAGAAGAAGTATTGCTTGAAGTTTAAAACGTGGCTACCAAATAGAACAACACTTCGTGACATCGTAACGTCCTATTCGCCTCGTCAAGACGTTGTCCATCACGTTGTCTCAATGAGCTGGCCCTCATCGTCCCAACATTGGGCTTATTTTTGCCTTTTTTTAATTACTTATCAATTCTCATTTAAGATGCCTGCAGCGTGTCCGATAAATGTGAGGCATACCCCACAAATCTTCACTTTGACTCGTATATATCACACCTCATTTTTCATGCCCTGTCACGAGCCAAACTCGAATTTTGCATAATGTCAACCAAGTCTATATCATGCTCGAACTTTGAAACTGAAAGACTTCTAGTCTTCAAATCAAAGTTGTATAATGCAACAAGGGTTAATAATAGCCGAATAGGACAGAAAACGTTAACTCTCCCCACATTGATTGTAACCCTCTGTAAACTATTCGAGTCTTTAAAACCAAAAAGGAATGAGATTCTTCTCTAAATCAGGCACATGCTTGACATCTAACACGACTCCACCTTCAATCTGATCATGTGTGGAGAACAACGAATCATCACCATTGTCCTTGGCCACATCAGCTACCTCTATAATATTTAAATCTGCCATAAATTGAAATTTGTGGTCCGTTGAATTTCTCGATATCCAAAAACATTGTTATGGCACTAAACAAGTTGATCTGTGAAAGTTGAACCATAGTTCTGATACTAGTTTGTTGGGGATCAACCTGTATAAACAACAAAATAGTAAAAGTGGTGAAGAATGAACATAAATATTTTACATAGAAAACCCTCAAAGAGGGAAAAACCACGGGCAAAGAAGGCTTCAGCCTTTCACTAATGAGTAAATAAACGAGAGTACAATATGGAGTAAATAACTTAAATATACAACTTGTACATTACCCAAAATCCCGAATACAAAGCTAAAAATTCCAAAGAGCAAATCGGTAAAAAAAACCTTAAATCTCATAGGGCATTCCAAAAGGGGTTCAAAATACTTTATAATTACCACGAAGCTCTCACCAAAACTCATGTGCGACTACATCTTGTTGCCTTAAAAAAAAGCCTACGGTTGCATCTTGATTGACTTAACCAAAACAGGGATACAATGACCCATTTAAATAGGCTAAGATTAGAGTTCTAGTTACACTAAAATATCCTTGGAATAATCAGAGTCTAACTAGGGGAAGAAGTCCTACTTGAAGTCTAAGATGCAGCTGCCAAATAGGAGAACATGTCGTGACATCGTAATGTCCTATTCGCCTTGTTATAATATCGTCCATCGTATCATCCCGATGAACTGATGCTCTTCGTCCCGACGTTGAGCCTGTTTTGGCCTTTCTTTGATTGCTCGTTGATTCTCGTTTATGGTGCCTGCAACGTGTCTGATAAATGCGAGGCACACTCCACAGTTCCAAATACCATTTTATGCATCGGAAGCCAAATTTAGGTACCAATTTGAAGAAAAAAATTGGGTATCACATTGAACATCTAAGCCAAACTCATGCACTAAATGGTATATTAACATTTTTTTTATACAAAGCCTACTTCTACCCATAATCCATTCCCACCTTTAAATTGAAGGGAAAGAAAGATGTGCTTAAGCATACTCGAATTTATGTCCTTTTGTTGTTGCAATAATAATGCAATTATTTTAACAAAATGGTGTATAAGCTAATAGGTCTCAATGGGTCATGTTGTTTAGGTTTGAAATCTTAGGAAAAAAACAATACCAACTCAATTAATTTCATAAATTGAAATTTCTTAATTAATGATAGCTAGATAATACCTCTCAATATCCATGCCTACAACATGCTGTAGTTTTGATAAAGCAAGGCTGGGTACCTGCCATAACCCAAGGCTTTAATCGGATTCATATCCTTAATTGCTCGCACGACCTCTTCTATCTTAAACTCATTAATAAAGAGTCATTTAATTCATCATTAATGCATCACACAACTCTTGAGAGAACATGGGACGCATTACCTCTTCATTGGGAAGAAAATAACTCTCGAAAATAATCTATAGTAACAGTCTCTAATTGATCTGAACTTTCCATCCAACTTCCCTCTTCATCTTCCAACTCTCAAAACGTGTTCACTCTTCTTTGTTGAGAAGCGAAGTAATGGAAAAACCTAGTATTTCGATCTCCATTCTTCAACCAATTTGCCCTCGCTCATTTTTCCAAATATCGTTCCTCGCAATCCACCTGCCAATTCATATTAACTTTCACCTTCACAATCTCTTCTAAAGTAATGTCATCTGGCTCACACGTATTCAACTCCTCCAAAAGTGTGCAAAAAATTGGCGACGTCGACCTTGATTTTTTTTAAACGTAAACTTTATTCCTATAAACCTTGATCAAGCTGCATAAACGATCAAGAATCGAACCAACACAATTTTGCCAAATTGTTGTTACATCAAATTCACAAAACTCTTCTAAAGTCCAACAAGATTCAAAATAGAAAGGTTGTAAACCAAAATATCTTCAATTATTCAGCACCCTTTAACTTGTTTGAAATAATAAAAGGCAATGGTTTGAGAACCCATGAGATAAATGTTGAATCATATATTCTGGGAAAAGATCTGACCACTGCCCATTAGCCACCCCTTGATCAAGTCTTTCTCTGATATTAGTATATACAAATCTCCCCATTTACCAAGTAAACCATTAGCCTTTAAAGCCTATATGAAAATACTTAAAAGTAGTCTTTCTCTAATCCTTCGATCAAGTCTTTCTCTCGTACCTGACCCCTTATTTTCTCAAAAGAATAAGCAATCTTGTTGAAATTATTAGCTGCTAACCAAGGTGTATTCAGACCATGGGCCAATTGACGAAGCAGACTCCATTAATGTATAATATTTAAATCTCTCATTTGGTGCTCCATAAAACTAGTGAATTTCCATGCGTTACCCTCCAAATCCTGTTGTACCTTGAAATCAAAATGACTCCATAAATAACATTTCAACTACATTACAAATCCCTATTTCCATCCTATTGATAAACCACCCATCGACCCATCCGCACTCACATCAAATCCATTCAAATAGCCACATCTCCGTCGAACCTCTCCATACGACTCAAATTTAATTTAGTCTCAATAAAGAAAACGACATGGAGATTATACTCTCTCAGCATATACTAAAGTCCCTGGACTGTCTGTGGGTTCTCTAGCCCACAGGCATTCCAACATAAAATTTTTATTGTAGCCAATTGGCTTGCCTTACGGAGCTTGTTGATCTAGCATTTTGAGAACCATCTTGAGTTCTAATAGTAGAGTCCCTCAAGTCCACGCCATCAGAAACAACAGAAATACCTAACCCAAACTGTGGCTTTTGTTTTACATACATACCTCCTAGTGGGCTTTCCTCTGAGCCTAAATCCATATCAACATCTACTCGCTCAACAATCACCTTTCCTTTTCCATCACCACTACTTGTCATGGTTAATTTTCATCCTAAATTCACTACCAAATTCAAACTAATTTCTTGTAACGAATTAGATTTTTAAAAATCAGCCAAAAATCTATCCTTACCATAACGAAATCCCCCCAAAAATCCCCGGATCATTCTCCTTTTCATCTCGCAAACAATAACTTGTCACCGCCGATGCCCTTCACAGCAACGTTCGCAGCAAATTATTCATTCACCAATAAGCTCCTTACCGCCTTGAAACATTTGCACTAAACAAAAGCTTTCTCTATGCCTCATCTTACCACAAAGAAAACAAAATAGAGATTAACACTCATACTTAAACTTCATATATATCTTCCGTTTCACCCCCGAAACAATCTTCTTCCTCTTCCTCAATGGAACTCGTACATGAATTTAAACCCGAATCTGCATATAACTTGTAACACCTTTAGCTATAGCTTTAGAATCATATTCCAATATTTCCCTATGAAATTACTAAACTGTTTGGTTAAAACTTTTGAAACTAGACCAAGCAACAAATCATGGATCTAAAACTACAAAGGTACGAAAAATAAAGGAACCTGTTCTAGATCCTCCTCTAGCATCAGCCTATGAGTCACAAGTAGGCGATTGTTGAATATTCAAGGGCCTTCAGACACAACCCGATCAATATCCACTTTATAGTACAACCGAAACAAGAAACACTTTCCCCCTATGTCCGTAATTAATACACCCCCAACAGGCGCCAGAGATTAGCCATCATATTGTGCATAACTTGAAACTGAACAACACTTGCAGTAAGAAAGAAACCTACCAAACAATACTTATAGCCCCATTCTCCCCTCAATTCCATCCCCAATTTGCCACGCCTCCTCCTCTTCATCCCCTATAGCAAGCTTAGCCAAATCCTCCTCCATTCTTTAGACACCTTCCAAAATGAAAAACCAAATGTAAATAAAAACAAAAACCCTCAGAGCAAATGGAACAAATCAATAAAAAAACTTAAAATGTGCCACAAAGGTAGACATTTACCTTTTTATCTTTTAATTTTTAAACATTCTAATTTCAACTTATTTTTAAATAAAATTAAATTATAAAGTTTTTATAAAATAATATGATGTTAAAACAAATAAAATAGAATATAACTAATTGAAAATATTCTCCTCTTATCTAATTAATTTTCATACTTTTTCTTATAAAAAATAATTTTTTATTTATGTTAAATTATCAAAAATAAATTATGCAACTCATTTATTTATTTTTCAATAATTGATCAGTGCTTTTTAAGTTTATGAGGTTGTTGAGGGGTTTGATTAATCATTGACAAGACATATAAACAAAATGCATGTTTACAACTCTTGAATGATCATTACTAATTAGATAATCCTTCATTATCCAAAACAATTGGGTGCAATAAAAATTGATTGATCGTTTTGCCTTTTTATCTAAGGATTAAAATGGTTTAAACAAATGGAGTAATATATAATTTTAAGGTTTTATACAATTTAATATATTGTGAGTTAATAAAATTGATTATTTATATTTATTTTTATCAATTTTTTAAGAAGTTCAACATTCTTTTCATCATGTGTAATTTTACCATAGCACATACAAACTCTTTTTTCTTTTAACACTTTTAAAATCAATCTAATTGGGTAGCTTCATTGCATCACATTGACACACACTCATCTTTCAAACCAAAACCTAATACTGTATTATTATAAAAGGATAAACTTCTTTTATAAGATAATAATTGTATACTTTTTTTTTTTTTTTTTACGTTTATGTTAATTTATCATATTACAGTCATATTTAAAATCAAATAAAAAAATTAATATCTAATATTTATAATTAAATATTTTTCTAAGTTTGGTGTTATCTTTAACCGAATTACCAACTTAATTATGAAATTATAAAATAATCCATTCTTTTAAATTGTAATTAATATAATTATAATGTTATTTTCGTCTTTTCATACTTTTATAATATCTTTCAGTAAAAAATTAAAAATTAAATACATATTCAATAATATTTAAATATAAATTTATTATCAATCCACCTATATTTATTATTAAATAAAATTTAAAACTTATATCCTATCATACTTTTATATCACCTTTCAATAAAAGAATTTCAAACAAGTAGAAGTAAATTAGCATTCCGCTTATATACATTGTGTAGTGCTAAATAATTTATATTTTGTATATTTTAAAATATTGGTATGCTTATGACATCATCAATACATCATAATTTGTTTTGATAAAAATCAAGATATCATATTTTAAGAAACGGTAGTTAGAGTGGATTCAAGCATCTAAATAGATTAGAAACAAAATTAGAGTAGTAAATGGAAAAAAGAAAAAGATAATTATACAAAAAGAATCTTAAGTCACAAATTTATGTTAAATATTGCATTCCAATAATCTATTACTTTTTTTTTCTGATAAAATTGATCAACATTTTTAATTAAAAAAAAAAAGACCAAACCAAAAAATCTGGGCAAGTAATCCTTAACATTAAGGAAGTAAAAATATTTAAACAGATGTTGGAATTTAATAAATAGTAAAAACCAAAAAGAAGTTGTTCCATTCCCATCCCTTTATGATCTAAAATTTAACCCCTTTCAATCAACCACACGAACCGCACTTAATACCTACCCACCAAAACACTCCATCTCATTCCCAACCACAACAAAGAAAGAAAAAAGGACCATCCATATATATATATATATATATATATTCAGTATTAGCATATCATAATTTGTATGTAAAATGTTATAAAGGTTTATGCAATAACAATGAAAACTTAAATATTTTTAATCCTTAGATAAATTGAATTTATACGTATCAACCCTGAATACTAACAGTTATCTTTGTTCTTCATGTTGTTGCAACCTAGAGCCTAATTCCAATTAATTCTTAATACTATTAACCAAGAAATAATTAAAATTGGAATCTAAGTACATAATAAACAAAAGAAAAAGGAAAAGGTGGAATTTTGTGATTTTTATTTTAATAGATAGATTAAATCATAAATATGTAGTTTTGATTTAAGGGTCAAGAACATTTTGATACTCATTTTAAGAATTTTTCTTAAAGGAAATTCAATTTATTTAAAAAAGTTTACTATACTTTTTTGTTTTCTGTTTAAAACCGAAGTGACCATTTCCTCAATGCGATAAATGATTGATGAACCCCGTCAGATGAGTTACCTCCGTACTAATAGTAATAATTTCTAACATTACCTCGCGCTACCAATGGCAACGATGCTGCAAATCACATGCATTTAAATATGTACCCAAAACCACATGGATTTTAAAGGGGCAAAGAAGAAGAGGAATAGAAGACTGTTCCTCACTCCACTCCTTTTGCTTTTTCCTCATCCACAACCCTTTCTTTTAGGGTTTGCATTGCAGGTTCCTTTCGATTCCCCCCCCCCCACTTTTCTTTTTCTTTTTTGCAGTGTCTGCTTTTAGTTTTAGGCATTTTGGTTGGTTCAGTGCTTAATTCTTGTTCTTAAGATCATGTTAAACAAGAAACCATAACATTTTTAAACTAATCAAACAATACCGTTCCTATCATTAATTTTCACCTGCAATTTCATGCTACTCTTTCTTGCAGTATTTCTCCCTCCAAGATTTCATCTTTGTCTCTTTCTTTTCCGGGTTTTCCTCAAAATAGGAAAAAATATTTTTCCTTGGGTGAAATACATTTGATCTTCTTCCCTCCACCCCCCATTTTTTGTCTCTTACAAATCCCAGATTGTTTCTATTTATGATTAGGCACCCATCTTTGTGGATGCCAAAATCTACTGAACCTGAGAGATGGATCTGAACCTAATACAGATAAAATCAAGATCCGTATTTTTTAACCCTTTTGGCCATATCTAGCAAACCCAATTTTACGGTTCAAGCAATTGTATTGCTCCCATGAAGAGGTCGTTTAGACCTTTGATAAGCATTTTAATGCTTGTTGCATTAGCTGCAACATTAAGCTGTCGGATTGCCATCCGCGGGGGCAGCGGTGGTGGATTTGCTGTTTCAGCTGAATTGGAGACCACCAGGTCCAGGGTCCTAATCCAACCCCCACCAATCCAAAATTTTAACTCAACTATGCTCAAGTTTGCAGCGCTTGATACAGGTGAAGCAAAATCCAAGCTTGAAATAGAGCAGCTGCTGGAAGGGAACTTTGCGAGTCAAGGAAGGTATAGGACTTTTGCAACATGGAGGAGGTTCAATCATCATGATGTCAAAGCTAGGAATTCTAATGGGATGCCGGTAATGCTCAGGTCCCCTAAATTTTATCGGTATTGGTTAGATTTTAGGAGGAACTTACAGAATTGGGCTAGAAAAAGAATGTTCCAACCTGATATTATGATGGATTTAATTACACTAGTAAAGGTTCCTATTGATAGCCACAATGGTTTAATGAGTTCGGATAACAAGTATAAATCTTGTGCTGTTGTGGGGAATAGTGGGATTTTACTGAATACTGATCATGGGAAGTTCATTGATGGTCATGAGGCCGTGATTAGATTGAACAATGCTAGGACTGAGAGGTTTGAAAAGAATGTGGGGTCGAAAACCAGCATTTCGTTTGTAAATAGCAATATACTGCATCTTTGTGCTAGGAGGGATGGATGTTTTTGTCACCCTTATGGAGGGAATGTTCCTATGGTTATGTATATCTGCCAACCGGTTCATTTCATGGACTATTTGGTATGCAATTCGTCTCACAAGGCACCTTTGTTGATTACAGATCCGCGTTTTGATATGTTGTGTGCTAGGATTGTGAAGTACTATTCAGCGAAACGGTTTGTGGAGGAGACAGGGAAGGCATTGAGTGAATGGGGGTCTACCCATGATGGTTCCATGTTCCACTATTCCTCTGGTATGCAAGCCGTTATGTTAGCCTTGGGAATTTGCGACAAAGTTAGTATATTTGGCTTTGGCAAATCAAATTTGGCGAAGCACCATTATCATACTAACCAGAAGGCTGAGCTCCGGTTACATGATTATGAGGCAGAATATGCATTTTATCATGATCTGGTGAAGAATCCACGGGCAATACCATTCATTTCGGACAAATTCAGGTTCCCTCCTGTGGTATTCTATCAATGATTTTGGCTGATTGGTTTCTTTTTTAATTTTATTTTGTCCTTGTTTTGTTGGTCAAGATTAAATCAGTGTGTTCCATGGTGTATCAGTAATTCTGTAGTGGATAGTCAAAAGAAAACACAAATGCTGAAGATCTGTGTTTCATATTCTGGACCTGTACTGTCGAAGATGGTTTAGGGTAATAGGAAATGTAAAATTGGAAACTAAGAATATGAAGTAAGATATGGATTCTTCATATGCTTTTTGTTGAACTTTTGAGATTTTGTCCTTAATGGTGCACAGTTTGGGGATTCAAGAGGAAGTCCCTTTAAGGTATTGTAAGCCTCTAGAAATTCAAACTCGTTCATCTAGCTTATAGATCAATTAGTATTTGTTTTGCTGTGTGTATTCGGATTTGGGTTTTGAATTAGTGGGTTAGGTCCTCTTTAGACAAATAAGTCCAACAAGGGGCTGGCTTAGACACCTTGATTACATACATATCATAAACAACGTGGTCATACATTATTCTACTAAAATTGGAATATGATTGTTATGATTTGTGCCAATTTTTGGCATGTCATAATGATACTAGAATTTCGAGTTAATATATGCAATTGGCATTTAATCTTGTTTACATGCGGCTCCAAGATGAGCAAAATTTGTGTACCAAGCAATAATTATAGACATTATTTTGTTGCTTTTGTATTTAATTATTTAAAAATTCTTTTTTAACTATTATTCATAAATTTATCATTTTAGGATTTTATTATATATATATATATATATATATATATATTTATCATTTTAGAAAGGAAACTGAGCTAGAACTCCTCTTTTTAAAAGTTAAGAAGTCGACATCTACTTGGGGGACAAACACTTTGGAATATATTTTTTTATGGTAAATTACATCATATCTCATCTAACCATGAACTGGTCTTTTTTGGTCAACCAAGTATGAATCATTTTAAATTGGTCACTCAATTAATTGAGATTATTATTATTTTTTGTCAATTTTTGTTAAGTGCCATTAAGTGTCTAATGACGAGAGAGTGATGTGGTAGTTAAAAAATTAATACATCAACAAATTTAACTTTTAACTTTTACATATTATATCGATTTAGTCATAATTTTAAAAAAAATAATCTTTAAAATTTACAAATGATCTCAATTTAATCCTATTTCTAAAAAAATCAAAGAAATATGTAAAAATATATATAATAAAAATTTAAAATTTATTATATATATTTGACAACAAAACCCAATCCCATCTCATTTGCAAAAATTCACAATCTCTCTATTTTGGATCTCGAACACCTTTAATCACTTTATAACATTTTCTAATTGGTTCAAGTTTTATATAATTACTAAATGGACTCATCAAGCACATGCTCCACTGATGCCTCTCATTTGTATCATATGTTGAGACAGGAGTGGGATACTACAAAAGCTCTTAAAATTTCGGTAAATCCTTTTGGTGGCTGACAATGGGAGAGAGAGAAAATTTTATTTCTAAATTTTAGAAAACATAAAAGTTTAATATAAAATATTTTATATTTAAATATTATATTAAAATTTTATTATTTTTATTTTAAATTTTTACTACATATAATTGATTTATTTTGTAATGTACATAAAAATAAAATATTATTAACTTCACTTAAGGGTAAATTTATCTTTTTACATTTATTTCTTATTTATTTTTAGATTATATTCCAATCAATCAAACAACACAATAACATTTATTGTTTATTCCATTCAATCTAACCAAATAATGTAATTTCTGTTAATTCTCTATTCCATTTCATTAAATAACTATTTCATTCTATTTTATCCCATTCCAACCAACTAAACATACTGTAAGTAAAAATTAAATTCTTAAAATTTCTCTCTCAAATTTAACCTATTACTTTCTATTTGTGTGTATTTAATCTGGTTTTTAATGGAGTCAGTGAGTTATTATGATACCACAAATGTAAGTTTATCAACGCATGAACAATTTTTTTTTAAATTTTCATGTCTTTTTATGTTTTATCTATACTATTATTTAAATTATTGATTGAGTTTGTGTCACTAGTTAGCCGAGTACTAACTCGATTAGGAAAATTACGAAAATATTTTTATGTTTAAAATAAGTTATATTATCTGAAGATATTTTAATTTTTTATTAAAGAAAAACAATAAAAAAAATTTGCATATTGGGGGATTTGAATCCATACCATTTACATTGATAAAATCTTAATCTTACTATTCAACTAAAGTTTATTTTAATATATTTTACACATTTTAATTTTATTATTCATACTATATTACCTTCATAAATTGTATATTGATAATGTTGTTTTTTGAGTTGGTGTCACAAGTTAACTTGAAATTAACTCAAGATTGATGATAACATCATCATAAATAATTGTAGTGCATTTAGTATTCTTAATATGATTTATTTATGTGTTTAAATTTTATTTTACTCATGATTTAATCTATTTTTTTTTCATTTTAACATTGTACATATTTAGTGTATTATTAATAATTAGCTTTAAACTATAGATTTTATTATTTATTGTGTTCTTTTTTTTTAAACACAACTCTAAATTCAAAATACATTGTCTTTACACACGCGCGTGTGATAGAATTTTTAGTATTGATAATGTTATTGATTGAGTTGGTGTCTGCAACAACTCAAGATTGATAGCAACACCATGATAAACAATTGTAATGCATTTAGATAGTGTTTGGAATGCCACCTAGTAATTGTTTGTAATTACATAAGTGTGATATGTTTGGGTAATCAATTATAATTGATGAATCCCACTGAATTAGGTGTAATTGGAGAACATTAATTATAATTTCTAATTCTTAGGGAGAGAGTGAGCATTAGAGTAATTGCGCAAATAATTACACTTAAATTCAATTTTAAAAATTTATTTTTAAACAAGTTATAAAAATTATATTATAAATATGAGCATGTAATGAGTGTTTTGGATGATTATGACCAACAATTCCTCATATATAAATCCTAAAAAATTATATTATAAAAATAATTTGTGTATTTTATAAAATTATAACAAAAAATTATATTATTTAAATCCTATAACATTTCTAAAGCTATGATAAAAGAAGTTTATTATAAAAAATAATTTACATGATATAAAAGAGTTATAATATATTTATTTATAAAAAGTTATGACTGAGTATGAGCATAACTTATTTATGTGTCTATGCTATATTATAAAATTAATATACATATTGATAAAAAAAATGTTATAGTTTTTTTTATCGTAATTTATTTATAAAAAAATAACTTTTTAAAGTTATGACAGACTTATAAAAGTTTTGGACAATTTATAAAATCTTTTTTATAAAAATTATATATATATATATATTATAAATTATGTATTTTTTATTTAATTTACGTATTATAAAAATGATATAACCTCTTTCTCCAAATTAAGTTTATATAATTTTTAAAATTAAAGGTATAGATTGTTTGGATTATAAACCTAAATATTATGAGGTTGATGCTAATTATGCAAATAGAAAATTTTTTTCTTGTACCATATCATGGGGTATAATATATATCATTTGAGAGAATGGTGCTAGACAAAAGCACCATAAACAACTCATGATCTTTTTAATTTGAGACATTCAAGGCTTTGAAATATGCTTGATAAGATATTTGTGGTTCTATAAAATATTTCTACATTAACAACATCTCCCTAGTATAATATAAAAAATCAAGGTTGGATCATACTAAAATGTTGCACATTTCATAATTTCAATCATATGTGGAATTAAGATAATCTATACTTCGAATAGTACAAAGAAGAAAGAAATCTTGATAATCTTAATAATGCAAATTCAAATTCAGATGACGATGAACTTGATTAAGGACCAATAGATGATGATAAGGAGCATATGTTAAATATTAAAGCAGGAATAACCCAACAAAAATGCACTAGAATTACAATTAGATAAAATTACATATGATGTACGCCCTAACTTTCTTATAGTTAAATTGTTTAAATCATGTTAAGAAATTTCATTTGGTTTGGTGATTAAGTGCTTTGAATGTCTACGTTAGGTCCTGAGTTTAATTTTCTTGTTTTTGAAATTTCCATTAATTTTGAATTATGTTAGATTTGAGTCTTCCAACTTATCTTCTATTTTTTTGTACTTTGTTGACAGAATGAGCCTGTTGATTTAGTGGTAAGGTGTTAACTTACCTTTTGATCTTGTGTTTGAATCCCCATGAGTGCAAAGTGGAAATAAATTTTGCTAATTCTCTTGTGTACCACCCATGGTAGTAGGTTGTTGGTGGGATTTGAACTCGTGGCTGGATAGGATAGAAATAACCCGATTTGTTAGGATTGTAATTAGTTAATATCTTATTGTTTTTTATTTATTTGTTTTTATTATTTTTAAAATATTTTCTCCTAAAATCCCTCGCCACAATCATCTATTACCCCTATTTACCAAATTCACGTTTTTTTTTTCTTCTTTTCTCTTTTGTTACTCCAAGCTTTTGTTCTTTTGGCTCTTTTCTTTTTCCCTTTTTGTTCTCCCAATTTTCTGTGTCTTTACTTCTAGTTTTGTGCTACATTTATTTTCCTTTCATTACTTCGGTGTCATTTTTAAGAGGGTTGTGTTGTCTCGGTAAAGGTGAGTATGTGTATTTTCCGGTGGTTTGTTTTGATTGGTTTTGTATTGTAGATTTGTTGGAAGATTTTGGATTCTTGAAACTATCGATGATAATAGTTCGCATTTTTGGTTAGGTAAAGGATGTGAGTTTCACAACATTCCTCCAACGAGTTAAGTGCTTTAGGACCGCTGTTACTTTTAAGGTTTGTACATGAATGTCGTTTTAAGGGACTGTTTTTAAGTGTTAGGCATCGTAATTGCATTTTGGTTTTGTAATTAAATGATAATTTGATCATAGCTGTGTTTGATGTGTTCAGGATCTCTTTGCTACGTTAGTGTCGTTTTTCCAATAGCACCAGGTGAGTGTTTCTAACACGAAAACACCACTAAAACTCAAAAAATCTTGAAAAAGTAGGCTATTTTTGAAACAACAGTTTGTGTCGCACGATTCTGTGACTGGTCGTATGGAGCACACAAGCGTGTGTGATTACATGGCAGTTTGGGTAGACCATGTGGGCTTACATGGGTAGGCCCTCTTAAGGTCGAAAATAGGATTTTGGGCTCAGATTTGTAAGCATGTAAGACTGTAAATTTAAGTATTTGTAACTTAGTAAGCATGTGTATGACTTATAACTTTAATGCCCTGATAAATTTTTGTATGTTTTTGTACAATCTGACACAACTGTGTATCTGCTTCAGTGGTTAAGGGTTCTGGGGGTGTGTGTGAGAGGTCCTAAGTTCAAACCCTACCTTTGGAAAATTTTGTTATTTTTCTGATCTAAGCCTTATCTATGTTCAATGGGCTTATATTATATTGTCTGTAAATTCATATTAGAATGAGCCTGCTAGTACGAGTGATAAGGGAGTCTGTGTGTGGAAGGTTCTGTGTTCGAATCCCTACGCTAGCGTGGGTATGAATTTTTGCACAGTAAACTAATAAGAGTTTGGTGTTTGTAGGATTCTGAAGTAGTGGAGTTTGAGTGGTTAGTTGGGAGTTATCAAAATATTTTGTTTTGATATTATCTTTTATTTTCTAATTTGTTTTGAATTTTCTCTTTCTTCTCAAAATTTCTGACGTCAATTCTTCATGGTTCTTCATTATTATTTTTCTTTGTAACACCCCAAATCTGGCTTGGACGTTAGGGCATAGGACTTCTGTCTATCAGAAGCCGCCTTCAATCAATCTCAAATCAAACAGACCTTGTCCTCAGTTTCTGAAACCAATTCCGAACCTAGAATACGTCGCTCACCTAACTCAGTCCAACATAAGGGAGTGCAGCACTTACGACCGTACAATGCCTCATAAGGTGCCATCCGTATACTAGACTGGTAGCTGTTATTGTAGGCGAACTCTACTAAAGACAAGTACTTCTCCCAACTTCCTCAGAAATCTATAATACAGCCCCTCAACATGTCTTCGAGTATCTGAATCACCCTCTCCGACTGACCATCTGTTTGAGGATGAAAAGCAGTATTGAAGTCTAAACTTGATCCCAAAGCCTTATGCAACTTTTGTCAGAACTGAGACGTAAAATGAGAATCCGTATCAGAGATGATCGAGACAGGTACCCCATGTAATCTCACTACTTCAAAGATGTAAAGTTTAGCTAGCTTTTGTAAAGAGAAATTTGTCCTAACCGGGATGAAGTGAGCAGACTTGGTCAATCGATCCACGATGACCCAAATAAAATCCTTCTTAGTAGGAGTTAGAGGCAACCCACTAACGAAGTCCATCGTTACTCGCTCACATTTCCACATCGGTATCTTAATCGGCTGCAGCAATCCCGAAGGCAACTGATGCTCAGCCTTAACCTGCTGATAAGTCAAACAGCAAGCAATGAAGCCAGTAACCTCATGCTTCAACCCTAGCCACCAGTATAACTCTCGCAGAGCTCGGTATCTTAATCGTTAGTCTTTGTTTTGTTGATTTCTAACTTTTTTTTATTTGTTATTTATTTTAATATTTTATATTAAATATTTTTTATTTACTATTCACATTGAGTTATTATATTATATATTTTTACTTATTATATACATTATTATTCGTATATTATTCAGTCTTTAACCTTTTTAATATATAATTTCAAATTTGTTGTATTTTTTTAAAATTGTTTTATTATCTATTTAAAATCTTTTATTATATTATTTATTCAAAATATATATTATTTATTTTGTTCTATTATATATGTATATATATTAACCATTTTAAAGTTTGCTATATTGTTTTTAATTGTTTTGTTATTTATCTTTTATATATCATTTGTTTTATATATTTTTTAATATTTGATCTCTTTTACATGAATTTTTATTTTATTTCTTAGTTTCTATTATATATATTTTTGAATCGTTATTATTCATTTTATGTTCTTTTATTTATTTATTCATTTTTTTAGGGTTTAGATTTTATTATTTTGTTTCTATTATTATTTTCATGGTAGCCTTAGTATTGTCATTGTACTATTTGTGTTATTAGCTATTTTACGTTATTTTACTTTCTTTTGATTGTTTATATTAGCATTGAATGTTTGCACATCGTATACTGTTCGTGAATTGTCTTTTAGTATTTGTGTTTTGTAATCAATTGGCATAATGATTTTATTCATACACCATCATTTTAAATAAAAAATGCATTTCGTTTAATTGCTACATTTTATTCAAAAGTTTTTCAAAAATAAGGCAATACTAGTATTTGGGAGCTTTGAGAAGATTGTGCCCCAACTTACTGGGTTCCAATTTTCCTCGTTAAATCTAAGTAACCGAGTGCCCTTTTTTTTTTGAAAATTAAAATGTATAAGTTTCAAATAAAGGCTTATTCTCGGGAATTCGAGGTGTTGTGTCCTAACTCACTGGATATGACATTTTGTTATCTCGAGGTAAAGATTTTCAAAAATAAAGGCAATATTCTATGTTTAGAATTTTGAGAAATTATGCCCTAACTTACTAGGTTCCAATTTTTCATTTGACCCAAATAATTGAATATCCTTTTTAAATTTAAATGCATGAGTTTTAAAAATCAAAAGACAAGCTTAATTTTGAGAGTTTGAAATGTCGTATCCTAACTCACTGGGTGTGACATTTTATTTCTTCGAGATAAGAAAGTCTTAGCATCCAATTTGATTTATTCAAGTGTTCTTTTAAATAAAGGATCGTATTTTAAAATCTTTTCAAATTTTTGACATATGGACATTAGTTAATCGATCTGGTACCAATTTTGGGCGTTACGAGAGTGCTAACCCTTCCTCGTACGTAACCTATTCTCGAACCCATTTTCTTGAAATTCGTAGACCAAAGTTAATGTTTTAATAAAACAAAACATTTTATAAGGTGATCCAATCACACCTAAACAAAAAGGATTGGTGGCGACTCCATTTTCATTTTTAAGTCGACTCCAGTTTTTCAAAAAAAAAAAGGTTTCGACACATATTTAAAATATATTTCAAGAAAAGCTCTCATAATTCTTTCCTCTTTTTCTTCATTACCAAAACCCTCATTGCAATTAGGGTTTTTAAAATATTTCAAAGTTTTCAAATACATCCCTCTCCTCCTAGTGATTGTCGATTTCCTCATCCAAAAATTAAGTTTTTTTTTTTTTTGTCTTCAATTAGGTGTGGGATCTAACTTAAAGCCATTGTGTATAAATTGAATTGTTAGAAATTTGGGTAACCTGTTAGGCAAACCCCCCATATATGTGAACTCCCATGTATGCGAACCTACATGCAAACCCTTATGTACTTAGTATGCGAACCTCATATGACATAGTATGCGAACCCTCATGTTATATAGTATGACATAGTACGCAAACCCTCACATTATATAGGAAGACATAATATGTGAACCCTCATGTTATATAGTATGGACATAGTGAACTGTTAGTACATGTATATGAACCCTAGGTGAATTATTATGCGAACTTTTATGTGAACTATTAAGTGAACCCTTAGTACATGTATGCGAACCCACATGCAAACCCTTATGGATTTAGTATGCGAACCCCATATGACATAGTATGCGAACCCTCATGTTATATAGTATGACATAGTATGCAAACCCTCACGTTATATAGTAAGACATAGTATGCGAACCCTGATGTATGCGTTCGCGATACTAAGTAATAAAATTTATAAAGAACTTGATCACACCAAAACTAACTAATATCGCGACGCTTTAAGGCAAGCGCACCTATCGAACAGTAGTATAGCTTAGTGGCAAGACCGAGTTATCGTACCCAAGGGAACCAAAAGTACTATTACTTAGTTTCTTTCTATTATCTAGCCTAAGAATAAAAGAGGGGTTTGTTTAAACTAATTCTAAAACTAACTAAGAAAAGCACAAAGAGTAAAATTGGGAAAACTTTTAGGGAAAAGCTTGATTGATATGGACAATACTTAAGGGGGAATCCACCTAGACTTCACTGGTTATTGGTTCTTGAGCTAGACGATTTATTCACTTGACTTGATCCGTAGAGATCCCTAATTTATGCTAAACCCTCCGTCGAGGTGAAGAGCAACTAGGCCTAAGTTGCTAATTAAAGTTCCTTTATCAATTAACTTCTTAGGTTGCATTAATTCGATCAATGGTTCCCCATATTAGGTTTGACCCTAATCCGGCAGATTTATGTCGCCCTATGTCTAGGGTTGCATGCAACTCCGCTTAATTATGGTAGATCTACTCTTATCATAGGGACTTTTGCTCCTCTGCTCTAAGCACATCTAATTCTTAAAGTAATACCTAGGTTTATTAAATCAAGAATGAAGAACACATAATTAAGAACAACTCAAGTATTTATCATATAACTCAAGAATAAATAATAACAAGATCTGTCTTAGGTTTCATCCCCCTCAAGTATTTGAGGGGTTTAGTTCATAATAAAGAAAAAAAACATCTCAAAAGAAATAAAATTACAAAACATAAAAGAACCCGAAAACCCCTGAAGGAATTTAGGGAGATCCTCTATATTGCTGCAGAATTCCGGCTTCTGGGATGATTCAATCAGCTTCTCTGCGAGTAATCCCTACTTCCACTCTCTATGTTGGCAGCAAAGAATACTTCCCTTTTAGGGGAAATAAGCACACCCTAAGAGTTGCCTCATAGGGTCTTTATATAGAGCTTTGGGGAGCCTTTCTTAGCCTCCAAGTATCCCAATTCGAGTGAAATTCCTCTTCCTCACGACTAGAACACGCCCGTGTGCCACGCCCGTGTGACTTCGACAAAGGCCGTGTGATTTGGCACGGCCGTGTGGCATGCCCGTGCTTGTCGAGAGCTGGACCGTGTGATCTTCATGTGGCACGGCCGTGTGGCACGGCCGTGTGGTAATTCCTTGGGCCGTGTGTTATGTTATTTTTGGCCCATTTTCCTCATTTTCAGTCCATTTCCTATTCTTTTCTCTTCCCTATGCTCTCCTGAGTATATGATATGAAAAATAAGGATTAAGAGCACCAATTCTCACTAAATTGATAATAATTCATCCAAAATATAGGCTAAACATGAGGTAAAAATATGTATAAATTAGTGTTTATCAAATACCCCCACACTTAAACCTTTGCTTGTCCTCAAGCAAAATCTCAATCCCTAAATAAGAATTATTCCTCTCAACCTACAATCTTTATCAATAATGTTTCAAACTAGTCCACAGGTAACCATACAATGAGTAATTCAATAAGAAGAACATTAAGGACTCAATCACTCTAAGTTGAGAATTTTATCATTGAAAACATAAGTCTCTTCCTTCCTTCTAAGTAGTTATCTCTCCATCTTAATTAACAGGAGTTGACATCCTCACTAAAGGTTCACTCTATCCACTCGAAGTGTTTAGGGTTCAAAATTTAAGCACTCCTTAATCAACATGAAAAGTTATTACCATAAGCTTGCAAGAACGTTAAATCTCCACCACTATAGTTTGATATGATACATTGATCAAAAGGTCTTTTAATGGTTGTAACGAGGCTTGGTTAGGGGTGTTGTCACAGGCTGCAAAAAGAAGGTTAGAATCAAGATTGAACTGAAAAATTATCTAGCTAGAAAAAATCTCTATCAATGGAACATATTTCTCAGCTAATTCTTATGATACTATCATTTCTGCCTTGGTAGCCTTAAAATAGAATTATGCAAAAATTTATCGAACTATTTACAATTTACAATCGAATTTTACTGTATGTACTCTTTTCCTTTTTTTTTTTTAGGAACAATTCAAACTAAATAACTTGAAAATTTAAAAATGGAGAAGAGAGTAAAGCTAGATAAAAAATCACTTCAAATCTCGACAAAAATAGGGGTCAAAATAATTGAATAAAATTCAACAATGGGTTATTGGTTAATAATTAGAGGGTAAGTCAAAGAAAAGGTTGTTTAGGCTCAATGGGGTTTACTAGGGGTTAATTCATGGAGGTAGGCTTTTTGTGGAGTAAGTGGGTTAAATCCTAAGTGCCTTTATCATTTCAGTATATCAAATCAATGATGTGGTCTCGACATGTATAATCGAACAAGTTCTAGAATAACAATTCAGTATTGACTCACTCAAAGCAATAATAAAAGTGAGCACGAAAGAATGTATGCTCAAAAAGGGCTCAAGATCTCACCAGAATTATGGCTTTTGATGTCAATCCTGTGAATTTCAAATCTCAAGATAATACTTAGAATTAGGGAAAATAACTTATGCAAAAATTGGGGGTTCTCAAAAATTTCAACTTATCATGCTTGATTCCCTAATGTTTTAAAGTTTGAATAATCAAAGTACAAGTACCTATATCTTAATTCTCAACATATCAATAGAAATTATAAATCAATCAGAATTAATTCCTAATAAGAGACTGAGAATTATTTGAGAACAAAGCATAAGGAAAAAAAATTCAGGGATTTTTTAGATAATGTAGAAATTTAAAGTAAGCTTCCCCCCCACACTTAAGATGTACATTGCCCTCAATGTACAAAGATACATAAATAGCAAGAGAAGTATAATATCATAAGATAGGGAGAGAATTGAAACTTCCTGAATTTAGGATGAATTTATGAGGAAGAGTCGGCAATTGTGGCAGGGTGTTCCCATTTCCATTTGAATATGAGCTGTAGAGCTCCTTTTTGAAACGTATGGGAGAATAGAGGCACACGCCCGTGTGGCTCGGGGTTAGCCCGTGTTGGCCATATTGCACGGCCGTGGAGAACTTGTTCGCTTTTTCGCACGGTCGTGTAGGTAGTCACACGGCCGTGTCTGATTTGACAGTGTTGGCCACGGCTTGGGGACACGGGCGTGTGGCGTTGTGCGAGCCCGTGTTGATACTGCATGGTTGCCACGGCCATGTTGCATGACCGTAGGGATTTGTCGACCTCCCGTGCTTTTGGGAAAAATTTACTCTGTTTGTACATGGTCTGAGTGCACGACCGTGTCTCTGTTTTAAGATGTCACACAGCCTTAGGCACGCCCGTGTTCCAGGCCGTGTGGTCCTAATTTCCTGCATCAAAGGTGTTAGTTGCTGTATAAAAAGACTGAAAACAAAATAGAAGAACAGTTACTCTGTTAGTGCTAGGGTTGCCTCCCGAGAAGCGCTTATTTATAGTCTAAGCTCGACTTTGCTCGAGCTTGTACGTTCAAGGTGGTTTGAAGAGTTGATACTCTTCTATCCTGCTTACAATTTCATTATCAACGTAAGATTTGAGTTGAGTGTGATTTACCTTAAAAGTGCCGAGTGACTCATGTTTTATCTCGACTGTACCATAGGGAAAGATTTTCATTACCGTGAAGTAAGGTGTGTCACTTGTATGCTCTTTTGAATTCAAGATTCGAGGATCATCTTCCCCTAAGATTACCTTATCCCCTACCTTGAGTTGATTCATTTGTACCTAGGGGTCGTCTTGGTGATGCTCTGGGTTGGTGTGACCTGTTTTGGGTTTTTCATGATAGTTCAGCCACTCATCTAGTTCCTCGATCTGAAGCGTTCGCTTTTCAGGTGCATCTCCCTTGGATGGACTTGTTTGTGATTGGGTTGCCTTTATGTAGAGTGTATCCTGCACAGAAGGTTGGGTGGTGAGATTATTCTTTTTACAAGGACTCGTAACTATATTATTATCAACAATCGTAATCGAGTTTCGAGCTTGTAAGGTAACTTGGTCATCACCCACACGTAGTGTAAGTTCACCTGTTTCTAAATCAATTATTGTTCTGGCAGTTGCTAAAAAGGGTAGCCCTAGAATTAAGGGTATATCGCTATCCTCATCAATGTCTAAAACAACAAAGTCAACTGGGAATATAAATTTATCAATCTTGACGAGCACATCTTCAATTATTCCCTTGGGAGACCTAATAGTTTTATTAGCTAGTTGAATGCTCATCTTAGTTTGCTTAGGCTTTCCAAGACCTAGTTGTTTAAACAGTTTAAAAGGCATGACATTTATACTAGCTCCTAAATCAGCTAAAGCATTTTTGGTGTCTAGGCTACCAAATAAACAAGGAATAGTAAAACTCCCTGGATCTTTCAGTTTGGTTGGCAGTCTATTTTGGAGAATAGCTGAGCAGATTGCATTTAATTCCACATGAGATTTCTCCTCTAGCTTCCGCTTGTTTGTCAAGAGTTCTTTTAAGAATTTAACCGCGTCTGGCATCTGCAAAAATTGCTTCAACAAATGGTAAGTTAATATGTAATTTTTTTAAGAGTTTAAGAAACTTACCGAATTGTTCATCTGTGCGGTCTTTCTGAAGCGCTCTTGGGTATGGGATACGAGGCTTGTGTTCGTTGATGTCTGGCTTGTTCCTGCTTACCTCTACTTTACCTTTATTCACCTCAAGCTCCTTGTTTGAGTTGTCTTTGATTAAAACCTCCTCATCTATTGTGCTCACGGCATGAATTTGTTCTTTTGGATTGGTCTCAGTGTTACTTGGAAATCCACCTTGTGGTCTTTCCGAAATTAGCTTAGCAAGCTGGCCTATTTGAGTTTCAAGTCCTTGAATAGATGCTTGCTGGTTCCTTAGTACCGTTTCGGTATTTTGGAAACGAGTTTCTGATATGGCAATAAATTTGGTGAACATCTCTTCCAAGTTCGGCTTTTTCTCCTGTTGTGGTGGTGGCTGCTGAAATACCGGAGGCTGTTGTCTTTGATTTCCTTGTCCTCCCCATGAAAAATTTGGGTGATTTCTCTAACCTGCATTATAAGTGTTACTATAAGGATTATTTTGAGGTCGAGAATTATTACCCATATAATTGGCATGTTCGGCTTCTATGTTGTGTAGATGGTCTGAATTAAACGTATTTCCTGGAGCTGCATCACATTGCATCACTGGTTGAGCCTGCGTAGAACCAACAAAATTATCAAATTTCTTATTTAAAAGTTCTACTTGGTTAGTGAGCATAGTAACAGCATCAATATTATAAACTCCTGCGGCTTTCATCGGCTTTGTCCTCTTGACTTGCCACTGATAGTTATTCAATGATATCTCCTCAATAAATTCGTAAGCTGCGTCAGGTGTTTTATTATTGATGGTTCCGCCTGCGGCTACATCGATCATTTGTCTGGTTGACGGATTTAAACCGTTGTGGAAGGTTTGAACTTGTAGCCATAAAGGTAATCCATGATGAGGACACATTCTCAAAAGATCTTTGTATCTCTCCCATGCATCGTAAAGTGTTTCTAAATCCATCTGCACAAAAGAAGAAATATCGTTTCGTAATTTGGCTATTTTAGCTAGAGGAAAATATTTGAGTAAAAATTTTTCGGTCATCTGCTCCCATGTGGTAATTGAGCCTCGTGGTAGAGAATTTAACCACTGTTTGGCTTTATTTCTCAAAGAGAATAGAAATAGCCTCAATCGAATGGCATCATCAGAAACGCCATTTATTTTGAAGGTATCACAAAGTTCTAAAAAATTGGCTATGTGTGAGTTTGGATCTTCATCCTGTAAACCATCAAACTGTACCAATTGCTGTATCATCTGAATGGTGTTAGGTTTTAACTCAAAATTATTAGCAGCAATAGTTGGTCTAAAAATGCTAGTTTGGGTACCAGCCAAACTAGGTTTAGCATAATCATACATAGTGCGCGGAGCTTCTTCTTGAATTGCTGGTGGCGCGACTATTGCGGGAGGTGGTAGAACATCTTGATTTGCTTCCATCTCTTCTGTAGGTTCTGGCTCTAGATCAGGTTCTTGTTCAGGATAATGTAGACTGCGTCTAATTTCTCTGCGATTTCTGCGAACTGTTGCTTCTAGATCTTCGTCGAAAAGTAGTGGTCCTGTTGAATTGTTTCTAGTCATAAACTAAAAATACCTAAAAAGAAAAAGCAAAGAAAACTCAAAAATTTAAAAGAAAAGAAAAATAAAAATAATAAAAATAATAAATTAAATTGAAAATAAAAATAAAAGAAAAATAAATAAATATAAATATATGGCTAAAGTAATAGAAATCGAGCTTTCGTAATATTTTAGTTCCCCGACAACGGCGCCAAAAACTTGATGTATGCGTTCGCGATACTAAGTAATAAAATTTATAAAGAACTTGATCACACCAAAACTAACTAATATCGCGACGCTTTAAGGCAAGCGCACCTATCGAACAGTAGTATAGCTTAGTGGCAAGACCGAGTTATCGTACCCAAGGGAACCAAAAGTACTATTACTTACTTTCTTTCTATTATCTAGCCCAAGAATAAAAGAGGGGTTTGTTTAAACTAATTCTAAAACTAACTAAGAAAAGCACAAAGAGTAAAATTGGGAAAACTTTTAGGGAAAAGCTTGATTGATATGGACAATACTTAAGGGGGAATCCACCTAGACTTCACTTGTTATTGGTTCTTGAGCTAGACGATTTATTCACTTGACTTGATCCGTAGAGATCCCTAATTTATGCTAAACCATCCGTCGAGGTGAAGAGCAACTAGGCCTAAGTTGCTAATTAAAGTTCCTTTATCAATTAACTTCTTAGGTTGCATTAATTCGATCAATGGTTCCCCATATTAGGTTTGACCCTAATCCGGCAGATTTATGTCGCCCTATGTCTAGGGTTGCATGCAACTCCGCTTAATTATGGTAGATCTACTCTTATCACAGGGACTTTTGCTCCTCTGCTCTAAGCACATCTAATTCTTGAAGTGATACCTAGGTTTATTAAATCAAGAATGAAGAACACATAATTAAGAACAACTCAAGTATTTATCATATAACTTAAGAATAAATAATAACAAGATCTGTCTTAGGTTTCATTCCCCTCAAGTATTTGAGGGGTTTAGTTCATAATAAAGAAAGAAAACATCTCAGAAGAAATAAAATAACAAAACATAAAAGAACCCGAAAACCCCTGAAGGAATTTAGGGAGATCTTCTATATTGCTGCAGAATTTCGGCTTCTGGGATGATTCAATCAGCTTCCCTGCGAGTAATCCCTACTTCCACTCTCTATGTTGGCAGCAAAGAATACTTCCGTTTTGGGGGAAATAAGCACACCCTAAGAGTTGCCTCCTAGGGTCTTTATATAGAGTTTTGGGGAGCCTTTCTTAGCCTCTAAGTATCCCAATTCGAGTGAAATTCCTCTTCCTCACGACTAGAACACGCCCGTGTGACTTCGACAAAGGCCGTGTGATTTGGCACGGCCGTGTGGCATGCCCGTGCTTGTCGAGAGCTGGACCGTGTGATCTTCATGTGGCACGGCCGTGTGGCACGGCCGTGTGGTAATTCCTTGGGCCGTGTGTTATGTCATTTTTGGCCCATTTTCCTCATTTTCAGTCCATTTCCTATTCTTTTCTCTTCCCTATGCTCTCCTGAGTATAAGATATGAAAAATAAGGATTAAGAGCACCAATTCTCACTAAATTGATAATAATTCATCCAAAAAATAGGCTAAACATGAGGTAAAAATATGTATAAATTAGCGTTTATCAAACCCTCATGTTTTATAGTATGACGTAGTGAACTGTTAATATATGTCTGCAAAACCTAGGTGAACGATTATGCGAACTTTTATGTGAACTATTAAGCAAACCTATAGTACATGAAGGTGATCCCTTAGTGAATATATATGTGAACCCTTTGTGCGAACCCTTATGCGATATAATATGTGAATTAGCATGTGTGAACCCTATATGTGCGAACCTTGTATGTAACCCCCTGTGATTTAGTGTGCTAACCCTATATGCGAACCTGTTATGCGTGTGTTAGCCTAATTGGCATGTTATCAATCTAATGTTAATATATTGAGGCAAGTTTTTAGTTCGCATGAAGGAACTGTATATATGAAATTGTTATAAATGAATGCATGACTCCATGCCATTGATGATAGTATGAAATAATAAAGGTTTTTAACAAGTATAGCATCAATTGGTGATAAATAGCATGACAATGTTGAGTTTATGTGCTTAATTATATGAAATTGGGTATGGAGGACGGGGGAGTTCTGTAGGAGAAAGTGACAATTTAAGTCCACACCGAGAGTCAATATTGCTTGAAGTAGGTGATAATGTCATCAAAATCGGGTAAACCGGGATGATAGTTTAAAAATGCCATCAAAATTGGGCAACCCAGGATGGTAAGTTATTGTAATAAAAGTTGTCACGGATGACAAGTGAACGTCCATTGCCATTGGAAAATCTAGGATGATAAATGATTGGTATGGGTTTTGGAGTGTCGATGCTCGAGGGCAGATAAGATGGATGGGTGGGATCTTAAAATTAAAATTACATTACATTACAAACATAATTTATACATGCATTGACTTAGTGAATGTTCCTTACATTATGCCTTAGTGAATGTTCCTTACATTATGCTTATATTGTTTTGATGCTATAAATTAAATACTTTACTGTTTGAACTATTATACATATAATGATTTATAAATTAGACTCACATTGAGTTGTCATAAGTTCACTCCTTTTTCCTTACCTCCCAGGAACCTTGAACTAGCTCATTTTTTTATTCGTTATTATTTAAAAGTTTCCATTAAAGCTTTCCTTAATCATTTTATTAGGCTTATTTATTAGGGTTGTAAATTATAAATTATTTATTGCTTTTTATAACTGTGGTTTGAGATTATTTAACTTATAAAATTTTAAAGCATGATATTTAGTTATTACTTTGATAATTGCATGCTAAGCGGTTTAAAAAATCATTAGTTATATCATTGTTTTTGATAAGTCGTTTTAAATCTTAATCGTTTTACCAAAAATCTCGCTTTAATAATATTGAAATTAGATTAATAAGTAAAGCAGGTTTGATTAAATGAATGTTTTCCTAAAAACAAAAGAAAAATTTTCATAAAATTCAACTCAAGTAAAAGTAGGGCTTTATAGGATCACTTCGGTGATCAATCTAATGCATTCGACTTAGTCGAAACTCCTAAGTTGGGTCGAAGATGTTATATTTTATGTATTATTAATTAATTAATTTTAAATTATAAATTTAATTATTTACCATAAATTATTTTTAAGCACCTCTATAAAATTTTTAATATTTTTTTATTGCATTGTTATAACATTCGTTATTATATATATTTATGTATAAAACAATCTAGAAACCCAACATTTTAAAATAGTAAATGCAAACACACATCGACTAAACCTTAAAGCAGCACCGGCATCAGAAAAATGTAGGCCGAAAGATAATCGCAATCAAGAGTAATAGATATTCTTATTTTTATATTATTTGATAGTGATTGGGTTGAATCAATCTAGCAAAACTATATGGGGGGTTCTTTCTTTCAGCATTTGGCATTTGTTATAGATTCCAGTAAAAGTAGTTGAGCTAAAACCAGTTCATCAAAACTGGTTAAGCAATTTTGCCTTAACTACTGCTTTTTTTTCTTCTTCTTTTTTTGCCTTTTACCCGACAAAGCATGGTGGAGGTCCCAATTCTTTCTAAAAATTATACCCCTCACGTTTTCCCCACAATTTTTTCAATCGGTCAAGCCTAATCCAATAGGACTCGATTTCATTGATTTTTAAAATGTCTTCATCCTTAATTGTGATTACAAAAACACAAAAAATCTATCTCTCTCCTTTTTAATATATATTCAAATAATTACAAATTAGAATTAAATAAATATAAAATACAAATAAATTATGAATAAAAATAATTTAGGAGAAAACGATCCACTAAATTAAACCTACACATGGCAATGACAGATGGTGGGACTCGAGACCCACACATAACAAATGAGTATAGTAATATTTGAAATTGACTACTCAAAAGACCCAAAATCTTAACTATCATAAAAAACAACAAAATCTTATTATCAAGTATTTTATGACCTGTTAAATGACGTATCATATATAAATTATTTTTTAAGTTACAATCATAATCAATCATTAAATATATATGAACTAATTAATTGAATCATCACACTAATGAATAATACATCTAGACAACTTCAACATTAATATCAAACTTATATATATATATATATAAAATAAAACTCAAGTTTTAATTTTCAAAGTTGTTTAAATCTCTTTTTTACTATTAAATCAATGTTATTATATAACAAACAACCTCTTGATCTAATAATAAAAAGTTAAAATTCATTCTTTTAACAATCTCATCTCCTACCTCACAATTATAAAAAAAAATTCACAATACTTAACATATAATCACCATCATCTTCATATATAATAATTATATGCATAATTCAATTAATTTGTTATATAATATTTTAAAAAATAAAAAATATTTAAATTCTAACGTTTAAATTTCTTTTACTATTATTAAATTTAATTTTAAATATTATTTTGTAAAACTACGAACATTTCCCTTTTTCAACTTAATTAATAGTTAGTACTTATATTGGTTAAGCGTCCAACTTAGACTTACTTCGATCTCTCCCACCTGTAGCTTTTGAAAATTGTTAGATAAGCAGTGACTGTGGTTGATTGATTTTTGACGTCATTTATGTATTTTATACTTCTATATGAATATTGAAGGGTTATTTTATAGTTTCCTCCTTTCTTATCTTCAAAGTCTCCCTTTTCATTTCTCAAAATCTAAACCTAAAATAACTTCTCAAAGCAATTTCAATTGCTTAATTTAATTAAGTGTACCAAATTTCATAAATATCTGTTTAATTTATTTTTTAAACACCATAAAATTAGATTTAAAAGTTTTTTTTATACGATTACGCATACTTTTTTTTTTATTTTTTAAATAAGAAGATAAACACGCTTAAAAATATTCAAATAATATTAATGACAATTAACCTAAAACGTGGACTTAATAATATTAAATAATAAAAATTTCCATAATTAAATGAAATCTAAAAATCAGTTTTATTTTTATTTTTAATTTCAAAATCTAAAACCAGTCCCAACAAATCACACTTTCCACCAATTTTTATAATTAAAACTTGAAACATAAAAACGAAATTATAGGGAACCAAATTGAATCCATCCAACTGATAATACTTATAATTAATTGAAGTGTTTGTGTGGGGTTGGTGCCGTGATAGGCGTAATTAAGCTAAGTTTAAACTTCAACCAATTGGTGTCTATTCTTTAGCATTCAACCAAAATACTCAAAAGAGATGAAGAAAGCATGTTCTTAATTATTAACCACATTAATTTAATTAATTAACTGGTTCATGTGGGAAACCTTTTACACTATGCATAAATATTTATTTATTTAATGTTGAATATTGTCCTCATTTTGCCTATATATATTAGCTTGTATGTGGAATATTTCTTTCTTTTTAACTTGTTGGGTTGTTGATGACTATGGATCTTATATGCACGCGTGTACATATCTTTGTGTTTAGACTTCAACACTTTAGATTTTGATTAGGTATGATAATAATATAATAATGCATCCTTCAATTAATTCAACTCCCATGGTTTGAGGAATCTAAGCTTCAAATTTTCAACTTAATTTCCGATGTTTCATACTTCATGAATTATTTGAATTATGGTAAAAAGAATTTATCAAATTAATAGTTATTTTCTTTTAATCTAGCGATTCCCATAATTATATTTAAGTGTTGTTTATTTATAAAACTTGTTTAGATTCAAGTTTCAAAGAGAGTAAGTGATAGGTTTTTATTTGACAATTCCCTTTGAATATAATGTGTGCGTATGTGATGTGAGTATATCTCCGTGTATGCGTATTAATCTTTTAATTGTATAATATAAAAAAATATATATAATAATTATATTTTGTAAAATGAATATATATACTAATAATAAGACATGTAATACAAATTGTATTTAAAAACCTAAAGGGACTTAGATGTATATACAAAGGAAGTTTAGCTTTAGCAATTTAATAATTATCTATAATGCTTCTCATGCATGCAGACCATATATATTTAGAAATAAAATTAAGCATAGAAAACGAGATAGAAAACATATATATAAAAAGATAAATAAATTGTCAAGAAAACAATACAATATCCAGTCCTAATAAAGATCACCAGTTAGCAATGAAGCAGATAAATTTACTCCCTTAGAAAGAAAAAAATCCAAATTTTTTTTTCCCAAACCTTCATCATTGAAGAGAAGAAAATTCATCTACTTCACCACTTGAGGTAACCCTTTTTTTTCTCTAATTTATTTCCCAGTTATGGCTAACCACAAAGTGTCTAAAAAAGTTACTGAGGCTCAACCCCTGATCAGCAAGGGCTCCATAGCAAAACTCTCCCCATGTTTTGTTTGAGAAATTTTTTGTTATAGAGCAAAAGCTCAATTGGGGTAAGCCTAAGAAACTTTTAAAGCCACTACATCTCTCTAAATGATATCAAAAACAAAGGAAACTAAAGAAAAGAAAGAGTACTTGTCGGATACGAGAGAGTCCGTCGTTGTCTAGTGAGCGAATTCGTCTTCGGAACCGGTGATACATTCCTTGTCATCTTCAAATCCTTCAAGAGACGGATGAGGGGAATGACCTTTGCCAAATGATCGGATGTGATCTTTCAAGGACCTTTTATGTTTAAAATCGGAGCCACAAGTGCAGTACCATAGCTTGCCACAGTTCTTTTCGTGGGTTCTCCAATCCCCTTTGACAGCAAAAGTCTTGCCACATTTCCTACACATGAAGGGCTTGGCACCATGTTTCCTTTTGTAGTGAGTTTGAAGTGTTCGAAAGTCTTTCAATGGCTTGGCTCGGGGATGGTTGATGTTGTTTTTGCAGCCCTGGGCACAGCAATAGCATGGCAGCCTCAGCATTGCTGCTGGTTGTGATCCTTTAAGCGAATCTGGCCCTTTCCTATATTCAGATCCATGCCCCCACATATGCATCTGTATTTATAACAACTGGTTATGTATTTATTGCATTACATGATTTCATAACTCAAAAGTTCATTAGTGTATGTTATAGCTCTGGCTATCATGGGTGGATCATACTTTATAAAAAAATTGGATATGTTGTATTAAAGATTATCATGCCTTTGCAAAAGGAAACCCTTGACTCTTTTAAATAGTGTACAAGGATCATTAAGGTTTGTTTTTTAATTAAAAAGTTGAATAATTAAAGTGATTAAAGAGTGAAAATTAGCCACTAAAGATAAGAATCCAAAGCTCTTAAATTTAATTGCCCTCCCTCGGAACCCCTGGCCCCCTATTATTATTATTATTATTATTATTATTATTTTGCCTAATCAATTTCAAGTTCCTACCACTAGAACTTCTTTATAAGTGAAAATGGTAAAGAATGTTTGTTTTCGTACCCCAGCTTGCTTTCTTCTCTCACAGCTTTCCACCCAAAAGGGAAGCAATCGAGGACAAAAGTCAAAAGAAAATTGGATATGGATTAGTTAAATTAAGGGGGGAAATAAGGGCCAATTTTTCATTGCAAATTTCACTTCAAATTTAGTTTCATTTTTTTTAAAAGAAAAAGGGTGCCAGCTATGCCAATAAAATTTCTAATGAAACTACTCAAAGGGTTATAAGGAAAAGGAATTAAGATTGGAATATGATCATTTAGACTGATTAATTAGGACTTTCTTGGCACTCAATTATTATTTGTATTGTTTGCTAGCTGTTTCTTAATTTCTATCTAATCTTTGAAATCCCAAGGAACTGATAATAAAAGTTGACGTTTGATTGGAACTCAATGAGCATCAAAATCACAAACGTATCCAAATTATAGATGGGGTTTGATTTTGAATTATATCCAGTGTGAAAATGTTTCCAATAAAAGAAAATAAAACCTCTACTTTTCTCTTAAATAAAAAAGAATGAAATTACTATCACAGTTTGCCCTTAAAACAGTTGTATCTTTTTTCTCGGCAATTCTCTAGTTTTTATCATTATATTTCTATGTCTTCTTTCTTGTTTATGTTCTTTTGATTTACATGAACAAATAAAAATAATTCAATCTATTTTTCCAATTTCCATGGATGTTGCATTGGTTTAATATCTAGTTTCCTTTGTAAAAGGAAGATGATTTTGAACTTTTAACTCTACGAAGTTTCTGAAGAAAAGAAGAATGATTTCGCATGCAATAAGGATGATTTTTTCTTTTTTTTTTTTTTTTTACTTTTGTATCAAAGCAAACCCAGTAAATTTGGGTTTATACGGTGATTTGCTTGATAAAATCTAAAGAATGGAAATGATGAAGAACTCTACTGACCTGCATGTTATTGTACCTATTGAAAGTCTTGCTACAAATGGAGCAAGCAAACTGCATGGGGCCAACGAGGATCTGAGCTGGAGTTGGGATCCAAAACCTACTCATAGTGTTGAAAGAGCATCCATGGAAGGTCTTCTTCATGGGTTCTTCTTCTTTTAAAATCTTATGATCAACAACGGGAATATTATCATCTCCTTCAGCTGCAGCAGCAGCGCTACTATTAGGCAACCCAATGTGTAAAGAAACTGTAACTTTCTCTATCTTTTCTTCTTTTACATCCCCAACACTCATCACCTTTTGCAAAGCTTCCTCTTTCAATGGTTTGTTCTCTGTAAACCTGCTCAAAAGGGGCAGGCATTGAATAGTTTCCTCCTCAACCTGATGCTTATGAAAATCATGATATTGTTGCTGCTGCTGTTGTTGTTGAAATGAGATGAGAGGCAGCTTCATGATATTCATGGGGTTTATGAGCTGAACATGCTGAGCCACATAAGAAGAAATAGTAGATGATGATGATGATGATGGTGATGGTGATGGTGATGAAGATGAAGATGAAGATGGCTTGAGCCATTCAATGAAGGTAGGAGCTTGAAAACACAAGGTTTTGTCCTCTGCCACATGGTAGCTCCTAAAACCCATGTTCATCAGAGATTGGGATTTGAGTTTCCTTTTGGGGGATCTCTACTCAGATATATGGTTTATATCCAGAGTTTATGAGGGAAAAGCCTTGCAAATATAGCAGCTGATTTATGAAAGTAGGTTTGGTTTGTCTTTTAGGGAAGAAATAGTCTTTTTTTTTTTTCCTTTCAATTCCTCTCACCATCTTTTATATCTTTTTAGTCCACCTTTTGTCATTTGTTTGATTTAAGGGAGAGAGAGCATGAGAGATTGAATTGAAAGAGAGATTAGTGGTGGGGTTTAAGACAATGACATGCATATATAATCAGGCTCCCTTCCATGAAGAGCATCCTATAACATTCTCATCTACACTCTAAATCTATATATATCAGATTAGATTTCTACATTTTTTTTAATATTTCAACAAATTGAGTAATTGGGTCAAAATATTACTAATAAAAAGTTTATATCAAATGTATAAAACTAGTTAATTTGTAAGAGCTTGATGGAATTTGACCCATAACCAAACATTTCTCATACAATATTAAAATACTAATATAGACTACCTCAAAATGAAGGGAATTATATATAAAAAGGTAAAAGATAAAATGTCTTTTTGAAAAAGATTGTAAAAAATTACTATAATACATTCACAGTTCAGTTTAATATCCACAAAGGGGGTATTTTATATATGTATATATTTATGGTTAAAACAGGTATGCAGGCATGATTTCAACATATGCTGCTCCCACATATTTTTATGCAATCAGTGTGATATACACCTAGGGAACTATGATTTTGAAGATGCATGAACTTGCAAATTGCCATTAGACCTAATTAAAAATCCTGGATTTACATTCGGAAAACAAAATAAACTTTTCTATTTACAGTATAATTTAACATAAATTGTTATCCAATAAAATCAGAAATTGGCCCTCCAATTGGTTTTTGAAAGAATAATGCACTATCATTCTCACCCTCTGCAATTGCCCCCACTGTCTCCTCTTTTCTCATATAAACTCAATCCTTTGGGCTCCTCAACCTCTTTTTAATAATTGAGGCAGATAAATTAAAATACCTATTCATCTGTATCTACTCATATTTATAGTCATTTGAATTAATTGCAAAGCGATGTGATAACTAATTAAATTAATTTTTTCGCTCAATATTATTATTCTCTCTCTCCACATCGAGAGGTGCTGTCATTTTAATTTCATACTTAAACATCAATTTTCTCTACTTTTTAACTATTTTGTAATTAAAAAATTGATAAGTAATTTTGGTAAATGAAAGAGCGCCCAGTGAGATAATTAGATTTATTTAAAATAAAAATATTAAAGTTAAATTAAAAATAAAATTATAATATTAAATATTTAAACATTAAAAAATACTTAAGTTTGATAGGCCGTTGACCGACTTTGATCGGCTATTAAAAATGCTACGTGTCAATTATTTTTATTTTTAGTATTATATATTATATTGATTAAAAATATAAAACAATTCATATATAATATATAATTAAAAAAATATTTTTTATAAAATTCTATATTTATAATTTTAAATTTAAAAAGTTAAAATAATATATAAAATTAAAAAAATTATAAAATAAAAAATATATTTAAATAACTTGCCTTTTTAGAATTTTATAAGTCTTTTATAAGTTTTACAATTTTTGTACATTTTTAATAATATTATTAATTTCAACTACTTTCTTTCAATTATCATATTCTTTTGTAAATTTTTTTATAAATGTTTTATAATTTATAATTTATTCTAGGTTTTATATATATTTACTTTTTTTCATATATTTATTTCTATTTTTTATATTTTTAATGTGTATATACAGAGGGGTGAAGCCAAAAAATTTTGTGGGGGGCCAAAATGAAATTTTATTTTTTAATAGTCTATATTTTTATAATTTTTAAGGGATTAAATCAAATTTTTATGATTTTATGAGGACTAAAGTGAAATTTTACCTACTAATTTAAAATTTTAACATTTTCTAAAGGGTCTAAACAACAATTTTCCATTTTAGAGGGCCGAGGCCCCTACCAGCCCCTTAGATTCACCTATGCATATACATTTAATAAGAGATTTTTTTTTTACATAAAGACATCACATGGAGATTTGTGATTGGCTATAATAATTTTTTTTTTAACATTTTTCAAAAATGCACTAAAAAATTTAATAGAGGCATACTTTAAGTACCAAATTGAGAATTTGAGTGTACTTTAGGTACCAAATTGAGACAAAAAAAATTAGGTACCAAAGTGGAAAAAAACGAGTATATTTATAGGTCAAATAGTGAATTGAACCAAATAATAATAGTGTTTTTCTAATATTTAAATTTAGAATAAACTACTCGGGCAATCACTCTAAGTATTAAGGTGTTTTTATTTTGATCACTGAATTTTTTTTATTAATTTCACTACTTATTAAGTTAATTTCAAATTCTAATCACTTCTTTATTCATATATAATTGGTGGTATAATAATAAATTTAGTCCCTAACATTTACGTATTTTGTTTTTTTAGTCTCAATTTTAAAAAATTCAATAAATTTAACTTTTCATATTTACACATTTTGTTAATTTAGTTTTATTCTAAAAATTAAAAAAATATTAAAAGTTATAAAAATAAAAAATAAAAAATTCAAAAAAATTATAATATATTCAAATTATTATTTAAAAAATAATTAAAATTGTTAAATTTTAATATATGTTTACGCCGTCCTTTTTATTTTTATTTTCTCTTTTTTTTTTCGCGATTATTATTTTCCTTATTTTTAATTTTTCTTCCTCTTTTTAACTAATTAACCTTAACCACTTCTTTTTTATATATTTCTTTTTTCTTCTTAGAGTTAGTTTTGAGTTAATCCATATTTCCATTTTGAGTCAAAGTTTTGATAAATGGAAGTCTGAATATGTGTTTTAAGGTTTGGTTTCACTTTTAATCTTTCTATTTTAACTTGTTTTCAATATATATACTTTTTCTTTTTTTCTTTTTATCTTGAACGCTCAAAGTTTGGACTCAAATCCAAAATCATTTATTATATTGGGGGTTAAAGATAGTGGATTTACTCATTAAACTAGGCTCCGTAGACGTAAGGGAACTGAATTGCGTAAACAATCATTTGTGTTAGTTGTTTACTCTATTATTCAGTTTGTTCATTGTAGTGGCAATTGAAGCACTTAATTTTTAAGCAATTAACAACTATTCAACTCAACAACTTCTAACATCATCAAGCTTCTAATTACCCCTTACCCAAGCAAACCCTTCCCTTGAACACCCTTCTTCACTTTCACCATCATCAACATCTATTCACGCACAACTCCTCACCTTTTCAAAAACCCCTGAACTGAAACTTTCAACCAACCATCACCGTGTCAAACCTTCAACTACCATAACACCAATGATACCAACTCCATCAACCCCTTCTTAACATTCTCACCACTAAGCTCATCCCGAATATCCTAAATAAGACCAATAACCCATTCCCAAACTTGAAATGTTATCAAAATCAACACATCAAAATTCAAATAAAACATTAAATTTGAAATAAAATGGAGAATGTCACATCCCCAAAATAGGGTTAGAAGAAATGAGTTTGTGATTGATTGATTGATTGATTGATTGATTGGATTTAAGTTTGAATACACATGATTGTTAAAGTTTTGGATGCATGATGGATGATATGCATGTGCTTAGTGAATTATTGTTATAGAATGACTTGAAAATTTGGATGATTAAATCTTATATGGATAATTCCATAATTTTATTCTCAATTTTACAAAAAGGTTTTACTAAATATTTTACTAAATTTACGAATTAGTTCTTAAACTTTGTTTTAAAAATAAAATGAGTTTTACTTATCAGTTTTTGTATTTTCTGTAACACCCCAAACTCGACCTAGGCGTTATGGCCGAATCTGACAATGTCACATGAGAGTATGTTTGAAAAACTGTATCGTTGGTAAAACCACTTTTCCATTTACAACTTTTCATAATCTTTTGTTAATTTTAAAATCGTGTCAATCGTTTTCAAAACGTTATTCATTGTGAAAGCTTTTAAAACAGTTCGTGTAATCATGAGTATTTTCGATAAAAACATGTAATTCATTTAAAAACTCGACTTTTACCTACCACTAGCAGATATGAATCATAAAACAGTATAAAATCCAAGTTTAAGTAAAAATCCACAGAGGCCACCCCTAAGTCCCCCGTTGCTCCAATTCGTCTAAGTTTGGAGATTACCTGTGTACAGATTAAACAGAAGGGGTGAGTTTACGTAAACTTAGTGTGTAACCCTCAAACAAAACAAACAAACAGTATGCAATTAATCACAGTCTGGGCCTAAGCCCTTTTTAGTATCAGAATTAGTTTGGGCCTTAGCCCATCTCAGTACAGTAGCAATCATGCAGTGGGGCCTTAGCCTGTTACAGTAACAGTAAGCAGTAGGGCCGTAACCCATTATAGTAACAGTATGTAGTAGGTCCTTAGCCCATCATAGTAACAGCATGCAAATCCTACCCATCCAATCGCTATACACCATCTCCTGTCCAACCCTGCACTCCTGTGAGGGTTAAATCACCCACCCATCCTTACACTTACAAAATATAACACCGATTGTGACAGTAAACAGTAGTTCGCAACTAAGTTACCAGTATGTTAGGCTTCAAGTCATCTATAATTTGCAGCAGAGCAGCCAGTATATTAGGCTCAAAGCCTTTCATCAACCCAACCCCATGCAATGCAACATACAGTCATGACATGCCATCTCATGGTATCATATATATAATCAGTACAATATTATCATCATGTTCAATTATACAGTCATACATATATCATTTAGTCACTTAGGGATTTAAGTTTACTTACTGACACTACAGTAGGTTCACAGTTGACTCGGGCGACCCATGCAACCTTAGCAAACAAATCAGTGAAAATGGGCTCACACGCCCATGTGGTTTACCCGTGTGGGCCCACACGGTCCAAATTAGTATTGGCCGTGTGGATCACATGGCCTGACCCAAATTTCCACACGTCCGTATGGACTACAATGATCCTCTAGCCTTCTCGAACCTATAATCGACAATTCAAAAGCCAATTTCAGTCACTTAAATTGTTATTAAACTAAATTAGTACGAACTGACAATTCCTAACTCTTACTGATAGCCCCTACCTTAGAGCGAACAGTTACGAATTCACACCTCATCGGCACCGATTGGAAATCTACAACCACTCATAGACCTCCTACATATGACATAAACCATTCTTACCAACTAGTTATGAGGAATAGTTAAGAATGATTGAAATCATCACTTACCGAACGTGCGAAGAAAACGTTGTGTTAGTAAGAAACAAAATAAAAATCGAAACGAAAGGGGAGGAGATAAAATAAATAAAAATAATAGAGGAAAGGAGGAGCAGAAATAGAATGAGAATTTTGGCATAAAGGGAAAAAGGATAAAAATTGGCAGAGGAGGGAGAGAAAAGTAACATCAGAAAGTTTTGAGGAGGAATTTTGGGAAAAAACTGATACACAATCCCACTAACCCCTCAAACACAATTACTTTAGTCTTTCAGTTTCACTCAGACTTCTCCACACGCCAGACGTGAGAAGCAAAAAGAATTAATTCTTTGCTTTTGCAGAGTCTCAAACCCAAGACCTCCATCAAGCTAACACTCCACTAAACCACCAGACCAATAAACCCATTCTGATATAATCTTAGAAACATTTAATTAAAAGCCTACTGTCTAGAGATAGAAATATATTTATAAAAGTACCAAGATTTGCCTAAGTCATGGCTTAAACTTAGGACCTTTCACACACACACAGAACACTTAAACACTAAAGCAGATAGATATTTATGTCATACATTCACAAAACCAAAAATCAAAATTTTAGGGCGTTACAACTCTACCCCTAAGAGAAAATTTCAGCCTCGAAATTTACCGAATCAGAATAGATGAGGATGTTACTGATGCATCGTATCCTCAGGCTCCCACGTGGATTCCTCAGTACTATGATTACGCCATAGAACCTTAACCAAAGGGATAGACTTCCTTTTCAGAACCTTAATATAACGATCCAAAATTTGAACCGATTCCTCCTTAAAGGTCAACTCTGGCCTAACCTCGATCTCCTCAACAGGGACAATATGAGTAGGATCAGAGCGGTAGGGTCTCAACATAGAGACGTGAAATACGTCATGAATCTGATCCAACTCCAGAGGTAGCTCCAACTGGTAGGCAACCGGTCCCACTCGTTTCAGAATGCGGTAAGACCCAATAAACCTAGGGTTCAACTTGCCATTGCGACTAAACCTCAGTACTTTCTTCTATGGTGAGACATTGAGAAAAACGAAGTCCCCTACAGGATACTCAATCCCATGACGCTTCATATCCACATATGACTTTTGTCTATCAGATGTCGCTTTCAGTCAGTCCCAAATCAATCTAACCTTTTCCTCTGTCTCGAAAACCAGTTAAAGACCCAGAACACGTCACTTACTTAACTCAATCCAACATAAAGGGGTGCGACACTTACGACTATAAAGTGCCTCGTAAGGTGCCATCTGAATGCTAGACTAGAAACTGTTGCTATAAGCAAACTCTGCTAGAGGCAGGTAATCCTCCCAACTGCCTCGAAAATCAATCATACAGCTCCTCAACATATCTTTCAGTATCTGAATCACCCTCTCAAATTGACCATCGGTCTGAGGATGAAACATAGTACTAAAGTCTAACCTTGTAATCAGAGCTTCATATAGTTTTTTTCCAGAATCGAGACGTGAAGTGAAGATCCCTATCGAAGATGATCGAGACAAGAACCCCATGCAGTCTCACTATTTTTGACACATAAAGTTTAGCTAGCTTCTGCAGAGAATAGTCAATATGAACCGGTATGAAGTGGGCAGACTTGGTCAATCGATCCACGATAACCCATACTGAACTCTTCTTAGTGGGCGTTAGGGGTAACCCACTAACGAAGTCCATAGTTACTCCTTCTCACTTCCAAAACGGAATCTTAACCGGCTGTAGCAAACCCAAAGGTAACTGATGCTTAGCCTTAACCTGCTGGCAAGTTAAACATCTACCCATAAAATCAGTAACCTCTCGTTTCAGTCTTGACCACCAGTATGACTCACGAAGGTCTCGATACATCTTATTCCCGCCAAGATGCATAACATAAGGGCTACTATACACCTCCCTCAATATAAACTATCTCAGATCAGTATCATTTGGCACACATATCCGGCCTCGAAAACATAACATACCTTTAGAGTTCAACCCAAAATCGGAAGTGCTGCCACTCTCAATCTAACGGAATCGAAGACATAAGGACTCATCATCCAACTGCTAACTTTTAATATGCTCAATCCATGTCGGTTTAACTTAAAGTTTGGCCAACAGACTACTATCATCAAATAAGCTGAGGCGAGTAAACATCGCCTTCAAATCAGTCATAACTCTACGGCTCAGTGCATCGGCCACCATATTGGCCTTACTAGGGTGGTACTCAATCGTGCAGTCATAATCCTTAAGTAGCTCAATCCATCTACGCTGCCTAAGATTTAGCTCTTTCTGATTAAGGAGATACTTGAAGCTCTTGTAATCAATGTAGATGACATATTTCTCACCATACAGATAATGCCTTTAGATTTTTAGAGTGAATACCACCGCAGCTAACTCCAGTCATGTGTTGGATAATTTGCCTAATGAGTCTTAAGTTGACGAGACGCATATGCTACCACCTAACCCTCCTGCATCAATACATATCCCAACCCGACATGTGATGCATCACTGTAAACTGTGAACTTTTTTCCAGGTTCAGGCTATATCAGAATAGGAGCCCCAGTTAATACAGTCTTAAGCTTCTCGAAGCTCTCTTACTGCGTATTAGTCAAATTAAACGGTACACTCTCACATATCAGCTTAGTCAAGGGTGCTGCGATCAGTGAAAAGCCTTCTACAAATCGTCGATAATACCCTGTCAATCCTAGGAAACTGCAAATCTTAGATACCGTCTTAGGTTGCTTCTAATCTAACACAACCTCAATCTTCTGAGGATCAACTCGAATCCCCTCAGCAGAAACCACATGACCCAAAAATGTTACTTTGTGTAATTAGAATTCGCACTTACTAAATTTGGCATACAGTTGTTTCTCTCGCAAAATCTGTAGAACCACTCTAAGGTGTTCATCATGTTCATCCTTAGTCCTCAATACACGAGTATGCCATAAATAAATACCACTACAAACCGATCCAGATAGGGCTGGAACACTCGGTTCATTAGATCTATGAAAGCTGCCGGTGTATTAGTTAATCCAAATGACATTACTAAGAACTCATAATGACCATAGCGAGTCCTAAATACTGTTTTATACACGTCAGCCTCCTTATCCCTCAATTGGCGATATCCTGATTGAAGGTCAATTTTAGAGAAAACTGAAGCTCCTCGAAACTGGTCAAACAGATCATCTATCATCGGTAGGGGATACTTATTCTTACTGGTCAGTTTGTTCAGTTGCCGATAGTCAATGGACATATGCATAGATCCATCATTTTTCTTTACAAACAACACTGGTGCTCTCTACGGAGACACATCAGGACGGATGACCCCATGATCCAATACCTCCTGAATCTGAGCCTTGAGCTTCGTAAGCTCCTTCAGTGCCATTCTATAAGGAGCGATGGACACTGGAGCTGTACTAGGAATGAGCTCAATCCCAAACTCCACTTCACGACTCAGAGGTAATCCATGTAACTTTTCAAGAAAAACACCCGAAAAATCTTTTACCGTTCTAATATCCTTAATAGTAGAAACCCTAGAATCTGAAACACTTATGTAGGTCAAGAACGCTTTACATCCCTTACGAACCAACTTTTCCACCATCAGTGCAGAGATCACATTCGATAGATAATTCCGGTGTTCCCCAATCATAACTACCTCAACATCCTCATCGGTTCTCAACTTGACCCTCTTTGTCACATAATCCAAACTAACACGATGCTTGACCAGCCAGTCCATTCCCATTATCAAGTCGAACTCCCCAAACGAAAGCTCCATCAGATCCACCAGAAAGATTTCCCCTTAAACCTGTAAAAGGACGTCTCTAAATAACTTGCTAACCCAGACAACCTGCCCCAATGGACTCAATACCGTGATTTCACTCGAAATACTCTCAACCGTAATCCCCAAGTTTTCAGTAACAAAATAGGCTACATAGGAATGGGTGGAACCTATATCTATTAATGCAGTATATGATACATCATAAATAAAAAAGGTACCTGTGATGATGTCCGGAGTATCTTTATCCTCTCGGCGACGTGAATCATAAACTAAAGCTGGTTGTCTCACCTCTGTCTAACCTACAACTTTGCCCGGTGCTCTTTGCCTATGACCTATACCATTACCACCTTTGGCCTAACCATTACCTCTTAGTGGCTGCTGAACTACCTTCGGTGGCTGTGCAGTACTAGTACCTAGAACTTGCATCTGATTGGGTCTCGACGGACACTCCCTAATATGGTGCTCCAATGAATCGTACCTCAAACAAGCCCCAAACCTTTTCCAACACTCGCCCTGATGGCATCTACCACAATCAGTACATGGTTACCGTCTAGTAGCAGTGATAGGGGCCCTAACTCTAACCGACCTATCAGTTCTGGCCTTTTTTTAGGCTTTTGAACGGAACTCAAAGGCTTCGAATCCCACTTGTTCCTACCTCTTTCTGTCACAGTTTTGGCACTCAGCTCGCTTAACCTCCTCAGTGATCTTCGCCTTCTCCACTAGTGCAGAAAAATCTCGCTCCCTCTGTGAAGCTATCAGAACCCTCAGATTATCTCTGAGGCCATCTTCGAAGTGAACACATTGCTTATACTCAGTCGCCACCATACCTCGCACATAGCGGCTCAATCCAAAAATTCAGCCTCATACTCGACCACTGATCTATCTCTCTGGGTCAGATTTAAGAACTTTCTTTTACGACCATCCACATAATTGGCCCCCACATATTTCCTCAGATGTTCGGGTTGAGTGCCCTCTTTAATAGTGAGCCACCACTAATAAACCTCGTCACGCAACAGCGACACTGCACCATTTAATTTCTGCTCGGGGGTGCAGTCCGAATCATCCATGATCCTCTCTGTGGCCTCAATCTAGTACTTGGCCACATTGAGGGCGACTCCAGCGACACCCCTAAAGAGCTCAGCTCCATTGGACCGGAGTTGTTCTATAATCGACCCTCAGCCTTCAGCTCCAGTATTGGGCCCAGCGACCCTCTCCAGGATCCTTAACATGGCTTGGGACAGTGCGTCATCCCTAGCCGTACGATCATGAGACCTAGACCTAGTCGTAGTAATAGGTGACATTGGGGTCTCGTTAGTGTCCAGATTAGGCATGTAGCTAGATGACGAGGACCCAACTCGATCCCCTTTACGACCTCTACCACGGCCTCTTGTACCCCGTCCGTAAGTACCGCTTATGCTTATTATCTAATCGCGTTTATCTGTATTAACAGTTTTATGCATCAATTTACAGTTTGAGAATTTATTAACGAAGTTTTATGCAAAACAGTATTAGTAGTTCAGAGTTTGTTATCACGAATCGCAATCTTTTATCAGTCTTCCAACAGTTTCAGAGTACACTAACTAAAGTGTTTTCACAGTGTACTACATACAGTAGTTTCAGATATGCTATCAACAGTATTTTCAGATAAAACTTATCAAGTTTCAGAATACTTACCGGATCGGCGCCAAAGACTCGATGTACCACATATTCAGTTAAATCAATTTAAATCATTTGTAGATAAACTCTTTTAAAGCCTAAAATTCACAATCGAGTTTTGCAACCTGGCCATAACGTCTAGGCCGAGTTTGGGGTGTTACATTTAGTGGTATCAGAGCCAGATTATAATCCTGTTCATCCAACTGCTATACACCATCCGTGTACATGGCCTGATCTACCAGTTTTGCAACCGCTATACACGGCCTAGCCCAAATTCCCATATGCCCGTGTGGGCCCATATGCCCGTGTACCCACATGCTTGTGTGGCCTACACGGCCTAATTGGTCGAGCTTGTGTGTCGCACACAGCCTCACCAGGCTATCACACGGTCGTACACCTCGTTGATCACATGCCCTTGTTCTGTCACACGGCCTACCACACGGGTGACCACACATTCGTGTGGCGTCAACAAAATGTTTTTTTGACTTTTTGTCGAACTCTATTTTTTACGTTTCAGGTACACACCTGGTTTCAAACGAAGCTAAAATATTCCTCTAGCCTTCTCGAACCTATAATCGATAGTTCAAAAGCCAATTTCAATAACTTAAATCATTATTAAACTGAATCAGTACGAACTGACAATTCCTAACTCTTGCCAACAACCCCTACCTTAGAGCAAACAGTTATGAATTAGCACCTCATCGACACCAATTGAAAATCTACAACCATTCACATACCTCCTACACATAACAATAAACCCTTCTTACAATCTAATTATGAGGAACAGTTAAGAATGATTGAAACCATCACTTACCAAAAGCGTGAAGATAACGTTGTGCTAGTAAGAAACAAAATAAAAATCGAAAAAAAAGAGGAGGATATAAAATAAATAAAAAGAACAGGGGAAAGGAGGAGCAGAAATCGAATGAGAATTTCAGCACAAAGGGAAAAGAACAAAAATTGGCAGAGAAGGGAGAGAAAAGTAACGTCAAAAAGTTTTGAGGAGGAATTTTGGGAAAAAACTAATACACAATCCCACTAACCCCTCAAACACAACTACTTTAGTCTTTCAGGTTCACTTAGACTCCCTCACACGCCAAACGTGAGAAACAAAATGAATTAATTCCCTTGCTTTCATAGAGTCTCGAACCTAAGACCTCTATCAAGCTAACACTCCACTTAACCACCAGACCAGTAGGCCCATTCTGATATAATCTTACAAACATTTAATTAAAAGCCTATTGTCCAGAGATAGGTATATATTCATAAAAGTACCAAGATTTGCCCAAGTCATGGCTTGAACTTGGGACTTCTCACACACACCCAGAACACTTAACCGTTGAAGCAGACAAATATTTATGTCATACATTCACAAAACCAAAAATTAAAATTTTAGGGCGTTACATTTTCTTTCAATTATTGGCTTTATTAAATCATTTTATGCTGTACGTATGATTTAATTATTGAATTACAAATGTTACTTATGTTGTATGTTAAATAAGAAATGAATATTAGGTTTGATGATTTTCGTGTATCTAAGTCATTTTATTAAAGTTTACTAAGGGTGAAATTAATTAAAATTTTAATAATGAGGCTTGACTATGAGTATTAATTGTTATATAAAAACTATAGTGGAATGTGCTAAGTAATATAAGTTAAATAAGTTACTAAAAAATTAAGTAAATGTGTAAAATAAAGAATATGTAAGTTGAGGTTGAAATAAATATATACAATTAAGAAATAAGATTAAGCAAGAAATAAAATTTAGGCCTAATAGTTAAGAGTTAGCTTCCCTCCGTTGTGATCCCAAGTTTGAACCCTTTCTTCCCCTTTTATTTTTGGAATTAGGCAAGTCTCCAAAAAGAAAGTAATATGTATAATTAAGTGTCTAAATTAGGCAATAAATGAGTTGTAGGCTCAATGGTTAAAACGCTAGAGGCTTTCAAGATCCAAGTTTGACGCCCTTCCTCATCCCCTTCATTTTAAATTCAATTTCTGCAAATCTTGGGAAAATTGTAAGTGACGCCCTTACAAACCTTAGGAATTTAACCAATTCTTTCTTAATTAGAATTCACAACTTGCTTCTTCTCAAAATTCCAATAGTATTAGAATTCCACCATCTTTTTCTCTTCTTTTCCTAACTAGAATTTCAATTTTCTTATTTTCAAATCTTAATAGAATTTGTTCTCCATCTTTCTATTTATTCTCTTTTTATTTTATTTTTTTACACTAATTTTTATCTTAATTTTTGATAATTATTTTTCTTTCCCGAATCAAATCATCCTCTATTCAATTGTTCTTTCTATCGATTTTGTGATTGTCGTCAATAGCATCTCTATTCTTGCCAAAAATCGGTAACAACATCTTATTTTCGATGTTTAGATATCAAATTTTCATAATACTTTCATCTGAAGCTAATTCTTCATTCAATCTAATCAATCTTTTATGATCTTTTGTGATTCTTGTTGAAATCTTTCTTTAATCATGATTGAATCTTGATACCCAATGTTAACTTGTGTATAAATATCATTTGAAGGACTCATTTTAGGTGCATCAGATCATATTTCATCGTGAAAGACGTCAATCGGGCTTCCGATGAAAGGTGTATGTTCTTTTACAAATGAATCGGGAAAACTATGCTTAGGATTAGGGCCACAAGATCTGCCACATGACAGTGTGGACCACACGGCCCCTCACATGGTCATGTACCTCTAAAACCCTAGGATAGTTCGGATCTCACACCACTAGAAACCCTCTATACGGCCTACTACACGACCATGCCTCCTATTAAAGGAAATTTTTACAAATGCCATACGATCACAATTTGTTACATGGCCTGGCCACACGGTTGTGTGACCCCTTCACACAACCTTATAGCCTCTCACACCGCTTAACCATACGATTGTGCGACCCATTTTTTTATAGATTTTCCTAGGATTTTATGATTTATTCAGTTTAGTCCCTAAATAGTTCCTGTTTAGAGTTTTATTTCTCAAAATTAAACCTCTAATAATATGAGTATTGGAATTCATGATTTAAATCACTAATCAATATGCCTTATGTTACTGTTAAACCAAATGCATGATAAAGCATGCCTTTTGCTACTAAATTGAATTATTATAAGCATAATAATTACTACTGTATTGATCTGTTATGAGCATATTAAATGTTATTGTATTGATCTGTTAAAGTATGTCACATTGCATTGTATAGGGTAGGGCGATATGTATGGAGAAAGATTGGCAATTTATCTGTAAATTTGTTGTGTATACACAACTAGAGGTAGATTCCATATGTGGGATATTTGCTATGCATCTACAACCAGAGCAAATTTTATCTACAAGATTTTTGTTGTATATCCGCAGCTAGAGGCAGATTCTATCTATAGGATTTTGCTGTGTGTCTACAGCTACTGGCAATTTATCTGCAAACCATTAGTGGTTTAACCACAACCCGGTGTGTAGGAGGTTGGATTTCAAGGGAACTTCCATTGTGGTGTGTAGCAAATGTAGGTGTGATCTTGATTTTGATATATGAAAATCGCATTGTCATACACAAACACGTGCATACATTAACTGTGAACTATGGATTGGTAATTGATTATGCTTATTCTATGCTTTGTTATTTAGTATGTTTTATTGACTGTTTGTACTGATTTTCTTGTGATGGAACTCATATTGAGCCTTATAGCTCACTCCAATTTTATTCCGTCTCTACAGATAACTCACCAGGTTAGGGCACAGACATGAAATTCGGAGGGTCTCAGCTCAGAACGATTTATTAATTAATTAATTTAAGTATTATAGGCTTATAATTCGCATTTTCTAGTATTCAGAGGCTGTAGGATTTTATTATTAAACCATGGCATGGGACTTATGTTTTTGGGTTACTTGACATGTATGATATTTACTTCAATTTTAGGATGTTGAACTATGGATTTTAAATTATGCATGAAATATGATTTTTATTAAAACTAAATTAGATATCACTTTTTCTGCTACTAGATTATAAATAAATGTTAAGTAATGAATAGATTGAAAATTAACTAACACTATAACAAATTAAGCTTTTAGCAGCGTTTTTAGTGGCATTTAGATCGAAAACACCGCAAAGGTTGGACTTTTAACGACAATTGTATTGAAAAACACTACAAATATATACCATTAGTGACATTAACTAAAAAAACACTGCAATAAGTCGTTGTATAGTGGCGTTAGTGGAAATTGCGCTACAAATAGTACATATTTAGCGTTATCCAGAAGGATCAATTGCTGAAGGTTACTTAGCAGAAGAGTGTATGACTTTCTACTCTAGATATTTAGAAGATGTTGAAACAAGACTGAATAGACCAAGTAGAAATGCTAGGCTCACTAATCATAACTTAGCTGAAACTTATCTATTTTGAAGTTATGGACAACCAATTGGTAAAGTTGAAATTGCACACTTAGATGATAGACCTTGGGTACAAGCACATTGATATTTTATTTTTCACCACGATTCAATTGAACCATTATACAAGTAAGTTTTAGAATTTGATAACTACTTATCTTTTTCATTTGTTTATTTTTTAACCAAGTAATCCACTTTTTAACATAGTGAGCTTAAACAAGTCTTGAGATCTCGTTCATGCTCTCGAAGATTACAACATCGAGAGATTCATAAATTATTCATAGAATCTTTTCATGAATGGTTAGGGCAGACGGTATGCAACTGAAACTTTCAATGACAAATAATAATATTTTCGTATAACATTATAATTAATCAATTTACTTTCAATTCAATAGTTTTGGAGTTAAAAGGATGTTAATGAAGAAGTTATATGGCTTTCCTAAGGTCTAAATAGAGTAGTAAAAAGATATAATGCATTCATCATTAATGGATTCAGGTTTTATACAAAATCTCGCGAAAGATTAAGGAGGACTCAAAATTGTGGAATAGTTATTAATTCTTCAATTATAAGTTATGCTAGTGTTAGGGACAGTAATCCTGTTGAGGGAAAGGTGGAGTATTATGGACTTCTTATGGACATTATTGAGTTGGATTACTATGGCAAATGGAAGATTATCTTATTTCGATGTGATTGGGTTGATGTTAATACTGCTTGTGGAATTAAAAAAGATCAATTTGGTTTTACAATGGTGAACTTTTTTTGGTTAATTCACACTAGACAACAATTAATAGACGAGTTGAATATATTTTCTTCTCAAGTCAAACAAGTTTTTTACTCGAAAGATCCAATTGATGAGGATTGGTACATTGTACTCTATAACACCCCTAGAGACTTGTTTGTCATGGGAAATAGAAGTAGAGATGACATTGACGAAAGATCAGAAACTTTGCCTTTTCCAGAAGAAAAAACTTAAATGAAACTATCCCTAGTACTAGTACACAATTTCAATAGGTTCGCCAGGATGTGGATAAAGATATTTACGAATCATGATGTAGTAAAAATTTAAATTAATTTAATTATATGTAATATAATAATTTAAATCTTGATCTTGTTAAATATATCCATTACTATTATTGTTGTAATTAGTTACTAATATTTTAACTATTTTATATGTATTGCAGATAATATGCCTAGAAGAAGATTGCGAGATCTAAGTATTATTCAAATTTCTCCAAATTTAGAAGAAACAAATAGTGATCAATAGACTGCTATTGGATCTTCGAATGTTTCGAATACAGTTGACAAACCTGTAGAAATTCAAAGTAATGTTAACTTTAATTTACATGCATGTTGACTTATATTATTGATTTTTGTTTCAAATTCTTATATTATCATATACAATTTTTTTAGCTGAAAATGGTGAGAGGTGCAAAACTTGAGTATGTACGCTATTAAAGGATTTATACAATCTAAATTCTGTGAAGCGTGTCAAAGTATCTAAAAATAGTCATGGTCAGCCTGTTGGATTAGAAGCTCGAGTTTTAGTATGACACTTGGGCATTATAGCACGAAATGTCAATCTCTTACCAATCAACTACGAGTCATGGTATCATATGCTTGATAGTAACAAAAATCATGCTTTAGATAATATTAAGGTAATAACGTGAATGTAATTTATAATACTTTGGTTTAATTTTAATTTATATTTACTTTCTAAACTTGTGTTATTTGTAGGAGAGATTTGTTTTAGAGGTCTCGGATAATTATGTGAAGAAAGCATTAGCAAAGAAATAGAGAGACTGTAAAAGTACTTCAAAAAAGGAATATTTTAAGAAAAATATAAGCCTCAAAGAGAAATTGCGAAATGTCCCGCCGAGGATGTTGAGGTACCAATAGGAAGATGTAGTTAGATTTTGGAATTCAAAGAAAGGAGAGGTATTACGTACTTCCAAACTATTATAATTATTTCGGTTTATAGTATTTACTATATACGTTATAATAATTTTATAATGTAGGATTGTGAGTGAGTTGGAACTACAAGTAGGCAAAAACAAAAATTCACGCACATAGTTGGGTCGAAAAGTTTTGCTTGTGTAGCTGATGATGAGATATTTTGAATGTATTAATTGTGTCAAATATTAATTACTTTCTACTAAATAATATTTTTCCTACTATATTGTAGGAACTATTGTCTAGTTAAAAAGTTGGACACCTTCAACTTTTTCACATTACGCATAGAAAGAAAGATGGATCTCCTATGACTATTGAAGTTGCAAAAATTATGGTATATTTACTTAATAAAATTTGAATTATTTTAAATATTTATCATGTTTAATTATAATGGTTTAATTCGTAATTTGTAATGCAAATAATGTCAAGTTATGTTGCATTTGCTTGATTATATGTTTCGTTTCTAACTCCTTAATTGATTTATTAGGAGAAACTAAATGATAAAAGGGTGGAGTATGAAGCTATGGCTTCAAGCGATAGTTCTGTTAATCTGGACGACATTGATAACCAAGTTATTACTGAAGTTTTGGGCCCTAAAAGGTATAATCGGGTTTGGATCCAGCTCGCAGCAATACATGCCTTCGACAAATCGGATTCAATCTGAAGTTTAGAGGTTAAGAGACTAGATGGCTCAAATGCAAGCGAGTATAGTTAAGCAAGTTGCTCAACTTAAAGTGGAGGCAGCATTGAGAGAAGCAGTGGCTAAAAGAAAATATGATGAACTCCAGCTACAACTTAAAGTAGAGGCAGCAACGAGGGAAGCAAAGGCAGCAGCAAGGGCAGCAGAGGAAACAAGAAAATATGATGAACTCCAGCTACAGCTTCAAAATATGATGAAGATGTTTCAGCAAAATCAATCGCAGAATCTGTTATCTTAGACTTTTGTTTTCTTATTGTGAGAATATCTTAACAATATAACTTTTGAATATATTTTGTTATTTCAGTTATTAATTTAGATCATATACATATTTTTTTCGTGATAATATCATTTAGATTTGAAGTTTTTTGTTGGATTTGAAGTTATAGGAAAATATATTGAAAATTTGGGTTTTATATGAAATTAAATGGATTGGTAAAATCTGTTAATATTAGTGGTGTTTTCCCACAAACGCTGCTATAGGGTACGATCTTTAGCGGCGATTTTACAACAAATGGCACTAAAGAACATGATCTTTTGCGGCGATTCTAGCTACAAACACCACAACATGCTCGACTCTCTACGACGTTTGTAAAAAAAAAACGCCGCTAAAGATCATGTTCTATAGCACCGTTTTCCCACATAAACGCCACAAATTTTAATGACGCTATCTATAGCGGCTTTTTTGCGGCACTTATTGTTTTAGCAGCGCTTATAGGCCCAAAAAATGCTGCTAAAAACCTGTTTTGCTGTAGTGTAAGTTTTCTTCTAAGATAAAACAAAATTTTAGATAGGACTATTTATAAGTCTTCGATCGTACTAGGTTATTTTGGTGGCTGATGTAATCTCCTAAATTTGGACTTAACATCTAGGACGAGTTGGGGAGGTTATAGAGAAACTATTGGTAAAAGTTTAGAAAAATATAAGGAAAAAAAGGAGAGAAAAAGCCATCATTGTTGAAGATTTGACCTAGGGGGTTCTCGATGCTCAGGATGTTGCCTCATGAATTCAAATGATGGTAACGAAGGGGAAGGTGCGAGGAGGCCCCAATCTAGTTTGGAGTTTGATTCAATCGCTAGTGAGGGAGATTAGACTAAGGGGGTAGAAAATCTACTTGAAGTATCATGGTTTTGTAGAAGAAGGAGAAGAAGAAGAATGATGTAAAAAAGGTTAAGGTTAAATAATTAAAGATAAAAAAAAATCAAAAAAAATTAACAACCAGGATAAAAGAAAAGAAAAGGAAAATGAAAAAAGACAGGAAGGTGTCAAAATATTTTAAAATTAAAAAAATCTAATTATTTTTTATAATTTTCAATATTTTATAATAATAAATTTTGATTTGTTGTTATATATACTTTTATAATTTTGAATTTTTTTATAAGTATATATATTATTTATTTATATTTTTAATTTCCACAATCAAGACTAGATTGATAGAATATGTAAATATTGAGGGTTAAATTTGTTGATTTTTCAAAAATTGGGACTAAATTAATAAAATGTGTAAATATTGAGAGTTAAATTTGTTATTATACCAATAAAGGGGGCTGTGTTAGTATTTCATTAGGTGACTAAATACATTTTAAAGGTAGAGTCTCTAGAATTTGGCATTGACTTAACGAGATAACGAAATTAATAAAAAAAAAAATTCAATGACCAAAATAAGAACGCTCTAATACTTGAGTAACTATGCAAGTAGTTTCCATTAAATTTTGAATATGCATAATTAAGTTAAAATTTAAATTCATTATCCGTAAAATAACATCAAATTCAGATATTCTAAATCTATTATTCACATCAGTAATGCAAATACAAATTCAAATATGAATATAGTTATTAATGTGTTTATTTTGAATTATTTTAATTAATAATTATAATATTTGAATCAAAACTTGTTTAATGAGTAAGTTACATGTCCAACTCCTAAAATCTATTCGAATTTTAAGAGGATCTGAACAAAATTATTAAACTTTAAAATAAGCTTAAACGAAAAAGAAGCATTAGACTTCAATTTTTGAACCCCGAGTCTCATTCATTTTCAAGTTGATAATGTCGTTTTTTCTTTTCTATTTAATATAAAAATTATGGGAAGCTTAAATGGACTCGAGTTAATCATTACAAATATTAAAAACTATATTTATTTTTTTATGATAGACTTGTTTATGAGTTGGACTATCTGCCTAAACTTGAAGGCTCGTTTGAAATTTAGGAGGTCTTGTGTGAAAAGATTAAGCTTGAAAAATAGACTTGTGTAAAAATAAAGTAAACATTTATCCAAAATTAAAATATTTAACATAAAAATAAAGTAAATATAATAATAAAAATTCAATCTTAAATTTTTTATAAAAAAATTCATCAAAATTTTCCATCCAACATTTATTTGATTTTGATTTTTTTAAAACGAAATTCACTTTAGATATATTTCTACGATACTAAAAAAAAGAAAAAAATTCTTCATGGAATCAGAAGTGTATCTTAAAAAAAGATAACAAGTGTAGACATTGAAAAATTTTATGAAATATTATAAATAATTTTATTGTTATGAATATTAAGTATAATGCATATAATGTGCATGTAGTTTTCTACTTTCAAAATTTTTTTAGTAAATATGGTAAACATTTTTAAACTAAAAATTAAAAAATATTAACTAAAAGAATACATTGAAAATTAAAGTAAAATTATTCCTAAACAATACACATGATTTAATTTAAAAGTCAAAATAACATAGAAAATACGGGTTGCAACACTAATCATATGTAATTTTTTTGGTATATATTATTCATAAAAACCATTCATATGATGAGATATTGGGATTAAAAATAAACGTTTGACAAGAATGCAAATTATTCAAACAAATCTATTTTAAGGATTCAAAAATTGAACTACACAATCATTTTTGTGCAAAGCAGAAAACAGTTCCTACATTAGCATTTACGAAATGTTTGTGTTTCTAATATTTAGACAAAAAAGAAAGAAAGAAAAATCATGGATTGACCCCACTCACTTCTCTAGGTATTTTGGAGCTAAGCTTAAGCCTTTTCTCCATAATTTTTATTTTGCCGACAAGATTTTGTGAGCGGATTTTCAGGGCATAAAACAAATTTAATCCTTTCCTTTTGTATTTTTATTGCTTGCCTTTTATTCTCTCCATGTGCTTTCAAACACACATAATCTTTACTCTCTCATTTTCTACCTTTCATACTATCTCAATCTTGAATAAAGTGCGAAATTATTCATAATTTCTCTCAACCTTTAAATAAAAAGATAAATATATTTTAATTTATGTTTTTCTACACTAATTGTTTTATATTAAATATAATAATTAACACTTACATGTATACATGTAACCGATGAGATGTTTGTTGAAATAATATTGTTAAAACAATAGGATCTTGAGCATTTAGGTTTGAGTTCTTATTTGTGCAAATCATATATGAACAATTTAGTTTGTTGAATTAGTTATTCAATTCAATACACATAATAGTAAGGATTTATGTAGTTACAACAATTTTTTATATTTTTATACACTGGTATAAAATTTAAGTGATTTTACACTCTTTTATAACTTTTTACACTATTAATATTTTAATAATCCAACCATCATACTCAATATACTTTTCATGTAAATCATACATATCAAGTTTAACATAAACTAAAAGTTTTCAACTAATTTTATGTTAAAAGAAAACGTTCAACCATTAAATAAATATTAATATTTATAATATTTTAAATCGATATGACAGAGAAATAAAAAAAAATTGTATTTCTAGATAAATTTATGACCGAAAAATTGGAAAACTGAATAGCTAAATTACCAATGGGTTTTTAATTTCTAGGTAAATTTTCTATATTTTATTATACTCAAATAAATTCTCAACCGTCAGTTCATACGTAAATAAGTCTGGATACTTAAGTTTTATTAATCTCAATGCTAGTTATTTTTATTTCTCCACATAGAAGTCAACGTGGATTGATTTTACAAAATTATTTCATAGAAATAAAATAATTTATATAAAAATTAAAAGTTGATTGGCATAAATTAGAGATTATAAGTACAAATTAAAAACATTAAGAACTTGTTTGGATATAATGAAAGTATAACTTGAGTGAAAAATTGGGATTTTTCTCAATTAAGTGAAGATATATATATTAAAGGATGAAAGTTTTATTAGTCTGAAAAAGTAACTATGGTTTCCAAGAGGGTAAAGTCATTTTCTTATCTTGGGGTTTAAATTTATTATTGCCATTGAATTGAAATCGTCACTTGTTATTTACTACTTACCAACCCTTATTAAATTATCACCAAAAACTATTCCTTATAGGCTAATCAGATTCAGAATTGTCATCTCTCAATCTCATCGTTGGTTTAGTCAATGTCTATACTTAATTACTATCGGCTGAGAAGTAATTTAGTTCTTGTGATATATGATGAAACGCTTTTCATTGGCTTAAGAATTTTTCATGTTATATCTTTATTGATTGACTATCAGATAAGAATAAATAGACAATTGTTGATATCGAATCCTGATTCTACAGTTAGATCATAATTAATGCTCTTATTATCTTGTTACAAGCGAAAATAATTACAGACATTAATAAGTATTTGTGTTAATAAACTATATTTTTCAGAATACATCAAACAATTTAATTTTGATACTATTCAACACAAATAAATTTCCTTTTAAGACTTGATTGAATATGATTAACTTAATGCACTTATTAAATTTGCACTCAATAAAATAGTCCCTATATGAACGGATAAAGTGTTCTCAAAACCTCATACCAATAACTTAAACAAGGCATGCGTATATAAATGTTAATAAAGCTTGTTCAATTACAATCAATTAAATTCATCTTAGAAATAGTTAAGTAAAAGGGTCTTCAATTATCCACATAATGGTTGAGATCTTGTTAGCATCGAACTCTCTTTAAGATTTAGTCTTTTATATAAAGGAATTTGGATTATATTGAAAGTCTTCAATCTGATCTTTGCTTAGTTTGATTCTCGTACGTTCAATCATTACAAATGGGCTTCTAACACTCTTAAAGATTCAATGATTAGAAGTTCAAACAACTTTATTCAAAATATGCCAATCGATTCAAGGTAAGTTTTATCATAATGTCATTTCTTTCTTAAGTTGCAACTAGCGTTGTAGTCGACAGATAAAACTTGAACTAACAAATACTTTATAATTTAACTTTTAATCATATTATTTGTAAAACGTTAAATTTTTTTAAATTATTTTAAAAAATAATTTAATATATTTTAAAAGATATATATATAGATATATATAGATATATATATATATATATATAACAAACCAGTACATATTGCAGGAATATACAACAATAAAGTAAAGAAAAATTTAGTCACTTTCAAAATGCACGAGACAAGCCTTGTACCACTTGTAATTGAGTAAATAAGGTGAATTGAAGATGCCATTATAACCTGATTAATTTATAAAATAACTTTTCTTTCATATTTTGGTGTGCAAATCTGGTGTTTTATCTACTAATTTTTGGTTAATTTTATTTTATGGGTTTTAATAATAATTTTATTCTATCTTAGTAAAAGAATTTCATTCTTAAATTGTAATTATTCCTTATCAATAATTTTAAATATAATGATTAGAATAGAAATTGGTATGCTCAATGATCATCCCAAAAGCAAATGTTTGATTACTTTGTCAAGATTCATTACTCACAGAAAAGTTGGTTAAAGCCTTTTCAATCCATAAAAAAAAAAAGCATTAACAAAATCACCTTTATTTAACTATTTAATCAATTATGAACCGATGTGAAGAATTATTCTCACTCTATATCTAAATTTGATTATAATTACCACTATAGAGTTGTCCACCTTGTAAAACATTGATTGACAATTTAACTACTAAAACAAGATCCCAATTGCAAAATTACAAACCAGGGTCACATCGCTTTATAAGTCCTTCTAGCATAGGCAGATTAATATATTAAGCTGAACTTTAGTTTTTTATAATTAGATTTTCACTGAAAAAAAAAAAAATTAACATAAAGTCTCTTTTCAGGCCAATATGTACATCTTTTGGGCACAGTAAATTGCTATCACAGCAACTTTTCATCAATTTGTCAAATTGAAAAATATAAGTCCGTGATTATATTACTTTTTGCTCTATAACTAAACTTACTAGCTATAATTTCAAGTTAGGTAAACCCTCCTAGACAACTTTTTCAAATTATGACTTTGATCACATGAACCTTTTTATTTTTATTTTTCTATGATATATTATCTCACCCTTGAATCTTGATGATGTGAAGGGAAAATGTGAAGATAGATTTTGAGATCTCTAGATAATTATTGGCCAACTATGTAACACTCTAATACCCGGTCTAAGAGTTTAGATCGAATTTCGGAGGTCACATTGATCACCAAAATGATTGTGGGAAAATTTAGTTTAACAAGCCGAAAAACGTTACAGTATTTAAGTTTCGTAAAAACTCTTAGATATAAAATCTCGGTATTACAAAAACCTCAATCCAATTAACACTTATATGTATTTAATACAAAATTTTATACCACAGTTTTCAAAACAGTACTTAAACTAATTATTTAATATGCGTAACTCCGAGATCTTCAGCATGCCGAGTCCTGCATCAGAATTCAAAAATGTACCTAAAAGGGGAAACACTAAGGGGGTGAGCTACACGAGCTCCATGTGAGTCCAAGACATGACTAACAACAGAATTACAGACCGGAATTCCAGATAGTAGTACAACAGTGAAATGTACTTACAGAAATATACAGAACCAGAAGGTATACACGAAGCCAACGTCCCAAACAAACGTACTCAAGCAAAGCACTTATCATCACATAGTGTAACAAAACGTCATTACACGCAAGAACAATCACAAATGATAAGTCAAACAGCTAGAATTCAGACAAACAAACTTACACCCAATCACTTAATTAGATGCTTATGAATGCAGTTAAGTAGTGAAAACCCACCCATCCAACCAAAACACCTCTCCGTTCCCCGATCACACCCCAATAGAGCCGTTTAAGCTCATCTAACCAGATACACCACATAGGACCTCGAAAGGCCCATCCAACCCTACACACCATGTATGTGGACTGAGACATCCAGATAATAGTACGCAGCAAAGCTAACGTATATTCAGTATAGTGCATTGCGACAAATTGCTGTATAGATATGTTGCAGTTAAACTGCCAGATCAGATCAGAATCAGTCTTTCTTCTATTTACAACCAAACCCTAAATCATATGTAAATGCAACAATGCACACCAAACACGAACAGTCACACAGACACAGAAGGTCATAAACAGTCAGCCAAAAATAGAATTCTGTGCGATTACAAAAATACACACTCTTTAGAATCAGACACACAGAACAGAATCAAAATGCTCTTATATACACAAACTCAATGTCAAATTTCTTCACAATTATTAGACACGGTTTCATTTCACAGAGCACACTACAAATATGAACTATCAAATTGAAAATTTAACACCACGTTTAAGTTAATCACGCAACCTTAAGCAGTATCAGAGTCCTTAACACTTATACAGAGCCCCCAACAATCATTGGACGGCACAAGAAACAGAGCATATAAGTTATGCTACAGAATAAAAATTTACGAAACAGGGCTACACGGCTGTGTGCTCTGGCTATGTGGAAGTTAAGATGCCCATGTGAAAAGGCAAACGCCCGTATGACCTAAGGACATGGCCGTGTGATTCAGCCATGTAACTCTCTGTTCGTTTGAGCTAAAATAGAGTACAGGGTAGACACAGACGTGTGAGGGTCTCACACGCCCGTGTGACCTACTAGACACGACCATGTATTCAAAACATGCCCATGTGGGATCCCTAAATCTCCAAATTGGCCACATGGCCATGTGGCATCAAATTGCATAACCCTAATTCCCAAACACGCATACCCATGTGAGGAAATGACATGGTCGTGTAGAAGTTTACTAAAATTCTCAATTTGACCACACGATCGTGTGGCACCAAAATTTTCCCGAAAACCTTAAATCCTAAATGTACACGACCGTGTGAACCGTCCGTGTGGGGGCATACACTCGTGTGGCCACCCGTGTGGTCATGAAACCATATCAAAATTGGCTGCAAATCGTGCCTTTCCTTCCCAAAACGTATTCCCAACATTAGTAGATCTAAAACCTACCCCGAAATTGCTTAAAATGAGTCCTATCCACTTTAATCCCAAAAACATACGGTTTAATTCCCGTAGTATTCAAGACATAAATAAACTCTATGGAATCCAATATCAGAACTAAACAATTCTGAAACGTACCCACAATTGCTGAATTTCACATATCCATTTTAGAATTTCAATAATGTAAAAGTAAAGTTCAAATCCTACACCTGATTTGTGAGAACAATACCCAAAATGATTAATTCCTCCAATCCCAATTCTGATCTTGAAACCCAAACGAACGGAATACCCTTTTGGCAATTCCCGTAGTCACCAAACAAAAAATGCGAAAAGAACAGAATCAAAAGAGAAACGGGAAACGATGAAAGAGAGGATCCAAAAAATATGTTCAAGGAAAAAATGGGAAAAAGAACATGGAACAAAAAATTTTGCAAATAAATTTTAATTTCTTTATTGAAAGAAATAAATAAGTATTTCATACTAAAACAAATTGAAAGTGCAAAAACAACTCCTCAAAGCATGCACGAGGACTCGAACCCAGAACCGCTAGCTAAACTAACACACAACCAACCACCAGACCAATAGGCCCATTCTAACACTAAAACACAACAACAACCCCATTGTTTGATCTAGCCACTGACCTTACCTACAAAACTCAAAACTTCTAACCCCCAAAATTGGGATGTTATAAAATATAACAGAGGTCCACCATCATATTAAATGGAGGTCTAATCATAGGATTACACTGATTAGTTTCTTTTAAACCATGAAGTACAACATGCGAAGATTTGTGAACCTTCGTCAATTGCACCAGGACTTGCAGAAGGATCCATTAATAAGACAATGTATTCTTGAATCAAGTCTAGAAGCACATGTTGAAGACTTAGCTAATGTCTCTCCTACAACAAGACACCTACATAGTGAGGGTTCTATTATGAAATGTTTCATAACCAAAATCCACATTCTTTCTAAAACACAAACACTATTTCCAAATGAAATATCACAAGATGTTGAGAACTTCCTAAAGACACACGTTACTCTCTCTTAACTTCCTTAAAGCTCTTTGCACTATCATATGAACTTATATTCCTTCTTCACACCTAAACTTTGCGTCAACATTTGGTCACATTTGTGAGAAACCACGTTATGTCTATACCTAAAGAGCATAACACCTTTCCCATCTACCAAAGAAAAAATAGAAAATTTTAGAAACAGGAAAACTCATAAATCACTTTATAACTTCCACACCTCATAATACTATTTTTTCCAGTCACCAATCACATGGGGCCAAAATACTAGGTGATGCTTCCTTATAATTGGCATGGGACCCTTCTTAGAGGCTATTATTATGATATGAAAACTATCCTCTTGTATGCTATACTGATTATGCTACATATCCATCACAACCAGCTATTATATAGGCACATGTTTCCCAACTTTATTTTAACTTTCACCACCTTCATGAATAATCCCTCTTACCACTTCACTTGTACAGAAAACACCCAGTGATTTCACCTTAGAAAATTTTAGTCCCTAGCTTGCCCTTCTTCCTCCTCCATAAACTCAATCCCTTAAATAATATGTTTTAACAAGGGGTTCAATGGATGTTAACTCATCAACAATTTTGTATGTAGGAGATACAGCTCGTAGAACAACAAGGTTCTTTACTATGAGATCTTGAGAGAGTAGAAATATCTTCATACTGATTTTCAAAAGTTGTTACCTCAGTTTCCATTGCATATTTCACTAGCAAATCAATCAATCGTTGATATTTTCTCACCCATATCTGTTTTTAGTTATAACTTAGCTAAGTTGCAACTTGTCTTCTACCATTTACCCAACTTAGATCTTTCAACATATTATAACAATGTGGCCTAATATGACCAACCATGCTATAATAATGGCAGTCAATTTTTCTCTTCTTATGTTTCTCCATACCATGTAATGATATCTCATTTTTTCTCCAAACTAGTTTTTACTTCTAACCTCGTAATGTGAGAAGTTGGCACTTCATTTTTCCATTTTTGATCTTTCAACATTTTGAAGCATCTGGGTTTAATATGACTAAGAATGTAACACCTCAAACCCAGTCTAGACGTTATGGCTGAATCTGGCGGAGTCACATAAAAGTGTTTTCAAAAACTAAGTCATTGCTAAAAACCATTTCTTCATTTACGCAACTTTTTACTATTATATGCTAATTCCAAATCAAGTTATTAGTTTCCAAAACATTACACGTTTTCAAACATTATTTATTTACAAATCGATAATCATTCTCAAAACATTTACCTTGCGGAAGCTTCTAAAATGGTTTGCGAGATTTTTGTTAAAACAGTTGTCTCTTTTGAAAACCAGTGTTTCCTACTACTAACAGTTATAAATCATAACCAATGAAAAATAATACCCAAATTAAAGTATAATCCATAATGGCCATGTTACAGAAAAATACCCTAAATAATTATAATTTAAATATGAAACTGTAAATAGTCATGTGGTTACCGCTGAGTCCTCCGTAGCACCAATCTGCCTAAGTCTGGGGATTACCTGTACAGTAAAACAAAAGGGGGTGAGTTTTCGAAAACTTAGTGTGTAATCCCCATGCAAACAAACAACTAGTGTGAAAGTATGTAACAGTTTGGGCATAAGCCCTTCTCAATATCAGTAATCAGTTGGGCCTGGACCCATTACAGTGATAGTACTAGTGACTGTAACAATAGGGCCTTAGCCCATCATAGAATCAGTAAGCAGTAGGGCCTTAGCCCATTACAATGCAGTACAGTGGCAGAGGCAGTACAGTAGGGCTTAAGCCCATCATAATATTAATATGTAGAAATGCAGTGTACAGTATGCAAGTCTTACCCAACCATCCACCATACACCATCTCCTGTCCAACCCTGCACTCATATGGGGATTAAATCACCGACCCATCCTTACACTTACAAATTAACACCGGTTGCGGCACTGAACAGTATTTACAGCCAAGCTGCCAGTTATTTTAGGCTAAGCTGCCAGTACAGTACACTTCTTCCAATCATATTATCCCAACCCTATGTAATGCATCATACAATTATAATATGCCATGTCATGAAATCAGTATTTACAGTAGTAGTACAGTGAAATCAAGTCATGCTCAATATCATCTATCAGCCATACAGTCATTTCATACAATTAAGGGTCTAAATATGGCTTACTGACCCTACAGTAGGTTCACAGTCGTCTTGGGCGACCCGTGCAACCTTGTCAAATAAATTAGTGAAATTGGGCTTACACACCCATGTTGGTCTACCCGTGTGAGCCAACATGTCCGTGTACGCCCACATTTCTGTGTGGCCCACACGTCTGTGTGGCCCACAAGGCCCTATTCGGCCTTGGCCGTGTGGATCACACAGCCTGGCCCAGAATCTCACACGCTCGTGTGGCCTACACAGCCCAATTGGTCGAGCCCGTGTCTCATACACGGCCTCGTCGGCCTTCACCCGGCCGTGTCATGTGCTCGTGTCATGCACGCACGGCCTGGTTCGTAGATTACATGACACACGGGCGACCAAATGCCCGTGTGGCATCGACAGTCCACTTTTCAGCTTTTCACCGAGTTACGATTTTGGTGATTCGGGTACACACATATAAAGATTCTGATGTCTAAACACTCTCGAGTACTCCTATACCTATAATTGACCAATTTAACCCTTAAATAATCATTTTAACGCGTAATTAAAATGATCCTAATTCAAGGTTAATCAAAGCAATAACCACTCTTACCTTCGATTGAACCCCAGCAAATTCTACGTGCCTATCCCACTGTTTGAGCACAATGAATAGTCCTTTAATCAATTTATAACATCCAAAGATACCCCTCTTAACCAAAAATCAGAAAAATCTAGAGTAAAATAATAAGCAAAATTTACTAGACAAAAAAGGATAAACGTAGTGCAATAGAACCGGATCGGAAAAAGAATGAAGAAGGAAAAGATGGAGAAGGAAAAATTTTGGCAACTAAGGTGGGAAAACAAAATGTAGGAACGGTAGAAAGTTGAGAAAGAAGGAAATTTTGGTGATGGGCAAACAATAGAATCCTGATAACTTTCCAATCCCCCAAGTTACTCTCCTACTTGTCCACTCAACTCCGCTACACAGAAACCCAATTATTTCAAACTTTTACATGGCACAAGCTCAAAAATAAATCCCTTGCTCACATAAAGATTCGAACTCCAGACCTCTAAACACTTAACACTCTACTTAACCACTAGACTAGCAGGCCTATTCTCATATAAACTTTCTAACATTTACTTATAAGTCCACTAAACAAGAGTAAGGCTTTTATCAATATAAAACAAAAATTTTTCCAAAGACTTGGCTTGAACCCAAGACTTCTCAAACACTCCCAAAACACTTAACTACTGAAGCAAACAGATATTTGTGTTACAAATTGACAAAAAATAAATATACAAATTTTTAGGGCATTACAAAGAACTCCACAATAATGACAAATAACTTGATGATTAGATGTTACCTTATTTTCAATACAGATCAAAATAGGATTCTTAAAGGATTTACCTTGATCATCACTATTTCTAGCTTTTAATAAAGTTGTTCAACTTTTCATCATAGTTTTTCCTTTCTTCTCAACATAACGAATGCCACCTTTTTCTAAATCACCTTTCCCTAAATCCCCTTTTTCAATAGCAAGAATTTCATCAAGTTTACCACTACTAGCATTGAATTTTTCTACCATGTATTAAGTAGCTGTAAGATCTCTATGTGTATTCTCCAAACTAGTAAAATTCTCAACAAGTAGAGAAAATTTCAACTCTATTTTCTTACCTAAATTTTGGTTTTCTTCCTTGAGGCTAGAGTTTTCATCTATCAACTTTGCATTCACATTAGACACATTCTTCCATTTCTCTAGCATTATTTTGTAGTTTTGCGTGAACTTAGAATTTGACTCAATGTTTGATTCACTATCTGTGTTCGAGTCAGTCACGCAAGGGGCAATAACCTTTGTACTGAAGGTCGTATAATTGCTCAAGTGCTTCTCATATGAATCTGAGTTGCTTGAGGAATCTTCATCACTCCAAGTTACACATAAAGAATTATTTCTCATAGTGTTTGGGCACTCGACTTGAACATGAACATACCCTTCACATTCGTAACTTTGAATGCCTTTCCTCTTTGCTCGAGGGTTATAATAGTCCGTTTCCATGGTGTTAGAAACAGTGGTTTTGGGACCACAATTTCGACCTATGAGTCAATAAATATTATTTGTTTAATATTTACAAGGTTATTAGAGTGTTGTATTAAAATTTGGGTTGGTAATTTTAACGTTTGGATTGTTAATTAAAGAAAAAAGACTAAATTGTAAAAGCTACAAAAGTTAATCGCTATTAGTTTTTGTGTTAAATGGATATAAAAACATGAGTTGAAGGTTTTAAAAGGTAATTAGACATAAAATAAGCTAAGTGGATGGTTAAATGGTTAATATTATGTATTTTATATCTTAAAAATATGTTTAATTAATAATATTATATGTAAATTAATGAACAAAAGAAATGAGTTATCATCTTCATTTTGTCTACCACTGAAATAAACTCCCAAAACACTATTGTTAAAGCTTCCCAAGTTCGGCCGTACAAAACTCCTTGCATGTAAATGGTGTCTTTACTCATTTTTAATAAATTTTATGTTTTTTAGATTGTTGTAGCTTAATCTAGCTAACCTAGGGACTATTTTGTAAAACTGTTAAAGGTTTTGAAACCTGTCATTAATTTTTTTAGATGTTTGGGAAGTGGAATTGTAACACCCTTAACCCTAATCCGTCACCGGAATAGGATTACGGAGCATTACCGAACCTTTCCAATCAAGTACAAACTTTTCATATCATTTAACATACATATTAGAAGCCAATCATAGTCATCATATTATCCCTTATATGAGTCATTGAGGCCCAAAATAGACATTAGAAATGAATCGGGACTAAACTGAAAACTCAAAATTTTTTTTACAAAATTTTAAAATTTTTCCTAGATGCAAGGGACACACTCCCGCATGGTCAAGCCGTGTGGTTCACACGGACAAGAACCATGTTCATATCTTAGGCCGTGTAGGCATTCGATGTGGGGCACATGATCATGACTTAGCCCGTGTCCATGCCCGTGTAACTCTCTTATTTGGGTCACATGACTAAGCCACACGCCCGTGTGCTGGGCCATGTGAAAATACCTGGGAATTCTATTTCTAATTTTAAGGACACAGGGGTCACACGACCAATCCGCACGCCTATGTGCTAGGCCGTTTGTCACACACGGTTGAGACACATGGCAGTATCTCTTCCCGTGTGGACGAAAATAGGCCATTTTAAGGCCACATTTCTTACCCATTTTCAATTTCAACCTAAACACTTCAAATTTCATACTCATAGGCCATAACATGACCTTCAATACAACAAAATCTTAGCTCAAAATTGTCATACTATCACATATATCCTAACATTCTAGTTTACCACATTAATCAAAACACATATTTGTATATTTATACCATTTATACTATACTATCTCATTCACCAACATGCCTATAAACTATCTATTAATTAACCACACCCAAACATATATCAAACATGATAAGATTACACACACATATATAAGTTGATTGGAAATATAAACAAAATATAATTCATAATATTTACACAAACCAACTTTACTCAAAATTATTCCAACCCTATACATGCCATATAAACCATAGTGAACGTTTCAAAAGCTAATAGAAAAAGCTGGATAGTGTGACTTGAGCAGTTGATCCGATCTTCCAACCTCAAGTTAATCTACAAGGACATTAAACAACACAAGCAAGCTTAATGAAGCTTAGTAAGTTAGATGGATTAAATATAAATCTTACCGAACCTACTATAACACATCAATTTAAATAAATTCAGTCATTGTAATTTCCCTGTTAATCACAACTTTAATCAAAAAATACATTTATTTCAGATCAATGCCAAAAATAACAATAAGTCTTCTAAAATCAATTTCAAATGTCACTTACCAAATCTTACTGAATCGGAGAATGGATTACGGATATGAGTACATTATTTTCAGAAGCCCGAAGGCTGAACGGAAGCACATAAGTGCTAAACAGAAACCAATAAAGGTTGAATAGAAGCTTAATAGAGTTGAATGGAAACCCATTAGGGTTGAATGGAAACTCATATGACTTAAACAGAAGCTCATGAGAGTTAAACAGAAAGTAAACACGAAAGTTCACAACAAATGTTGAACCTCAATTTACTTAGGTAATTTTCCGTCAATTCTTCCTTTGTTGTCTTTCGCCACACAACGATTGTACTTAATCCCGCGTTCCATTTAAATCAGATATTCACTTCAAATTTATAATTTAACAATATTCCATTTTTCCACAATATACTAAAATACGTAATATAATTCACCAATTCAATTTAATTAACAAAATTTAACCATACGAACTTACCTGGGTTAAATTGTAAGATTTGTAAAAGTTCAGAGACTATTTTGCTAATTTTTCTTTTTCACGAGTATCTATGGGCTCTTGATCTAGAATAAAATTACTCATTCATTAATATATATTTCAGTTTCAATTCACTTCACAATTAATACCCCTCAATTTTTGAAATTACACATTTACCCCAATTTTTACAACTTTTGCAATTTAGTCCCCTTACTAATTAGTCTATCAAATGAACTAATTTTTCTCAATTGATAATTCATCTAAATATTCTAGGCTATTTTACAGCCCTTGATACATAAAAATTTAATACCAAACCTTAATTCTTTAATTCTTCACAATTTAGTCCTAAAATCAATATCTAACAAAATCGCTTATTAAAATTATCATACAACAAAATTAAAGCTCTAAATCCATGTTATTTCATCAAAAATATCTAGTATTCATCAATGGGAACTTTTAAAATTCTCAATAAAATGAAACACTAATGAAATAGCTAGTTGGACTTAATTATAAAAGTCTTAAAAACACAAAAATTACAAGAAAAAGGAAAGAATTAAACTTACATGAAGCTAAAATATAACAACCAGCTTCAAGAGCTCTTCAATGGTGTTTTTAAATAGAAAATTGCTGAAGAAATGGTCTAGAAACTATTAGAATCTCATTTTGGCTATTTAATTATATTTTATTTCCAATTTTTCCATTAAATCACAGAATTTCTTTTTTTTTTTTTGCTTATGCCGCCTCAACCATCCAATATGTGTCATTTTTCCTTTTAGTCCTCCTTTATTTATTATTTAGGCTATTTAATCACTATTTCTATAATTAGCAAGTTTTACACCTTTTTCAATTTAGTCATTTTTAATTAATTAACTATCAAAACATTAAAATTTCCTAACGAAACTTAATACGACCACACTTCATAAATATTTATAAAAATATTTATGGCTTGGTTTATAGAATTGAGGTCTCGATACCTCATTTTCTAAACCACTTGACTTATTAAATCCTTATAAAACACAAATTACTAATTCAAAAATCTTTCTAAAACGATATTTAGCTCGTAAATACTAAATATTAAAATTTATGAGCTTACTCATCAAAATTGGTGACCTCGAATCACCATTTTCGTTACTACTAAAAATCAAGCTATTACATGAATGATAGATTTAAGGGTTTGGCTGTTAAATAGGAATATTTTATAAAGAAATTTTAGTTAATTTTGAGTTTAAGGACTAAATTGGTAAAGATGGAATTTAATAAGGAATTCTTGCAAAAAAAGTTACTTAGGGGCTATTAAGGGACTATATAGAATTCGACATAAGATTTTTTTGGTTTAATTGTGATAAATGTGTAAGTTTTAGTTTTAAGGACTAAATTGAATAAAAGGTAAAAGTTTAGGGTAATAATGTAAAATATTGTTAAAAGGTCAAATACATGTATTTAGATATTTTAAGGTATTTGAAATGGATAATTCAATTAAATTATTATATAGATGAAGAAACGGATCAACAGATCGATAATCACGAAAATAGAAAAGTCGTCAAATAGTCCTCGATATAGTGTCTATTATTGCTTTGTTTAGGTAAGTTCCTAATAGGTTTATTCTGGTTATTAACTGTTTTGTATTGAACTATGAATGTGTATAAATGTGTAAGTGTTAATATGATTATTTGAGATCTGTATTGATATGGAATCAATGGATTGAAATATAAAGTATTGCAATTATACGTGTTTAAAATGATTTATACTATTACAAGGTATGCAAGTGATCATAATGAATATGCTTTAGTGGTTATGTGTTTTAGGTGTGTATGAAAGATCCCAAGTTCAAGCCATGACTTGGGAAAATTTTGGTATTTTTTTGAATGAAGCCCTATCTGTAGTCAGTAGGCTTTTAATTAAAAGTTTGCAAATAATTAACAGAATGAGCCTGCTGGTCTGATGGTTAAGTGGAGTGTTGTGAAGGAGGTCTTGTGTTCAAGTCTTTGCGTGGGAATTATTTTTGCTCATTCATCCAGGAGAGTTTGAGATGGACTAAAAATCTGAAGTGGTTGAGATTGGGTAGTAGTGGGAAGTTTGGGAGAAATCTGATAAAGTTCTATTCTTGCTTTTCTCTCTTTTTCAAAAAATTCCTCTTCTTTCTTCTCTGTCGTCTCCTCTGCTATTCTCCCATTGCTGCCATTTTTCACAATCTTTCCTTGTTATTGATTTCAATTTTTTCCTTTTTACCTACTACCATTTTCGAGTTGTGTTGTTGTCGTACTTTTCGTGCGTTATCGGTAAGCGTGGTAGGTACCATTTTTCGTTTAGATTATTGAATCAACGAATAATGGAGTTACTCCGTGTTTAGGAGGAGGTTGAGAGGCTAGAGTTAACGCTTCAACGATTTGATTCGAAATATTGATCAGTTTGGTAGCGGTAAGTCAACTTTACGTTTCAGGATTAATTGTTTAAGACTCATTTTTAGGTTTCTAAATGATGAAGTATGCTGGTTTTTAGGTTCTGGAGGCTTAGAATTGCGATACTGATGAAAACGAACCAGGTGTGTACCCGATTATACAAGAAACGAGGTTTCGACGAAAGCTAAAAACCTCACTATCAACGCCACACGGGCATATGGTCACTTGTGTGGTAGGCCGTGTGCCCTAACATGGGGGTGCGATTGACAAGGCCAGGCTGTGTGTGAAGGACACGGCCTTGTGATGGCTAGGCAAGTCGTATGTGACACGCGGGCTGGACTAAATTAGACCGTATGGGCCACACAGGCGTGTAGGTCCACACGGATAGTCCACACGGGCGTGTGGACCCACACGGGCGTGTGAGCCCGTTTTTACTAAATTAAATTGTAAGGGCCCAAGTCGATTGTGAACTACTGTTGGGTTGGTAAGCAATACTCAGACCCCTAAATGACTGAAACTGATTGTGTGATTTATGTACTGAACATGTCACTATTATGCATGTGTACTGATCTGAATGTATGTATTGATAACCATGAATATAGCGTATCATTTATTGTATGTTGCATTGCATGAGGTTAGGATGATATTAGAGGAAGTGTACTGAAAGGCTTTAAGCCTATTGACTGGCAGCTCAGCTGCACTATATACTGAAAGGCTCTTAAGCCTATTGACTGGTAGCTCAACTGCATTATACTGATATGTGCTGCATTCGGTAAGCTTGTAAGTGTATGGCTGGGTGGGTCTTTTAAACCCCACAGTAAGCGTAGGGATGGACGGAGATGGCGTATTAAAGGCTAGTGGGTAGGATTCTGTTTTGTGATTACTGCATACATGACTGTTACTGTGATGGGCTACGTCCCAGACTGTACTGACTATTACTGTGTTTGACTGTATGTTTTTTTTTGTAGGGATTTGATATGCGTGATATGAAGTAATAAAATTTATAATAATGATCGCACCAAAAACTAACTATTATCTCGATTTTAAGGCAAGCGCACCTATCAAACAGTAGTATAGCTTAGTGGCAAGACCGAGATATCGTACCTAAGGGAACCAAAAGTACTAGTACTAACTTTGTTTTTATTATTTATCCTAGAAATAAAAGGGGTTTTTATGAAACTAAACTAATTCTAAAACTAAACTATGAATACACAAAAAGTGAATTGGGGAAAAACTTTTAGGGAAAACTGATTGATTTGGACAATACTCAAGGGAGAATCCACCTAGACTTCACTTGTTATCAATTCTTAAGCTAGACGATTTATTCACTTGACTTGATCCGTAAAAATCCCTGATTTATGTTAATACCTTCGTCGAGGATAAGAACAACTAATCCTAGGTTGATTAACTGAAATCTCTTTCTAGTTAAAACCCCTAGTCTTGCATTAACTCGATCTAGGGACCCCCTTATTAGGTTTGACCCTAATCCGACAAATTTATGTCGCCCTATGTCTAGGGTTGCATGCAACTCTGCTTAATTATGCTAGATTTACTCTTAAACAGGGACTTTTGCTCCTCTGAATAAGCACATCAATACTTGTATTAATACCTAGGACTATTAAAACAAGAATTAAGAGTACATAATTAAGAACAAATTGGGTATTTATCATATAACTCAAGATAAAATAATAACAAGATTTGTCTTAGGTTTCATCCCCCTCAAGTATTTGGGGGATTTAGTTCATAATTAATAAAGAAAACATCTCAGAAGAATAATGATAACAAAACATAAAGAACCCGAAAACCCCTATAGGAATTGGAAGGGAGATCTTTAGTCTTGCAGGAGAATTCGGCTTCTAAGATGGATCAATCGGCTTCCCTTCGAGTAATTCCCTACCTTTAACTCCCCTCTTGGCGGGAAAATAATGTCCCCCTTGAAGTTGCCTCCTAGGGTCTTTATATAGAGTTTAGAATGACTTTCTTAGCCCCTAAGCAACCTTTTCCGAGTGAAATTGAACTTCCTCACGACAGGGACACGCCCGTATGCCACGCCCGTGTGGATCAAGGCCCAGGTCGTGTTCGGGCCTATTAATGTGGCACGGCTGTGTGACACGACCGTGTGGTAATCCTCCACGCCGTGTTGTCTTCATACTTTGGCCCATTTTCTCCATTTTTGGTGAGTTTCTCGTTCTTTTCACTTCCCTATGCTCACCTGAGTAATAAACATGAAATTAAAGGTTTAAGAGCATTAATTTACACAAATCAAGGGTTAATTCATCCAGAATTTAGGCTAAGTATGAGGTAAAAACATGTATATTTTATCGTTTATCAAATACCCCCACACTTAAGCCTTTGCTTGTCCTCAAGCAAAATCTCAACTCACAATTAAGAATCATTCTTCTCAACTTATAATCCTTATTAATAATGTTTCAAACTAATCCACAAGTAATCATACAATGAAAATTCAACTAGAAGACCATTAAAGTTTCAAACACTCTAACTTGAGAACTTTATCACAGAAACATAGGTTTTCTTCCCTTCTCTTAAGTAATCACCTTTCAATCAAAATCAGCAAGATTTGACATCCTCACTAAAGATTCGCTCTATCCACTCAAAGTGTTTAGGGTTCAAGAATTAAGCACTCTTTAGTCAACCTAAAAAGTTATTACTATAGGCTTGCAAGAAAATCAAATCTCCACCACTATAGATTGATATGACACATCGATCAAAAGGTCTTTCAATGGTTGTAATAGGGCTTTGGTTAGGGGTGTTGTCACAAGCTAAAAAAGAGGGTTAGAATTGAGATCAAATTGAAAAATCATTTAGCTAAAAAAAATATCTATCACTGGAACATATTCCTAGAGCTAAGCCTTATGATGACATCGTTCTGGATTTGGAAGCTTGTAGAAATATGCAAAGACTATTGAACTATTACGAATTACAACTGAATTGACTGTATATACACATTTTTTCTTCTTTTTTTTTCTTTTTTTAAATCAAATCAAATACAATAAATTGAATATTTACAACTTTACAAACTGGAAAGGAGAACAAAGCTAGATAATAATTCAACTCAAATCTCGACAAAAATAGGGATCAAAATAATTGAATGGAATTCAACAAAAACGGGTTATGGGTTAATATTAGAGGTAAGTTAAAGAATGGGTTGTTAGCCTCAATGGGGTTCACTAGGGGTTAGTTTATGGAGGTAGGCTTTTTATGGAGTAAGTGGGTTAAACCTAGGTGCCTTTATCATTTCAGTATATCAAATCAATGATGTGGTCTTGACATGTATAATCGAAGCAAGTTCTAGAATAACAAATAAGTATTGACTCTCTCAAAGCAACAATAAAAGTGAGCACGAAAGGATGTATGCTCAAAAGGCTCAAAAATCTCACCAGAATTATGGCTTTTGATGTCAATCCTGTGAATTTCAAATCTCAAGATAACCCTTAAAATTAGGGAAAATAACCTAGAAAAAATTTAAATTCTCAAAAATTTCAACTTATCATGTTTGATTCTCTAGTGTTTTAAAGTTTGAATAATCAAAGCATTAGCACCTATGTCTTAATTCTCAACACATTAATAAAAATCATAAATCAATCAGAATTAATTCCTAATAGGAGATTGAAGATAATGTAGAAAGTGAAAGTGAGAATTCAAAATTTTGAGAACAATGCAAAAAGTTAGTTGTAAAAATTTTCAGGGGTTTCAAATAGAATGCAATGACTGAAAGTAAGTTCCCCCCCACACTTAAGATGTACATTGCCCTCAATGTACAAAGATACATTAGTAGTAATAGAAGCACAACTGCGTGGGGAATTTAAGTCTTACTCGATAAGAAATGAAATGTAAAATAAAAGGAAAAATATAAAAATAAAATAAAAAAATAAATAAATAGGGAATTAGGCACACGGCCGTTAGGCACAGGCGTGTGGCCTAGGTCTAGCCCGTGTGTTTCATGCTTTTATTGGTTCGGCCACGGTTGGTTGGCACGGGCATGTCTTATGCCCGTGGTAATTTCTCAATCTCGCCCATGGTTAATTGGCACGGGCGTGTTGAGTCACATGGCCTTATAGCACGATCGTGTCTTTTTGTGTTCGCTTTGCCCACGGTCGTGTTTGTAATCGTATGCCCGTGTATGAATGGACAGGTTTAGCCACGGCAGTATCGCATGGTCGTGTTTCTACCCGTGGGGTGTCCACGACCTTAGGCACGCCCGTGTGTCTGGTCGTGTGGTCCTGGTAAATCTGCGTTTTAAGGGGTTAGTTAAAAATTTAAGAAAATCAAACTTGTTAGTACTCGGGTTGCCTCCCGAGAAGTGCTTGTTTATAGTTTAAGCTAGACTTTTCTCAAGCTTGTTTGATCATGGTGGTTTGAAGAGTTGATACTCTTTTATCCTGCTTTCAATTTCATTGTCAACATAAGATTTGAGTCGAGTGTGATTTACCTTGAAAGTGCCGAGTGACTCATGTTGTATCTCGACTGCACCATAGGGAAATATTTTCATTACCGTTAAGTAAGGTGTATCACTTGTTTGTTCTTTTGAATTTAAGATTCGAGGGTCGTCTTCCCCTAAGATTACCTTATCCCCTACCTTGAGTTGATTCGTTTATACCTGAGGATCGTCTTGGTGATGCTCTGGGTTGGTGTGGCATATTTTGGGCTTTTCGTGATAGTTTAGCCACTCATCTAGTTCCTCAATCTGAAGCATTCGCTTTTTAGGTGCGTCTCCCTTGGATGGACTTGTCTGTGGTTGGGTCGCCTTTAGGTGGAGTGTATCCTGCACAGAAGGTTGGGTGGTGAGATCAATGTTTTTACAAGGACTCGTCACTATATTCTTATTATCAACAGTTTTAATCGGGTTTCGAGCTTGTAAAGTAACTTTGTCATCACCTACACGTAGTGTAAGCTCACCTGTTCCTACATCAATTATTGTTCTAGCCGTTGCTAAAAAGGGACGCCCTAGAATTAAGGGTACATTGCTATCCTCATTGATGTCTAAAACAACAAAATCAACTGGGAATATAAATTTATCAATTTTGATAGGCACATCTTCAATTATTCCCTTTGGAAATCTAATGGTCTTATTAGCTAATTGGATGCTCATCTTAGTTTGTTTAGGTTTTCCAAGACCTAGTTGTTTAAACAGTTTATAAGGCATGACATTAATACTAGCCCCTAAATTAGCTAAAGCATTTTTGACGTCTAAGCTACCAAATAAACAAGGAATTGTAAAACTCCCTGGATCCTTTAGTTTGTTGGGCAGCTTTTTCTGTAGAATAGTAAAGAATACTGTATTCAGCTCCACATGAGTTTTCTCATCTAGCTTCCGCTTGTTTTTCAAGAGCTCTATGAAAAACTTAATAGCATTTGGCATTTGCGACAGAGCTTCAATAAATGGTAAGTTAATATGTAGTTTCTTTAGCAGTTTAAGCAACTTACCGAATTGTTCATCTGTGTTATCTTTCTTTGTCACGTTGGGATATGGCACACGAGGTCTATACTCTTTACTTACCGGCTTTTGTGTGTCCTGACTTACCTCATCCTTAATATTGCTTATCGGAGTGTCTTGCATCAGTTTTGGTTCGTCTAACCCTTCGACGCTAATTGTGGTAATAGCATAAACTTGTTATCTTGGGTTAGTTTCTGTGTTACTTGGCAAGCTACCTTGTGGTCTGTCAAATATCAATTTTGAGAGTTGACCAATCTGATTTTCAAGTCCTTGGATGGATGCTTGCTGGTTTTTTAGTGCTTGCTCAGTGCTAGTTGTGGCATATTGGTTAGACACTTATGTTGGATGTTATGTGGTGTATTTTGGAAGTTTTTTTTATGTTTTTGAAAAGGTTAAATGGTTGGTATGTTGCATGACTTATGGTCTAAGTGAACTTAGGTTATGGTTAATTGTTTTGGAAGGCATTTTAGGCACACATAGCTTGTGACACATTTTGCCACACGGTCATGTGCCATACACGGGTACATGGCCAACCATGTGTTCTATTGAATTTAGGTGCAAATTGATCCACACGGCCACATTCTGTTATACGACCTGATGAGATGGCCGTGTGACCTTAGAGTACATGACATCAATCTGTTACATAGTTTGGGGATAGGGCTGCATGATAACACTACATGACTGTGTGATAACACCACACAACCTCAACCTCGTCACATGGTTTGGCCACACGGTCATGTGACCCCTGTTTTCATTTTTTACCTATCTTTATGTAAAAGTTTCATATTAGTTCGAATTTGATTTTGAGTTGGTTTCAGAGCTTTATAAGATTGATTAAGGCTCTATTTTGGTTGTAAATCATAGTATAATGATGTTTTCAAATGCTTGATGTTTTAACTTGATTTTAATTGGAAATTAAGGATGTTGAATGTTGTTAATTGTTGTAATACCTTATAGCTTGGATCCGACAGCTGGACCGAGTATAGGGTGTTGCAAGGGTTCTCATCAATGGCTACACGTTTCTTTTTTTACCTTGTTGAATCTTTGATCACCTTCAAATCCTTTACTCTATTTGGAAAACTTCTTGAAAGCCTTGTTGAAATTTTCAGTGAACAACGCTATTGGTTTCTAAAGACTTTCAATTGAAGTAGAGTCAGAAAGGGGCACTTCCTTTGCCACTTACAGAGCAATACTCCTCTCACACTTGGTTTTGCTTCTTTTGGTTCCATCGAGGTTCATCTTGAAGGTTTATAAAGATCCAATAAACTCATCAATCTTCATGCTACCTAAATTCTTAGCTTCCTCGATAGCGATGAATTTAACTGCAAATCTTTTGAGCAGAGATCTCAACATATTTCTAACCAGTTTTGAGTTAGAAAATTCATCACCAAGTAAAAATGCTTGGTTGGAGAAGTCACACAGTCTTGCATAGAAGTCACAAATAGTTTCATTGTTCAACTTAGGTTCACGACCTTGGTGGTTAACATCTACAGTTCGTTCGCTTCCTTTGTTGGTTCTTTCATAGGCAATCTCAAGGATCAACCAAGCTTCATGTCTAGTAGTGCATTCAGAAATCCCTTTAAACTTTTGAATATCAACACCATAAAAGATTGAATTAAGGGCCTTTGAGTTTGCATTTGCAAGTCTCTCTTTTTTAGTGGTTTAAGTAATTTAAGCTTTAGGAGTTTTGACACCAGCAACATTAACAGTACAAGGCTCCCAGCCATTGAGAATTGATCTCCATACTTTCTTTTCTACAAACTTTATGAAAACTTTCATTCTTATTTTCCAATAAGAATAATTTGGTCCATCCAACATAGGAATTGTACCAATAAAGAACCTTTCATCTTAAGTAAGTATCAACATTAAGAACACTATTAGCTACATTAAGTGAAAGGCTTTGATACTAATTGTTAACTTGAACCAATCAATAATTTCAAGAAATAGATAATGAGAAGAAGTAGAATTATGAAAAACAAAACAAAAAAACACAGGACAACAAAAAAAAATGAGACTTCTCTACTGGAATTGTGAAAAGCAGAACAAAAAAAGCATAGACAACAAATTGATTATGTAGTTCGGTTTCCCTATGTCTAGCGAGCCTAGCTCAATGAAATAAATCCACTATTTTTTATAAACAAATATGATATGCTCGCGATATTAAGTAATAAAATTTATAAAAACTGATCACACCAAAACTAACTAATATCACGATATTAAAGGCAAGCGCACCTATCGAACAGTAGTATAGTTTAGCGGCAAGACCGAGTTATCATACCCAAGGGAACCAAAAGTACTAATACTTACTTCCTTTCTATTATCTAGCCTAAAAATAAAAGAGGATTGATTGAAACTAATTCTAAGATTAACTAAAAGTGCACAAAAAGTAAATTGGGGAAAAACTTTTAGGGAAAAACTGATTGATATAAGCAATACTTAAGGGAGAATCCACCTAGACTTCACTTGTTATTGGTTCTTGAGCTAGAAGATTTATTCACTTGACTTGATCCGTAGAGATCCCTAATTTATGCTAAACACTCGGTCGAGGCAAAGAGCAACTAGGCCTAGGTTGTTAACTAAAGTTCCTTTATTAATTAACACCCTAGGTTGCATTAATTCGATCTATGGTTACCCATATTAGGTTTGACCCTAATTCGGCAGATTTATGCGCCCTATGTCTAGGGTTGCATGCAACTCTGCTTAATTATGGTAGATCTACTCTTATCACAGGGACTTTTGCTCCTCTGCTTTAAGCACATCTGTTTCTTGAATTAATACCTTGGTTTATTAACACAAGAATTAAGCACACATAATTAAGAACAACTCAAGTATTTATCATATAACTCAATAATAAATAATAACAAGATTCGCCTTAGGTTTTATCCCTCTCAAGTATTTGAGGGGTTTAGTTCATAATAAAGAAAGAAAACATCTCAGAAGTATTAAGATAACAAAACATAAAGAACCCAAAAACCCTTGAAGGAATTTAGGGAGATCCTCTGTCTTGATGTAGAATTCTGGCTTCTGGGATGAATCAATCGGCTTCCCTTGGAGTAATTCCTTACTTTCACTCCTTGTGTTGGTAGAAATATGGCGCTCTTTCTCGAGAGAAAAGAGGATATCTCTAGAGTTGCCTCCTGGGGTCTTTATATAGAGTTTAGAATGGCTTTCTTAGCCCCTAAGCATCCAAATCCGAGTGAAATTCCTCTTCCTCATGACTAGAACACGCCCGTGTGCCACGCCCGTGTGATTTCGACAAGAGGCCGTGTTTTGGACTGTTCAGGTGGCACGGCCATGTGGGCTTGGTTAGGGGTGTTGTAATGGGGCTTGGTTAGGGGTGTTGTCACAGGTTGCAAAAAAGGGTTAGAATCGAGATTGATTTGAAAAATTATCTAACTAGAAAAATCTCTATCACTAGAACATATTTCTCGAGCTAATTCTTAAGATAATATCATTTCTGCCTTGATAGCCTTAACATAGAAATATGCAAAAACTATTTGGGCTATTACATATTACAACTGAATAAATACATACGTTTTTTTTAGAACAACTCAAATATAATACAATGAATTGGATAAAATTTTACATTCTGGAAAAGAGAATAAAGCTAGATGAAAATTTCAACTCAAATCTCGACAAAAATAGGGGTCAAAATAATTGAATGGAATTCAACAAAAATGGGTGAAAGGTTAAACTTAGAGGTAGTTCAAAGAAAAGGTTGTTAGGCTCAATGGGGTTCACTAGGGGTTAATTTATGGAGGTAGGCTTTTGTGGAGTAAGTGGGTTAAATCCTAGGTGCCTTTATCATCTCGGTATATCAAATCAATGATGTGGTATCGACATATATAATCACAGCAAGTTCTAGAATAACAAATCAGTGTTGACTTACTCAAAGCAATAATAAAAGTGAGCACAAAAGAATGTATGCTCAAAAGGCTCAAAAATCTCACCCGAATTATGGCTTTTGATGTCAATCCTGCGAATTTCAAATCTTAATATAACACTTAGAATTAAGGAAAAGAACTTATGAAAAAAATTGGGGTTCTCAAAAATTTCAACTTATCATGCTTGATTCCCTAATGTTTTAAAGTTTGAATAATCAAAGTACAAGCTCCTATGTCTTAATTCTCACACATTAATAAAAATCATAAATTAATCAGAATATATTCCTAATAGGAGACTGAAGATGATGCACAGAGTGAAAGTGAGAAAGTTCAGGGATTTCAAAGAGAGTGTAAATACTGAAAATAGATTCCCCCCACACTTAAGATATACATTGCCCTCAATGACAAAGATAATATTAGTAGCAAGAAAAGCACAAGATCGTAAGATAGGGAGAGGTATGAAGCTTCCTACTTTGGATGGATTAGTGAGGCGGAGATTGGAAGAGTTGGCAGTTGTGGCAAGGTGTTTCCTTTTTCGTAGAGATTTGAGCTGTAAAGCTCCTTTGAAACTGCGAAAGTATCTATTAGTCTTGGGGAATTTGGATCAAGAGAAATTACTCATTAGGGGTTGGCCGTTAGGAAAAGAAATAAAATAAAATAAAACAAAATACTAAAAATACTAATATTTAAATAAAAGAAATGAAGGAAAATAAAATAAAACGTAAAAAGGAAAATAAAGTTAGAAGAAAAGGGAAAAATAAAGATTAGTGTTCAAAAGTTAGAATAAAGTAAAATAAAGATAAGATAAACAATAAAAAATAAAGTTAAGAGGACTAGAGAAATATAATCCTCTGATGGATCGCGCGGCGGTGGGGTGATGCTCAAGTGCTGGCATATCTGTTCTAAGGTGGCGTCGATGTAATCGAGGCACTGGAAGCATTGCTGCTCGAAGTGGGAGAAGCGCTCAGATAAGTCAGCGTGGGCTGCTGCTGCCCGAGATGAGTGGCGAGGGGGTGGTGGCTCTGTGGGTGCGTCCTCTGCTGGCTGTGGTGGTGGGACATCATCAGTAATGTCCTCTGGGTCCTCTCTCTCCTGGACGAGTCGGAACTAAAGGGGGTCCCTCCTGGCCTCCGCTCAATCATCCTCATGTGTAACATTGTCGCGATGCCTTAGGGAGACATCTGACCAATCAAAGTGTAGGAGGATGTCTGGGCTGCGGTGTTGAGGAGCCCGAAGTGACGAGCCAGACGCGTGATGTAGGGCCCCATGGATAGAACGCCTCTGCAATGCCTCTCCCTTTTGGTGCTGCATGTCGTGTGCGATGAAGTATGCGAGGTCAATCACATATCCGTTCGCCATGCACCACAGGAAGTAGACGTCATGAGTGTTAACGACGTCTGTGCTCTCTCGTCGACCTGTAAGAGTGTGAGCAAGAAGAGCATGGATGCGACGAGAAATGTTGGTGGGCTAGACATGCCAGCAGTCGACGGGCCAGATGTGGATGCGACGAGAAATGTTGGGAAAGTCCTTGTCCACCATGAACTGCTCGGTGTAGAGCCCAAGTGCTATGCCGAATTCTGGTACGCTGAGACATCGCATGAGGCCTTCCAACCGGAATTAGACCGTCCCTAGATCATCAAATCTAGTCTTCACCGTTTGTAGGTGGAATGTGGAGCAGAAATCTAAAGTGAGTTCCAAGTAAGTGGGCTCGATAATCTGGAAGAACTACTCCCATAGCTCGGTCATTAGTAAGGCCCGGACGTCATCCACCAAATGGATTTGCTCAAGGTCGCCCCAGTCTATGCAGCGGCTCGTGGATATAGGGCGGGCTCGGAGGAGTTGATAATGCTCCTTTTACGAGGCTTGGGTGAATGTGATAAATGGGTGTCTAACCTCGGATGTGGGCCTCGATGAAGAACTCTCTGGCCTTTTTCGTTTCTTAGAGGCGGAGACAACAACCTTTCTAGCGCGTGATGATGACATAGTATCTGAAATAAAATAACAAAAGCATTAGTTCTAAAGATTGAAATTAAACTAAATAGATAATTAAAATATAGATTATAATGGTCCTAAGAAAACATAAACTAAAGATTAACCTGAATAGTAGAAATTAATCATGTTGAAACTTGTAACAAAACTAAGAAATATGGGTATGTATATATAGTAAATTTATGACAAAAATGGCATGCAAATATAAGTTTTAAGTGGCAATAAAAATGAATTCTAAGTGGCAAGCAAAAATGAAATTAAGTGGCATGCAATCCTAATGTGTTTTATCTAATTCTAGATTATTCATCCTAATATAACTAATTCCATGCTTAAATTAACAATTAGAATAAAGGAAAATTAAACTAAATAGAAAAAATGAAATATAACTGAAAAATAAATGAGAAAAATGAGAAAATAAAACTGAATATAAGGTTGCACGGTCGTGGGTCGAGTATGCACGGGCGTGGGTCAGCTAATTTCGAAGGTGGTGGTGTTTTTTGGGTGTGTGACGGTGCTTATGGTGGTTGGGGAGAGAGATTTGAGGGTTTTGAGTGTGGAAGGAAATGAATAGTGGCTGCCTATTTATAGTTTTTGGGTCACACGGGCATGTCACACGCTCGTGTGAGTCGTGGTTTGCCCGTGTCTTTCGAAATCCAGTGGTTTTGGTGCGCCTGGTTCGAAGTACATGCCCATGTGGGTGGTTTGCATAGCCGTGGGAGATCGGGTCTTCATTACTTACACGGTCATGTGATGGTTTCCATGGTCGTGTGTGATCGTGTTAGTGTGTCACACGGTCGTGTGATATGTTCCATGGTCGTGTGAAATTTGACAGTATCTTCCACGGGCTGGGGACAAGGGCGTGGAGGTTTGTGTAAGCCAGTGTTGATCCTGCAGGGTTGCCACGGCCATGTCGCACGGCCGTGGGGTGTTGTTGGTAGCCCGTGTTGTTGCCACGGCCATGTCCTAAATCTCTGCATTAAAAAGGGTTAGTGTGATGCATGAAAAATACTAAAAAAAAATAGATGAAAAATTACTAAGTTAGTGCTCGGGTTGCCTCCCAAGAAGCGCTTATTTAGAGTCTAAGCTCGACTCTGCTTGGATGTATCATGGAGGGATTTCGTGGAGCTGAAGCTCCTCCCCTTTATCTTTAAAATTCTCACCTTTATAAAATTTAAGCCGATGGCCATTTACCTTGAAAGTACCGTGGGTTGGGTAAGTTACCTCAAGTGTGCCGTATGGAAAGACTTTCATTACTGTGAAGTAGGGTGTATCACTTGTATGTTCTTTTAAATTTGAGCTTCGTAGATCGTCTTCCCCTAAAATTACCTTATCTCCCACCTTGAGTTGATCTGTTTGTCCCTGAGGGTCGTCTTGGTGATGCTCTGTTTTGGTGTGGCATATTTTGGGTTTTTCGTGAAAGTTCAGCCACTCATCTAGTTCCTCGATCTGGAGCATTCGCTTTTCTGGTTCATCTCCTGTAGGTGAATTTGCCAGTGTTTGCGTTGTCTGCGTCTTGCACAAAAGTTTGTGTGGTGAGTTTAGTGTTTTTACAGGGACTCAAATCTCTATTCTCGTCTATAGTTTTAACTGAGTTGTGAGCTCATATGGTGACTGTATAATCACCTACTCGTAATTTGAGTTCACCTGTTTCTAAATCAATTTTAGTTCTAGCAGTTGCTAAAAAGGGCCGCCCTAGAATTAAGGGTACATTGCTAGCCTCGTCAATGTGTAAAACAACAAACTCAACTCGGAATATAAATGTATCGATTTTGACAAGTACATCTTTAATTATTCCCTTAGGTGCCCTAATAGTTTTATCAGCTAATTGAATGCTTATCTTGGTTTTCTTAGGGGTTCCAAGACCTAGTTGTTTAAACAGGTTATAAGGCATGACATTTATGCTTGCCCCTAAATAAGCTAAAGCATTTTTTTCCTCTAGGCTACCAAGTAAACAAGGGATAGTGAAACTCCCTGGATCTTTTAGTTTGGTTAGTAGTCTATTTTGTAGAATGGCTGAGCAGACTGCGTTTAATTCCACATGAGATTTCTCCTCTAGCTTCTGCTTGTTTGTCAAGAGTTCTTTTAAGAATTTAACCGCATCTGGCATCTGCAAAATTGCTTCAACAAAGGGTAAGTTAATATGTAATTTCTTTAAGAGTTTAAGAAACTTACCGAATTGTTCTTCTGACTGGTCTTTTTTTAATGCGTTTGGGTATGGGATACGAGGCTTGTATTCTTTGATGCCTGGCTTGTTGTTGCTTACCTCTACCTTACTTTTATTCAACTTAGGTTCCTCGCATAACTTTGGGTCGTCTTTGGTTAATGCCTCCTCATCTGTTGTATTTATGGCATGAACTTGCTCTTTAGGATTGGTCTCAGTGTTACTTGGAATTCCACCTTGTGGTCTTTCTGATATTAACTTGGCGAGTTGACCAATTTGATTCTCAAGGCCTTTGATTGATGCTTGCTGGTTCTTTAATGTCGTTTTAGTGTTCTGGAATCGGGTTTCTGACATGGCCATGAATTTGGTAAACATCTCTTCAAGGTTGGGCTTTTTCTCCTGTTGCGGCGGTGGCTACTGAAATCCCTGAGGGGGTTGTTGTCTTTGATTCCCTTGTCCTCCCCAAGAAAAATTGGGATGGTTTCACCAACCTGCATTATATGTGTTACTATATGGATTATTTTGAGATCTAAAATTGTTACCCATATAATTGGCCTACTCGGTTTCTGTGCCATTGGTAGAAGGTGAGTAGTCTGGAGTGAACATATTTGCCTGAGTCGTGTCACACTACATTACTGCTTGTGCCTGCGTAGAACCAACAAAATGATCAAACTTCTTATTTAAAAGTTCTACCTGATTTGTAAGCATAGCGACAGCATCAATATTATAAACTCCTGCAGCTTTTGTCGGCTTTGTCCTCATGACCTGCCACTGATAGTTATTCAGCAACATCTCTTCAATAAATTCATAAGTTGCTTCTGGTGTTTTGTTATTGGTTGTTCCTCCTGCGGCGGCATCGATCATTTACCTTGTTGAAGGATTCAAACCGTTGTGAAAGGTTTGAACTTGTAGCCATAAAGGTAGGCCATGATGAGGGCATCTTCTCAAAAGATCTTTGTATCTCTCCCAGGCATCGTAGAGTGTCTCTAAATCCATCTGCACAAAAGAAAAGATATCGTTTCGTAATTTAGCTGTTTTAGCTGGAGGAAAATATTTAAGTAAAAATTTCTCTGTCATCTGTTCCCATGTGGTGATTGAGCCTCGTGGTAAAGAGTTTAACCACTGTTTGGCTTTATTTCTCAAAGAGAATGGAAATAGCCTTAGACGAATGGCATCATCAGAAACGCCATTAATTTTGAAGGTATCACAAAGTTCCAAAAAATTGGCTATATGGGAATTTGGATCTTTATCCTGTAAACCATCAAACTACACCAATTGCTGTATCATCTGAATAGTGTTAGGCTTTAATTCAAAATTATTAGCAGCAATAGTAGGTCGAAGAATGCTAGTTTGGGTACCAACCAAACTAGGTTTAGCATAATCATACATAGTGCGAGGGGCTTCTTCCTGATTTGCTGGTGGCGCGACTATTGCGGGAGGTGGTGGAATGTTTTGATTTGCTTCCATCTTTGCTGTAGGTTCTGGCCTTTGTTCTTGATCTTGTTCTGGATACTGTAGGCTTCGTCTGATCTCTCTGCGATTTCTGCGAACTGTTGCTTCTAAATCTTCGTAAAAAAGTAATGGTCCTTCTGGATTGTTTCTAGTCATAAACTAAAAATACCTAGAAGGAAAAAGTAAAGAAAAATAGAATAAAATAAAAATAAAAATAAAAATAAATAAAAACTAAAAATAAATAAATATAGTAATGGCTAAAGTAATAGAAATCGAGTTTTCTTAATATTTTAGTTCCCTGGCAACGGTGCCAAAAACTTGATATGCTCGCGATATTAAGTAATAAAATTTATAAAAACTGATCACACCAAAACTAACTAATATCACGATATTAAAGGCAAGCGCACCTATCAAACAGTAATATAGTATAGCGGCAAGACCGAGTTATCGTACCCAAGGGAACCAAAAGTACTAACACTTGCTTCCTTTCTATTATCTAGCCTAAAAATAAAAGAGGATTGGTTGAAACTAATTCTAAAACTAACTAAAAGTGCACAAAAAGTAAATAAGGGAAAACTTTAGGGAAAAGCTGATTGATATGGGCAATACTTAAGGGAGAATCCACTTAGACTTCACTTGTTATTGGTTCTTGAGCTAGACGATTTATTCACTTGACTTGATCCGTAGAGATCCCTAATTTATGCTAAACCCTCCGTCGAGGCGAAGAGCAACTAGGCCTAGGTTGTTAACTAAAGTTCCTTTATTAATTAACACCCTAGGTTGCATTAATTCGATCTATGGTTCCCCATATTAGGTTTGACCCTAATCCGGCAGGTTTATGTCGCCCTATGTCTAGGGTTGCATGCAACTCTGCTTAATTATGGTAGATCTACTCTTATCACAGGGACTTTTGCTCCTCTACTTTAAGCACATCTGTTTCTTGAATTAATACCTAGGTTTACGAGAATTAAGCACACATAATTAAGAACAACTCAAGTATTTATCATATAACTCAAGAATAAATAATAACAAGATTCGTCTTAGGTTTCATCCCCCTCAAGTATTTGAGGGGTTTAGTTCATAATAAAGAAAGAAAACATCTCAGAAGAATTAAGATAACAAAACATAAAGAACCCGAAAACCCTTGAAGGAATTTAGGGAGATCCTCTGTCTTGATGTAGAATTCTGGCTTTTGGGATGAATCAATTGGCTTCCCTTAGAGTAATTCCTTGCTTTCACTCCTTGTGTTGGCAGAAATATGGCGCTCTTTCTCGAGAGAAAAGAGTATATCTCTAGAGTTGCCTCCTGGGGTCTTTATATAGAGTCTAGAATGGCTTTCTTAGCCCCTAAGCATCTAAATCCGAGTGAAATTCCTCTTCCTCACGACTAGAACACACCCGTGTGCCACGCTCGTGTGATTTCGACAAGAGGTCGTGTTCTGGACTATTCAGGTGGCACGACCGTGTGGCCAGGCCGTGCTTGTCAGGGGCTGGACCGTGTGGTCTTTGTATGGCACGGCCGTGTGATGACCCCTTGGGCCATGTCGATTACACATTTTGGCCCATTTTCATGGTTTTTGGCCTGTTTTCCGTTCTTTTCTCTTTCCTATGCTCTCCTGAGTATAAGATATGAAAAAAAAAGATTAAGAGCACCAATTCTCACAAAATTAATAATAATCCATCCAAAATATAGGCTAAACATGAGGTAAAAATATATATAATTTATCGTTTATCAAAATACAACCAATGAACCTAGTTCTAACACATCCCAACGAAGAATCATCACTCTTGTACCTCAAAAACTAGACCTTTCACCACTAAGATTTCCTCTGTAAAACCAACAACAAAAGGTTTTACAATCTCAAATGCACTCACAAAAAAATGTTCCTCTATGAATTGTTAAATTCTTTCTCTCCTTAGCTTAAATGTAACACCTCAAACTTGGCCTAGATGTTATGGCCGAATCTGGTGATGTCACATAGAATGGGATTCGAAAACGAGTTTGTCATGTTTAAACCGTTCCATTTTAGTGAAAATCGAGTTTTATCATGTCTAGCAGTAATAAAATGGTAAACAATTTAAAAGCCAAAATTTAAAACCAAATAGTCCTATGTCCAAAAGTTACATCAAAACCCCAAGTAAGTAATAAAATCTTAAAACTTATGGGAAATAGTCTATAATTTACGTGTAGCCACCGTCGAGTCCTCCACTACACCGATACATCAAGTCTAGGGGTTATCTGTGCAGATTAAATAGAGACGGTGAGTTTTCGCAAACTCAGCGTGTAATCCCCACAGAAAACATACATACAGTTTAACATCAGAAATCAGTCATATACAGTCTGGGGCCTAAGCCCGTTATAGATTTAGTTTGGGCCTTAGCCCATTTAGATACAATCTCAGATATAAATTAGGGCCTTTGCACATCTTAGATACAATATGTAGTAATAGAAAATCAGAATTCTACCCACTAGCCTCTACACACCATCTCTGTCCATCCCTAGACACCATGTGAGGTTAAAAACACCCACCCATCCCTACACACCATGCTGTACCAAAATGAAGCACATAATTAGAATATTGCAGCTGAGCTGCTAGATAACAGACTTAAGAGCCTTTCAGAACACTTCCTCCAAATATCATCAACCAATCCCAATGCAATGCAACATGCAATAAATGTCATGCTATTATGCAATTAACAGTCCATACATTCAAATCAGTATTCACACACAGTACAGAAATTAGAAAGATAGATTACACTCATAGGGGTCTAAGGAGTGCTTACCGACCCTACAGTAGGTCCACTGTCGACTTGGCGATCCGTATAACCTTAGAGAACTTTTCAGAGAAATGGGCTCACATGCCCATGTTGCCTACCCGTGTGGGCCCACAGGCACAAATTGGCCTTGGCCGTGTGAATCACACGGCCTGGCTCAGAATCCCACACGCTCGTATGGACTCACATGCTCGTGTGGACTTACATGCCCATGTGGTGGCCACAGCCTACCACACGGGAGACCACACGCCTATGTGGCATCAACGGTTAGCTTTTTCGGCTTTCGTCGAATTCTGTTTTTTGTGTTTTCGGGTACACATCTGGTTCGTTTTTGTAGTAAACGCAATCTTAAAATGACTAGCACCTATAATCAACCAAAAGATTTTGATTTAATCACTTAAAACAATATTTAAACGAACCCACATCGAAACCCACAACATTCAACACTGTAACCGTATACTTACAGGTAGCAAAAAGAATCCTTAACGTTCAACTCGCTGTAGGGTACCAATAGACTCTTGATCTTCACCTAAATCAAAAGTCACAACAACCTCTCATTAAAAACTTAATTGAAATAACAATCATTCTTGAATTAAACCATACTTACCAATGAACACAGCTAAAAGTTGAATAAGAAGAAAGTGAATTGAAGAACCGAAAGGGGAGAGGAAACCAAGAAAATTTTCGGCAGAGAGGGAAGTAGGACGTTAGAAGATGGATGAATTTTGGAAAACTGAAATTTCAAAAAAAAAATTAAAACAAATTTTGGTAATCCCCCAAATCCCTTAATTCACTTCCCACATCCCCACTACACATAACTACTCAGAATCCTGGTTAATTCAAACTTCTACCCCATGCCGGCAACAAAAATAATAGCCCTTACGCTTTCGCAAAGATTCAAACACAGGACCTTCTTTACAGTAACACTCCACTTAACCACCAGACCAACAAACCTATTCTGATATGTTCTCACAAAAAAATTAAACTTAAGCCTACTGACTAAAGACAGGGCTTTATTCATAAAAATACCAATATTTGACCAAGTCAAGGCTTGAACTTAGGACCTCACACACACCAAGGACACTTAACCACTGAAGCAGACAGATATTTGTGTGACATTTTCACAAAACAAAAGTATGAAATTTGGGGCGTTACAACTCTACCCCCTAAAAGACAATTTCGGCCTTGAAATTTACCTGATCAGAATAGATGAGGATACTGTTGACGTATCGCATCCTTAGGTTCCTATCTAGCTTCCTCAGTGCTATAGTTACGTGATAGAACCTTCACCGGAGGGATCGATTTCCTTTGCAAAACCTTAACGTCAAGATTCAAAATTTGTACCGGTTCTTTCTTGAAGGTGAACTCTAGCGTAACCTCAATCTCCTCAACCGGAACAATATGCGTGGGATCTAAACGGTAGTGCCTCAACATCGAGACATGTAATACATCATGAATACAATCCAATTTTGGAGGTAGTTCCAACTGATAAGCGATAGGTTCCACATGCCTCAGAATCCGGTACGACTTGATAAACCTAGTGCTCAGCTTACCATTGCAACCGAACCTCAGAACCTTTTTCTATGGTGAAACCTTGAGAAGTACAAAGTCCCCCGTAAGATACTTGATATCCTTTCTCTTCTAATCTGTATAGGACTTTTACGTATCTGAAGCTGCTTTTAGACGATCTCGAATCAGCCTAACCTTATCTTTGGTTTCAGAAACCAACTCAGGACCTAGAACACTCCGTTTACCCAACTTGATCCAGCATAGAGGAGTATGACACTTAGGACTATATAGAGCCTCGTAAGGTGCCATCTGGATGCTAGACTGGAAACTATTATTATAGGAAAACTCCGCTAACGGCAAATACACCTCCTAATTGCCTCAGATATCAATAGCACAACTCCTCAACATATCCTCCAATGCCTGAAAACCCTCTCAGATTGACTGTCAGTTTGAGGATAGAAAGCAGTACTGAAGTCCAACCTTGAACCCAAAGCCTCATGTAGCTTCTTCCAGAACCGAAATGTGAAGCGATAATCCCTATAAAAAATGATCGAGACAGGTACCCCATGCAATCTCACTATATGTAGAGCTTAACCAGTTTCTGAAGAGAAAAGTCTGTCCTAACCGAGATGAAGTGAGCAGACTTGGTCAATCAATCTACGATGACCCAGATAGAGTCCTTCTTAGTGGGTGTTAGAGGAAACCCACTAATGAAGTCCATCGTTACTCACTCTCATTTCCATTACAGAATCATAACTAGCTGCAGCAAACCCAAAGGTAACTGATGCTCAGCCTTAACTTGCAGACAAGTCAAACAGAAAGCAACGAAGTCAGTAACCTCACGCATCAACCTTTGCCACCAGTGTATCTCTTGAAGTTCTCAGTAAATCTTGTTTTTGCTGGGACGCATAGGATAGGGGCTATTATGCGCCTCACTCAAAATCAATTATCTTAAATCCTCATCATTCGGTACACAAATCTGACCACAGAAACAAAGTACCCTATCACTGTTTACCCCAAAATCAGCGATGTCACCATTCTCAACTTGACAAAATCGCAACTCAAAAGATTTATCCCCGAACTATTTACCTCGAATCTGTTCAATCCATGTTGGTTTATCTTGAAGTTTCGCCAACAGACTTTCATCGTCAAATAGACTAAGTCGAGCGAACATCGCTCTCAAGTTAGTCTTGGCCCTACGGCTCAACGCGCTAGCCACCACATTAGCTTTACCTGGATGGTACTCAATGGTACAATACACTTCTCACCGTATAGACAGTGCCTCTAAATTTTCAAAGTGAATACTACGGCAACCAGATCAAAATCATGTGTCGGCTAGTTTGCTTCATAAATTTTGAGTTGACGTGATGCATATGCTACCACCTTACCATCCTGCATCAACACACATCCTAAACCGAAATGTGATGCATCACTGTATACCACGAAGTCTTTACCAAGCTTAGGCTGTATCAGAACAAGTGCCTGAGTCAGAATAGTCTTGAGCTTCTCAAAGCTCTCTTGCTACGCATCAGTCCAGACAAAAGGAACTCCCTTACACAGAAGCTTAGTCAACAGAGCTGCGATCAATGAAAACCCTTCTACAAAGCGCCGGTAGTAACCCCTCAACCCTAGAAAGATGCGAATATCAAACACATTCCTTGGCCGTTTCTAGTCCAAAACAGCCTCAATCTTACGAGGATCGACTCGAATCCCTTAGCAGAAACTACGTGTCCCAAAAAGGTCACTTCACGGAGCCAGAACTCACACTTACTGAACTTCGCATACAACTGTTTCTCATAAAGAGTCTGTAGTACCGCTCTAAGATGCTTATCGTGCTCGTCTTCACTCTTAGAATACACCAAGATATCATCGATGAACACCACCGTAAACTGATAAAGATAGGTTAACACTCAGTTCATCAAGTCCATAAATGCCACTGGTGCATTAGTCAATCCAAAAGGCATAACTAGGAACTCGTAATGTCCATATCGAGTCCTAAATGCTGTCTTATGCACATCTGTATCCTTAACCCTCAACTAATGATAACCCGAATGTAGATCAATCTTGGAAAATACAGAAGCCACTCTAAACTGGTCAAATAAATCATCAATCCTCAAAAGTGGGTACTTATTCTTAATCATTAGCTTGTTCAGCTGTCTGTAGTTGACACACATCCTCATTGTCCTATATTTCTTTTTCACAAACAACACAGGAGCTCCCTACGAAGACACACAGAGATGAATGAACTCCCAATCTAAAAACTCTTAAATCTGATCCTTAAGCTTCGTAAGCTTCTTAGGTGCCATTTGGTAGGGAGTGATAGACAACGGAGCTATAACTGGAATAAGTTTGATCTCAAATTTCACTTTTCGGCTCAAAGGCAAACCCGGTAGTTCCTCAGGAAAGATATCCAAAAAATCCTTTATAGTTCGGATGTCCTTTACAGAAGAGTCCTCGGAATCAGAAACGCTTATGTAAGCCAAAAATGCCCCGCATCCATTCCGAACCAACTTTTCTGCCACTAATGCAGAAATCACATTATTCAGATAATCCCGACATTCTCCGATCACAACTACCTTTGATATCCTCGTGATAAGAAGTAATAAAATTTATAAAGAACTTGATCAAACCCAAACTAACTAATATCACGACGTTTAAAGGCAAGCGCACCTATCGATAGCAGTATAGTCTAGTGATAAGATTGAGTATCATACCCAAGGGAACCGAAAGTACTATTACTTACTTCCTTTCTATTATTTAACCTAGAAATTAAATGGGGATTTGTTTAAAACTAAATTCTAAAATCTAAACTAAGAATAAAACAAAAGAAAAAGTAAATTGGGAAGACTTTTTAGGGAAAGCTAATTGATATGATTAATACTCAAGGGAGAATCCACCTAGACTTCACTTGTTATTATCTTCTTGAATTATACGAGTTATTTACTTGACTTGATCCGTAGAGATCCCTAATCTATGCTAAACCCTCCGTCGAGATGAAGAGCAACTAGGCCTAAGTTGTTAATTAAAGTTCCTTTATTAATTAATTCCCTAGGTTGCATTAATTCGATCTATGGTTCCCCATATTAGGTTTGACCCTAATCCGGCAGATTTATGTCGCCCTATGTCTAGGGTTGCATGCAACTCCGCTTAATTATGGTAGATCTACTCTTATCACAGGGACTTTTGCTCCTCTGCTCTAAGCACATCCAATTCCTGAATTAATACCTAGGATTATTAATTCAAGGATTAAAACACATAATTAAGAACAATTCAAATAATTATCATATAAATCAAGAATAAATAACTAGATCTATCTTAGGTTTCATCCCCCTCAAGTATTTGAGGGGTTTAGTTCATAATGATAAAAGAAAACATCTCAGAAGTTATCAAATAACAAATCATAAAAGAAACCAAAAACCCTGAAGGAATTTAGGAGAATCCTCTATGTTGATGCAGAATTTCAGCTTCTGAGATGAATCAATTGGCTTCTCCCTTCGAGTAATCCCTTGCTTCTACCTGTGGTGTGGCAGAAAGACGAGAGGAAACGAGTATAGAGGGTATGTAAAAGTGGAAAGAAGGCCCCATCTATGTTGCCTCATGGGGTCTTTATATAGAGAAGTTTTGGGGACTCTTTCTTAGCCCCTAAGCATCCCAATTCGAGTGAAATTCGTCTTTCCCACGACTAGAACACGCCCGTGTGCCACGCCCGTGTGGGTTTTGACAGAGGCCGTGTGATTTAGTACGCCCGTGTATATTGGCCGTGCTTGTCGAGACTTTGTCCGTGTGAGCTTTGTGAGGCACGCCCATGTGGCACCTCTTGGCCCGTGTGATTCGTGCATTTTGGTTCATTTTTCACCGTTTTGGGCCCGTTTTCTATTCTTTTATCTTCCCTAGGCTCTCCTGAGTATAAGATATGAAAAAGAATGGTTAAGAGCACCAATTCTCACTAATTTGATACTAATTCATCCAAAATATAGGCTAAACATGAGGTAAAAATATGTATAAATTAACGCTTATCAAATACCCCCACACTTAAGCTTTTGCTTGTCCTCAAGCAAAATCTCAATCCCTAAAGGAAACCATTCTTCTTAATCTACAACCCTTATCAATAATATTTCAAATTAATTCACAGGTAGTCATACAATGAAAATTCAATCTAAAGAACATTTAGGACTCAATCACTCTAAGTTGAGAATTTTATCATTGAAAACATAAGTCCCTTCCTTCCTTCTAAGTAGTTATCTCTCCATCTTAATTAACAGGAGTTGACATCCTCACTAAAGGTTCACTCTATTCACTCGAAGTGTTTAGGGTTCAAATTTAAGGCACTCCTTAGTCAACCTGAAAAGTTATTACCATAGGCTTGCAAGAAAATCACATCTCCACCACTATAGTTTGATATGATACATTGATCAAAAGGTCTTTTCATGGTTGTAACGGGGCTTGGTTAGGGGTGTTGTCACAGGCTGCAAAAAAAAGTTAGAATCGAGATTGAACTTGAAAAATTATCTGGCTAGAAAAATCTCTATCTCTGGAACATATTTCTCGGCCAATTCTTGTGATATTATCATTTCCGCCTTGGTAGCCTTAAAATAGAAACATGCAAAAACTTTGACGAACTATTTACAATCTATAATTTACATTCGAATTTCACTGTATGCACTTTTTTTTTAAGAACAATCCAAATAATTACAATAAATTGAACAAAACTTTACAATCTGGCAGAGAGAATAAAGCTAGTTGAAAAATTCAACTCAAATCTCGACAAAAATAGGGATCAAAATAATTGAATGAAATTCGACAAAAATGGGTTATTGGTTAATAATTAGAGGGTGAGTCAAGGAAAAGGTTGTTAGGCTCAACGGGGTTCACTAGGGGTTAGATTTATGTAGGAAGGCTTTTTCTGTGGAGTAAGTGGGTTACATCCTAGGTGCCTTTATCATTTCAGTATATCAAATCAATGATGTGGTCTCGACATGTATAATCGAAGCAAGTTCTAGAATAACAATTCAGTATTGACTCACTCAAGCAGTAATAAAAGTGAGCACGAAGAAAATGTATGCTCAATAGGCTCAAAATCTCACCAGAATTACGGCTTTTGATGTCAATCCTGTGAATTTCAAATCTCAAGATAATACTTAAAATTAGGGAAAATAACTTATGCAAAAATTGGGGATTCTCAAAAAAATTTCAACTTATCATGCTTGATTCTCTAATGTTTTAAAGTTTGAATAGTCAAAGTACAAGCACCTATATCTTAATTCTCAATATATCAATAGAAATCATAAACTAATCAGGATAAATTCCTAATAGGAGACTGAAGATATTGCTATTAGGAAAAGTTCAGGGGTTTCAAAGATAGTATAAAAAGTGAAAGTACGTTACCCCCCACACTTAAGATGTACATTGCCCCCAATGTACAAGGAAAATATTAACAACAATAAAAGCATAAAATCATAAGATAGGGGAGGGTATGAAACTCCCTGCTTTGGATGGATTAGTGGAAGAGCTGGTAGGTTTGGCACTGTGTTCCCTTTTTCGTAGAGATTTGAGCTGTAGAGCTCCTTTGAAACTGCGAAGGGGTTTATTAGTCGTGGGAGGTTAAGATGAAGAGGGATTACTTCGTTAGGAGATAGCCGTTATGATAATAAAATAGAAAATTTACGAAAATTCAAAATACAGAAATATATAAGAAAATTAAAAAGCTGCAAAAAGGAAAAAGAAAGACTAATATTAAAGGTTAAGATTAGTGTATACTAAGGAAAGAAAATAAAGAAAAACAAAAGATAAAATAAAATAAAATAACATAAAAAGTAAGAATAAAATAAAATAAAAGAGGATCTAATCCTCTGGTGGGTGTCGTGGTGGTGGGACGATGCCAAGGTGATGACATATGTGCGCTAAGATGGCGTCGATGTAATCGAGGCGCTGTTCAAAGTGGTCCAGGTGCTCGGATATGTCAACACTGGAAGCTGCCGTCTGGTGTGATCGTGTAGGGCGTAGTAGCTCAGCTGGCGCATCCTCGGCTGGTGGTGGCGATGGGACATCATCAGGAATATCCTCTAGATCCTCGCCTTCTTGGACAAGGCGGAAGTGAAAGTGGTCGCCACTGAGTCGTCTCTCGACCATCCTCATCGAAAGCATGCTCTGGATGCCCTGGGAGGACATCTGGCCAAGTAATATGTAGGAGGAGGTCTGGGCTGTGGTGTTAAATAGGCCGAAGTAACGGCCTAGTCGAATGATATAGGGCCCATGGATACGACTCCCTTTCGGTGCCTCTCGGTCTGATGCTGCATGGCGAGGGCGATGAAATATGCAAGGTCGATGGGGCGGCCATTCGCCATGCACCATAAAAAGTAGACGTCGTGTATGTTGACGACGCCTGTGCTCTCTCGGCGGCCTGTAATAGTATGAGCAAGAAGTGCATGAATATACCTGAGAGAGGGAGGGAGAGCGGAGGCTTTGCTGACGCTGGGGTTGTATAGTTGTCTTTCTGGGGCAATCTCTTTCCAGCAGTCAAAGGGTCGGATATGGATGCGCCTAGAGAGGGTGGGGAAGCTCTCCTCAGCCATAAACTGCGTGGTGAAAAGCCCGAGTGCCACACCGAACTCTGGGATGCTGAGCTGTCGAACGAGTCCTCCCAAATGAAACTGGACTGTCCCAGGATCGTCGAACCGTGTCATCACCGTCTGAAGGTGGAATGTAGCACAGAACTCGAGAGTGAGTTCAAGGTATGTGGGCTCTACGATCCGAAAGAACTGGTCCCAAGGGTCGGTGGCGAGCAGGGCCCGGACATCATCTGCCAAGCGTACTTCTGCGAGGGCACTCCAGTTGATGCATCGGCCCATCGTGATATTGCGTGCGCGCAGCAGCTGGTAGCGCTCTTCCTGAGAGTTTTGTGGAAATTGAAGAAATGGGTGGCGCATCTCGGAAGTGGGCCTAGTTGAAGAGCTCCCTGGTCCTTTTCGTTTCTTAGATACGGGGACGGCAGCTTTCTTGGCTCGGGAAGATGACATGGTATCTACAAAAATTTATTAGGAAAAGACAAATAATATAAAAGAAATGTAAATATTTAAAATAAAGAGGCTGAGGAAGAAAATGAACATGTTCCTAATATGAAAATTTACCTTGGTAGTAAAATCTAATCATTTTTGAGGTTGGGGATAAAAATAAAAAATCTTCTATGAATGGATGTATATATACTAAACTAAATAACAAATGGCATAATTATGTGCGTTTAAGTGGCCTATTTACAAGGTATATTAAGTGGCAACTAACTATGATGTTAAATGGCAGGAAATTGTGAAATGGAATCTAAAATGGCAAGCAAAATTAGAATTCTAAACTATTCTAGATTATTCTCTATTTCCTAATTCTCTAATAGCCTAAATCAATAGTACTAATAAATAAATAAAATAATAAAAGAATGTAATGTAAAAACCAAAAAATGCAGTAAAAATAAATAAATGAGAAAAAGGAAGAAAAATAGAACCAAAATTAGTGTCACACGGTCGTGGGTACTGTTGCACGGGCGTGTGGATCGTGGAAATCTGGTATGGTGGCGGTAGGAGGGCTGGATGGTGTTTGTGGAGGTTTGGGGAAGGTTTGGGGGGAAAATCTTAGGGTTTGGGTGAAATGGGAGGGTAGAAATGGCCCTGTATATATACATTTTAGGTCACACGGGCATGTCGCACGCTCGTGTGAGTCATGTTTAGCCCGTGTTTTTCGAAAATCGGACGTTTTGGCTTGCCACGCTCGATGAGCACGCCCGTGTATAGTTTGAGCACGGCCGTGGAGATTGGTCATTCGTTAAAACGCACGGGCGTGGTGATGTTCACACGGCCGTGGAGATTGATCGTTCGCTAAGCGCACGGGCGTGTAATAAGGTGCACGGGCATGTCTGAATTGATAGTAGCTTCCACGGGCTTATGGCACGGGCGTGTGTTGCTATGTTTGCCCGTGTGGAAGGTGCAGGGTTGCCACGGCTATTTCGCACGGCCGTGCGTTTTCCTGTCTTACTCGTGTGGATTGCGATGAGTCGCCACGGCCATATCGCACGGCCGTGGGAGTTTATCGGAAGTCGGTGTTTTGGGGAAACGGTGCTCTGTTTGCACACGGTCTGCCCCCACGACCGTGTCTCTGCTTTTTAGTATATACACGGCCTTAGGCACGCCCGTGTGCCTGGCCGTGTAGTTCATATTTTCTGCAGAAAAAACGTTAGTTTATGCAATAAAATTATGAAAAATTTTAAAAAAAAGGAGAAACTTACTACGTTAGTGCTCGGGTTGCCTCCCGAGAAGCGCTTATTTAGAGTCTAAGCTCGACTCTTCCTAGAGGTGTCAAGAAGAAACGGGATGGAGCCTAAGCTCCTCCTTATTTTCTGTAAAGTTCTCACCTATATAATGTTTTAGCCTATGGCCATTTACCTTGAAAGTACCGTGGTTGGGGTGAGTTACCTCGACAGTGCCGTATGGAAAGACTTTGAGAACGGTAAACGGACCTGACCACCTTGATTTGAGTTTTCCAGGGAATAGTTTCAACCTTGAGTTGTAGAGTAGGACAAGATCACCTGTTTTGAATTGCTTGGGTCGTTTTAGCCTTTTGTCATGACATTGCTTTACGGCTTCCTTATATAATCGTGAGTTCTCGTACGCGTTGTAGCGCCATTCATCTAGCTCGTTTAGCTGCAGAAGTCTCTTTTCGCCTGCACTTTTAAGATCAAGGTTTAGAAATTTTATAGCCCAGAATGCTTTATGCTCGAGTTCAAATGGTAGATGGCAATTTTTTCCATAAACGAGTTTATAAGGAGATGTTCCTATGGGTGTTTTAAATGCAGTTCTGTAAGCCCATAATGCATCATCTAATTTTCTAGACCAGTCCTTCCTATTTGATTCTATTGTCTTTTCTAAGATGCGTTTTAGTTCTTTGTTCGTTACTTCGACTTGACCGCTAGTTTGTGGGTGGTAGGGGGTGGCTGTTCTGTAGTGTACTCCATATTTTCTTAGGGTTTTTTCAAATTGGGTATTGCAAAAATGTGTGCCCCTATCACTTATGATTATCCTAAGTGTTCCAAATCGAGAAAAAATTTTCTTCAGAAATCGTACTACCATTCTAGCATCATTTGTGGGTAAGGCTTGAGCTTCTACCCATTTTGACATGTAATCTACTGCTACTAGTATGTACTTATTTCCGAATGAATTAGGAAAGGGTCCCATGAAATCTATGCCCCATACATCGAATATTTCACATGAAAGCATATAATTTTGAGGCATTTCATTAAGTTGGGAGATATTACCTGTTCGTTGGCATTTATCACAAGAGGTCACATACCTGTTGGCGTCTCTAAAAAGAGTAGGCCAGTAAAAACCTGATTCGAGTACTTTGTGAGCAGTTCTGTTTCCACTGTGATGTCCTCCTGTGGGTCCTGAGTGGCAGTGTTCCAAAATTTGATATGCCTCTATGTCATCCACGCATTTTCGTATAACCTGGTCTGCGCAAATTCGAAAAAGAAAAGGATCTTCCCAAAAGTAGTTTTTCAAATTAGCAAAGAATCGCTTCTTTTGCTGATGGGTTGGCCCTTTTGGGGTTATATTAGCTGCTAAATAATTTGCAAAATCGGCAAACCAAGGAAGTGTCGTACCTGTTAAATTTAGGAGTTGTTCCTCAGGGAACATATCGTTTATATTCTCAAGGTACCTGGGCTGTGTATTTTCTAATCTTGAGAGGTGATCTGCCGCTAAGTTTTCAGCTCCTTTCTTGTCTTTAATTTCTAAGTCGAATTCCTATAAGAGTAAAATCCATCTTATTAAACGAGGTTTTGCATCAGGTTTGGCTAAGAGATATCGAAGAGCTGAATGGTCAGTAAAAACGATGACTTTAGATAAGATTAAATAAGATCGAAATTTATCAAAAGCAAAAATAACAGCTAGCAGTTCTTTTTCCGTGGTCGTGTAGTTGGCTTGAGCGGCTGTCAATGTTCTGCTAGCATAGTAAATCGGTTGGAAATGCTTGTCTCTTCGCTGTCCAAGAACTGCACCTACGGCAAAATCACTTGCATCGCACATCAGTTCAAAAGGCAAATTCCAATCAGGTGAAATCATAATTGGCGCATTGACTAACTTGTCTTTAAGGGTGCCAAAAGACTCTAAGCATTCTTGGTCGAAGTTAAAAGGTATGTCTTTTTCTAGCAATTTAGTTAAAGGCTTAGCTATTTTAGAAAAGTCCTTAATGAATCTACGATAAAAATCGGCATGTCCTAAAAAACTTCTTATAGCCTTAACTGAACTGGGAGGGGGTAGTTTCTCAATAGTTTCAACTTTAGCTTTGTCTACCTCTATTCCTCTGTTAGAGATTTTATGTCCTAGCACAATACCTTCCTGAACTATGAAATGACATTTTTCCCAATTTAGCACTAGATTTGTCTCTTCACATCTCATCAAAACAAGCTTTAAATTATTTAGACAGTGTTGGAAAGAGTTACCGAAAACGGAGAAATCATCCATGAATACCTCCATGATATCTTCCACAAATTCGTTAAAGAGAGCTAGCATGCATCGCTGAAAAGTAGCAGGAGCGTTACATAAACCAAAAGGCATTCTACGATATGCAAATGTACCGTATGGGCATGTGAACGTCGTTTTTTCCTAATCTTCTGGAGCTATCGGAATTTGGAAGTAACCAGAGAGGCTATCTAGGAAGCAGTAATACATGTGACCGGCTAATCTTTCTAACATTTGATCGATAAAGGGCAGAGGAAAATGATCTTTTCGTGTGGCGTCATTTAGCTTTCGGTAATCTATGCATACTCTCCATCCTGTGACTGTTCGTGTTGGCACGAGTTCTTCTTTGTCATTGGACACCACGGTTAGCCCAACTTTTTTAGGAACAACCTGCACGGGGCTTACCCAAGAACTATCAGAAATAGGATAAATGATACCTGCATCAAGAAGTTTAATTACCTCGGCTTTGACGACCTCCTTCATGTTAGGATTTAATCGTCTCTGAGCTTGCACTGCTGGTTTATATTCATCTTCCATCAAAATCTTGTGGGTACAGAAAGAAGGATTAATTCCTTTGATATCCGAAATTTTCCAGGCTATGGCTTGCCTATGTTTTCTTAAAACCTGGAGCAGTTCTTCCTTTTCTCTAGATCCTAAATTTGATGCAATAATGACCGGTAAAGTTGAGTTCTCCCCTAAAAAGGCATATTCTAAGTGTTCTAGCAGTTGTTTTAACTCTAACTTAGGGGGTTCCTCAATGGAAGGTTTCTGCCTTAGCTTATCATGCATCTTTAAATTTTCATAGCTTATATGTCTGGTGATAGTTTCGCTAGAGTCTAACTCTTTTCTTACCTTCTCTACTTCTAAGGAGGTTTCACCCTTCCCCTGAATGAGATACAGTTCCAGAGTGTCGGTGATAGAGATTTCCTGCAAATTATCTTGAACATAGTGCTCAATTATATCGACAAAATAACATGAATCATCTTGCTCTCTAGAAAATTTCATAGCATCATAGATTTTGAAAATCACTTCCTCTTCCCCAACTCTAAGAACTAATTTACCATCTCCAACATCAATAATAGCTCTAGCAGTGGCTAAAAATGGGCGTCCTAAAATTAAAGGTACATCAATGTCTTCGTCCATGTCAAGCACAACAAAATCTACAGGGAATATAAATTTATCGACTTTTACTAGCACATCCTCAATGATTCCCCTAGGATACTTAACAGATCTATCGGCTAATTGAATGCTCATCCTAGTGGGTTTAGGTTCCCCTAGACCTAGTTGTTTGAACATTTTATAAGGCATGAGATTAATACTTGCACCTAAATCAGCCAATGCTTTATTGATAATTAAGCTACCAATTAAACAAGGGATAGTAAAACTCCCTGGATCCTTTAGCTTTGTTGGCAGTTTATTTTGGAGAATGGCTGAACACTCTTCGTTGAGTTCTACTGTGGCTAACTCTTCCAGCTTCCTTTTGTTCGTCAGGAGCTCTTTTAGGAATTTCGCGTATTTCGGCATCTATGAAATTGCTTCAACAAAGGGTAAGTTAATATGTAATTGTTTGAAAAGTTCAAGAAACTTACCGAATTGGGCGTCTGTTTGGTCCTTCTTTAATCTTGCTGGGTATGGGATGCGCGGTTTGTATTCTTTGAGTGTTGGAATAGCGTCATTCTTAGATTCCTCTACTTTATCTTTTGGCAGTTCGTGGGCATGCTTCTTTTCTGGTTCTGCTAGCATTTTACCATCTCTTAGGGTGATTGCTTTCACATGTTCTCTGGGATTTGGTTCAGTGTTGCTTGGAAGCCCACCCTGAGGTCTTTCCGAGATTAACTTTGCAAGCTGACCAATTTGGTTCTCGAGTCCTTGGATAGAGGCCTGTTGATTCTTTAATGCTGTTTCAGTGTTTTGGAAGCGAGTTTCTGAAGCGGCCATGAATTTGGTGAACATATCTTCAAGATTCGGCTTCTTTTCCTGTTGAGGTGGTGGCTGCTAAAATACCGGAGGCTGTTGTCTTTGATTTCCTTGTCCTCCCCATGAAAAATTTGGGTGATTTCTCCAACCTGCATTATAAATGTTACTATAAGGATTATTTTGAGGTCGAGAGTTATTACCCATGTAATTGGCTTGTTCGGCGTCCATGTTGTGTAGATAGTCTGAATTAAACGTATTTCCTGGGGCTGCATCACATTGCATCACTGGTTGAACCTGCGTAGAACTAACAAAATTATCAAATTTCTTATTCAATAGTTCAACTTGGTTAGTGAGCATAGTAACAGCATCAATATTATAAACTCCTGCGGCTTTTGTCGGCTTTGTCCTCATGACTTGCCACTGATAGTTATTCAATGACATTTCCTCAATAAATTCGTAAGCTGCGTCCGGTGTTTTATTATTGATGGTTCCGCCTGCGGCTGCATCGATCATCTGCCTAGTTGATGGGTTTAACCCATTATGGAAAGTTTGAACCTGTAGCCACAAGGGTAATCCGTGGTGAGGGCATCTTCTTAAAAGATCTTTGTACCCTTCCCAGGCATCATAAAGTGTTTCTAAATCCATCTGTACAAAGGAAGAAATATCGTTTCGTAATTTAGCAGTTTTAGCAGGGGGAAAATATTTAAGCAAAAAATTTTCAGTCATTTGGTCCCATGTGGTAATGGAGCCTCGTGGTAAAGAATTTAACCACTGTTTTGCCTTATTTCTCAAAGAAAAAGGAAATAGCCTTAGACGAATGGCGTCATCAGTAACGCCATTGATTTTAAAAGTATCACATAGCTCCAAAAAGTTTGCTAAATGGGCGTTAGGATCTTCATCCTGTAGACCATCAAATTGCACAAACTGCTGAATCATCTGAATAGTGTTAGGTTTTAGTTCAAAATTATTAGCAGCAATAGCAGGTCTAACAATGCTAGTTTGAGTACCAATCAAAGTAGGTTTAGCATAATCGTACATAGTTCGAGGAGCTGCTTCTGGTTCGGCTGGTAGTGCTGGAGGTTGGTGAACATGTTGATTTGCGGCCATCTCTTCAGTAAGTTCTGGCTCTTGCTCAAGTTCCTGCTCTGGATAATGTAGACTTCGTCTAAGTTCCCTACGATTTCTGCGGACTGTGGCTTCCAAATCTTCGTCAAAAAGTAGTGGTCCTGTCGGGTTGTTTCTAGTCATAAACTAGAAAAATCCTAAAAATAAAATAAAATAAAATAAAATAATTAAAAGGAAAATAAATAAATAATAAAAAATAATAATAAAAGTAAAAATAATTAAATAAATAAATAATGGCTAAAGTAATAGAAATCGAGCTTTCGTAATATTTCAGTTAGTTCCCCGACAACGGCGCCAAAAACTTGATATCCTCGTGATAAGAAGTAATAAAATTTATAAAGAACTTGATCAAACCCAAACTAACTAATATCACGACGTTTAAAGGCAAGCTCACCTATCAATAGCAGTATAGTCTAGTGATAAGATCAAGTATCGTACCCAAGGGAACCGAAAGTACTATTACTCACTTCCTTTCTATTATTTAACCTAGAAATTAAATGGGGATTTGTTTAAAACTAAATTCTAAAATCTAAACTAAGAATAAAACAAAAGAAAAAGTAAATTGGGAAGACTTTTTAGGGAAAGCTAATTGATATGATTAATACTCAAGGGAGAATCCACCTAGACTTCACTTGTTATTATCTTCTTGAATTATACGAGTTATTTACTTGACTTGATCCGTAGAGATCCCTAATCTATGCTAAACCCTCCGTCGAGGTGAAGAGCAACTAGACCTAAGTTGTTAATTAAAGTTCCTTTATTAATTAACTCCCTAGGTTGCATTAATTCGATCTATGGTTCCCCATATTAGGTTTGACCCTAATCCGGCAGATTTATGTCGCCCTATGTCTAGGGTTGCATGCAACTCCGCTTAATTATGGTAGATCTACTCTTATCACAGGGACTTTTGCTCCTCTGCTCTAAGCATATCCAATTCCTGAATTAATACCTAGGATTATTAATTCAAGGATTAAAACACATAATTAAGGACAATTCAAATAATTATCATATAAATCAAGAATAAATAACCAGATCTGTCTTAGGTTTCATCCCCCTCAAGTATTTGAGGGGTTTAGTTCATAATGATAAAAGAAAACATCTCAGAAGTTATCAAATAACAAATCATAAAAGAAACCAAAAACCCCTGAAGGAATTTAGGAGAATCCTCTATGTTGATGCAGAATTTCGGCTTCTGAGATGAATCAATTGGCTTCTCCCTTCGAGTAATCCCTTGCTTCTACCTGTGGTGTGGCAGAAAGACGAGAGGAAACGAGTATAGAGGGTGTGTAAAAGTGGGAAGAAGGCCCCGTCTATGTTGCCTCATGGGATCTTTATATAGAGAAGTTTTGGGGACTCTTTCTTAGCCCCTAAGCATCCCAATTCGAGTGAAATTCGTCTTTCCCACGACTAGAACACGCCCGTGTGCCACACCCGTGTGGGTTTCGACAGAGGCCGTGTGATTTAGCACACCCGTGTATATTGGCCGTGCTTGTCGGGACTTTGTCCGTGTGAGCTTTGTGAGGCACGCCCGTGTGGCACGGCCGTGTGGCACCTCTTGGCCCGTGTGATTCGTGCATTTTGGTTCATTTTTCACCGTTTTGGGCCCGTTTTCTATTCTTTTATCTTCTCTAGGCTCTCCTGAGTATAAGATATGAAAAAGAATGATTAAGAGCACCAATTCTCACTAATTTGATACTAATTCATCCAAAATATAGGCTAAACATGAGGTAAAAATATGTATAAATTAATGCTTATCAACCTTGTAGTTCTCATTGGTTCTCAAAACGACCCTTTTAGTCGCACAGTCTAGACTTACTTGGTGCTTGACCAACCAGTCCATTCCTAGAATTAGGTCAAACTCCCCAAACGGAAGCTCCATCAGATTAGCTAAAAATACTGTCCCTTGGATCTCTAACGGTACATCTCTATACAATTTACTAACTCAGATAGATTGCCCCAGAGGACTCACAACAATCACCTCACTAGAAGTATTCTCAATCAAAATCCCTAAAGTTTTAGACATGATGCTAACTACATAGGAATGTGTAGATCCTATGTCTATTAATGCAAGATAAAGTACATTAAAAATTGAAAACATACCCGTGATGACATTTGGAGCTGGCAGTCTCGCCTCAGTCTGTCCAGCACCTCTACCTGGTGCTCTCTGTCTATGGCCCATACCGTTACCACCTTTAACCTGACCATAACCCCTAGATGGCTGCTGAACTAACCTCGGTGGCTGCACGGTACCAAAACCCAAAGCTTGCACCTGATCGGCCCTCAGCGGACACTCTCGAACACGGTGCTCAGTAGACACACATCTTAAACATGCCCTAGTCGTCTTCCAACATTCACCCGGATGGCGTCTACTACAATGTCCACAAGGCAAGATCCCAGTAGGTGCAACAGAGGGCCCAATTCTAACTGGCCCTTCATATTTGACCTTTTTCTTAGGCCTTAGTGTAGAACGCGAGGGCTCCGAATCCCTCTTATAATTTCCTCTCTCACGGTCTCGATTTTAGCGCTCAGTGCGCCTGACTGCTTCAGTAATCTTCGCATTCTCAACTAATATAGAGAATTTTTACTCCCTCTGTAGAGCAATCAGGACCCTTAGATTATCTTAAGACCATCTTCAAATCAGACACATCTCTCATATTCAGTCGCTACCATACCTCTTGCATAGCGACTCAATCTCAGAAACTCGGCCTCATACTCAGCCATTGATCGGTGACCTTACGTGAGATTCAAAAACTCACGTCTCCTAGCATCGATGTAGCTCGCCCCTACATATTTACCTTGGAAAGTAGACTTATAGAAATCCCTAGTCAATCGATATGGCTAAGTCCCTTCCTTTACGGTTAGCCACCACTGATATGCTTCGTCGCGAAGCAAGGAAACATCACCCTTTAGCTTCTGTTCAGGGGTAATATCCAAATCATCCATGATTCTTTCAATGGCCTCCATCCAATACTCAGCCACGTTAGGGGCGACTCCAGCGACACCCCTAAATAACTCAGCCCCATTGGACCGGAATCGCTCTATAACTGACCTTCGGCCCCCAGATCCAGAGTAGCGACCCTCTTTAATATCTTTAGCATAGCCTGAGACAATGCGTCATCCCCAGCCATGCAATCTTGAAACCCAATCTTAGTCACAATTGAAAATGGTGTCCCACTAGTATCCAGATTAGGCATATTGTTCGATGATGAAGACCCAGCTCGAGCCCCTCGACAACCTCTTTCATGGCCTCTTGTACCTCGTCCACAGATACCTCGTACGCTCATCATAAAATTGAAAAGTTATCTGCGTTAATAGTTTTATGAATCATATACAGGTTTAATATTCTATTAGTAGATATTTTATGCAAAATAGTATCAGAATTTCAGGGTTTGTTATCGCGAATCACAGTCTCTATCAGTTTTACTATAATTTCAGTTTCACTACAATTTCAGTATATACTAGCTAAAGTGTTTCATAGTATACTACCTATAGTAGTTTCAAAATACACTATCAAAAGTATTTCCAGACAAAACTTATCAAAGTTTCAGAATATTTACAGGATCGACGCCGGAGACTCGGTGTAAAATCATTTAAAACCATTTGTAAATCAGTTCTTTGGAACCATATTTTTTAAACCCAAAATCCACAGCCAAATTTTAAAACTTGGCTCTAATACCACTAAATGTAACACCCCAAACCCAGCTTAGACGTTATGGCGGAATCTGGCAATGTCACATGGAATGGGATTCGAAAACAAGTTTGTCAAGTTTAAACCGTTCCATCTTAGTGAAAATCAAGTTTTATCATGTCTAGTAGTAATAAAATTGTAAACAATTTAAAAGTCAAAATTTAAAACCAAACAGTCCACCGTCCAAAAGTTACATCAAAACCCCAAATAAGTAATAAAATCTAAAAATTTAGTAGAAACAGTCTAAATTTTACGTGTGGCCACCGTCGAGTCCTCCGCTGCACCGATCCATCAAGTCTAGGGTTACCTGTACAAATTAAAATGAAAGGATGAGTTTTTTCAAACTCAGTGTGTAATCCCCACAGAAAATATGCACACAGTCTAACATAAGAAATCAGTTATATACAGTTTGGGGCCTGAGCCCATTACAGATTCAGTTTGGGCCATAACCCATTCAGATACAGTCTCATATATAAATTAGGTCCTTGGCTTATCTCAGATACAATATGAGTAACAGAAAATTAGAATCCTACCCACTAGCTTCTACACACAATCTCTGTCTATCCCTAAATACCATGTGGGGTTAAAAACACCCACCCATCCTTACACACCATGCTGTACTGAAATACGGCACATAATCAGAATATTACAGCTAAGCTGCCAGATAACAGGCTTAAGAGCCTTTCAAAACACTTCCTCCAAATATCATCAACCCACCCCAATGCAACGCAACATGTAATAAATGTCATGCTATTATACAATTAACAGTCGATATATCCAAATCAGTACTCACGCTCAGTACAGAAATCAGACAGACATATTACACTCATAGGGGTCTAAGTAGTGCTAACCGACCCTACAGTAGGTCCACAGTCGACTTGGGCGACCCGAGCAACCTTAGAGAACTTTTTAGAGAAATAGGCTCACACACCTATGTGGCCTGAAATTAAACCATACTTACCAACGAACACAGCCAAAAATTGAATAAGAAGAAAGCGAATTGAAGAATCAAAAGAGAAGGGGGAAACCAAGAAAATTTTCGGCAAGAGGGGAAGTAAGATGTCAGAAGATGGATGAATTTTGGAAAACTGAAATTTCAAAAAAAGAAAATTAAAACAGATTTTGGCAATCCCCCAATCTCTTAATTCACTCCCCACATCCCCACTACACACAACTACTTAGAATCCCGATTAATTTAAACTCCTACCCCACGCCGGCAACAAACATAATAGCTCACACTTACGCAAATATTCGAACACAAGACCTTCTTCACACTAATACTCCACTTAGCCACCAGACCAGCAAACCCATTCTAATATATTTTCAAAAAAAATTAAACTTAAGCCTACAGAATAAAGACAGGGCTTTATTCATAAAAATACCAAAATTTTCCCAAATCAAGGCTTGAACTTGGGACCTCTCACATACACCCAAGACAATTAACTACTGAAGCAGATAAATATTTGTGTCATATTTTCACAAAACAAAAGTATGAAATTTTGGGCGTTACATTTAGCTTACACAAGCCTTTAATATATAAGAGTTTAAGACTTGTTAAGATAAAGATAAATTACAATCAAGATCCCACTAAAATAGCCTCATAAAAAGGCTTTACAAATTTCCCACAATGCCTAGAATAAAACAAATATCTTCAAGATAAGTCTTCAAATCAATCTTTATTCAATCTAAATATTTCACGAGATTGAATTGCTTGATATGATCTAATCCAATTTTTAAAATATTTTTTACTTTACAAGATGAATATTCAAATATGGGCCAGCACATGTCCATAAGATCTGCTTAACATATTTTGTTGAAATGATTTTCAACTCCAAAGAAGGCAAGTTATATTGTCTATCGATGTGCTAGCGGAAGTGGCCACTTTCATTGACACATTGACTGCCATTTAAAAAAAAAAACTTGCCTTAACTATAAAACCTCAATCTATGTTGAACAAGCCTTCCATATTTAGAGCATGAATCCATCTTTATAAGGATATAAAAAATCATAAAATCAACTTATATCTTCATGGATTGCATATATAAATGTATAAGGTAAGTGAATCATATAAGAATCCTTGAAAAATAATATTGTTTGATTTAATCTCTTCTCCAATAATAAACCATAAGATTTGCTGCACAAGATCCATAGAAAAATACAAGTAAATTATCAAAATATTTTAATCAAACATATCAATAAATAAAATAAATTATATGCTTGCAGCACTTCCCTTTTAACACATAAATGATCACTTCACAAACTTGGGTAAACAAAAATAATGAATAAACAAATACTAATTTTGTAAAGTTGAAAAAAAGCAAAACATCACGATTTTGTAAGTCTTGCGTCAACAAAAAGACTTGGACCTGGCTTATAAGGGGACCTAAAAGGCAACCGACTTTAACAATGACTACACTTTCAAATTGAAAGAATCAATGGTCAAAATTTATCTGTAAATCAGGTTTCCTTTTGTTTGAAGAATTGTAAATCAGATTTCCAAGTTTAGTGGGAGAGTGTTGAAGAAAATTAATAATGCTGTGATGATTGCAAGTGTGGAATACAATTATAAACCTTTAAATATAATTTCGGGTCAACATTTGAGAGCTTAATTTCGTTTCATCCAATTAAGATTTTGTTTAATTCTTCAATCAAACAATGCTGTCGTTTGATTTTCAAATTTCATAAACGCGTTAAGTATTTAAGTCTAATTCTATTCCAGTAAATTAGAGGGTATACCCAGTCAATCTTTTTTTAAACTATTACTTCTGCAAGTATAATCACCATACACCTAAAAAAATTAAGAATGAATTGATAAAAATTTAAAATATATTAAAATCTAAATCAAAATAATTTTAGAAAAATCACTCAAAACTTGTGCAACTTTACTATCTCATTTTAACTTATAAAAATTAAAGCTTATTACCATCACGCAATAACCCTTTTTAATTTACATTGTGGGGTAAAAGTACGATGGATTTTTTAAATTAAAATAAAAAATATTGTAAATTTTGAAATTCAAAACTTTAATTTTAAATTTATTAGATATTGTATTTTAAGATAAATACATGAAATAATTCAATTAAATTTGACTTAATTTTTTTTAATTATGATTGTATTTTTACAATTCATGACGCAATCATGACAAATTTACTTAAAGATATTTTTTATGTAGAGCAAATAGATAAGATAATCACTATCAACTAGTAATATTCAGCGGACACTTTGTAAACAGTCACAGACTTTCATTCTTGTTGAAAGTCAATTAAGCGATATTATCAGCTTCTATGTTCTCTTCCCTAAGAATATGTAAAAATTTTCATTGACTTATTTCCAACAAAAATTATTGTATACATCTGATAAATGCTAAATAAGATGTCTTTGGAATGCTTCTTGAATACTTTAGATAACCTCTAATCTATCCGTCTAAATCAACATTAACAAAAAAAAAAAAAACTAATAGACAAAATTAATTGAATTAAAATAACTTTTACATTAATTATGAATTGAACTGAAAGATCTCTCTGGGTAACATTGACATTAAATCCTAGCAATTTTTAGTCTTGGTTAGGTCAGTCATTTTCCAATATTGGTGATTGGCACACTTTAGTTACCCCGCCACTTCTCAATTTGTAATAAGGAGCCATTTTATTTTTTATTGAAAATTATTTTTCTTTTACGTTTTAAAATTATAAGTGCAATACAATCATAGCACAACCATAAATACATGTTTAAACAATTACGAAATAAAATTAAATCAATATAAATATAAAAAAATTATAAATCAAAATAATCTGAACTAAAACTCATATATAACAATTACATATAGTAAAATTTGAACATAAGTATTCAAGAATCTAGAATATCAATGTTTGCCAATATGGTCATTGTCTAATTGACGAAATGATATATGTTTACTGCTAAATCAAGCTATTATATTTTTCGTTTCAAAATAATATTATATTTTAAATTTAATAATTTTAGACACAATACAAAAATAAAATAAATATACAGTTTACATGTAAATGGCCAAAATTTATATAGATATATAAAAAAAATTTAAACATAATTATAATTGGAATATAATACCCGAAATTTCAGCTTGAGCTACCGAATTGACCTTGACTTGGATTCTTTTCAGTAAATAAATGGCAGTTTTAAGGGGTCGAAAAAACGATTTCTCCCAAATGGGGGAATACCAAACCCCAGGTATAATTTCAACACTGGAACCCTACATAGACTTTTTGTGGGATTTTGTCTTCACTGTTTATTGCCTCAATTTCCAATTCCCCTATTTTACTAACAATATAAAGACAGGGAATTGTCAGAATCGTCATCATTACCTGTGGGTTTATTCCAAACAACCGAGTTAGAATTGAAAAAAAAAAAAGAAAAGTTGTATTATGTAGTTTTGTAGCTTGGCAATTTGGCATTTGGATTATTTTATTCACATGATTTTTTCCCCTTTTCTTCCTAAGTGATTTACTTTGACTTTATCTGATTCTATTTCTTTTGGGTAATCGACATTACCTGTTTTTTTGGTATTATGAACCTTTCAATGCTTATTCTATTTATCCTTTAGGAAATTAGTGATAATTTATTTTTATTAAGAAAGTCTTAATATGGGAATAGAGGATTGATGGTGTTTTGTTTTGTTAGGGAAGTTGTAATATGGGAATAGAGAATACGAAAGTGTAGGACCATAGTAGGACTGTGGCAATTGATGAAGTTCGTTAGTACATCAAATATGGGACCAAGAGAGTAAAACCATGGCACGATTATGAAAGCTTGTGGAGTTTATTGGGACACTGAACAAGGAGAAGTCTGTAGGGACGATAAACATGGGTGTTCATTCAGAATGATAATCGTTTGAAATGTTGCAATAAGGAAAAATGATAGAAGGATAATAGAAGTATGAGACATAATGGTTATACAACAGATTGAAGGAATCTGCCAATAAAAGAGGAAGGTAAATGAGAAGAGACTACTAGAATGGTAATTGTGCAAGCTAAAAGGGCATAAGAGTAATAATCTAGCTAGAACCAGACACGGGAAATGACGTATCAATGGTGGTTGGTATAAAGGCAAAAGAATGAAATCTTAACCCAAGGGATGCAGATGAGAACTTGCCATTAAAGATCCATGCAAGTGATCGGGGAACCCAACAAGCTAGTAATTGATCGAGAGTACGCTGACTAGTTTGTAAGGAAAGGATGGGTTAGGCAAAACCCAAATGATAAAAGGAGTCCAAAAAAAGGGTGGAAAAACCAAGCGATAGACTTGTCTATTAAGACTATTCCTCTCTAAGGGGAAAGAACTAGTGTAAGGGTATCAGCCAAATTACTAGTTCCATGGGAACCAAAGCGTAAGAAAGAGAACTCGTGAACCCAGATGGTCACTCAACGATAGTGACTGAGCATTTCAAAACATAGGGGTCCGTAACAGAAGGATGTGCTTCACTTAAGGGTAAAGGGTTAAGGTGGATTATGAAGAAATAATTCGTCTACTATTTAAACATAACATGATGTAGTTTACTAGAGTGGTATAATACCATGATAATCACACCAACGGATAGAAGGTGCATGTCATACCAAAATATGTTAGGGAAAGGATCCATCATGGACTAAATAGATTTATAATACTCAGGAAGAGCCTCCAAGGGGGTCAGCTGGAAGGCTGCGTCAATAAGGCATGATGGAGGAAAGGAAGAATGAGGTGAAGGAAAGGATATAGTCCACAGAGATGGCAGGACATTCTGAGATACTGTTAAGGATTATCACAGTTGGCAGAGTAAACGCAGGGAATTTTTTAATCGATAGAATTTATTAATTGATTATTTTGTCGATGGAGGGGACTAGGAATAGGATTAAGCCCACTTAAATGATTTAAGACAAATGATCCAAATGACCAAGGAGTTGTTATGTTTATTATAGAAATAAAGAAACTCACTAAGTTTATTTGAACTTACAAAGAGTTGACCTGTAGATGCAAGGTTCGCAGAGCAAGGAACTCGGGGAAGGACCAAGCCAGATCGGGATAAGGCTAAAGGCTTCAAAGAAAAGTGTCACGCACATAGGCTAGGGGTCACCATAGGGAAACTCGCCAAAATGGCGATAACGTTGTATTTATTTAGATTTTTTAGAGCCCGTATTTTGGACAATAAACTTTGTTTATAATTCAAATTGTTTACAAGATTATTTAATGGGTTATATAGTATGACCTAACGTAGTGAAATTTTATTACGTATGATAAGCCGATTCAATTTTGACATTCATACTCGAATCCAGCAAACAGATCGGGTAGGGGTGTTACAAAGCACTAATTTATGGGGCTACAACTAGCCCAACAATTGGGGGTAAATGAGTCGATAATATTCACCAATTTTTAGTTGGTAGTGAAGCAAATGAGCAGATAATATGATGTCAAAGAGCCCAGTTTAAAGAAGCAACATGCCATAGCTGCTCAACTGCTTGATCAATTTGATAAAGCAGAAGCCTGACAGTTATCCAAGACAGAGAACACCAAATTTGACACTATCTAAGTTAGCTTCTTCTATAACTATTGAGCAACGAGAAAAGATTTTGTTAGAACATAGAGCCACTCTAAGTTATGACAGTCAACAAGTGCTTGATTTAAGCCAAGAGTAAACATGGATGACCCTTATAATACAAGCCTACAAGGGGAAAGTCAACAATTGAGTAAGAAGGAGTTAGCCAAGTTGCAAAATAAAATAGTAAGGTATGACACTACTATTTACATTTAACACATTTTTATACTTAAAGATTGTCTTGTTTTCATTCAACTAATATTACTTAAATCTACACCATTAGATGTATCATGTAAATGGTGTACTATATAAAAAGGGGTACTCCTAGCCACTTTTGATATGCCTCACCCCTATTGAAGTTGACTATGTCTTGAGGAAGATACATGAGGAAATATGTAGTAGTCACCTAGGGGGAAGACTATTAGCACAGAAGGTCTGTAACGCCCCAAAAAATTTAATTTTTGATTTTGTGATTATGTGACAACTGTGTATCTATTTTAGTGGTTAAGTGTCTTGGGTGTGTGTGAGAGATCCTAAGTTCAAGCCATGACTTAGGAAAATTTTGGTATTTTTATGGATAAAGCCCTATCTTTGGTTAGTAGACTTTTAAGTAAAAGATGGTAAATAATTAACAAGAATGGGCCTGCTGGTCTGGTGGTTAAGTGGAGTGTTGGTGTGAATGAGGTCCTATGTTCGAATCTTGGCTTGGGCATTATTTTTGCTTGTTCGTCTAGGAGAGTTTGAGATGGACTAAAAATCTGAGTAGTGAATTTAGTGGGGAGTTGGGTAGAGAAAATTAGAGGGAAAAGATTTGGGGGTTATCAGATTCTGTTAGTAATCATTTTTTTTCACAATTTCAGCTTTTTTTTCCTCTTCTCCCTTTTGCTGTCGTTTTCCTCCCCATTCTTCCCTTTGCTACCGAATTTTCCTTTCCAATTTGCTGAATCCGCCTTTATCCTTCCTTCTTCTTTTCAACTTCGTTTCCGATTCGTCATATTTACGTAACATAGTTCACACGTTCGGTAAGTTTTAGTTAAGCGGTTTGTTCCGTTTGATAACACTCCTCTGATATGTTTCGTTTCTACTAATCAAGGAAAGATTGATGGGCTCATAATTGATTGTTGGTGTCTTATTTTGTGTGGAAATTGTTGTTCATTGATTGAAGGTAAGGTTTGGTCGCTTTTTAGGTAAAAGCCTCGATTTGGGTTCGATTTGAGTTCATGTTATAAACGATTAAATTGGTGTTTAATGTTCAATTATACATTTTTGAGTGCTTGGGGATCGTTTTAGTATCAATCAAAACCAGGTGTGTACTCGATTGCACAAAAAACGAGGTTTCAGTAAAAGCTGAAAACCTCACTATCGACGCCACACAGGCGTATGGTCGCCCGTGTGGTAGGCTATGTGCTTTAAAATAGGCGTGTGATCGATGAAGCCAAGTCGTGCGTAAAGGGCACGGCCGTGTGATGGCCAGGCAGGCCGTGTGCGACACACGGGCTAGACTGATTTGGGTCATGTGGGCCACATGAGCGTGTGGGTCCACACGGGTAATCCATACTGGCATGTGAGATTTTGGGCTAGGCTATATGATCTACACGGCCATGGCCAATTTGGGTCATGAGGGCCATACGGGTGTGTGGGCCCACACAAGCGTGTGAGACTATTTTGCTGAAATAATTTTTAAGGTTGCACGGGTCGCCCAAGTCGACTGTGAACCTACTGTAGGGTCGGTAAGCATCACTTAGACCCCTTAATTGTGTGAAATGATTGATTGATTGATATATGTACTGAGCATGATGATAGTATGCATGTATACTGAACTGAGTACATGTACTGATGCCATGAGATAGCATGTCATGTGTTATATGTTGCATTGCATTGGGGTGGGTTGGTATTATTTGGAGGAAGTGTACTGAAAGGCTCTTAAGCCTAATATCTGGCAGCTCAGCTGTAAATTACTATAATGTGCCGTATTCGGTACTACTTGAGTGTAGGGATGGGTGGGTGATTTAATCCCCACATGGAGTGTAGGGTTGGACACAGATGGTGTGTAAAGGCTGGTTGGGTAGGACTTTGTTACTAAATATTGTATGACTAATACTGATACTAAAAAAGGCTTATGCCCAAACTGTGCATGACTGTTTACTGTTTATATGTTTTCTGTGGGGATTACACACTGAGTTTATGTAAAATCACCCCTCTCGTTTTAATGTGCACAGGTAATCCCCAGACCTAGACCGACTGGTACAACGGAGGACTCGACGGTGACCACAGTTTCTAGACTTCATGGTTTTAATTTATTACTTTTGGTTATGGTTTTATTATTGGATTATTTTGATGTAAATTGCAGACTTTTTGGGACTTTTACTTAAAGTTGGTTTTTATTTGTTTTTATGGATTTATATTTATTAGTAATAGGAAACAAATTCGGTTTTCAAAAGCTACGGTTTTATTTCCTAAATCCCATGATTACTGAAAATGTTTTTTTTAAGCTTCTACAATGAGTTAAGTTTTAACAATCGAGTAATGGGTAAATTGAAGTTTTAGAACTAATCAAAGATTAAGAAAAATTATAACACGGAGATGATTTTATCATAACAACTTAGTTTTCAAAAACATTATCATGTGACATCACCAGATTCGGCCATAACGTCCAAGCCTGGTTTGGGTTGTTACAAGGTCCAAAGACAGGGATATTATTGGTCAATCGTAAAAAAAAGATGCTCATAACATGGTTCGCACTTGTGACTTTTACTAGAAACATGCTCCAGTATAGTGATCACCAGCTGAACGCCAACAAATGATGTCTGGTCCTTGGTTATTTGCGACATGGGTAATAGATATCTTGGGTCGATTTCTAATTGCCGCAGCTCAAAATTTCATAGTTGTCGTTGTGGATTATTTTATTAAATGGATAGAAGATAGTGCTTTAGCTACAATAACATAAAGACAAATGAAATCTTTTTGTCTGGAAGTCTTTTGTTTGTGATTTTGGCATCCTACATTTGATTATAACAGACAATGAAACTTAATTTCTAGGAAAATTTAAGAGCTTTTGTATAGACCTACAGAAAATCCTAGCAACTTTAAAGAAGAAGGTTGATGATGCCAAGGGTGTCTGGCTAGAGGAACTTTCAGGAATTATATGGGCCCTAAGACCATTTCACACAGCAATCGGGGAAACAACATTTTCATTGGTATATGGTGTAGAAGTAGTGATCCTTGTGAAAATAGGCATGCGATCCCACAGGACATCTCATTTTGACAAAAATGCCAGCCAGGAAGCCATCAAACTCAATTTAGATCTTATCGATGAAATTAGAGAGGCAGCAGAGGTTAAGAATGCTGCGTGGGCTCAAAAAGTTGCTCGATATTACAATGTTAAGGTAAAAAAAAACAATTTTAAGTGGGTGATCTAGTCTTGAGAAATGCTGAAGCTAATTTACTGTCATCACAGCAAAGAAAAATGGCTCCCAATTAGGAATGACCTAATAAAGATATAACATCCCAAAAACTGAGAGTTATTAGAAACAAGTTTGTAAATCGAAAGAGAATGGTCATGCCTTATTTTTAAAATAAATATTGCAAAATTATTTCAAGAATGAGGAAAAAGCCTAATGGTTAAAAGAAATATGAGAAAGCATGGAAATTAAATGAGGTCCTAAGTTTGAATCCTTTCCCTTGTGGAATAATTTAATTTCTGGCAAAAATCCCTTATTTTTAATGTGTGTGCCACCCAAGCCTTGTAACCCTAGGTATAAATGTTAAATTTTCACAAATAATCAGCCTTTAATCATCCTCTTCATTGCCCTAGCTGTTCATCTTCTTCCCTCCCTCTCTTTGATTTTATTTTTTTCCTTTCCTCTGTTAATGTCGTCGCCTTTTTGCGTCAAGATTGTGCACTGTCTTCTTTATTATATTGATTCCATTTATCCTCATCTAAATTAGTCCCAAATCTGAAATCTTCAACTCCAAGATAGATCCCAAACATCGCCTAGAAAGTGTCATTGTCGTTTCTCTTGACTAGCTTAGGTAAGGTATCTTTTCTCTTCAATTTCTTGATTAATTTTGTCAATTAAAAACCAAAATTTCCAGATCTAGAATTTGGAGGATTTTAAATGATTTTCAAAGGTATTTTTCTAGATTTTAATGAGATCTCAAATAGTTTTAAAATTCAAACCCAATTTTGGCCACCATGGGTGGTGGTGTGTGCGCCTATGTGCAAGAAAGGGGGCTGTTTTGTTTTTTGAATCTTGCCCAATTAATTCCAGCCTTAATTTGAGTTCTTGAATCCTTCTAATTAGCTTTTAAACCCATGTTAAGTAGGGAGAGATATTCTTGATCAATTACCAAATTGGATCCCACAAATCGTGAAGCGTAAGTGCAATTAAGGGTAACTAGTTTGTTATTTTGACATAGTTGTTAGGTAAAGGTTATGAATTGATTAAATAAAGGGATTTAATCATTAATTAGCTATGGATTTTCCAGTATAATATTGAATTAGGTGCTGACCCAAACACCCCAAATCATCCGTAAAGGCGAAGAACGATTGTACGTACGGTTCGCATTGATACAGTGTAATGAATCTAACTAGTTTAGATTCATAAAATAGTTATCATTTCAACCATTGGTTTGAATTCATAAGTGGGTGTTTGGGGGCTCGTTTAATGAAAAATTTATTGAATTTCTACTGAATTTTGGTTTAGGTTCATTTAAGGAATTATTAAGGAAAATTGGAAGATTCGCTAGTGTGATGCAAGGAAGCAAAAAATAAGGTGTGGATCCTAAACTCATAAAATTGTTTAAAAATGTTAAATATTGTGTTATATTTGATAAATTAACTTGCTGATTGGATTGACTTAATAGCCAAATTATTGATTTTGTGAGTGCCGAACCAGGTATGTTTCGAGCCTTAAAAGATTGACATGTTACTAGTTTGATAATATGAATGTTTGATTGAGTTTGTAATTGCATATTTAAGTTATAAGATATGAGAATGTTTGATTGAATGATATAATGTGTTGAGAAATTAAGATTATGTATGATTTAAATGCATGAGATATTTGTTATATTTTATACTGAAAAGGGTGCTATTTATGCACAATGAAAATCCGTAAAGTATGTGAAATTGAATGATATTGATTGATTCCAACACAATGGTAATTTGAAAGATTGGAATACTGTTTCCATTTATGGAAAGTATGTGATTACTGAGAGCATGTTGAGCATTTCAAATGAATGTGAAAAGTATTGAGATATGATTATGTATGAGATTGTGTGACATATTGCATATGTATTGGGTTGAGATTTTGTGGTTGACGGAGGAGTTTCGTGGAGTATTGACGGCATATTAAGTCTGCATTATTCGTAGTCAATACACTGCACCTGGAGTACCAAGGAGAATAGTGATTTATCGTATTTTTATTGGCAGCTTGTCTGCTTTTTTATTGGTAAAATTTTTTGCATATTGTTCTCGGTGGTTTTCACCACAACGAGCTTAAGCCCACACTATTTTAGAGTTCAGATGACGGGTTTTGGGGAACTCGTGGTGTGTAGATGGTATGGGTAAGAACTTTTTTGCATTGCATCATGTGCACGACATATTCGAATGTTATTGATTTATGCTATGTATTGTATTTTCTTGTATTGAATGGTATTGAAATTAATGATTGTCACTTGAATGAATGATTACCTATGCTCATACACCGTTTGACATCAATTTGATAATGGCTATGTAACGATATGAAATTCCAATGATGATTCTATTTTCTTCTGTTAAAGCTAATTTGTTTCACTGTATTCGATATTTATGTTTGTTTAAATAATTGTTTGACTCACACTAAGCCTTTCATAAGCTCACCCTAAATAGTGTTTAACTTTTTAGGTAAACCTCAAAATTAGGACCGGACTCGGCATTCGGAGAATCACTTTGGATCTTGGACTATTCTTAATAAGTATTATTAAGTCTTTATTGGTTTTGGCTTGTAATTTTTAATTATTTCTGGTCTATGGCTTGGTAACTTTTCTTTTGGGGATTTTTGCAAGCATGGATTACTCAAGCATAATAACCAGATAATGTATTATATACACCTTAAGTAAATTTGATATGGTTCCCTAGTTTTCGCTGCATTGTAGAGGAACCATTTTTGAAAAAAATGGTTTTTCAGCTACATTAGTTTAAAATCAATTTTTTTTTAAAGAAGAGCAACAAGAAAATGGGTTTTCTAAAACAACACTATCAATGAATCCTAAGTATACACAACCTAATGAATGAATGCTTTTAAGCTAACTTAAAGTAAAACTATGGTTTTCTTTAAAATGAGTTTATTTAAAGTCTTCAAAAGTAATGTAAGTTAGCTTAGCCATTTCAGTGGCTAATGTAGTCTTCTCAATCTAGCTATAACGTCTAGGCCGAGTTCAGGAGGTTACAAAAGGTGTTGAGGTAATAGGCTTTAGAGCTTATAGAATAGCAAAGGTGGATGGTAATGTTCTACCTCGTACGTGGAATGCTCGCCATCTAAAAAAATATTACGTATGAATGGTCCATCCTCTTTTTCAATAAATTTACAATTTTTGGAAATGTTATTTAACTTTTCCAGACATGAAATAATGAAACATGTGAAACAACTCATTGGTTTACTGTAGCACCCCAAACCCGGCCTATACGTTACGGCCAAATCTGGCGATGTCACATAATAGGGTGTTTGATAACCTAGTTGTCTCGATAAATGATTTCCACTTAATTACCTTCCTTTATCTGTTATTAATTCCAAAACCGCTTACTTATTTAATCAATTACTTAAAACTTAGTTTATTGCGAAAGCTTTAAAAATCATTTTAAGTAATCCATGTGTATTGAAAAAACCCTTTTGCTTTTTGAAAATCGGGTTTACCACATCGAGCAGTTGACAATCCATAAATCATAATAAAAAGTTCAAATAATCGTGGTCACCATCGAGCCCTCTACCGCACCAATCCATCTAAGTCTAGGGATTACATGTACACATTAAACAAAAAGAGGTGAGTTTATGTAAACTCAGTGTGTAATCCCCACAGCAAACAAACATACAGTCATTTACAGTGAACAATCAAATGCAGTCTGGGTCAAAGCCCATTTCAGTTACGGTATCAGATATGCATTAAGGCCTTAACCCATCACAGCAACAGTTATGCATGCAATAATTAGAAACAGAATCTTACCCACCAGCCTCCATACACCATCTCCGACCATCCCTACACTTCCTGTGGGGTTTAAAAAAACACCCACCTAGCCTTACACTCCAAGCTGTACTTAATGTGGCACATAACAGTATATTATAGCTGAGCTGCCAAATAATAGGCTTACGAGCATTTCAGTACATATTGCAGCTGAGCTGCCAGTCAATAAGCTTAAGAGCCTTTCAGTGCACTTCCTCTAACAATCACCATCCCCACCCAATACAAATGCAAAGAACAAACAGTGCAGACGTACAGTATATGACATGCTATTACATGGTTATCAGTTATACATACAGTTCAGTACACATGTATACAATTTTTATGCTCAGTACATACATCATACATTCTGTTCACACATTTAAGGGTCTAAGTAGTGCTTACCAACCCTAAAGTAGGTTCACAGTCGAGTTGGGCGACCAGTGCAACCTTAGAAAACATTTCAGTTAAATGGGCCTACACGCCCATGTAGCTTGCCTGTGTGGGCCCACACGACCGTCTAGCCCACACGGCCCAATTTGGCCTTGGCCGTGTGGATCACATGGCCTGGCTCAGAATCCCACACGCCCTTGTGGACTACCAGTGTGGACCCACACACTCGTGTGGCCCACACGGCTTAAAGCGGTCTAGCCCATGTGTCACACACGGCCTACCTGGCCATCACACGGCCTTGTCTTGCGTGCACGGCCTGGCCTCGTCAATCACACACTCGTGTTATAGTGTGCAGTCTAGCACACAGACGACCACACACCTGTGTGGCATCGACAGTACAGTTTTTTGGCTTTTCGCCGAACTCGATTGAAGCACCCAGCACTCTAGAACCTAAAATCGACACATTAATCCCCAAAATCAGTCTTAGATCATAGTTAATCTGAAACACAACACCAATAAGTGTCTAACACAGTCGCTTAACATTTACCTCGAAACCATGCACGATACCAACTACGAATCAACATGAGAGGAGCCTCACTCAATCCTATTCTCTGCTATCTAAAACAGAAGTTGTAAATCCCCAACTAGTAAACTTAAAAAAAATCAAAACTATAACATACTCAGACAACTTACCAACTAACGATGGAAACAACGCAATAAACTTTAGAAGGCAATAAATGCACGAACAGAGTTGGGAGACCAACAATCAAAGAACAAAAAGGAAAAAGGAAAGAAAAAGGGACAGGAACTTCTGAAAAATGAAGAGGAGAGAAACCAAATTTTCAAAAAGAAAATGAATTAAATTAGATTTCCTGTAACTTTCCACTATTCTCCCAACTCCCAAGTATCCCACTACATCACAACCAATTACCCAATCCCCTACAAATCCGGCCATATCCACCCACTAACAGCATTTTAATTCTACTGAAACACTGTCTCATAATCGAGCAAAAATAATGCCAATGCCAGGACTCGATCTTAGGATCTCCAACACACCTACACTCCTCTTAACCACCAGACCAACAGGCCTATTCTGATATAATCTTACACTCTATTAAACTTAAGCCTACTGGACAAGGTTAAGGTTTTATTTAGAAATATAATAAAATTTACCCAAGGAAAGGCTTGAACTTTGGACCTCCCACACACACAGAGAACACTTAACCACTGAAGCAGACATAGATTTGTGTCAAAAATTTACAAAAATCAAAATAAAAAATTTGGGGCATTACAGCTCCACCCTCTAAAAGAAACTTTCGTCCTCGAAATTTACCTGATCAGAACAAATAAGGATACTGCTGACGTATCAAATCCTTAGGTTCCTATGTGGCCTTCTCAGTGCTATGATTCTGCTACAGCACATTCATTAAGGGAATAGACTTCTTTCGAAGAACCTTTACATCATGATCTAGGATCTGATCCGGCTCCTCCTCAATGGTCAAGTCTGGCCTAACCTCATTCTCTTCAACAGGGACAATATGAGTAGGATCAGAATGGTAGCACCTCAACATCGAGACGTGGAACATATCATGAATATGATCCAACTCCGGAGGTAACTCCAACTGATAAATGACTGATCTTACTCACTTCAGAATTCGGTAAGGCCCAATAAACCTAGGGCTCAGCTTGCCCTTCCGACCGAACCTCAAAACCTTTCTCCATGGTGAGACCTTAAGAAATATAAAGTCACTCATAGAATACTCAATCTCGTATCTCTTCAGGTCTGCATAAGATTTCTGCCTATTAGAAGCCGTTTTCAGACGATATCGTATTAGTCTAACATTATCCTCAGTCTCAGAAACCAACTCAGGATCGAAAGCACATCATTCACCCAACTCAGTCCAACATAAGGGAGTGTGACACTTATGACCATACAAAGCCTCGTAAGGTGCCATCTGAATGCTAGACTAAAAACTATTATTATAGGCGAACTTCGCTAGCAGCAACTACTCCTCTCAACTGCCTCAGAAATCAATAATGCAACTCTTCAACATATCCTCCAGTATCTGAATCACCTTCTCAGATTGACCATCGATCTGAGGATGGAATACAGTACTGAAGTCCAATATTGATCCTAGAGCCTCATGTAAATTTTTTCCAAAATCGAGACGTGAAGTAAGGATCCCTATCAGAAATGACCGAGACAGGTTCCCCATCCAGTCTCACTATCTCTGAAATGTAGAGCTTCACCAACTTCTGCACTGAATAATCAGTTCTTACCGGGATGAAATGTACAGACTTGGTCAATCGATCCACAATGACCCAAACAGAATCTTTCTTAGTGGGTGTTAGGGGCAACCCACTAACAAAGTCTATCGTTACTCGCTCCTATTTCCATAGAGGAATCTTAATCAGCTGCAGCAAACTCGGAGGCAAATGATGCTCAGTCTTCACCTGTTGAAATGTCAGACATCTAGCCACAAAATTAGTAACCTCTTGTTTCAATCCCAGCCACCAGTACAACTCACGAAGATCTCGGTACATCTTATTCCCGGCAGGGTGCATAGCATAAGAGTTGCTATGCGCCTTTCTCAAAATAGACTGCCTCAGATCAGTATCGTTTGGCACACATATTCAGCCTAAAAAACACAACACACCCTCAAAATTCAGCCCAAAAATCATAGTGCTACCACTCTCAATCTGACAGAACCGAAGACCTAAATACTCATCCTTTAACTATTTACCTCTAATCTACTCGATCCAAGTCGATTTGACTTGTAGCTCAGCCAACACACTCCCATCGTTAAACAGGCTAAGTCGAGTGAACATCGCTCTTAGATCAGTCATAGCTCTACGGCTCAATGCATCGGCCACCACATTGGCCTTGCTTGGATGGTACTCAATTGTATAGTCATAATCCTTAAGTAGCTCAATCCATCTATGCTGCCTAAGATTTAACTCCTTCTAAGTAAGGAGATACTTGAAGCTTTTTTGGTCAGTGTAAATGATACACTTCTCACCATAGAGATAGTTCCTCTAGATTTTTAGTGAAAAGACTACGGAGGCCAATTTCAAATCGTATGTCAGATAATTCGCCTTGTCTGTCTTAAGCTGACGAGATGCAAATGCCACCACCTTACCATCTTGCATCAACACATATCCCAAATCGACATGTGACGCATCACTATAAACCGTAAACTCCTTTCTAGGTTCAGGCTGTACAAAACAGGAGCCAGAGTCAGAACAGTCTTGAGCTTCTTGAAGCCCTCTGGCTGTGCATCAGTCCAGACAAATGGTACACCCTTACATAGCAGCTTAGTTAAGGGAGCTGCAATCAGTGAGAAACCTTTCACAAATCGCCGATAATAACCTGCCAACCCTAGAAAACTGCGGATCTCAGACACATTCTTAGGCTACTTCCAATCCAACAAAGCTTCAATATTTTGATGATCAACTTGAATCCCCTCAGTAGAAACCCCGTGACTCAAAAATGTTACGTCACATAACTAGAACTCGCACTTGCTAAACTTAGCATAGAACTACTTTTCTCTTAAAGTCCGAAGAACAACTCTAAGGTGCTCGTCATGCTCATCCCCAGTCCTCAAATAGACCAATATATCGTCGATGAACACCACTATAAATCAATCCAGATAGGGCTGAAACACTCAATTCATCAGATCAATAAAAGCTACCAGTATATTAGTCAGTTCAAAAGGCATCACTAGGAACTCATAGTGACCATAACGAGTCCTAAATGTCGTCTTGTGTACATCATCTTCCTTAACTTTCAACTGATGATACCCAGAATGTAGATCAATCTTGGAGAACAATAAAACCCCTCAGAACTGGTCAAACAGGTCATCAATCCTTGGAGGTGGATACTTATTCTTAATATTCAAGTTATTTAGCTGTCGATAGTCAATGCACATCGTCATGGATCCATCCTTCTTATTAATAAATAGTACTGGTACTTTCCACGGAGACACGCTAAGGTGGATGAACCCACGATCCAACACCTTCTCAATCTGAGCCTTAAGTTCTGTAAGCTCCTTCGGTACTATTCAGTAGGGAGCGATAGACACCAGAGCTGTACCAGAAAGAAGCTCAATCCCAAATTCCACTTTTTGATTCAGAGGTAAACTCGGTAGTTCCTTAGGAAAGAGGTCCGAAAAATCCCTTATAGTTCTGATGTCTTTTACCGTAGAGTCCCTAGAAGTAGAAACACAAACATAAGTCAAGAATGCCTCACATCCCTTACGAACCAGTTTCTCAGTCACCAGTGCAGAAATTACATTAGATAAATAGTTCTAACGTTCTTCAATCATGACTACATCAATATCCCCCTCGGTTCTCAAGACAATCCTCTTAGTCGCACAGTCCAAACTTACTCGGTTTTGACCAACCAGTCTATTCCCATGATTAAATCGAACTCCCCAAACAGAAGCTCCATTAAGTCAGCCAAAAAGATCGCCCCTTGAACCTCTAACGATACATCTCTATATAACTTATTAACCAGTACAAACTTCCCTAACAGACTCAGTACAGTAACCTCATTAGAAGTACTCTTAAACGAAATACCCAAGTTTCCAGACACAGTGCTAGATACATAAGAATTTGTGGAACCTATGTCTATTAATGTAGAGTAAGGTACATCATAAATTAAGAATGTACCCGTGATGACATCTGAAGCATCTTTGTCCTCTTGGCGATGTGCAGCATATACGAGAGTAGGTGGAAACACAAAAATTTATATACTTTTTCATGCCCTTTTTAACTTAAAATCATACTATTCCGGTTAAATTCTTATCGAAAAATAAGTAAATATTATTAAATAATTAAATTGTGTTAAAAATATTAACATGATGGATTTTAATTAATTTTATAGTTAATTTTGATTAAATTTGGTTATTTTTGACAGAATTGTACAAAGAGCGAAAAATGGCCCAGCAAACACTACGAGAAGAACAAAACCGAGAAACAATTTGAAGTATCGAGGAAAACTAATTTCCAGCCCAAGATGGTCCAGAAATGTGTATTAATTCATAATTAATTTAATTTTAATTTATTCCTTATTTAATTTGGGTTAAATAAATTAATTTTAATTTATTATGGAGAAAGGGCCCAGTTGAACTGCACTGGTCGAACCGAATGGAGTGAGCCGGACCAGCCACTAATTGGGCTGACCAGAACCATCCATAGGCTGACCCAAATCAGAAATTTAGCTGATTAAATATGCTTGCAAAAAGGCCCTTGAAAAACCTCCAATTTGCATTCAAACCCCATCTTTATTTATGGCTTTGTAGATTTGCCCCATGCCTAAAATAGCAAAGTTGAAAGCTTCAACCTTGCCATGTGTGTGGCCGGCCATAGGGGGGCTCTTTGACTGCTGGAATTTGCTATTTTTAGCAGCCACAATCAGCTATAAAAGCCACCCCTTGCTGATCATTTCAATCATCCCTAATTCACTCTCATTCTCTCATTCATTCTTCTCCTCTCCACTCTCTTTTCTCTCCATTTTCCATCCCATTTTCCTATAGTCTTGTGCCGATTTCTCCTCTTGGAAAAGAGGTATTTTCCCAGCCATTTGGGTAGCAAGCAAGTGTTCGTAGAAGCCTTGACTGGTGAGGACAATGGAGACGAAGAACGGAGCAATCAGTCAAGCCACGGAGAAACACCGGATTTGCCTTCTTGTTCCCTATCTTTTTAATTTCTGTTGTTTTTATGATGAACATATCTATGAATATTATTATTGTTGAAATGGTTATTTTAATCAATTTAGCTTGAATTTAATTTGTGTTGGGTTGATTATATTTTGCCTACCTAAATTATTAAAATAGTGTTTATGCTGTTATAGGTCTCGGTAAAAATGCTTGATTAAGTAAAATCATGCCTAAGTTATTCTTGCATTAAATTTGTTAGATAACTAATGAATTAATTGTTTAAATGGATTGAAATTGCAATTAATGGGCTCAGTACTTAATCAGTGCATGTTTAATTCTTCTAAGGTAGCTGAAAATTAAATTAGCATTGTATTTGGCAATACATATGCCTTGCATAACTTGCAAGATTGTTGTGATTAAATTGTTTCAAGCTATGGCTACCTTGTTACTTCACATAATCTTTTATATGTTTATTAATTGAGTTAATTGCTTGAATTGACATGGGAACATGCAAGAGATTAATTAAATTTAATAAGTATGTATGAGCAGTAGTTAGCAATTTTTCCGAGTTGCCATGAATTTATTCGTAACAGCATAAGCATGAATTTAATAATTCTAAGTTAAAAAGATGTAATTAATCCAACACAATTATATCATCTTGATTAAACCTTTTTGAAATAGTGCATCAGAACTCTTTTATTTTATTTAAAATGTTCACTTACTTTTAATATCTTAGTTTATAAATAAACTTTTTAAACCAAAATATTTTTCCATCACCAAAGTGTTTTAAAATTAATTTCATAAATATTGCTTTTTACAGTCCCTGTGGGTACGATAACTCGATATTTACTTGTCACTTTATTACTTGCTACGACTGTGTACACTTGCACATTTCTGCTGTTCCAAGTTTTTGGCACTGTTGCCGGGGACTGTTTTAAAAAGCCATTATTTGTGAAGTTGTTTTTACATTTTGGTTCATTTATTTTCTTGTTCAATTTTACTTAATTAATTTTTCTTTGATTATTTCAGGTGTTTATGAGTATTGACCGAATTATCGACTTACTTCCTGTGGACCCTGAGATAGAACGAACCTTTCGACAGCGAAGAAGACAAGCGAACCAGAGAAGGACCGAAGAGATGAATTTTGAGAATATCAATCAAGGAAACGGAGCAAAGCTTGCTCAAAATCCTATCGTTATTGCTGTTGATAGGGATAGAGCTTTACGCCAATATGCCGTGCCAGTGTTTAATGACCTTAATCTTGGTATTAGAAGACCCGAGATCGAGGCATAACAATTTGAGCTGAAGCCAGTCATGTTCCAGATGCTTCAGGCAGTAGGCCAATTCAGTGGAATGCCTACTGAAGATCCTTATCTTCACTTAAGACTGTTTATGGAGGTGAGTGACTCTTTCAAGCTAGCCAGAGAACCCGAAGATGCACTACAATTAAAGCTGTTCTCGTACTCACTGAGGGACAGAGCTCGAGCCTGGTTAACTCACTACCACCAAACTCAATTTCCACATGGCAAGAGTTAGCCGAGAGATTCCTCATGAAGTATTTCCCGCTAAACAAGAACGCTAAATTGAGGAAAGAGATCACTGCTTTCCAACAAATGGATGACGAGTCCTTGTATGAGGCATGGGAAAGATATAAAGAATTATTACGAAAATGCCCTCATGAATCCCACATGCATCCAACTTGAGACATTTTATAATGGTTTCAACGCTCACACAAGGATGGTAATGGACGCATCCGCTAATGGTGCTCTCCTTGCTAAGTCTTACAATGAGGCTTACGAAATCATCGAGAGGATTGCCGGTAACAACTATCAGTGGCCAATTAATCGAGCAGCGCCGGGAATATAAGTCGTTGGAATCCATGAAGTGGACGCTCTCACTTCACTCGCATCTCAGGTATCTTTGATATCTTCAATGTTAAAGAATTTTACCACTAATGGGTCTAACAGTTTTGCAGCTCAGCCTCCTAACCAATATGAGAATATAGCCTGTGTCTATTATGGAGAAGGACATTTGTTTGAGGAATGTCCATCAAACCAAGAACCTGTATATTACATGGATAACCTAAACCAAAATCGAAGAAGGCAAGGGTTGTAATCCAACTTTTACAACCTATCGTGGTGAAATCACCCCAATCTTTCTTGGAGTAACCAAGGGGCTGGGGGCAGTAACAACTACGCCCAACCTAGACCGACCCAACCGCTTAGTTTTTCACTGCAAGTTTAGAAACCAATTCAAGCTGAATCGTCCAATATCTTAGAAAACCTACTGAAGGCTTACATGGTGAAGAATGACGCCTTAATTCAAAGCCAAGCTGCCACATTGAAGAGTTTGGAGAACCAGATAGGCCAGCTTGCAACTGAACTCAGGAACCGTCCACAAGGTGCTCTACGTAGTGATACGAAGAATCCGAGAAATCCAGGGAAGGAACATTGTAAAGCACTAACATTGAGGAGTGGAAAGACAATAGAGCACAACACTGTCGAAGCTGAAAAGGAGCATGCTGAAGCTCAAGATTCGGAAGAAGTTCAACCGAGTGTTGAAGTTCCAGTTCCATTTGAATCAGAACCAGTTAATTCTGATCAACTAACAACTCCGTTAGGTGCAGAATTACCACCAAAGACAAATCAACTAGTACCAGTTCCAGTAAGGAAACTCCACCACCCTACCCTCAAAGACTTCAGAAGCAAAAACAGGAGGTCCAATTCGAGAAGTCCTTGGATGTACTCAAGCAACTTCACATCAACATCCCGTTGGTGGAAGCACTTGAGCAAATGCCGAACTACGTCAAATTCATGAAAGATATCCTGTCCAAGAAATGAAGACTCAGAGAATTTGAGACGGTAGCTCTGACAAAGGAATGCAGTGCATATCTTCAAGACAAATTACCCCCGAAGTTGAGGGATCCTGGATGTTTTAACATACCATGCAATATTGGAGCAATATATTGTGGTAAGGCATTATCTGACTAAGGTGCAAGTATCAACTTGATGCCTAAGTCAATATTTAGGAAATTGGGGATAGGTGAAGTTAGACCTACCACAGTTACACTTCAGCTAGTAGATCGATCCTTAGCACATCTAGAAGGAAAAATTGAGGACGTATTGGTACGTGTAGGTAAGTTTATCTTTCCTGCTGATTTCGTAATTTTAGATTTCGAAGCAGACAAGTACTAATTATCTTGGAGAGACCGTTCTTAGCAACTAGAAGGACACTTATAGATGTAAAGAAGGGCGAACTTACTATGCGCGTTCAGAATGATTAGGTAACATTTAATGTTTTCAAGTCAATGCGATTTCCTGACGCAATAGATGATTGTTCTGCAGTATCCGATTTAGAGGAGTTAATAGTGGAGAAAGAACTCAACTCTGTTGAGGATCCACTGGAAAGAATTCTGATATCTGACCCTCCAAGTGATGAAGAGGAGGATGAAGACTTAGCTTTGCTAGAAGCTAATCAAAAGGGATTTAATCCACAATCTCGTTTTGAATCTTTGGATTTAGAGAAGAGAGATTAATCACAACCAAAAGCGTCAATCAAGGAGCGACCTAAATTAGAACTCAAGGTATTACCTTCTCATTTAAAATATGTTTATTTAGGTGACGCTTCTACTCTTCCTGTGATTGTTTCAGCAGAATTAACTACTGAGCAAGAAGAAAAACTTATCTTAGTTCTGAAACAATTCAAGAAGGCTATCGGATGGACCATAGCCAATATTCGCGGTATTAGTCCATCTATATGCATGCACAAGATCATCCTGGAATATAGTGAAAAAGGGATGATCGATGGACAACGAAGGCTGAACCCCATAATGGAGGACATGGTGAAAAAAGAAATTATCAAGTGGTTAGATGCGGGTATCATTTACCCCATCTCAGACAGTTCATGGGTAAGTCTAGTGATAAATGATAAATTATACATATTTTTACCTTATGTTTAGCTTATATTTTGGATGAATTATTATCAATTTTGTGAGAATTGGTGCTCTTAATCTTTCTTTTTCATATCTTATACTCAGGAGAGCATAGGGAAGAGAAAAGAACGAAAAATGGGCAGAAAGCAAAGAAAATGGGTCGAAGTGTGAAAACAACACAGCCCAATGAGTCACCACACGGCCGTGGCACACGGCCGTGCCACATAAGTTTCAACACGGCCCAGCCCCGACTAGCACGACCAGGCTACACGGTCGTGCCACCCTCAACAGTCCCATACACGGCCTCTTATCGAAACCACACGGGCGAGGCACACGGGCGTGTCCCTATCGTGAGGAAGTGCAATGACACTCAGATTTGGATACTTAGAGGCTAAGAAAGGCATCCCAAAGCTCTATATAAAGACCCTAAGAGGCAACTCTAAAGGTGTACTCTTTTCTTCCAAAAGGAGTGCCATATTTCTACCAACACAAGGAGTGAAAGCAAGGAATTACTCTAAGGGAAGCCGATTGATTCATCCCAGAAGCCAGAATTCTACATCAAGATAGAGGATCTCCCTAAATTTCTTCAGGGGTTTTTGGATTCTTTATGTTTTGTTATCTTGTTTCTTTTAAGATATTTTCTTTATTAATTATGAACTAAACCCCTCAAATACTTGAGGGGGATGAAACCTAAGGCAGATCTTGTTATTATTCATTCTTAAATTATATGATAAATACTTGAATTGTTCTTAATTATGTGTTCTTAATTCTTGGTTTAATAATCCTAGGTATTAAGTCAAGAAACTGATGTGCTTAGGCAGAGGAGCAAAAGTCCCTGTTTTAAGAGTAGATCTACCATAATTAAGTAGAGTTGCATGCAACCCTAGACATAGGGCGACATAAATCTGCCGGATTAGGGTCAAACCTAATAGGGGGATCCATAGATCGAATTAATGCAACCTAGGGGTGTTAACTAATAAAGAAACTTTAGTTAACCACCTAGGATTAGTTGTTCTTATCCTCGACGGAGGTATTAACATAGGTTAGGGATCTCTACGGATCAAGTCAAGTGAATAAATCGTCTAGTTCAAGAAACCAATAACAAGGGAAGTCTAGGTGGATTCTCCCTTGAGTATTGCTTATATCAATCAGCTTTTCCCAAAGAGTCTTTCCCCACTTTACTTTTTGTGCACTTTTAGTTAGTTTTAGAATTAGTTTCAAACAACCCTATTTTATTTTTAGGCTAGATAATAGAAAGGAAGTAAGAACTAGTACTTTTGGTTCCCTTGGGTACGATAACTTGGTCTTGCCGCTAAACTATACTACTGTTCGATAGGTTCGCTTGCCTTAAAATCGTGATATTAGCTAGTTTTTGGTGTGATAAGTTTTTATAAATTTTATTACTTAATATCGCGAGTATCAAGTTTTTGGCGCCGTTGCCGAAGAGCTAAAATATTATGAAAACTCAATTTCTATTACTTTAGCCATTACTTTATTTATTTATTTTTGGTTTTTATTTATTTTTATTTTAATTTTCTTTGCTTTTTCCTTCTAGGTATTTCTAGTTTATGACTAGAAACAACCCAGCAGGACCATTGCTTTTTGACGAAGATTTAGAAGCGACAGTTCGCAGAACTCGTAGAGAGATCAAAAGAAGCCTACATTGTCCAGAACAAGGACAAGAACAAGGGCCAGAACCTACAGAAGAGATGGAAGCAAACCAAAACATTCCACCACCTCCCGCAATAGCCGCGCAACCAGTAAATCAAGATGAAGCTCCTCGCACTATGTATGATTATGCTAAACCTAGTTTGGCTGGTACTCAAACTAGCATTATTAGACCTGCCATTGCTGCTAATAATTTTGAATTAAAACCTAACACTATTCAGATGATACAACAATTTGTGCAGTTTGATGGTTTACAAGATGAAGATCCAAATTCACACATAGCCAATTTTTTGGAACTTTGTGATACTTTTAAAATTAATGGCATTTCTGATGATGCCATTCGTCTAAGGCTATTCCCATTCTCTTTGAGAAATAAAGCCAAACAGTGGTTAAATTCTTTTCCACGAGGCTTAATCACTACATGGGAATAGATGACAGAAAAATTTTTACTTAAATATTTTCTTCCAGCTAAAACAGCTAAATTATGAAAGATATCTCTTCTTTTGTGCAGATGGATTTAGAAATACTTTACGATGCCTGGGAGAGATACAAGGATCTTTTGAGAAGATGCCCTCATCATGGACTACCTTTGTGGTTACAAGTTCAAACCTTTCACAACGGTTTGAATCCTTCAATAAGGCAAATGATCGATGCAGCCGCAGGAGGAACAATCAACAATAAAACACCCGAAGCAGCGTATGAATTTATTGAAGAGATGTCACTGAATAACTATCAGTGGCAAGTCATGAGGACAAAGCGGCAAAAGCCACAGGAGTTTATAATATTGATGCTGTCACTATGCTTACTAACCAAGTAGAACTTCTAAATAAAAAGTTTGATAATTTTGTTGGTTCCACGCAGGCACAGCCAGTGATGCAGTGTGACACAACTCCAGGAAATATGTTCAATCCAGACTACTCATCCTATGGATACAGTGTAGAAACTGAGCAAGCCAACTATATGGGTAACAATTCTAGACCTCAAAATAATCCTTATAGTAATACTTACAATGCAGGTTGGAGAAACCACCCCAATTTTTCATGGGGAGGATAAGGAAATCAAAGACAACAGCCTCCTCCTGGATTTCAGTAGCCACCTCCACAACAAGAGAAAAAGCCAAATCTTGAAGAGATGTTCACCAAATTTATGGCCACATCAGAAACCCATTTTTAGAACACTGAGACTGCACTAAAGAACCAACAAGCATCAATTCAAGGGCTTGAAAATCAAATCAGTCAACTTGCGAAATTAATTTCAGAGAGACCACAAGGTGAAATACCAAGTAACACTGAGCCAAATCCCAGAGAACATGTCAAAGCAATTACTTTAAGAGATGGGAAAATACCAGCTGAACCAGAAAAGAAGTCTGTTCAAGAATCTCCAGGAGACAAAGTAGAGGAACCCAAGGAAAACACTCCACCAACACTCAAGGAATACAAACCACCTATTCTATATCCGGCAAAGTTAAAGAAAGACTGTACAGACACTCAATTCGGTAAATTTCTTGAACTTTTTAAACAATTACACATTAACTTACCTTTGGTTGAAGCAATTTCACAGATGCCGAAATACGCGAAGTTCCTTAAAGAACTTCTAACAAACAAAAGGAAGTTAGAAGAATTAGCCACAGTGGAACTCAACGAGGAATGCTCAGCTATTCTCCAAAATAAACTGTCGACAAAATTGAAAGATCCAGAGAGTTTTACAATTCCTTATTTAATTGGTAGTTTAATTATTAATAAAGCCTTAGCTGATTTAGGTGCTAGCATTAATCTAATGCCTTACAAAATGTTCAAGCAACTAGGTCTAGCGGAACCAAAGCCCACTAGGATGAGTATTCAACTAGCTGATAGATCCGTTAAATATCCTAGGGGAATCATAGAAGATGTGCTAGTAAAGGTAGATAAATTTATATTCCCTATAGATTTTGTTGCGCTTGACATGGATGAGGATATTGAGGCACCTTTAATTTTGGGATATCCATTCTTAGCTACTGCTAGAGCTGTTATCGATGTAGGGGATGATAAATTGGTACTTAGAGTTGGTGAGGAAAAAGTCGTTTTTAAAATCTATGATGCTATGAAATTTTCTAAAGAACAAGATGATTCCTGTTATTTTGTTGATATTATTGATTACTTTCTTCAAGATAATTTTCAGGAACTTTCTCTCGCAGACACGTTGGAACTGTGTCTTATTCAAGGTGGGGGGAAGATGAAGCCACCACTAAAATTGAGGAAGTAAGAAAGGAGTTAGATTCTAATGAAATTATCACGAGACACATAAGTTATGAAAATATAAAGATGAATGATGAGTTGAGACAGAAACCTTCCATTGATGAACCCCCTAAATTAGAGTTAAAGCAACTGCCAGATCATTTAGAATATGCCTTTTTAGGGGAAGATTCAACGTTACCAGTTATTATCGCATCAAATTTAAGCATTACAGAAAAATGGGAACTCCTCCATGTGTTAAGGAAGCACAGGCAGGCTATAGCTTGGAAAATTTCAGATATTAAGGGAATTAATCCTTCTTTTGGCACCCAAAAAATTTTAATGGAAGATGAATATAAACCATCAGTGCAAGCTCAGAGACGATTGAATCCCAATATGAAGGAAGTCGTAAAAGCTGAGGTAATTAAACTTCTAGATGCAGGCATTATTTATCCTATTTTTGACAGTTCTTGGGTAAGTCCTGTGCAGGTTGTTCCTAAAAAGGGAGGCATGACCGTGGTGTCTAATGACAAAAAAAAGTCAATACCTACAAGAACAGTCACTGGATGGAGAGTTTGCATTGATTATAGAAAGCTGAATAAAGCAACTCGAAAATATCATTTTCCTTTACCTTTTATTGATCAGATGTTGGAAAGATTATCAGGTCACATGTATTATTGTTTCCTAGATGGCCTCTCTGCTTACATCCAAATCCTGATAGCTCTAGAAGATCAGGAGAAAACGACATTCACATGTCCATATGGTATGTTTGCTTATCGCAGAATGCCTTTTGGTTTATGGAACGCTCCTGCTACTTTTCAGCGATGCATGCTAGCTATCTTCAACGAATTCGTGGAAGACATTATGGAGGTATTTATGGATGATTTTTCAATTTTTGGTAATTCTTTTCAACTCTGTCTTAATAATTTAAAACGTGTTTTGATAAGATGTGAAGAGCCAAATTTAGTGCTAAACTAGAAAAAATGCCACTTTATGGTTCAATAGGGTATTGTATTAGGACATAAAATTTCTAGTAAAGGGATAGAGATAGATAAAGCAAAAATTGAAACCATTGAAAAATTACCTCCCCCTAATTCGGTTAAGGCTATAAGAAGCTTTTTAGGACATGCTGGTTTTTATCGTAGATTTATTAAAGATTTTTCTAAAATAGCTAAGCCTTTAACAAAATTACTAGAAAAAGACGTGCTTTTCAATTTCGACCAAGAATGTTTAGAATCTTTTAACACTCCTAAGGAAAAGTTAGACAATGCCCCGATTATGATTTCACATGATTGGAGCTACCTTTTGAACTAATGTGCGATGCAAGTGATTTTGCAGTAGGCGCAGTTTTGGGACAGCGAAGAGACAAGCACTTTCAACCAATTTATTATGCTAGCAGAACTTTGACAGCTGCTCAAGCAAATTATACTACCACAGAAAAAGAATTGCTAGCCGTTATTTTTGCATTTGATAAATTCAAATCTTATTTAATTTTGTCAAAAGTCATTGTTTATACTGACCATTCTGCTCTTCGCTATCTTTTAACTAAAACTGATGCAAAACCTTGATTAATAAGATGGATTCTATTGTTACAGGAATTCGATTTAGAAATAAAGGACAAGAAAGGAGCTGAAAACTTGGCAGCAGATCACCTTTCAAGACTAGAAAACACACAACCCAAGTACGTCGATAAAATAAACGACTTGTTTCCTGAAGAACAACTCCTAGCCTTAGCAGATGCAGCAGGTCCTTGGTTTGATGATTTTGCAAATTATTTAGCAACTAACATAACCCCAAAAGGGCTGACCCATTAGCAAAAGAAGTGATTCTTCGCTGATGTGAAAAACTACTTTTGGGAAGATCCTTTTCTTTTTCGAATTTGTGCAGATCAGGTTATTCGAAGATGCGTTGCTGAAACAGAAGCATACCAGATTTTAAATCACTGTCATTCAGGACCCACAGGAGAATATCACAGTGGAGCTAGAACTGCTCATAAGGTACTCGAATCAGGCTATTACTGGCCTACACTTTTTAGGGATGCCAACAGGTATGCGACCTCTTATGATAAATGCCAGAGAACAGGTAATATTTCTCAACATAATGAAATGCCTCAGAGCTATATACTTTCATGCGAAATATTTGATGTATGGGGTATTGATTTCATGGGTCCATTCCCTACTTTATTTGGGAATAAGTACATCATAGTAGCAGTAGATTATATGTCAAAATGGGTGGAAGCCCAAGCCTTACCCACTAATGATGCTAGAATGGTAGTACGATTTTTGAAGAAAATTTTCTCTCGATTTGGAACACCTAGGATAATTATTAGTAATAGGGGCACCCATTTTTGCAATGCCCAATTTGAAAAATTTTTAAAAAGGTATGGAGTACACTATAGAATAGCTACCCCTTATCATCCACAAACCAGTGGCCAAGTTGAAGTGACAAATAAGGAACTAAAATACATCTTAGAGAAAACAATAGAAACGAATAGAAAATATTGGTCAAGAAAGATAGACGATACTTTATGGGCCTGTAGAACTACTTTTAAAACACCCATAGGTACATCTCCCTATAAACTTGTCTACGGAAAAAGTTGTCATCTGCCATTTGAACTTGAACATAAAGCATTCTGGGCTATTAAATTTTTAAACCTTGATTTAAAGCTTACAGGTGAGAAAAGATTAATGCAGTCAAATGAGCTAGATGAATGGCGTTGCAATGCCTACAAAAGCTCATGACTATATAAGGAAGCCATGAAGCGACGTCATGACAAACTACTGAAACAACCTAAGCAGTTCAAAACAGGTGATCTTGTCTTACTCTACAACTCCAGGCTGAAACTATTTCCTGGAAAACTCAAGTCAAGGTGGTCAGGTCCATTCACTGTTCAAACTGTCTTTCCATACGGTGCAATTGAGGTAACTCACCATAGGCTTAAACACTATAGATATGAGAATTTTAAAGATAACAGGGAGAAGCTTCAGCTCCACGAAATCCCTTCATGATACATCCAGGTAGAGTCGAGCTTAGACTCTAAATAAGTGCTTCTAGGAAGGCAACCCGAGCACTAACTTAGTAACTTTTCCTTTATTTTTTATTTTAGTATTTTTATACATCAACTAACCCTTTTTAAATGCAGAAATTAAAGACTACACAGCCATACCTACGGGCGTGTCCAAGGCCGTGTGAACACTTAAAGCAGAGACACGATCGTGCACCTAGGCCGTGTGTAAACAGAGCACAATTTTCCCAAAAACACGGGCTACCGACAAATTGACATGGCCGTGCGATATGGTTGTGGCAACCTTTCAACTTAGGCACAGGCTTACACAAAGCCACACTCCCGTGTCCCCAGACCGTGGCCAACACTGCCTAATTAGACACGGCCGTGTAACTACCTACACGACCGTGTGAATAATGAAAACCTCATCGCAAACGGCCGTGTGACCGACCACACGACCGTGGGAAAAGTGAACAAGATTGCAAACAGCCGTGTGAGCTGGCCAACACGGGTGTATACTTCGAACCAGGCGCGCCAAAACCACTGAATTTTGAATCATACAGGCAAAACGGGCCGAATATTTAGCCTATAAATTATACATATTTTTACCTCATGTTTAGCCTATATTTTGGATGAATTATTATCAATTTTGTGAGAATTGGTGCTCTTAATCTTTCTTTTTCATATCTTATACTCAGGAGAGCATAGGGAAGAGAAAAGAACGAAAAACAGGTCGAAAACGAAGAAAATGGGCTAAAGTGTGAAAATAACACGGCCCAAGGAGTCACCACATAGCCGTGGCACACGGTCGTGCCACAAATGTTCAACAAGGCCCAGCCCCGACAAGCACAGCCAGGCCACAGGGTCGTGCCACCCTCAATAGGCCCATATACGGCCTCTTATCGAAACCATTGGGGTGTGTCCCTGTTGTGAGGAAATGCAATTTCACTTGGATTTGGAGACTTAGAGGCTAAGAAAAGCATCCCAAAGCTCTATATATAGACCCTAGGAGGCAACTCTAAAGGTGTACTCTTTTCTCCCAAAAGGAGCGCCATATTTCTGCCAACACAAGGAGTGAAAGCAAGAATTACTCCAAGGAAAGCCGATTGATTCATCCCAGAAGCCAGAATTCTACATCAAGACAGAGGATCTCCCTAAATTTCTTCAGGGGTTTTTGGGTTCTTTATGTTTTGTTATCTTATTTCTTCCGAGATATTTTCTTTATTAATTATGAATTAAACCCCTCAAATACTTGAGGGGGATGAAACCTAAGACAGACCTTGTTATTATTCATTCTTGAATTATATGATAAATACTTGAATTGTTCTTAATTATGTGTTCTTAATTCTTGGTTTAATAATCCTAGGTATTAAGTCAAGAAACTGATGTGCTTAGGCAGAGGAGCAAAAGTTCCTATTTTAAGAGTAGATCTACCATAATTAAGCGGAGTTGCATGCAACCCTAGACATAGGGTGACATAAATCTGCCGGATTAGGGTCAAACCTAATAGGGGGATCTATAGATCGAATTAATACAACCTAGGGTGTTAATTAATAAAGAAACTTTAGTTAACCACCTAGGATTAGTTGTTCTGATCCTCGACGGAGGTATTAATATAGGTTAGGGATCTTTACGGACCAAGTCAAGTGAATAAATCGTCTAGTTCAAGAAACCAATAACAAGTGAAGTCTAGGTGGATTCTCCCTTGAGTATTGCTTATATCAATCAGCTTTTCTCAAAGAGTATTTCCCCACTTTACTTTTTATGCACTTTTAGTTAGTTTTAGAATTAGTTTCAAACAACCCTCTTTTATTTTTAGGCTAGATAATAGAAAGGAAGTAAGAACTAGTACTTTTGGTTCCCTTGGGTATGATAACTCGATCTTGCCGCTAAACTATACTACTGTTCGATAGGTGAGCTTACCTTAAAATCGTGATATTAGTTAGTTTTTGGTGTGATCAATTTTTATAAATTTTATTACTTAATATCGCGAGTATTGATAAACGCTAATTTATACATAATTTTACCTCATGTTTAGCCTATATTTTGGATGAATTATTATCAATTTAGTGAGAATTGGTCCTCTTAATCCTTATTTTTCATATCTTATACTTAGGAGAGCATAGGGAAGAGAAAAGAATAGGAAATGGACTGAAAATTAGGAAAATGGGCCAAAAATGACATAACACACGGCCCAAGGAATTACCACACGGCCGTGCCACACGGCCGTGCCACATGAAGATCACACGGTCCAGCTCTCGACAAGCACGGGTAGGCCACACGGCCGTGCCAAATCACACGGCCTTTGTTGAAGTCACACGAGCGTGGCACACGGGCGTGTTCTAGTCATGAGGAAGAGGAATTTCACTCGAATTGAGATACTTAGAGGCTAAGAAAGGCTCCCCAAAGCTCTATATAAAGACCCTAGGAGGCAACTCTTAGGGTGTGCTTATTTCCCCACAAAGGGAAGTATTTTTTGCTGCCAACCCAGAGAGTGGAAGTAGGGATTACTCGCAGGGAAGCTGATTGATTCATCCCAGAAACCGAAATTCTGCAGCAATATAGAGGATCTCCCTAAATTCCTTCAGGGGTTTTCGGGTTCTTTTATGTTTTGTTATTTTATTTCTTCTGAGATGTTTTCTTTCTTTATTATGAACTAAACCCCTCAAATACTTGAGGGGGATGAAACCTAAGACAGATCTTGTTATTATTTATTCTTGAGTTATATGATAAATACTTGAGTTGTTCTTAATTATGTGTTCTTCATTCTTGATTTAATAAACCTAGGTATTACTTCAAGAATTAGATGTGCTTAGAGCAGAGGAGCAAAAGTCCCTGTGATAAGAGTAGATCTACCATAATTAAGCGGAGTTGCATGCAACCCTAGACATAGGGCGACATAAATCAGCCGGATTAGGGTCAAACCTAATATGGGGAACCATTGATCGAATTAATGCAACCTAAGAAGTTAATTGATAAAGGAACTTTAATTAACAACTTAGGCCTAGTTGCTCTTCACCTCGACGGAGGGTTTAGCATAAATTAGGGATCTCTACGGATCAAGTCAAGTGAATAAATCGTCTAGCTCAAGAACCAGTACAAGTGAAGTCTAGGTGGATTCTCCCTTAAGTATTGTCCATATCAATCAGCTTTTCCCCTAAAAGTTTTCTCAATTTACTCTTTGTGTCTTCTTAGTTTAGTTTTAGAATTAGTTTAAACAAACCCCTCTTTTATTCTTAGGCTAGATAATAGAAAGAAAGTAAGTAATAGTACTTTTGGTTCCCTTGGGTACGATAACTCGGTCTTGCCACTAAGCTATACTACTGTTCGATAGGTGCGCTTGCCTTAAAGCGTCACGATATTAGTTAGTTTTGGTGTGATCAAGTTCTTTATAAATTTTATTACTTAGTATCGCGAACGGATACATCAAGTTTTTGGCGCCATTGCCGGGGATCTAAAATATTACGAACACTCGATTTCTATTACTTTAGCCATTAATATATTTATTTATTTATTTTTATTTATTTATTTATTTATTTTTATTTTTATTTTTATTTTTATTTTTATTTTCTTCTTATTTTTTTTCTAGGTTTTTCTAAGTTTATTTTTTACTTTTATTTTATTTTCGTTCCTTTTTTATTTTTCTAGGTTTTTCTAGTTTATGACTAGAAACAACCCAACAGGACCATTACTTTTTTACGAAGATTTAGAAACTACAGTTCGCAGAAATCACAGAGAGATTAGACGAAGCCTACATTATCCAGAGCAAGAACCTGAGCACGAGCCAGAACCTACAGAAGAGATGGAAGCAAATCAAGACGTTCTACCACATCTAGCACTACCAGCAGAACCAGTAAACCAGGATGAAGCTCCTCGAACTATGTATGATTATGCTAAACCTAGTTTGGCTGGTACCCAAACTAGCATTCTTAGACCAACTATTGCTGCTAATAATTTTGAGTTAAAACCTAACACCATTCAGATGATACATCAATTGGTACAGTTTGATGGTTTATAGGATGAAGATCCAAACTCACACATAGCCAATTTTTTAGAACTTTGTGATACCTTCAAAATAAATGGCGTTTCTGATGATGCCATTCGATTGAGGCTATTTCCATTCTCTTTGAGAAATAAAGCCAAACAGTGGTTAAATTCTCTACCACGAGGCTCAATTACCATATGGGAGCAGATGACCGAAAAATTTTTACTCAAATATTTTCCTCCAGCTAAAACAGCCAAATTACGAAACGATATTTCTTCTTTTGTGCAGATGGATTTAGAAACACTTTACGATGCATGGGAGAGATACAAAGATCTTTTGAGAAGGTGTCCTCATCATGGATTACCTTTGTGGCTACAAGTTCAAACCTTCCACAACGGTTTAAATCCGTCAACCAGACAAATGATCGATGCAGCCGCAGGCGGAACCATCAATAATAAAACACCTGACGCAGCTTACGAATTTATTGAGGAGATATCATTGAATAACTATCAGTGGCAAGTCATGAGGACAAAGCCGACGAAAGCCGCAGGAGTTTATAATATTGATGCTGTTACTATGCTCACTAACCAAGTAGAACTTTTAAATAAGAAATTTGATAATTTTGTTGGTTCTACGCAGGCTCAACCAGTGATGCAATGTGATGCAGCTCCAGGAAATACGTTTAATTCAGACCATCTACACAACATAGAAGCCGAACATGCCAATTATATGGGTAATAATTCTCGACCTCAAAATAATCCTTATAGTAACACTTATAATGCAGGTTGGAGAAATCACCCAAATTTTTCATGGGGAGGACAAGGAAATCAAAGACAACAGCCTCCGGTATTTCAGCAGCCACCACCACAACAGGAGAAAAAGCCGAACTTGGAAGAGATGTTCACCAAATTTATTGCCATATCAGAAATTCGTTTCCAAAATATCGAAATGGCACTAAGGAACCAGCAAGCATCTATTCGAGGACTTGAAACTCAAATAAGCCAGCTTGCTAAGCTAATTTCGGAAAGACCACAAGGTGGATTTCCAAGTAACACTGAGACCAATCCAAAAGAACAAATTCATGCCGTGAGCACAATAGATGAGGAGGTTTTAATCAAAGACAACTCAAACAAGGAGCTTGAGGTGAATAAAGGTAAAGTAGAGGTAAGCAGGAACAAGCCAGACATCAACGAACACAAGCCTTGTATCCCATACCCAAGAGCGCTTCAGAAAGACCGCACAGATGAACAATTCGGTAAGTTTCTTAAACTCTTAAAAAAATTACATATTAACTTACCATTTGTTGAAGCAATTTTGCAGATGCTAGACGCGGTTAAATTCTTAAAAGAACTCTTGACAAACAAGCGGAAGCTAGAGGAGAAATCTCATGTGGAATTAAATGCAATCTGCTCAGCTATTCTTCAAAATAAACTACCAACCAAACTGAAAGATCCAGGGAGTTTTACTATTCCTTGTTTATTTGGTAGCCTAGACACAAAAAATGCTTTAGCTGATTTAGGGGCTAGTATAAATGTCATGCCTTATACACTGTTTAAACAACTAGGTCTTGGAAAACCGAAGCAAACTAAGATGAGCATTCAACTGGCTGATAAAACTATTAGGTCTTCTAAAGGAATAGTTGAAGATGTGCTCGTCAAAATTGATAAATTTATATTCCCAGTTGACTTTGTTGTTTTAGACATTGTTGCGGATAGCAATGTACCCTTAATTCTAGGGCGACCCTTTTTAGCAACTGCAAGAACAATAATTGATTTAGGAACAGGTAAACTTACACTACGTGTGGGTGATGACCAAGTTACCTTGCAAGCTCGAAACTCGATTACGATTGTTGATAAAAATATAGTTACGAGTCCTTGTAAAAAGAATAATCTCACCACCCAACCTTCTGTACAGGATACACTCTACATAAAGGTAACCCAATCACAAACAAGTCCATCTAAGGGAGATGCACCTGAAAAGCGAACGCTTCAGATTGAGGAACTAGATGAGTGGCTGAACTATCATGAAAAACCCAAAACAGGTCACACCAACCCAGAGCATCACCAAGACGACCCCCAGGTACAAACGAATCAACTCAAGGTAGGGGATAAGGTAATCTTAGGGGAAGACGATCCTCAAATCTTGAATTCAAAAGAGCATACAAGTGACACACCTTACTTCACGGTAATGAAAATCTTTCCCTATGGTACAGTCGAGATAAAACATGAGTCACTCGGCACTTTTAAGGTAAATCACACTCGACTCAAATCTTACGTTGATAATGAAATTGTAAGCAGGATAGAAGAGTATCAACTCTTCAAACCACCGTGAACGTACAAGCTCGAGCAAAGTCGAGCTTAGACTATAAATAAGCGCTTCTCGGGAGGCAACCCAAGCACTAACATAGTAACTTTTCTTCTATTTTGTTTTCAGTCTTTTTATACAGCAACTAACACCTTTGATGCAGAAATTTAGGACCACACGGCCTGGAACACGGGCGTGCCTAAGGCCGTGTGACATCTTAAAACAGAGACACGGTCGTGCACTCAGACCGTGTACAAACAGAGTAAATTTTTCCCAAAAGCACGGGAGGTCGACAAATCCCCACGGTCGTGCAACATGGCCGTGGCAACCATGCAGTATCAACACGGGCTCGCACAACGCCACACGCCCGTGTCCCCAAGCCGTGGCCAACACTATCAAATCAGACACGGCCGTGTGACTACCTACACGACCGTGCGAAAAAGCGAACAAGTTCTCCACGGCCGTGCAATATGGCCAACACGGGCTAACCCCGAGCCACACGGGCGTGTGCCTCTATTCTCCCATACGGTTCTATTTTTCTCATTTTTTTTCTTTTTTTTTAGTCTCTTTTTTTTATTTCAAATTTTATTTTTATTATACTTAATCCTTTTAATTCATTACAGTATTAGTTCTAGAACTTAGTTTATTATTTTTCTGTTATTTAAATTTTGATCTTTCATATCGGCCAAGCCCTAACGAGTAATCTCTATCAATCGAAAATTCCCATGACTAATTAATATTTTCGCAGTTTCAAAAAGGAGCTCTACAGCTCATATTCAAACGGAAATGGGAACACCCTGCCACAATTGCCGACTCTTCCTCATAAATTCATCCTAAATTCAGGAAGTTTCAATTCTCTCCCTATCTTATGATATTATACTTCTCTTGCTATTTATGTATCTTTGTACATTGAGGGCAATGTACATCTTAAGTGTGGGGGGGAAGCTTACTTGAAATCTTTACACTATCTGTGAAAATCCCTGAAATTGTACTTCATGCATTGTTCTTAACTAATTCTCAATCTCCTATTAGGAATTTATTCTGATTGATTTATAATTTCTATTGATATGTTGAGAATTAAGATATAGGTACTTGTACTTTGATTATTCAAACTTTAAAACATTAGGGAATCAAGCATGATAAGTTGAAATTTTTGAGAACCTCCAATTTTTGCATAAGTTATTTTCCCTAATTCTAAGTATTATCTTGAGATTTGAAATTCACAGGATTGACATCAAAAGCCATAATTCTGGTGAGATCTTGAGCCCTTTTTGAGCATACATTCTTTCGTGCTCACTTTTATTATTGCTTTGAGTGAGTCAATACTGAATTGTTATTCTAGAACTTGTTCGATTATACATGTCGAGACCACATCATTGATTTGATATACCGAAATGATAAAGGCACTTAGGATTTAACCCACTTACTCCACAAAAAGCCTACCTCCATGAATTAACCCCTAGTAAACCCCATTGAGCCTAAACAACCTTTTCTTTGACTTACCCTCTAATTATTAACCAATAACCCATTTTTGTTGAATTTTATTCAATTATTTTGACCCCTATTTTTGTCGAGATTTGAATAGAATTATTATCTAGCTTTACTCTCTTCTCTAGTTGCAAAATTGTAAATTTCCAAATTATCATATTTGATTTAATCGTTCCAAAAAAAAAAAAGAGAAAAAAAAGAAAAAAATGAAGAGTACATACAGTAAAATTCGATTGTAAATTGTAAATAGTTCGATAATTTTTTGCATATTTCTATTTTAAGGCTACCAAGGCAGAAATGATAGTATCATAAGAATTAGCTGAGAAATATATTCCATTGATAGAGATTTTTTTTTTAGCTAGATAATTTTTCAGTTCAATCTCGATTCTAACCTTTTTTTTGCAGCCTGTGACAACACCCCTAACCAAGCCCCGTTACAACCATTAAAAGACCTTTTGATCAATGTATTATATCAAACTATAGTGGTGAAGATTTGATTTTCTTGCAAGCTTATGGTAATAACTTTTCATGTTGATTAAGGAGTGCTTAAATTTTGAACCCTAAACACTTCGAGTGGATAGAGTGAACCTTTAGTGAGGATGTCAACTCCTGTTAATTAAGATGGAGAGATAACTACTTAGAAGGAAGGAAGAGACTTATGTTTTCAATGATAAAATTCTCAACTTAGAGTGATTGAGTCCTTAATGTTCTTCTGATTGAATTGCTCATTGTATGATTACCTGTGGACTAGTTTGAAACATTATTGATAAAGATTGTAGGTTGAGAGGAATAATTCTTATTTAGGGATTGAGATTTTGCTTGAGGACAAGCAAAGGTTTAAGTGTGGGGGTATTTGATAAACGCTAATTTATACATATTTTTACCTCATGTTTAGCCTATATTTTGGATGAATTATTATCAATTTAGTGAGAATTGGTGCTCTTAATCCTTATTTTTCATATCTTATACTATGGAGAGCATAGGGAAGAGAAAAGAATAGGAAATGGACTGAAAATGAGGAAAATGGGCCAAAAATGACATAACACACGGCCCAAGGAATTACCACACGGCCGTGCCACATGAAGATCACACGGTCCAGCTCTCGACAAGCACGGGCAGGCCACACGGCCGTACCAAATCACACGGCCTTTGTCGAAGTCACACGAGTGTGGCACACGGGCGTGTTCTAGTCGTGAGGACGAGGAATTTCACTCGAATTGGGATACTTGGAGGCTAAGAAAGGCTCCCCAAAACTCTATATAAAGACCCTAGGAGGCAACTCTTAGGGTGTGCTTATTTCCCCACAAAGGGAAGTATTCTTTGCTGCCAACACAGAGAGTGGAAGTAGGGATTACTCGCAGGGAAGCTGATTGATTCATCCCAGAAGTCGAAATTCTGCAGCAATATAGAGGATCTCCCTAAATTCCTTCAGGGGTTTTCGGGTTCTTTTATGTTTTGTTATTTTATTTCTTCTGAGATGTTTTCTTTCTTTATTATGAACTAAACCCCTCAAATACTTGAGGGGGATGAAACCTAAGACAGATCTTGTTATTATTTATTCTTGAGTTATATGATAAATACTTGAGTTGTTCTTAATTATGTGTTCTTCATTCTTGATTTAATAAACCTAGGTATTACTTCAAGAATTAGATGTGCTTAGAGCAGAGGAGCAAAAGTCCCTGTGATAAGAGTAGATCAACCATAATTAAGCGGAGTTGCATGCAACCCTAGACATAGAGCGACATAAATCTGCCGGATTAGGGTCAAACCTAATATGGGGAACCATTGATCGAATTAATGCAACCTAAGAAGTTAATTGATAAAGGAACTTTAATTAACAACTTAGGCCTAGTTGCTCTTCACCTCGACGGAGGGTTTAGCATAAATTAGGGATCTCTACGGATCAAGTCAAGTGAATAAATCGTCTAGCTCAAGAACCAGTACAAGTGAAGTCTAGATGGATTCTCCCTTAAGTATTGTCCATATCAATCAGCTTTTCCCCTAAAAGTTTTCTCAATTTACTCTTTGTGTCTTCTTAGTTTAGTTTTAGAATTAGTTTAAACAAACCCCTCTTTTATTCTTAGGCTAGATAATAGAAAGAAAGTAAGTAATAGTACTTTTGGTTCCCTTGGGTACGATAACTCGGTCTTGCCACTAAGCTATACTATTGTTCGATAGGTGCGCTTGCCTTAAAGCGTCGCGATATTAGTTAGTTTTGGTGTGATCAAGTTCTTTATAAATTTTATTACTTAGTATCGCGAACGCATACATCAAGTATCATCTAGTCCAGTGCATGCCAAAGAAAGGAGGTATCACAGTTATAGAGAACGAGAATAATGAGTTGATACCGACTAGAACAGTTACGGGATGGAGAATCTGTATCGATTACCAGAAGCTAAACAAGGTAACTAGGGAGGATCACTTTCCGTTGCCATTCTTGGACTAGATGCTGGATAGACTAGGGGGCGAGATTACTAATGTTTTTTTGATGGATACTTGGGGTACAACCAGATTATGGTAGCACCGAAAGATCAACATAAAACCACACTCACCTGTCCATATGGTACATTTGCATTTAGACGCATGCCATTTGGTTTATGTAATGCACCTGCTACATTTCAAAGATGTATGATGTCTATTTTTACTAACATGGTTGAGAAGTTTTTGGAAGTTTTCATGGATGACTTTTCAGTATTTGGAGATACGTACGATGATTGCTTAGCCAATCTATCTAAGGTACTAAAGTGATGCGAAGAAAAAACCTAGTCATTAACTAGGAAAAGTGTCATTTCATGGTACGAGAAGGAATTGTTCTAGGGCATCGAGTAACGAGACATGGGATCAAAGTAGACAGAGCAAAGGTAGACGTTATTGAGAAACTCCCACCTCCAACATCTGTAAAGGGTGTTAGGAGCTTTTTGGGCCATGCTGGCTTTTATCGAAGGTTTATTAAGGACTTCTCCAAAATTGCTAAACCTTTATGCAAATTGTTAGAGAAGGACACAACATTCAAATTTGATGATGAATGCTTAAGAGCTTTCAAGGATTTGAAGAATCGATTAGTTACAGCACCCATAATCGTCACACCAGACTGGGACTTGCCATTTGAACTGATGTGTGATGCAAGTGACTTTGCAATTGGAGCTGTCATGGGCCAGCGAAGGAACAAAGTTTTTCATCCCATCTACTATGCAAGCTGGACTCTTACAGGAGCTCAATTAAACTATATGGTAATAGAAAAAGAGTTACTTACTATCGTGTTTGCTTTTGACAAGTTTCGATCTTACCTTGGAGGTACCAAAGTGACTGTCTATACGGACCACTCGGCAATCAAGTATTTACTTACCAAGAAAGACGCTAAGTCGAGGTTGATCCGATGGGTACTTCTACTTCAAGAGTTTGATTTAGAAATTCAAGATCATAAAGGAGTAGAAAACCAAGTAGCAGATCACTTGTCCACATTGGAGCCGCAAGAAGGAAATACTCCACTTATACCGATTCAAGAGACATTTCCAAATGAACATATACTTAAGGTAAATCATGTCAATAATACCACTTGGTTTGTTGATATTGCTAACTTTTTAGCTTGTGGTTTGATGCCAATTGATAAGACATATCAACACAAGAAAAAGTTTCTTCACGATGTGAAGTACTATTTCTGGGAAGAGCCATATCTATTTAAAAAGTGTACAGATCAGATGATCAGGAGATGCATGGCAGAAGAAGAAATTCTGAAAATCTTATACCATTGTCACTCAGCTTCGAGTAGGGGACATTTCGGAGGTACTCGCACTGCAGCCAAAGTATTGCAAGCTGGATTCTTTTGGCCAACACTGTTTAAAGATGCATATGTGTATGTGAAAAATTGTGACCGATGTCAAAGAGTTGGGAATGTCACCAATAGAAGTGAGATGCCTCGAACAAACATTATTGAGGTAGAATTGTTCGATGTATGGGGCATTGATTTTCTTGGGCCTTTTCCTCTGTCTTTTGGTCAAAGTATATATTGGTAGCAGTAGATTATGTGTCCAAGTGGGTCGAGGTGGAAGCATATCCGACAAATGATGCGAAAGTTGTAATAAAGTTCTTGTAGAAGCACGTATTCACAAGGTTTGGAACCCCAAGAGCTATCATTAGCGATCAAGGATCCCATTTTGTGAACAAGTGGTTGAAATGGTTGTTAGACAAACACGGGGTGAAACACAAGGTTGCAACAGCTTACCATCTGCAGACGAATGGGCAAGCTGAACTGGTGAATAAAGAGATCAAAGGTATACTCGAGAAGGGAGTTTGCCCGAATCGACGAGATTGGTCCAAAAGATTGGATGATGCTTTATGGGCTTACAGAACAGCATAAAAGACACCTTTAGGGATGTCACCCTATAGGCTGGTCTTTGGGAAAGCATGTCATATACCCCTGGAGTTAGAGCACAAAGCTTACTGGGCTCTTCAACAGCTTAATTTGGATCCTAAGCTCGCGAAAGAAAGGCGGATGTTCCAACTCAACGAGTTAGAAGAATTTCGAATGTTCTCATATGAAAATGCCAAACTACTAAAAGAAAGACTCAAGAAATAGCATGACAAACACATCCAAGTTCGAGAATTTGAAGCAGGTCAGCAAGTATTGCTGTTCAACTCTAGATTGAAGTTCTTTCCAGGTAAGCTAAAATCACGTTGGTCCGGTCAATTTAAATTCACCGAGTCTATCCATACGGAGTTGTTGAACTCCAAGGTAAGGGAGGTAATTTCCAAGTTAATGCTCCGCATTTGAAACATTATTGGGGGGATAAAATCGAACGGGATAACATCTCGTTCATTTTATCAGATATTTAATATTTTGTGTTCTGTTTAACAAATGATTTATGGTTTATTTTTTGGGTTTAGTATGTTCAAATAAATTCTGTCTAGGAGGTTGGAACTTAAGAGGGACCGTTTTGTGACCCCCAATCTTTCCTGGGAATTTATTTTAACATAATTTTCCAACAAATTATTCCCTAATCAACAAAATAAAATTTTCCTTTTTCAAATAAAAGGGTCAATTTTGATCTAATTTTTAATTTGCAACTCAATTTTTAATTTTCATTAAGTTTAGGGACTTAATTGAATTATTTTTAAAAATTTGATTGCTCTTATTGTGAATAATAAAAAATAGGTGCCTTTCTTTGTAAATATATTTTTAAGGTATCTAGAAGAAATATTTTTATTTTAATATACTATAAATAATATGATAAACTTTAATATATAATTATATTCATTATAATTTATATATTAACTTTTATCAACTTATATTAGAATTTGGATTAATTTAATTTCAATTTTTATTTTATGTTTATCTTAATAATTAATAGCAATTGATAATTTAATATGCTTATATTTAATTATTAATTGTTGCTAAACTTGAGTAGGATTAGAATTAAACTCTTATTTTTAATTATTAATTTAGACTAAGAGTTGTACTCTAAGTCCTATCTCCAATGCTATAAATACTACCTTATTTCTCCCATCCATGCATTACCAAAAAAAAACTCCCAAAACGCCAACCCACCAAGCCACCTCCCTAGTAATAGCCCTTCGGCCAGCAGCTTGCTCCTACGCACACCACCAGCAGCCCTTGTTGCTTCAGTTTCTAGGCCTCCAACAGCGTGCGCCCGCTGCTCCTGCGTAGCAGCTGTCCAGGCACGTCCCAGCACACAAGGTCTTGTACGCCTACTGCTCGAGCTGTGGCTGCCAGGCCGTATCCCGCACCAGCGCCCAGGCCTGCTCCCGTGCGTGAGGCTCCACACGCCACTGCTTGCCAAGACTCATCCTTGCGTGCTACTGCTTGCTTCCTAGCCTTTGTGCGGCGCGCCCATACACCCAACCTAAGCTAAAACCTTTCAACCCTCCTTTTCAATTGCTATATTTTCCTTAATCATTATTACTTTCCTTTGAGTTTTTATTTTTACAAAAAGGTCAATTATGTATCGCAAGAGAACTCGCCTCGGCTCAAATCGACGAAACACAAAGCAAGTTCCATTGTGTTGAAGCTAAAGTGAGATACGAAAGTATCTATAAAAATCAACAGATGCATCCTGAAAAAGGCTTTAAACTGAAGGAAAGCAACTACAGAGACTTCATGGCACGTATTCGTTAAATTGCTGAAGCTCTCAATTGGGAACTGTTTTGTGAAAAGAGACCTAGTGTGGATGATGAGCTAGTTCATGAATTCTACGTAAATTTAACTTCAAGTGAGATAACAGAAGTCCCTGTTCGTGGAATCAAGGTACCTATAAACTTGAATACGATTAATGAGCTCTTTGAATTACCTGATTTCGAGAACGACGAATATTTATCTTTGATGAGCAATATCAAGCTGGAACTTCTGTAAGAAATTCTCGAGGAGCTTACAATTGAAGGGTCCAATTAGACTGTGTCTAAACAAGGAACTTACAGTTGTTGAAGAGAATACTTAACACCTATTACGAAGGTATGGTTCTATTTCATCCGTTTCAGCCTTCTGCCTAGCTCACGTGGGACTACAATTTCAAAGGAGCGAATGGTCTTACTATACTCGATCTTGACAGGTAAGACCATTGATTTGGGAAAGATCATCATGAAAGAAATTCGAAACTGTGCCGTTAGACGTTCTGGCCCTACTTACTTCCCATTTACAATAACTATTCTGTGCTTGAAAGCAGAAATTCTTGCTAATGTAAAAAAGACAGGGTACACCCAAGGCACAATTACAAATTGGGACCTCTACCGAGTAGCTGGAGACTCAGTTCTGCAGCAACGAGTTGAAGAAAGTGAAGAACCTAAGGACCCTGATGAAGAAGAAGATCCCACGATGTAATCATTTGAAGTCCCTGACAAGGTGGACCCAGTAGAGCCAAAAGCTGAATCAGATGCTGAAACTCCAATATTTAGAGCTCAGTCACCTAGCACAGACTTTCGAGATGAGCTGTCAAATTTGATGGACTTAATGCAACACATGCAATGGCAGCAACAAGCATACTGGAGATACTAAAAAATAAGGGATGACTCGTTGAGAAGTGCTTTTAAGAAAATATACAATGACCCATTTATTTTTGTGCCTGAATTTCCAGATTTCATATTCGAGCCATAGACTCCATTCTCGAAAAAGGAGCGAAGCGATTCATGCAAAGGCAATAATGATGGAGCAAAAAATGAGTCGAATTTGGAAGGATTGGCAAATAAATGAAAAGGGAGGATCTTGACTTTATTTAATTTTTGTTTTTTAGGTTAAGTAAGGATTAGGATTAATTAGGAATTTTTATTTCTGCATAATAAAACAAGAGAAGGAAATCCTGAATAAATATGGACAAGTCATAAAGTATAAAGTGTGGCAATAGATATATACATGTCTAGGATTGGATTTCGAAAGAGCTTGGTACTTAAGCAGTCACATTGACTCACCTCCTCTTTTCTGAATTCCTACCTGGTGTATAGTATCTATTCACTTTAAAATGATGACATTGTTCATTTTAAGTTGGGGGGACCGAAATTTGAAATTATTTCCATCCAGAATAATTTTTTTTTCTTTTAATTATGATTAGGACATATTTCTATTCAATAAATTTGAATTTTGTTAAGTATGCTAAAATTGAGTATGAATAAAGTTCTATTTTTTCCAATAAATTATTATGTAGCTTAATGATGACATGAATGTATTTTAATAAAGCATGCAACTTCATACCATAAAATTTTTATCTCTTTAGGAAAGTTAGGTATGCATGAAAGTTTAACTCCTTGGAATTGACTTAGTAGTTTCTTGAGGCGAAATCCTAGGAAGCATGGAACATTGAAAATGATTTAGGCAGCTATTGTTTGGACCGTTTGAGCCTTTCAAGCCCACCATGGTAAATTTTATCCTTTGAAACCCAACTTTGAGACTATATGGCCTAATTTTTTTTGGAAACCTATAGAAATATAGCCCATCACGTTTCTCTTAATTATCTTTAAATTGTCCCAAACACTAGACTCAGTACTATTCAAGAATATCGTTTGAAAATAAGTTTGGGGGAGTGGAAAAGAAATATAAAATGCTCAAAAATTGTATGCATCAAGCAAGTGCTCAAAAAAATAAAAAAAATAAAAAAAAAGAAAAAGAAAAAGAAGAAAGAGCTCATGTGTTTAAAAAGAGAATGTGAAAGTTGGTGGTTGAAGGTAAAAATTTTCGAAGGTTCGATTTACACTGAGTCTAGGGTTTTTTAGCCAAAATTTATCTATCTACATTACAACCTTGTTAAGGACCTATTGATTTGAAGTTTCAATGTTACCTACATTAGTGGAGAGAAATTACTCTGTTCAACATATGAAGACATAAGTTAAGCTTAATGATTGCTGCTTAATCTTGAATAAGGGATTAAAAATTAAATTGGTAAGAATTAGCATGTCTTTATTAAGAAACCTTTAGTCAAATTTTGCTATTGTAATAATTGTTGAGATTAATTTGAATAATAGGAATACTTGAGTAGCATAATGATCAAATTTCTTATTTTTGAGCATGAGTATATCAAATTCATAATTTTGAAAAAAAAAAATGTTGTTCTGAAGAAGGTTTTCAAAAGTGTTTTCGAGAAATTCGTTCAAAATTTATGCATTACTCGGGATGAGCAATGAATTAAGTTTGGGGGTGTGGAAACACAAACATTTATATACATTTTCATGCCCTTTTTGACTTAAAATCATGCTATTCTGGTTAAATTCTTGTCGAAAAATAAGTAAATATTATAAAATAATTAAATTGTGTTAAAATAAGAACATGATGAATTTTAATTAATTTTATAGTTAATTTTGATTAAATTTGGTTATTTTTGATAGAATTGCACAAAGGGCGAAAAATGGCCCGGCAGACACTGCGAGAAGAACAAAACCGAGAAGCAATTTGGAGTATCGAGGCGACCTAATTTCCAGCCCAAGACGGTCCATAAATGTGTATTAATTCATAATTAATTTAATTTTAATTTATTCCCTATTTAATTTAGGTTAAATAAATTAATTTTAATTTATTATGGAGAAAGGGCCCAGTTGAATCGCACTGGTCGAACCGAACAGAGTGAGCCGAACCAACCACTAATTGGGCTGACCAAAACCGTCCATAGGCTGACCCAAATCAAAAATTTAGCTGATTAAATATGCTTGCAAAAAGGCCCTTGAAAAACCTCCAATTTGCATTCAAACCCCACCTTTATTTAAGGTTTTGTAGATTTGCCCCATGCCTAAAATAGCAAAGCTGAAAGCTTCAATCTTGCCATGTGTGTGGCCGGCCATAGGGGGCTCTTTGGCTGCTGGAATTTTCTATTTTTAGCAGCCACAATCAGCTATAAAAGCCACCCCTTGCTGATCATTTCAATCATCCCTAATTCACTCTCATTCTCTCATTCATTCTTCTCCTCTCCACTCTCTTTTCTCTCCATTTTCCATCCCATTTTCCTATAGTCTTGTGCCGATTTCTCCTCTTGGAAAGGAGGTATTTTCCCAGCCATTTGGGCAGCAAGCAAGTGTGCGTAGAAGCCTTGACCGGTGAGGACAACAGAGACAAAAAACGGAGCAATCAGTCAAGCCACGGAGAAACACCAGATTTGCCTTCTTGTTCCCTATCTTTTTAATTTCTGTTGTTTTTATGATGAACATATCTATGAATATTATTGTTGTTGAAATGGTTATTTTAATCAATTTAGCTTGAATTTAATTCATGTTGGGTTGATTATATTTTGCCTACCTGAATTATTAAAATAGTGTTTATGCTGTTATAGGTCTCGTTAAAAATGCTTGATTAAATAAAATCATACCTAAGTTATTCTTGCATTAAATTTGTTAGATAACTAATGAATTAATTGTTTAAATGGATTGGAATTGCAATTAATGGGCTCAATACTTAATCAGTGCATGTTTAATTCTTCTAAGGTAGCTGAAAATTAAATTAGCATTGTATTTGGCAATACATATGCCTTGCATAACTTGCAAGATTGTTGTGATTAAATTGTTTCAAGGTATGGCTACCTTGTTACTTCACATAATCTTTTATATGTTTATTAAATTGAGTTAATTGTTTGAATTGACATGGGAACATGCAAGAGATTAATTGAATTTAATAAGTATGTATGAGCAGTAGTTAGCAATTTTTCTGAGTTGCCATGAATTTATTCGTAACAGCATAAGCATGAATTTAATAATTCTAAGTTAAAAAGATGTAATTAATCCAACACAATTATATCATCTTGATTAAAACTTTTTGAAATCGTTCATTAGAACTCTTTTATTTTATTTAAATTGTTTACTTAGTTTTAATAACTTAGTTTATAAATCAACTTTTTAAACCAAAATATTTTTCCATCACCAAATTGTTTTACAATTAATTTCATAAATATTACTTTTTACAGTCCCTGTAGGTACGATAACTCGACATTTACTTGTCACTTTATTACTTGCTACGACTGTGTACACTTGCACATTTTCGTCGTTCCAGTAGGCTGCCTCACCTCAGTTTGTCCAACACCTCTATTTGGTGCTCTTTGTCTAGGGCCCATACCGTTACCACCCCTAGCCTGACCACGGCCTCTCAGTGGCTGTTGTACTACCCTCTGTGGCTATGCAGCACTAGTACCCGTCGGGCCTCAACGGACACTCCCTAATGCGGTGCTCCAATGACCCACACCTCAAACACACTCCATTCCTCTTCCAACACTCGCCTTGATAGTGCCTACCACAATCTATAAATGGCTGCAGTCTAATAGCAATAGTAGGGGGCCCAACTCTAACTGGCCCATTAGATTTGCCTTTTTCTTAAGCCTCTATACAAAACTCGAGAGCTCTAAATCCCTCTTGTTCTTACCCCTCTCGCGATCTCTGTTTTGGCTCTCAGCACGCTTAACCTCTTCGGCAATCTTCGCCTTCTCTACTAGGACCGAAAACTCACACTCCCTTTATGGAGCTATCAGCACCCTCAAATTATCTTTGAGGCCATCCTTAAAGCGGGCACAACTCTTATACTCAAATGCCACCATACCTCGTGCATAGCGGCTCAGTCTCAGAAATTCAGCCTCATACTCAGCCACAAATCGGTCTCCCTATATAAGGTTCAGAAAGTCCCTCCTACGAACATTGATGTAACTAGCTCCCACATACTTCCCTTGGAAGGCAGTCTTAAAGAACCCCCAAGACAAAAGATCGGGCTGAGTGCCCTCCTTATTGGTCAACCATCACTGGTACACCTTATCTTGAAACAAGGAAACAACATTTTTTAGTTTCTGTTCAGGGGTAAGATCCAAATCATCTATAATTCTTTCAGTGGCCTCCACTCAGTACTCAGCCATGTTAGGGGTGACTCCAGTGACACCCCTAAGTAGCTCAGCCCCATTGGACCGGAGTTGTTCCGTGACCGACCCTCAGCTCCCAAATCCAGTATTGGGCCCAGTGACCCTCTTCAATATCCTTAGCATAGCCTGGGACAATGCGTCGTCCCCAGCCATGCTATCACGAGACCCTGTCTCAGTAGCAGGCGGCACCGGTGTCTCACTAGTGTCCAGATTCAGTATACTACTCCGAGAATAGGAAAACTCAGCTCGAGCCCCCTATGGGCTCTACCACGACCTCGAATACCACATTCGCGAGTACCATGTGCACCCATTGTCTAACTCAAATTTATCTGTATTATGAATTTTATGAAGCAGTTGCAGTTCAATATTTATTAGCATATGTTTTATGTAATCAGTCTCAGTAATTCAAAGTTTCTTTTCGTAAATTGAAGTCTCTATCTGTTTTACTATGGTTTTAGTTTTACTACAGTTTCAATATACACTAACTAGAGTGTTTTCACAGCATACTATCTACAGTTGTTTCAGAATATACTACCTATAGTATTTTAAATTAACTTAACAAAATTTCAGAATACTTACAGGATCGGCGTCGGAGACTTGGTGTACTACATACTTAGTCTAAGAAATTTAAATCATTTGAAAATCAGTTCCCAAAAACCAGGTTTTAAACCCAAAAATCACAGCCGAGTTTTGCACCTAGGCTTTGATACCACTAAATGTAACACCCCAAACCTGGCCTAAACGTTACGGTCAAATCTGACGATGTCACATGATAGGGTGTTTGATAACCTAGTTGTCTTGATAAACCATTTTCGTTTAATTACCTTCCTTTACCTCTTATTAATTCCAAAACCACTTACTCATTTAATCAATTGCTTTAAAATTTAGTTCGTTACGAAAGCTTTAAAAACCATTTTAAGTAATCTGTGTGTACTAGAAAAGCCCTTTTGCTTTTTCAAAACCAAGTTCACTACATCAAGAAGTTGAAAATCCATAAATCATAATAAAAAGTTCAAATAATCGTGGTCATTGTTGAGCCCTACGCTGCATCGATCAATCTAAGTCTAGGGATTACCAATACGCATTAAACAGAATGGGGTGAGTTTACATAAACTCAGTGTCTAATCCCCACAGAAAACAAACATGCAGTCATTCACAGTGAACAGTCAAATGCAATCTGGGTCTAACCCATTTTAGTTATAGTATCAAATATACATTAGGGCCTTAACCCATCACAGTAGCAGTTATACATGCAACAATCAAAAACAGAATCCTACCCACCAGCCTCTATATACTATCTCCTACCATCCCTACACTTTCTGCGGGGTTTGAAAAAAAACCCACCAATCCCTACATTCCAAGCTGTACTGAATACGACGCATAACAGTATATTGCAGCTGAGCTTCCAGATAATAGGCTTAAGAGCCTTTTAGTATCTATTGCAGCTGAGCTGCCAATCAATAGGCTTAAGAGCCTTTCAGTACACTTCCTCCAAAAATCATCATTACCACCCAATGCAAATGCAAATAACATACTTAGTGCAGACATACAATATACAACATGCTGTTACATGGTTATCAATTATACATATAGTTCAGTATACATGCATACAGTTATCCTACTCAGTACATTTCAGTTAAATGGGCCTACACGCCATGTGGCTTGCCCGTGTGGGCCCACACGGCCCAAGTTGGCATTGGCCATGTGGATCATATGGCCTGGCCTAGAATCTCACACACCTGTGTGGACTACCCGTGTGGACCCAAACACTCGTGTGGCCCACACAGCCCAAAGTGGTCTAGCCTCCGTGTTGCACATGGCCTACCTGGGTACCACACGACCGTGTCTTGCACACACGGCCTAACCTCATCAATCACACGCTTATGTTATAGCACATAGCCTACCGCACGGGCAACCACAAGCTCGTGCGGCATTGACATACCGTTTTTTAACTTTTCGTCGAACCTCGTTTTCTGTATTTCGGGTACACACCTGTTCTTTATTGAAGCTAAAACGATCGTCGAGCATTCTGGAACCTAAAATTGATACATTAATCCACAAAATCAATCTTAGATCATAGTTAATCCGAAACACAACACCAACAAGTGTCTAACACGGTCGCTTAACATTTACCTCGATACTACGCACGATACCAACTACAAATCAACACAAGAGGAGCCTCACTCAATCCTATTCTCTGCTATCCAAAATAGAAGTTATAAATCCCCAACTAGTAAACTTCAAAAAATTTGAAACTATAACGTACTCAAACTTACCGACTAACGACGGAAACGGCACAATTAACTTTAAAAGGCAATAAATGTACGAATGGAGTTAGGAGAGCAATAATCGAAGAACAAAAAGGAAAAAGGAAAGAAAAGGGGACAACAACGTCAGAAAAATGAAAAGGAGAGAAAACCAAATTTTAAAAAAGAAAATGAATCAGATTAGAATTCCTGTGACTTACTACTGTTCTCCCAACTCCCAAGTATCCCACTACATCACAACCAACTACCCATTCCCCTACAAATTTGACTACATCCACCCACTAACAGCATTTTAATTCTACTAAAACACTATCCCACAATCGAGTAAAAATAATGCCAACGCCAATACTCGATCTCAAGACCTCCAGCACACCTGCACTCCTCTTAACCACCAAACTAGTAGGCTCATTCTGATATAATCTTACAATCTATTAAACTTAAGGTTACTGAACAAGGTTAAGGCTTTATTTAGAAAAATAAAAAAATTTACCTGAGGAAAGGCTTGAACTTGAGACCTCACACACACACAGAGAATACTTAACTACTGAAGCAGACAGATATTTGTGTCAAAAATTCACAAAAACCAAAATTAAAAATTTTGGGCGTTACATTTACGATCACGGTTGTTATTATTAAGGCTTGTTGATTTATAATCACAACTTAAGTTCATTGATTTACGATAATTGATAAACTATAATATAAACATATTTTTATCCCATATTTGGCACATTTATGGATGAATTATCATTTAATTTGTGGAATTTGATGCCCTTAATCCTTAAATCTCATGTTTTATACTTAAGTGAGCATAAGGAAGAGAAAAGAGCAAGGAACGGGCCAAAAACGGAGAAAATGGGCTAAAGTGAGAAATCAACACGGCCTGGAGTTCATCACACGATGAAAATCTGCCAGATTAGAGTCAAATCTAATAGGGGGATCCATAGATCAAGTTAATGCAACATTAGGGGTTTTAATTAGAAAGAAATTTTAATTAATCAACCTAGGGTTAGTTGTTCTTAGTCTCGAAAGAGATATTAACATAATTTAGGGATCTCTACGAATTAAATCAAATGAATAAATCATCTAGTTCAAAGTTAAATAACAAGTGAAGTCTAGGTGGATTCTTCCTTAGGTATTGTCTTAATCGATTAGTTTTCCCAAAGTATTTTCCCAATTTATTCTTTGTCGCATCTTTAGTTTAGTTAGTTTTTTTAATTTAAACCAACTCTCTTTTATTTTCTAGGCTCTATAATAGAAACGAATTTATTACTAGTACTTTTGGTTCCTTTGGGTTCAACATTCCGGTCTTGCCATAAGCTATACTACTGTTCAATAGGTGCGCTTGCCTTATTCGTGATAATAGTTAGTGTCTAGGTACAATCATAAAAATATTAAAACTTATCACGAGCACATCAATAATGAACAATTTATTTTAAGTTAGCTGATTTACGATCACAACTCCAAACAGCTCGCTTATTTACGATCACGACTGGTATTATTAAGGCTCGCTAATTTACTATTATAGCCTAAGTTCATTGATTTACGATCACGAACAATTTCTTCTGAGTTAGCTGATTTACGATCGCAACTCCAAACAGCTAGCTGATTTACAATCACAGCCTAAGTTCTGTGATTTACGACCATAAACCATTTCTTTTGAGTTAATTTATTTACGATCGCAATTCCAAATAGCTTGTTGATTTATAATCACGACTGATATTACTAAAGCTCGTTGATTTACGATCATATCCTAAGTTTATTGGTTTATGATCATGAATTATTTCTTCCAAGTTAGCTTATTTACGATTATGATTGATATTATTAAGGCTCGCTGATTTATGATCACAACCTAAGTTCATTGATTTATGATCATGAACAATTTCTTCTGAGTTAGCTAATTTACGATCGCAACTCCAAACAACTCTTGATTTATGATCACGATTGATATTATTAAAGCTCGTTGATTTACGATCACCGCCTAAGTTCATTAATTTACGATCATAAACCCTTTTTTCTGAGTTAGCTGAATTACAATCGTAACTCCAAATAGCTCGTTGATTTATGATCACAATAGATATTATTAATGCTCGCTGATTTATGATCACAGCCTAAGTTCATTGATTTATGATCATGAACAATTTCTTCTGAGTTAGCTAATTTACGATCGCAACTCCAAACAACTCATTTATTTGTGATCACGACTAATATTATTAAGGCTAGTTTATTTATGATTACAGCTTAAGTTCATTAATTTATGATCATGAGCAATTTCTTCTAAGTTAGTTGATTTGCAATCACACCATAGGTGCACTGATCTAAAATCATAGTTAAGTTGAACGATTTGATGGTTCCTAAACATCATTGGTTTATTGCTGGCTTAAGTCATTTACGATGGGAACTTAATTAGGCAATTTACTTAAACAAAGTTGCATTCAATCACCAAAAGGTTTCAACACGAAATAAAAGATAATTCTTTCATTTCAAAATGTAAGGCAACAAGTACAACAAATACAAAGAAATCAAGAGTTCACACTGGTTTTGTTGGGATTCACGATGTCCTTTTCTTCTACCTCTTCATTATCGTTTCCTTTATATCTAGTAATAGGGGCAGCACTAGTTTCAGCAGTAGTATCAGTAAGATAAAATATGCTAAAATTTTTCCACTCTTCAACAAACTCGCCCAAGTAAATCTAGAGGGGAAACAAATATCAAAATCTAGAAGAGCACTTGTGAGAAGACTCGGTGCGTCAAAATTTACCTTGCAAGCATTAAAGGGATCGTCAATCACTTGGGCATGCAATAGACTATTTGATTTCCTGTCCAATAGATTATCTTAAAAATTTTGCGTTGTATTCGCCTTGTATTTTTCCAAGGCTTCTTCATGATGCTTATCCAAATTAGCCATAGCAATTTTATGCTGCTCACTTATGGCTTTGATAGTCTCCTGCAAAAAAATCTTTTTAGCTCGCATGCCTCCAATCTCTTTATGTAATTTCTCGTTGGATTTTTCAAAGAGAGTGAAGTGATCCTCTAACCTTTTATTTTGATCCACCAGTTTCTTATTTTCTACCTCCAATGTTTATGCAGCTCATGAGCCCTCTCTAGTGCTACCATAGTAGACTGGTAAGCATTTGCAAACTTCATCTTTTTTACCTCATTTTCCCTAATACCTTCAACCAGCCCCACACTAATCATCTCAATTTCAGCCAGGGCCACTTAAAGAGATAACACAAGTTCCTTTGGTGATGGTTCTTCACACAGCTAGACGATGTAGAAAGGCAAACGTACACTTTTGCTTCTTGGGTTATTGATTCTTTCCATTTTCTACCTATCTCAGTAAGGCATAAGGAAACTTTTGCACCCTCAGATGGTTGCACCAAGGAAAAAATGTCTAGGTTTCACCACCAGTAGACATAAACTTCAATGAACCCCTAGGAGGACCATGTTCAACAATCACACTAAGGGAATATCGGGTCAAACGTCTTGGAAGAGGTGAGGACATTGGTAGAGAAGGAACTATACGAAGAACTGTAACAGTGATCACCACAATCCAGAAGATGTGGCGTGATCATTCCCCTTTGTAAAGGCCTAAATTTGCCCGGGCCCAACCAAGACCAAACCAAACAAAATCAAAATAATAATAATAATAAGTATAGTCCAAATTTTTACAAGCCCAAAATACTAAAATTAACCTAAACCCTTATGGTCCAATAGGCCTAGCACCTAAATATTTTTAGCTAAAAAAAAACCCTAAGCCACCAGCACCGCTGTCATCTACATGCCTCCACAGCGTACACGTCACCCAAGGCCTGGCACGCTCTATCGCCCTTGTACCAAAACGGAAAAGGCAAGCATCCCGTCGTCCGTTGACTTCCTCAATACCTGCAAATAAAGCAAAAAAAGAAGATTGAAACAGAATAGGAAAACTGATAAATCGTAAATTATACATATTTTTACCTCATACTTAGCCTAAATTCTAGATTAATTATCATTGAATTTGTGGAAATTGGTGCTCCTAATGCTTCTATTTCATGTTTTATACTTAGGTAAGCATAAGGAAGAGAAAAGAGCAAGAAACGGGAAGAAAATGGGCAAATTAGGCCCAGTTCAATAATCAACACAGCCTAGAGATTCGCCACACGATCGTGCCACATGGCCGTGCCACTTTAACAGGCTCGAGCATGGCCTGGTAGTCGATCCACACGGGCGTGGCACATGGGCATGTCCCTATCGTGAATAAGTTTAATTTCACTCGGAAAAGGGTACTTAAGGGCTAAGAAAGGCATTCCAAAACTCTATATAAAAACCCTATGAGGCAACTACAAGGGTGTGGTTTTCTCCCACCAAGGAGGTATTATTTTCCCGCCAAGACGGGGAGTTAAAGGCAGGGAATTACTCGAAGGGAAGCCGATTGATCCATCTCAGAAGCCAGGATCTACATCAAGATAGAGGATCTCCTTTCAATCCTTTCAGGAGTTTTGGGTTTTCTTATGTTTTGTTATTTTATTTCTCCTTAGATGTTTTCTTTATAATTGTGAACTAAAACCCCAAATATCTAAGGGAGATGAAACCTAAGACGGATCTTGTTATTGTTATCTGAACTGTGTGATAAATATTTGATTTGTTCTTAATTATGTTTTTAACTCTTAAATTGATATGTCTGGGATATTGATTTAAGTCGAATGTGCCTATGTTGAGGAGCAAAAGTCCCTGCATAGTAGTAGATCCAACACAATTAAGCGGAGTTGATCGCAATCCTAGACATAAGACGACGAAAATCTACCAAATTAGAGTCAAATCTAATATGGTGAGCCATAGATTGAGTTAATATAAGACTAGGGCTTTTAACTAGAAAGAGATTTTAGTTAATCAACCTAGGATTAGTTGTCTTATCCTCGACGGAGGTATTAACATAATTTAGGGATCTTTATGAATCAAATCAAATGAAGAAATCATCTGGTTCAGAGTTAGATAACAAGTGAAGTCTAGGTGGATTCTTCCTTAGATATTGCCTTAATCAATCAGTTTTCCCAAAAGTAATTTCTCTCTTTACTCCTTACCGTTTCTTTTCAGTTTAGTTTAGATTAGTTAATTTAGAAACAGAACCCCTCTTTTATTCTTAGGCTAGATAATAGAAAGAAAGTCATTATTAGTACTCATAGTTCCTTGGATTCGATATTCCGGTCTTGCCACTAGCTATATTACTATTCGATAGGTGCACTTGCCTTTTTATCGTGATATTAGTTAGTTTCCAGGTACGATCAATTTTATTACTTTATCATCATCACTCAAGATCACGATCAAGTTTTTGGCACTGTTGCCGGGGAACTAAGATATTGGGAACACTCGATTTCTACTACTTTAGCCATTATTACTTTTAGTTATTTTCAGTTTTTATTTTTGCTTTTAGTTTTTATTTACTAAAATTTTCTTTACCTTTTTCCCTTCCAGGTATCTCAGGTTTATGACTAGAAGAAACCTAGGAGGACCACTGCTTTTTGACGACGATTTAGAAGCTACAATTCACAGAAATCGCCGAGAGATAAAAAGAAGCTTGCAATATCCAGAACAAGGAAAAGAAGAAGAGCCAGAACCTGCTGAAGAGATGGAAGCCAATCAGGATAATCAACTACCTCTTGTAGTAGCCGCAAATCCTATTGAGCAAAATCCTGCTCCGCGTACTATGTATGATTATGCTAAACCTAATTTAGCAGGCACTGAATCTAGCATTGTTATGCCTACTATTACTGCAAATAATTTTGAACTGAAACCTAACACCATTCAGATGATACAACAGTTTGTTCAGTTTGGTGGTTTACAGGATGAGGATCCTAATGCTCATTTAGTAAATTTCTTGGAATTCTGCGATACATTCAAAATAAATGGCGTTTCTGATGATGCCATTCGTTTTAGGCTATTCCCATTCTCCTCAAGAAATAAAGCCAAACAATGGTTGAAATCTCGAGGGTCTATCACTACATGGGAACAAATGACCGAGAAGTTTTTACTTAAGTATTTTCCTCCGGCTAAAACAACTAAGTTAAGGAATGATATTTCTTCTTTTGTGCAGATGGATTTAGAAACACTCTACGACGCATGGGAGAGATACAAAGATGAATTATCATTGAATTTGTGGAAATTGGTGCTCCTAATCCTTTTATTTCATATTTTATACTTAGGTGAGCATAAGGAAGAGAAAAGAGCAAGAAACGGGCCGAAAACAGGCAAATTAGGCTTAGTTCAATAATCAACACGGCCTGGAGATTCGCCACACGACCGTGCCACACGACCCAGGCTCGAGCACGGCTTGGTAGTTGATCTACACGGGCATCTCCCTGTCATGAGAAAGTTCAATTTCACTCGGAAAAGGGTACTTAGGGGCTAAGAAAGGCATTCCAAAACTCTATATAAAGACCCTAGGAGGCAACTACAAGGGTGTTCTTTTCTCCGGCCAAGGAGGTATTATTTTCCCGCCAAGACGGGGAGTTAAAGGCAGGGAATTACTCGAAGGGAAGCCTATTGATCCATCTCAGAAGCCAGGATCTACATCAAGATAGAGGATCTCTCTTCAATCCTTTCAGGAGTTTTGGGTTCTCTTATGTTTTGTTATTTTATTTCTTCTGAGATGTTTTCTTTTATAATTATGAACTAAAACCCCAAATATCTAAGGGGGATGAAACCTAAGACAGATCTTATTATTATTATCTGAACTGTGTGATAAATATTTGATTTATTCTTAATTGTGTTTTTAACTCTTAAATTGATATGTCTGGGATATTAATTTAAGTCGAATGTGCCAATGTTGAGGAGCAAAAGTCCCTGCATAGTGGTAGATCCAACACAATTAAGCGGATTTGATTGTAATCCTAGACATAGGACGATGAAAATCTGTCGGATTAGAGTCAAATCTAATATAGGGAGCCATAGATCGAGTTAATGCAAGACTATGGGTTTTAACTAGAAAGAGATTTCAGTTAATCAACCTAGGATTAGTGAAGTCTAGGTGGATTCTTCCTTAGGTATTGCCTTAATCAATCAATTTTCCCAAAAGCAATTTCTCTCTTTACTCCTTGCCGTTTCTTTTCATTTTATTTTCGATTAGTTAATTTAGAAACAGAACCCCTCTTTTATTCTTAGGCTAGATAATAGAAAGAAAGTCATTACTAATACTCATAGTTCCTTGGATTCGATATTCCGATCTTGCCACTAACTATACTATTATTCGATAGGTGCACTTGCCTTTTTATCGTGATATTAGTTAGTTTCCAGGTACGATCAATTTTATTACTTTATCATCATCACTTGAGATCACAATAAAAAATAGCAACAAAGACAAAGGCATAAACAATAAAAAACTGTATCAACTGGCTATAAAATCCACAACGAATTCATGTAATATTTCATGGAAAAATATATACAAAAAGAATAGAAAAATAAATAAAAAAGGGGATACAAAACCAATGTGATTCTTTCATTTTTTTCATTTTCAAAAATAAATAATAAAATAAAAAGGGACTCTTACCCTTGTTGCCGTCACCATCGTTTCCTTCTAATTTGAAGGGCCACTGATAGTCGAAAGTAGCATCGAGGAGCCCTTGAACTGAAAGGTTCTTTTTCCTTTTTGGTATTTTAGTTTTTTTTATTATTTTGGCCCTCGGATCTGGGCTTGGGAGGTCGAAAAACCAAAAAAGGGGGACTTTTACGCTTTCCGGCCACCGTGGGAGATGGTACTGTAGCCGACGACCGGTGGCCGCCACAGTGGATCGATGACTGGAGCCAAAGGCCGGCTTGGGGGACTTTTGAGAGAAAAAATGAGAGGTTTTTCATTATTTTCTTTTTTTTTTCTGAAATGGGATAAAATGAAAGTATTTGGGGAAATTTTAACTTATATAAGGATCAGAAACGATGCCGTTTTGGTCAATTGCCTATAGCCCCAAAACGACGTCATTTTGGGGGGCCGATCCGATCCAACCCAAAGGATCCACGTTTTTTTAATTAATGGTTTATTTGTGTGATAGGTCCTTCAGCTTTTTGAGTTGTTTTAATTAAGTCCAAATGTCACTATTTTCCTTTTTAAAAACTTTGCCACTTAATTTTATGCAATTTTCAATTTAGTCCTCGATTCGCTGAAGGGACACGTGTCCCAAGAATTGGGATATTTTCCCATTCAACCCTTGTTTGTTTTTGCGCTTTTCATTTTAGTTCGTTATTTATTTATTTTATCTTAATTTATCCTGTTAATTTAATTTGAGTGATAATTGAGTCCTTTATTCACTTTAATTCTTTATTTATTTACTTGGGTGCTTACTTATTATTTTGCCTTTTTTTTTTATTTCTCATTTGTAGTTTATATTTAAAATTGCCTATTATTATTTTCTTTTTATTGGGCATTTTTATTCATTTTGCTTTATTACTATTATTTTGCTATTCCTTTTTATACGTGTGCTTAAAAATTGGATTATGTACATGTGTATTGGCATATTTTTTCACTTTCGTTCATTATTTTTTTTTATTTTTTAGTATGTTATTTTTATTTTATTTTATTTTATTTAGTTTTATTATTTTATTATTTATTATTTTTCTTTTTTTCTTTTCCTTTTTCTCTTGTTATTTTTAGCACATTCATGTCATACCCATTATCCTTTTAATCATACTTTCCATTTTTTTTTATTTTTCCCAAATTACTTCACTTAATCATTATTATTAAATGATTATATTAATAGTATTATTATGTTATTATTGTAATATTCTTCTATTTTACCCATTATTTTTATTTTTATTTTTTCTTTTCCTTTTACTCTTATTATTTTTAGCACCTTCATTTTATACCCATTATCCTTTTAATCATACTTTCCATTTTTTTTATTTTTCCCAAATTACTTCACTTAATCACTATTATTATAATATGATTATATTAATAGTATTATTATTATTATGTTATTATTATAATATTCTTCTATTTTTCCCATTATTTATCATTCTACCCGCATAACCATTTTAAATGATTTCATTATCCCTATACCATACGCCATATTTTAAAGTATTTTTTTCACACTACGTCCTAATAGATTAAATGCATATTACCTTACGTGCCACATTTGTTTTTTTGCGATGCATAACAACGGAAAATTTTAAGTCGAGGATAATGTTCATTCTTATGGAATTAGAAAAGTTGTGTTCTTAACTTACGGGATATGGCTTCCTTCTAAAATCGAGATAGTCGAATATTTAGTTTTAAACAAAAATAGAATTTGAGTAATCGGTGTTTATTCTCATTCTCGAGTATTTAAGGCATCGTGTCCTAACTTACAGGATGTGATCTTTTTTTTTCTCGATTAACTTGAAATGAACCCCTTTTTCATGAAAATTTAATTTAGTTTAGTGATGTTTTAATAAAAGATCATATTTTAAATCTCTTCAAATTTTTAATTTTTGGCATTAAGACTTTAATTAATCAACTAGGTACCAATTTTGGGCATTACGAGGGTGTTAATCCTTCCTCGTGCGTAACTGACTCCCGAACCCATTTCCTAAATTTGGTAGACCAAAAATATTTGTTTTAGTAAATCAAACCATTTATGAAAACGATCAAATTACGAGGTTATCCAATCACACCTCATAAAAAAGGATTGGTAGTGACTCCCATTTTCGTTTTTAAATAAAAATTCTATTTCAAAAAAATGGTTTCGACAGCTTGGCAACTCTGCTAGGGAGAAATAAGAAAGTCAAGCCGTGAGTTGATTACTTTTTGTTTTTTTGTCGCAAAATGATAATTTGGTTTAAACTCACGATCCTTTTGGTTGCATTTCATTTTTGTGGTTTTTATCATAATGGTATGTTTGCTTTATTGGTTCGAGTCTGTTGATATATCTCCGCATATTGCATCGCATAATTGTTCGATTTCGTCCTTCTTAAGTGGGAGTGAGAAACTATTCCTTCGTGAAGTCTTCACCTTCGCATAGGATAATGGATCACTTTCGGGATACATCCGTATCTATGTCTTTGTGAGATCTTCATCTCCGTGTAGCCATAGGGAAATGTATTCCCCTGAATTGAACTTGGTCTGTATGAGCCTATTATGGGTGAGGATTGAGGAATCTATCGGTTCAAGTACCTTTACTTTAGAACCGAACCGCATATCATAAGCCCTACAAGCCTACCCTAGGTAGAACTACACCGAACCCTAGTAGTTAGTCGAATAGGTGCTTTATTTATTATTTGCTTTGAATTCTAGCTTTGTATGTAATACCGACTTGTTTTGTTCAACTTTGACTATGATTGTATGGCATTTTCATCATAAAAAAAGTGTTGATTCATGTTCAGTTGCTAAATAGAGAGCTTGTCATGGAAAAAGAGTTTCTTGATAAAGTGGATGATAATGCAGTCGTCCGAATATGGTCCGAGAAAACGCAGCAAGAGAAGGGTGATAGTCTTACAAAGGGGTATGTGTCAGAGTTATGGGATTTCACTCGTAACATAACTCAGAATAATCTTCAAAAGTTGAAAGAGATATGGAACCAATGAGGTGATGAAATCAAGCAGCTATTTTACTGTAACTATGGTGATTTGCCTATCTATTTGATATCAAAGAATACAAGCACTTATTCCGAGCTCTCGCCTAGTATTGGAATCCCGCCTACAGTTGCTTTATATTTGGAAAGGTAGATTTGGTACCTACCGTGGAAGAGTACACGACCTTGCTTCGTTGCTTGAAGATTCAAGCTAACAAGGCTTTTTCCAGAGCCGCCAATGTCCTGACTTTCTTAAAAAAGCTAATAAGCATCACGGGGATTAGTGAACAATGGGTCGTGCCCCAAATCAAGCAAAAAAGAAATAGTAAATGCATCTATTGGAAAATTTTGTGGGATTTAATTTTAACATCCGGATATGAAGAAAGGAATCGATGTCTTCACTTTGAGTATGAGGGCAAGGCCGTATATATATATGTTTTATGTAAAGAAATTCATTTTCTAGTAAAGTTGTTCTAATAGAATTGAATTAGAACCAACGCCTCTTTTTGCATTCATTTCATTCATTTGCATTACTTTCATCATATGCATTTAGTTTCACAAAAGGAAACTAATTAATCAAAAGAGTTGGAATTCTTTGAAGAGGTCAAAGGCCCTGAAGGAATGTTGGGAAATTGAAGCATCAATGTTATATTCGAAGAAGGAATTGGGGAAAGCTTGTTAGACATTTATCCTTATATCCTTAGAAGTGTTCTAAACAATTGGACTGTGGAAGAGATTCCTGTAGTTTTTAGAGCTAATTCAGAGTAATGTTCAAAACACACTTATTGCTCTAAGCCTAGGAGCAATAAGAATCCTTTTGTGAAATAGGCATATGTCCAATATCTTTTTGTCAATAAAATGCATCTTTACGTATCATCTTGAGTAAATATTCTTTTCTTCTATCCATTTCATTCATAATCATACCATAATATTCTTTTCTTTTATCCATTTCATTCATAATCATACCATATAAATAATTATTCTTAGATACTTTTGTTCTTTGGATCTTCCTTCGTCTTTATAACAGGTCTCTAAATATCAATGATATGAGCAACGCTATAACTGACTCAGAGTCTCCTTTTGAGCAAGATATGTGTATAGAAGATTCTCAGGATTTTGAAGATGATTAAGACTGTAACCTGTCTATCGATTTGTTAAGGATGGTAGAACAAGATGAGAAACAAATCCTACCTTACAAAAAGTTAGTGGAAATTATGAGCCAATGAGAAGAAAAAGAAGTGAAGATTCGAGCTTACATCGCTGAAGAGACAAAGCAAGACCTCATTGAGTTACTCCAAGAATTCAAAGAAGTCTTCGTATGGTCATATCAAGATATGCCCAGGCTAAGCACTGATATCATGGTACACTGACTCCTCATAAAGGAGGAGTGCAAACTAGATCAACAGAAGCTCCGAAGGATGAGGCCCAACATTTTACTTAAAATAAAAGAAGAAGTTAAGAAGTAATTCAATGTTGGTTTCTTACAAGTGGTTAAATACTTAGAATGGATAGCCAATATCGTTCCTGTCCCAAAAAAGATGGGAAAGTACGAATATGCATAGACTATATGGATTTGAACAAAGCTAGCCCAAAGGACAATGTCCCATTGCCTCACATTGATACCTTAGTGGATAACACGACAAGTTACTCACTGTTCTCCTTTATAGATGGTTTCTCTGGATACAACAAGATAAAGATGCACCCTGAAGACATGGAAAAGACCATATTCGTAACCATGTGGGAACATTTTGCTGTAAAATAATGCCATCCGAACTGAAAAATGTAGGAGTGACGTATCAAAGAGCCATGGTAACCTTGTTTCATGATATGACGCACAAAGAAATCAAGGTTTACATCGATAATATGATTGCAAAATCCCGAATAGAAAAGGAGCACGTACAAGTCCTGAGAAAATTATTCTTGAGGTTGAGAAAATTTTAGCTAAAGCTCAATCCAACAAAAGATACATTCGGGGCTAGGTTGGGAAAATTGCTAGGCTTTGTAGTTAGCGAAAAAGGGGATCGAAATCGACCCGAATAATGTCAAAGCTATACAAGAGTTGTCTCCTCTGTGTATTCAAAAAGAAGTCTGGGAAGACTAAATTACATTGCCCGGTTCGTTTCACAACTGACCGAGAAATGCGACCCCATATTCCATCTTTTTAAGAAACGCAATCCAGGTGTATGGGATGAGAAGTGCCAGAAAACTTTTGACAGGGTTAAACAATACCTGTCTAATACTCCAATACTGACGCCACCTAATCCAGACAAGCCATTGATACTGTATTTGGCAGTGTTTGAGAATTCTATGGAATGTGTGCTTGGCCAACACTATGAGTTAGGAAGGAAAAAAGAGCAACATACTACCCTAGTAAGAAGTTCACTGAGTGTGAGACGAGATACTTGCCAATTGAAAAGCTATTTTCTGCCTTAATCAGGACAACCTGAAGGATGAGATAATATATGTTGTACCATACAACTTGGCTCATCTAAAAAAATGGACCCTTTAAAGTACATGATGGAGTCGACTGCTTTAAATGAAAGAATGGCCTGGTGGCACATTCTGCTTTCCAAATTTGATATAGTCTATGTGAACTAGAAAGTAGTAAAAGGGAGTGCAATAGCAGATTTTCTAGCCAGTAGAGCTCTAGAAGGTTACAAGCCTATAAACTTCAATTTCCTAAATGAAGATCTGATATACGTTACAATTGTTGAAGAAGGCGCTCAAGAAAAATATCCTTGAAAGCTAAATTTTGACAGAGCTTCAAACATTGTGGGTAACGGAATCGGGGCAGTCCTGGTATCCTCAAACGGAGATCATTATCCCTTTACAAGTAAATTGGATTTTGATCGTACGAACACGAAGCATGCATCATAGGCATCTATAACAGCCTATTTTTTAGTCAGATCGGAATAGGTGGTTTTGGGACCACTGAACTGAGTTAAAATATTTATTTTATTATTTTATTAATGTTTACAGCATGATAGGATTACTATGTGATAATTTTGTAAAGAAATTTTACCGTTTGAATAGTTAATTCGGTAAAAAGGACTAAATCACGTAAAACAAAAAATATGAGTTCTATAGGTTAAATGACTCAAATGACTATGTTTTAATAATGGAAGTCCTCACATTGAAATTTTACCTTCATTAATATGTATGGATGGTAGTGGACATGTTAGAATCATTTTTATATGTTTTATTAAAGGTTAATATGGTAAATTAGATATTAAAATTTGAATTAATAAAACCAAAACGACAATTTTGGGTTGTCTTCAACCTTTAGCCGAATTTCAAGAGTAAGAAAGCCATTTTCATTAGGTTTTTATTCATCCAAGCTTAGATCTTCAATTAAGGTACGATTTTTACTCTGTTTTTAATTATTTTTATGTCTTTGAACTTATTGTAGCTCGATGTAACTAGCCTGTACCTCAATTTCTAAAATTATTGAAGATTTTGAAATATGCCATTTTTGAATTTATGTATATTTTGATGTTTCTTGTTAGATTATTGATGGTTGTTAATAGATATACAAGTTTATTAAAATGAATTTTGATGAAAATGAGCATTAGGGATTGAATTGTGAAAGATAGAAATATAGTGGTTATAAATGTGAAATAAGTGAAAATATGGGCTATTCTAATACCATATAGAATTCGGCTAAGGTAGATTGTGGTTAAAAATGTGTAATTTGTCATTTTGTGTCTAAAGGACTAAATTGTAAAGTAGTCAAATGTATAGGAGCAAATGTGTAAATTGCCATATATGTGAATTAGGACTAAATTGCATTGAATAGCTACTGAAACTGTTAAATTTGAATTTTTATAGATTAAGATAAACAAATACCGAAACTTGATTGGGGAAAACAAAAGATAGATGGGTAGACGACCGTTATTCGAGCAAATACAAGGTAAGTTCGTATAATTAGAATCAAACTTATATTTATAATTAAAATTTTTTATTTTGAATATTGTATGAATGTATAAATGAATTATTGAATTGAAATGCCTATTGGTTATATGCTCAAATTGATCATCGAGTCCCGTTTGAACCATAGAAAGTCATAGGATACGAGCGACATGTCACTAGGGTTACCATTTGGTCAAGCTCCTGCATTTGTTGCAGACTCACCACAGCTCTTATGAGCTTATCGCTCAACTCTTTGGGGCTTACTGTTTCAGCTCTATGGATCTTACCATTTCAATCCTTGGGGGTTTAACATTTCAGCTCTACAGAGCTTACCATTCAGCTCGTTTGAGCTTACAGTTTACCGGCTCAGAAGGACCACACTGATTATGGCTCGAAAGAGCGTATATGATGATGAATTGACGGGTTACCAATTTATACACTTAGTGTGTATCACTCGAGTATCCCTCGATGTTTTTTAAGGTTCAACAGGCATTATACCGATATGAAACATAAAGTACATGTTACATGAACTATATAACTTACATGAATTACATGCTACATGAATTATAATATTCACATAGATTGTATGTTACAAGATTACATGATTTCTATGAATTATATGTTACATGAACTATATATATAATATATGAAGTATATGATATATGAATTACAAGATTTACATGGATTATATATTATAAGAGTACATGAATTATATAAATGACTTGATACATGAGAATCATGATTATTATAGTTACAATGATACTTGAGTTACATGAAGGTTTTTGGATGTTACATGAATTTATATGTGTTTTGTTTCATCCTTATGGATGGATGAATATATAGATGTGAGATGACTAACTTGTGGATGGTGATGTGAATAGGCTTTATGGACAAATGAGTTGGGTTTAATTGCTTAAATGCTTAAATGTTAAATTAGTAAGTTAAATTCTATATTATATGGGCTTACTAAGCTTTTAAGCTTACTCCATTTATTCTCCCGTGTTTTATAGATTTCGGAAGCTAGCTCAATTTGGATGAGGTCGGAGATTGCTATCACACTATCCAGACAATTTTTGGTACTTTTGGAACTTATGGAAATTATGTAAATATGGCATGTATAGGCTAGTTTATTGGTTGAAGTATATGGCTATCTATGCTAATGAATGTGGTATGAATTTTGGTACTTGATCAAGCTATGTGATATGGCTTGAGTTGGAAATGGATGACTTAGTATGAAAGCTTAATTTGATATGTCTTTAATAAGGTAAATTTGATAAATGGTATTTTGGCATTAATGATGTTTTAATGTTGACAAATTGGTATGTTTTACTGTGAATGAATTGGTAAGTATTGTTTAGATATGAATTGGTTTATATTGGTATATGTTTGGTGGTACAAAAATGACATTGAAATGGTTGGTTGTTAGATGATTTAAAATGTCCATTCTTTGGCTAAATTGACTGCTTATTATGAGTTAGATTTTGTGCCAAATTGATACTTGTAGGTACAAGAGAATTGGGTGTGAAATGTGGCTTAAACTAAGCCTATTTTCATGCCATACGGTTGAGCACATGGGCGTGTGACTCGACCGTGTGACCCTTGTACCTTAGATAATTAAGTCATATACCCTATAAGATTGGCACGGCCTAGACACACAAGCATGTCTACTGGCCATGTGTGGCACATGGACTGGTACACGGGCGTGTGGTCAGCCATGTGACCCAAGTCAGTAGCCTCCCTAATTTTCATACGGCCTGGCACACGAGTGTGTCCTTGGCCGTGTGGTACAAGTCAGTATGTATGCCCTGTTTTCACATGCCTAGACACATGGGCGTGTCTGGTGACCGTGTGAGGCACACGGCTGTGTGACCTTTATTCAAAAAATTTTCTAAGTTTTCCTAACTTTTTCATATGTTATCAAATCAGTCCTGAATACATGTATTAGACTTTGTATGCTTAATTTAAACTTATTATGAGTATGAATGATTGATAATTATTGAAATGAGATGAGACTTAATGTTTTAAATGTTCTGAATTGTATTAAAGGTCCGGTAATGCTGCTTTACCTATTCCGGTGATGGTTACGAGATAGGGGTGTTATAGTATCCGTGCAGCCATAGAATGTAAGATCAAAGTGCTAGAGGTATATGGGGATTCTGCACTAGTGATCTATCAACTCAAAGATGAATGGGAGATAAGAGATCCCAAGATGATCAAGTATAGAAGGCTAGTCTTGGAGTTAATTGAATAGTTTGATGACATCATCTTCTGCTACCTTCCACGAGATGAAAATCAGATGGCTGACGCCCTGGCTACCTTAGCTTCCATGGTCAAGATAAACAAACAAGAGAACGTGAAACCTATCCAGATGAGTATTTTTGAGGCTCCAGCTCATTGTTACAACATCGAGGAAGAACAAAAGGATGACCATCCTTGGTACCACAATATTCTGTGACATGTGAAGAATCGTGAATACCCTGACCAAGAAACTGAGAATGATAAAAGGACGTTGAGAAGACTGGCCAATGACTATGTCTTGGATGGGGAGATCCTGTGACAGCCCGAATTTGGCCCTAATCGGAACGATGGTTTCGAGACCACAAATTCGAGTCGAAAAAAATATTTAAATATTATTTTCGGTCTTTTGAATGTGTGAATTAACATGTGTGAAAATTTGGTTTAAAATTTTTATCGTTTGGATGCTGATTAGATAAAAAGAGCTTGATTGCATAAAATGAAAAATATATCACTTAATGTGAAAGTGCTAAATTGAACTTGTCTTTATTTTATAAAGTACTTATAATGCAAATTGACATTTATAATAGGTGATGGACGGGTTAAGACATTGTTTTAATGGTTAAGTATTTATTCATTAATGGCATATTGGTAATTGAACAATATATGAATTATAATATCATAAAATAAAGGAAACATGGTGTTCATTTTCATGCATGACCGAAAATTTAAGTAGAAAAGAGAAATAAGAAAGCTAAAGAGTTTCGGCCATGGCTTAGCAAAAATTCAAGGTATTTTCTTTCTTGGTTTTAATGTTTTTGATACTTTTGAGATCCTTGCTTGATTATCTTTCAAACCCATTTGGTAATTTTTGAAATGGTTAGAATTTTTGCTATTCAGCCAAGAGTGGAAAATTTATGAATCTTGCATTTGAGGTTAGAAAATTAAAATATAGGTATTATATGTGTATATTTTGTGTGTTGGAGGTTTATATGATTTTTTTTAAGTATATAGGGCTTAATTGTTGAAATAGTAAATTGAGTGGCTAAAATTATAAATAGAAGAACTATGAGGGCTTTTGTGAATTAGGGGGATATTCGGCTTAATTGTATCATGAATAAAATATATTAGCTTAAAGTTTAATAAATTGTGGGCCAATTCGTTTAAATGATAAAATGCATGAGGCAAATGTGAAAATTTTCTAGTTATGTGATTTTGAGTAAATTAAGTTAGTAAATTGATTTAAATAAGTTCAATTTGCTTTTAATTAGCTCAAGATCAAAAGAGAGAGGACTTGGACCGGGGAAAAGCGTAGTTAGCCGAGTAGTTGACGTAATCGTATGAAATTTTCGAGGTAAGTGCTTAAGCTATGTTTTGTATTAAAATTGAATAAATGTTAGATATAAGAGCTGAATTGAATTTTTAGAAATTAATATGTCATTGCCAAATGAAATGTGTGAATGGTTGAGTTGTAATAGCTATGATATTTTGTGATTCCCGATTTGGATATGAAGTGATGAATTGGTTGAATTACTGAATAATGAAATCGTTGAGTGCAATTTCGATAGGACAGTGATAAACCAAAGACATTCGGTTATTGATGTGAAGTACAATTTAAGTAATTGAATTGTTCAGGCTAAAAGCCTAGCAAGCATTGTGCCAGGGTAATTTAAATCGGGTTAATACCTAGCAGGCTTAGTGCCGGTGTGTGATTTCAGGCTAAAAGCCTAGCAGGCATTGTGCCAGTGTAATTTAAATCGGGTTGAGACCTAGCAGGCTATATGCCGGTGTGATAATTTGAGATTGTGTGTTGATGTGCTAATAAACAAGTTGAAACGAATGAAAAGCCAAGTATGAGCTTAATTATCATTAATTCGTAATAAGGTACGCATGTGTTATGTTATGAGCTTTATATTATGTTATATATGAACGAAATGATGGTTGTGTATTTGAATGAGATAAAACAAGTTTGTAATTCAAAGAGTTATATTATGAGCATATGGTTTACATGGTATATTGTTCGGCCATTATGAAGTGTTAAATTGAATTGGCATCTCTAGTGAAATAAGTGCATATGTGAATTTGGAATATTTGATTGAAGACAAACGTATATTGAGTTGGGATAATTGATTGAGTATGAGCCTATATGGTTATGACTTATTCGATTGAATATGAGATTATAAAGAACTTGTATATTCGGCCAAGCTTGCTAATTGAGTTAAAATGTTGTCTTTTTATTATTAATGATACATTTTGGTTTGTATAAAATGAATTGAATATTTATTTGAAATTGTAATTGCTTAAGACTTACTAAGCTTATGAAAGCTTACTTTAAATGCGTTGTCTCTTTGTTTTATAGATCTTTAGGTCCAGCTTTAAGCTCGGGGATTGTTAAACAACTCATCACACTATCTACCACTTGGTATTCAATGTTTTGTAAAACTTAACTTATGGCATGTATAGTTTGGATAACATTTTGAATGGTATATTTTGATTATGTATATAAACATATATAGCTATGCGAATATGGCTTGCGTATAATGTTATATTGGTTTTATATCTTGATAAACTCATGTTTATGTGTGAATTTTAGTTTAAATGTTTCAGTTGTTACTTAATAAGAGTGATGATCTAACTAGATGTTTAATGTCTACTTATGATGATGGTTCGGCTTTGCTAAATAATTTGGTGTAGTATATTGGCAATGAAATTCGGTTAGTTTGAGACAATGTACTTGATGAGTATTATAGAGAGAGTATAATGAATTTTAGTATGAATATGTTTAGATGTTGTTTCGGTTAAGTATATGTTTTTAATGATTTATAAGTTATTTGACCTTGCTATGTACTTTGGATAATTCAAAAGTTGACCTTTTATTTAATAAGAGTTGTATGACCTAGTGAATTGATTATAAAAATGAATTAGTGAATATTGACTTAGTAATGAGTTGGTTATTTGAATGAATCATATGTTAGGTTGAAAGTATTAAGGTGCGCATATGGTCTTAGGTGAAAATGTTATTTACATGCTTATTTCATTATTGGATGGAATGTAATTATTATGCATAGTTGAAATGGCTGAATTTATGAGAAATGTACCAAATGAATAATATAAATAAAATATTTGACTTTATTTTCTTTTATAGTCATTGCGAATATAGAATGGTAGAGTATGGAAATGTTCATTTTATTTATTGTGTATAATTCTTGAATTAAATATCATTATATATATATATATATATACATATATGTTTCGTGACATGAAAATTGTTCGTAAAAGTTTATATGTTTTGATGGTATTATTAATTAATTTGGTGAGCATGTGGTTATATGAAAATTTAAAAATTGTCTGGTAATGCCTCATAACCCTGCTGGCGATGGATATGGGTTCGAGTTTTACAGATCCTATATAAAAGAAGAAAAGATCAGGTGCTACTAAGATGTGTAGACGCTGTTGAGGCTAAGAAAATTTTGGAAGAAGTCCATAAGGGTGTCTGCGGAATGCATGTTAATGGTTTCACAATGGCCAGGAAAATCATGATATTCAAGTATTATTGGTCCACCATGGAAGGAAACTACATCAATTATGCCAAGAAATGCCATAAGTGTCAAATTTATGGAGACAAAATTCATGTACCTCTTTCACCTCTTCATGTTATGACTTTTCCATGACATTTCTCTTTGTGGGGCATGGATGTCATTGGACCGATCTCACCAAAGCTTCCAATGGGCATCGATTCATCTTTGTGGTCATCGATTACTTCACCAAGTGGGTAGAAGCTACTTCATATGCCCAACGTCACAAAGTCAGCAATCAGCAAATTCTTAAAGAAAGAGATCATATGTCAGTATAGAATGCCAGAAAGGACCATATTTGACGATGCATTGAACATGAACAACAATATGATAGCAGAGGTCTATAATCAATTCAAGGTCAAACACCACAACTCTTCACCATATCGCCTAAAAATGAATAGTGCGGTAGAAGCAGCCAATAATAACATCAAGAAGATAGTGGGGAAAATGACTGAGACTTACAAAGATTGGCATAAGAAGCTACCATTTGCCCTTTACGCTTATCGAACGTTTGTCAAAACTTCTACCGGGGCCAACACCTTTTTCTTTGGTTTATAGAATGGAGGAGGTTGATTTTGACCGAGATGGATGGCAAGAACCTACCTAATCCTGTGAATTAGGGTTCAGTCAAAAAATACTTCACCTAAAAAAAAGGAGAGGCCAAGGTGAAAACTCGCAAAAGGCGTCTTAAGACCAAAGGGGTTTTAAATTGAAAACCCAGGAAATAGGCAATTCAAATTTTGATCGAAGATGGGGCATGTGGTAGTCTTGTTATCCCCGAATTAACAAGGAGGAGGGATGTTATGTCTTTGGGCATCAATAAAGTATTCTTGATCTTCTAAACACGTATCAAGTTCAAAAGGTTCTCAAGAAGTTTGTGTCGAAAAGCTCATACTACGATATCTAGGGCATCTGTTTTCATCTTATTCCTTTTGTATTTTAGCAAAATTGCTATGTTGATTAATCTATTTTGAGCTTTGCTCCTAGTAAATTTCAACCTTCTCCACTGTTATGATCTTTTTCAATTATTTTACATTGACATAATGATTAATAGACTAATAATATTCAAGTAAAAGGAGTTTTGCATATTGCTCTAAAAGGTTCTAAATAGTACAAGGACCTGAAATAGGATCGCCAATCAGAACTAGATAAATTGAAGAGTTGGAAACATTTAGAAAAGAATAGCCTAAATTGTGATTATTTCTTCAAGTTTCTTATCAAAATACCAGCTAAACAAGAAGACAGGGTAATACGTCAGTGATAGATCCTTGATGAACACCGAGCAATGTCAACCTAAGCATTAAAAGGGGATCATTCTCGAAAAATGACATTTTGTATTCATGAAAACATCATTCATACACATCTAATTAGGAGTATTTGATTCATTCTGATCATAACATCCTAATCTCTTGGAAAAAATAAAGGCCCATAAAATGGATTCAACAAGTCATGTTCCCTAGAGAATGGTGTAACAAATCAGTGAAACCACAAATCCTATACCCCTGAAGTTACAGTGGGATGGATTAAAGTCATTATGGTGAATCTTATCTCCCTGAAGTTGCAGTGGAGCAGATTCAAGCCACTAATCTTATCCCCTTAAAGTTGCAGTGGAGTAGATTGAATATATGAATCTTATTTCCCGAAAGTTGAAGTAGAATATATTAAAGCTACAAGTCACAAATCCTATCCCTCTAAAGTTGTAGTAGGTCAAATCAAATCATTATGGCGAATCTTATCTCTCTGAAGTTGTGTGGAGCATATTGAAGTCATTAATCTTATCTCCCTGAAGTTGTAGTAGAGTAGATTGAAGATGCGAATCTTATTTCCCTGAAGTTGCAGTGGAATAGATTAAAGCTACAAATCACAAATCCTATACCACTGAAGTTGCAGTGGGATGGATTGAAGTCATTATGGCAAATCTTATCTCCTTGAAATTACAGTGGAGCAGATTAAAACCGCAAATCTTATCTCCTTGAAATTGCAGTAGAGTAGATTGAAAATGCAAATCATATCTCCCTGAAGTTGTAGTGGAGCAGATTGAAGGTGCAAATCTTATCTCCCTGAAGTTGCAGTGGAGTAGATTGAAGATAGCGAATCTTATTTCCCTAAAGTTGCAAGGGAACATATTAAAACTACGAGTTACTAATTTTATCTCTTTGAAGTTGCAAATAAGCAGATTAAAACCACAAATCTTAGCTCCTTGAAGTTGTCGTGGAGCAAATTGAAGATGCGAATCTTATCTTTCTAAAGTTGCGGTAGAGCAGATTGAAGATAGCAGATCTTTTCTCTCTGAAATTGCAGTAGAGCATATTAAAACTATAAGTCTTATCTCCCTGAAGTTGCAGTGGAGCATATTAAAGCCACAAATCTTATCCCTTTGAAGTTGCAGTAGAGCAGATTGAAGCTACAAATATTATCTCCCTGAAGTTGCAGTGGAGCAGATACAAATCCTATACCCCTGAAGTTGTAGTGGGATGTATTGAAGTTATCATAGCAAATCTTATCTCCATGAAGTTGTTAAAGCTATAGGTCATAAATCCTATACCTCTGAAGATGTAGTAGGTCGGATTAAATCTACCATAGCAAATCTTATCTCCCTGAAGTTGCAATGGAGTAGATTGAAGATACAAATCTTATTTCTCTAACGTTGCAGTGGAATAGATCAAAGCTACAAATCACAATCTATATACCCCTAAAGTTGCAGTGGGTTAGAACGAGGCTACTTGAGGAAGAGGAGTACTAAAGAAGTCGAGATTCGACGAGACCGGGAAAAATTGGTCCTTCTTAAAAGTCATTGCTTTGTTCTTGTTACACGACAACGAGAAAAGAGGGGCAGCTATAAAGGCCTAAATTTACTCGGGCCCAACCAAAGACCAAACCAAAGAAAATTAAAATAAAAAAACAATAAGCTTAGTCCAAATTTTTACAAGCCAAAAATATCAAAATTAACCTAAACCTTAATGCCCCAATAGGCCCAGCACCTAAACATTTTTAGCTAAAAAAAGAAACCCTAAGCCACCAGCACCGCTGCCCTCCATTTGCCTCTACAGCGTGCACACTACCTGAGGCCTGGCACGTTCTGCTGCCCTTGCACCAAAACGAAAAAGACGCACGTCCCGTCGTCCGTTGACTTCCTCAGTACCTGCAAACAAAGAAAAAAAAGCAAGACAAAAATAGAACAAGAAAACAGTAGTAGAGACGAAGGCATAAACAATAAAAAAATGTATCAACTGGCTATAAAAGCCACAGCAAATCCATGTAATATTTCACGGAAAAATATATACAAAAAGAACATAAAAAAATAAAAAAATTGAATACAAAACCAAGGTGATTCTTTCTTTTTTTTTTCATTTTTGAAAATAAATAATAAAATAAAAAGGGAACTCTTACCCTTGTTACCGTTGCCGTAGTTTCCTTCTGATTTGAAAGACCATCGATCGTCGAAAGTAGTATCGGGGAGCCTTTGAACCGAAAGGTTCTTTTGCCTTTCTGGTATTTTGGTTTATTTTTTTATTTAGGCTTTACGACCGGTGGCCGTCACGGTGGACCAATGACCGAAGCCGGCCTAGGGGGCTTTTGAGAGAAAAAATAAAAGGTTTTTTTATTTTTTTCTAAAATGGGATAAAAAAAAATTTTTGGGGGGAAATTTTCACTTATATAAGGGTCAGAAACAACGTCGTTTTGGTCAATTTCCTTTAGCCCCAAAACGACGTCATTTTGGGGGGCCGACCTGATCCGACCTTGAGGATCCGCGCTTTTTTAACTAATAGTTTATTTGTGTGATAGGTCCTTCAGCTTTTTGGGTTGTTTTAATTAAGTCCAAATGTCACTATTTTCCTTTTTAGAAATTTTGCCACTTGATTTTACAACGTTTTCAATTTAGTCCTCGGTTCGCTGAAGGGGCGCGTGTCCCAAGAATTGGGATATTTTCCCATTCAGCCCTTGTTTGTTTTTGTGCTTTTTATTTTAGTTCATTATTTATTTATTTTATCTTAATTTATCCTGTTAATTTAATTTGAGTGACAATTGGGTCCTTTATTCACTTTAATTCTTTATTTATTTACTTGCTTGCTTACTTATTATTTTTCTTTTTTTTTATTTCTCATTTTTAGTTTATATTTAAAATTATCTCTTATTATTTTCTTTTCATTGGGCATTTTTATTCATTTTGCTTTATTATTATTATTTGCTATTCCTTTTTACATGTGTGCTTAAAAATTGAATTATGTTTCACCAAAAAAAAAAAAAGAATTATGTATATGTGTATTGAAACATTTTCTCACTTTCGTTCATTATTTTGCTTTTATTTTTTAGTATGTTATTTTTATTTTATTTTATTTTATTTTATTTTATTCTTTTTCTTTTTCTTTTTCTTTTTATTTTTTCTTTTCCTTTTTCTCTTATTATTTTTAGCACCTTCATGTCATACTCATTATCCTTTTAATCATACTTTCCATTTTTTTTTATTTTTCCCAAATTACTTCACTTAATCATTATTATTATAATATGATTATATTAATAGTATTATTGTTATTATGTTATTATTGTAATATTCTTCTATTTTACCCTTTATTTTTATTTTTATTTTTTCTTTTCCTTTTTCTCTTATTATTTTTAGCACTTTCATGTCATACCCATTATCCTTTTAATCATACTTTCCATTTTTTATTTTTCCCAAATTACTTCACTTAATCATTATTATAATATGATTATATTAATAGTATTATTATTATGTTATTATTATAATATTCTTCTATTTTACCCATTATTTATCATTCTACCCGCGTAACCATTTTAAAAGATTTCATTATCACTATAACATACACCATATTTTAAAGAATTTTTTTCACACTACGTCCTAATAGATTAAATGCATATTACCTTACGTCTTAATAAAAAGTCGATTTCAAAAAAAAATAGATTCGACACCCTTCTTTCGGTGAAGTTCCCTTAGTGGATTACCCTTATCTTCGTTACTTAATACAACATTGGTAGCTTTAGCAGTAGTCTTCTATTTCTTTCAACTACTCCCACTTATTCCCTAGTAGTAGTTCCAAAAGGAGCACCTCGCACATTCTGCATAAAAGACCATACGTCCATGTATTCTTCTATCTCTTTGGAAAAACTTGTTGATTCCCTTAAAGATTTTTCAACAATGTGAATTATTCCTATATCACAATAAGTCTATTATCAGCACCAACAGTAATCCAAGGGGTGTTCACGCTACCTTCTTAATCCCCTGCAAATTTGGAGGACAATGAGTAAGGTTTTAATTTACAAAAAGTATAAAAATAATTCCTAGGCTCCTTTACTTTTCCAAATAAAATAAGCCCCAACTCATCAGTAGCTCTATGTGGCCACACAAACTTTGCGGGAAAAATTGACACAATGTCTGCACCATTCTTGTCATCAATTGGCCACCACCTACTTAGGGCTCAGATCGATAAGACAGTGGTGAAACATATTTCTAATAGTGAACACCTACTCGAGCTCCAATGAAATGAAGCCTAGCAAGCTGAGCCCAGCCTATCTCAGATGTGATAGCTTGCTATCGCAAGCACATACTCTTGCAAAGTTTAGACCACTCAATTGGGAAATCAAAACCAGCTCCAAATTCATTCCTCACTCATATGTATTTACAACAATTTAGCCAAAGGTTCGAATACTAGCTGAAAATGATTGTCTCGCATCCTTCACGAGGAGTAAAATAAAACAAACCCAAAGAACCTCTTCGATTACAGGCTTTGAGTTGGTGCAGATGCTGGAAAACAAAAATCAACGGTGCCTCTTCTCGACGACCATACTCAATGAAATAGGCAATCGTGACCCACCATAAGAAACCAGATAATTACCCCGGAGCTATCCCATACTCATCAAGAAGATGGCAAAAAAAAAAGGATGGAGAGGAAAGTGAAAACTTGTTTTTTGCACATAAGCAAAAAACCCCCTTCGGTATCGCTCAATCAACTTGAGCCTTCGACAAATAAGAAGTCATAAGCAAAATTGGGCAATTGAATGCCTCGAATGGCCAAATGACGACTCATTTCTTTGTACTTAGTGATACAAGCATAAGTTTTTGCCTCTATAGAAACATCGACTTCACAATGTTGCGAGTGGTCACTCCCTAAACCACATCGATTACCATGACCATTATAGTTTTCCCTCATCTTTCTTAGCCATCATACCCAACTAAACCTAGAATGACCAGAATGAGTATTTAAAATTTTTAAAAAGTTTACCTCTGAATCACAATTGTCCTTCTCAATGGCATCTCTTTTTCAAAAATTTCAAATCCAAATGGTTCAATATTTAGGGTTAAAACCATGTCCCTTTAAAGAAATTCAAAGCCTGGTGATTCACATGTCTAGGAGTGAAGGCTCAATCAACATCATATAGATGTACCTCCTTTTAACACGTGACAAACTATACAAAACAATTTTAAATGAAATACAATAAGTTTCATTCTAAAAAATTTCACACTTCGCATTGCTAAGTTTTTAAAAGAGCCACTTTATAACTCTTCTTAGAACTAGGTGGGAGACAAATTGCTATGTTGTTCACCATTATTGACCAGCTACCTGGTTACCCAATTGGGACTGATCTGATTCCCTTTACTCCAATAATGATAGCTTGCATAGTTTGCTTACATGAGTTCGCACGTGGTGGGTTTGTATCCTTACATGAGCTCACACGTGGTGAGTTCGTATCATCATGCAAGTGAACCCACACCTGAAGAACATAGGTTAATCTCAGGATAAGATATGTGTTGGCATGTGTAAGACCCCCAACCTGGCCTAGGAGTTATGGCCAGATCCGAAAAGTTACATTAATCCACTTGAAAAAAATCCAGATTAAATATTTAGAATCTCAAACAAACTGAATTCATTTAAACAGTTATAGCAAATCACAAAAATCTAATCTTTAAAAATAAAGAATCCAACAATGTTGTATTAACATAAATCCCTAAGAAAAACTAAAATAGCCATGCGAAAAATGACTGAGCTCCTGACACGCTATCTTGACTAAGGCTGAGGGTTACTTGAAATTAAAAAATATAGACAAAAAAAGTTTAGAACTCAGTATGTAACTTATGAATTCAATTAAAAATCAATATATTAGATAAGGTTTTGATTTCTTATTATTTAGACAATTCTCAGAATCAGATATAAAAACAGAGTATATCAGATACAAATGCAGAACATAACAGGTACAGATGCAGATTCCTGCCCACGTTCGCTACACACCATCTCCGCCTATCCCTACACACTATATAGGGTATCAAGTACCCATCCACCCCTACACACTACATACTGACTGTATGTTACGTTTCAAAATAATTATAGCCTAGCTACCAGATTAGAATGCGATAAATTGTCAAAATTAGATATATATATATATATATATGTGTGTGTGTGTGTGTGTGTGTGTGTGTGTGTGTGTGTGTGGCTTAGCCTCTAGATTTGACAAATTATTAAATTGCCCACACTTGCTCTTTTATACAATCCTAATCCAAATACAGATGCAGATTTAACAAATACCATATATGTGTATACAATGATACAAATTCAGATCATGTTTATGTAATATGGAACACACTTACTTATGAGACTACATATCAAATATGTGTATAAAAAGCAATTTATATAGAAACATAGCATCAGATAATGGGTTTTATACTAATTCAGATCATATAGGCCCTATGATAGGCCTATATTTGATTCGAACAACATTCACAACCCTAGGGAAAAATCTCAATTTTTACCCATACATTCGTGTGGATTCACATGGCCTAGATGGCAATCTTGTATGGTCTACACCATTTGACACGAGCCTGTGTGGCTCAGCATAATGTCCTACACAACTTGATCCATGGCTTGACAGACAATTGTGTGGTTCAAGTCAGCCTCTCGCACAGCCTGGACACATGCACGTGTGTTTCCAAATTAAAATGGTCGCTCACATGGCTAGGACACACGCCCATGTCTCTGGCCTATGTAGTTCTAAATAAAATAGTCTCTACCACGACCTAGACACATATCCATATCCCTGGTCATGTGACCCAAGTCAATGCCTTACACAAGCCGTGTGGCTTTGACAGCCATGGTTTTCGACTTTCTTCTTTTGTAGAATTTTAGATTTTTGTTACATAACTAATATAGTTTCGATACAAGAGCAATCCCAAGACTTCCAATGTAACACCCCAAATTTTGGGCCTGGAAGTATTGGGCCTTGGTTAAGTTTTGGATCTTAGTTTAGTATTTTTAGAAGTTTAATTTTAGCCTTCTAGAAGGTTGAAAGTGGCATGAAGATGGACTCTAAGGAGAGTGATCAGAAGAGAAAATATAGGAAGAGGTTAAGAGAGCTTATCATAGAGAAAAATTAGGAGATGGGACTTTAGGGGTTCTACTCTGGGTATTTATAGGGGGTGTCGAATTCTTTTTGAAAAGTTTCCCTTGCTTTGCCAAATCGAATGCTTCATTCTTCTCCTTCTTTCTAGTTCTTTTTCCTCTTTTGCAAAAGCTGAATACCTATATCCCCTCTGTCGATTTCTTTTCTTAATCTCTTAAAAGCCGAATACTCATATCCCCTTTGTCGATTTCTTTTGTTTTCCTCCATCACAAATTTGTTTTTTTTTTTACAACCTTTAATCAAGATTTTAAAAGCCGATCACACTCAGTAGATATCTAGGCCGCAAGATCAGAGACTAGTTTCGGTAAGTACTTAGTTAACCATCTTTTAGTGCGTTTTGATAAAAGCCAAAGGGCTATCTAATATTTTCTTTTTCTTATCATTAACCCTATATTAACAAGGGGTAGGGTTCAAAGATTTCAAGCGTGGTAAGGATCTCTAGCAAGTGGTAACTGTACTCACTCTCAACTTCAGTTTCATAAGTGGCCGAATGTAAATGTGGTTGATAGGGGTGACTCGTATGGAATACGAGTCACTTGAAGTTGATAATATGTGTATATTGGTGCAGATCTAAGGATATTCGAAAATAATAGCGAAGGAGAGGCTATTAAAACTGATGGTACACGGTAAGGTTACGGTAAGGCTTTGGGATTTGATAAAGTTGTAGTTTAAGGTATAGAATTGATTAGAAGATGGTTTTAGTTGTAGGTCGAGGCTGAGGATAGTGTAGTACGGGTCGTCAATCAGGATTGTATATACACTTCACACACGAAAATCGATAAAAGCCGAAATCCTAAAATCCCGAATGGGCCTAACGAACTTGTAGGCCCAAAGTGGCAAAGTTGTAATATGAGATTGTATGATGAATTGACATGCATGAATGTATGATTGGATTGTGATTAGGCCTAATGGGATACATAAGCATGTTTGGGACTTAATGGGTTTTATGAATATGATTGGGCCTAGTGGGCCTTACGGGATTGTAGAAATGCATGCTAGGGTTTTTAATGGACTATAGGCTTAGTTCTAATCTCTCAAATTTTACATAAGACTTAATTAAATAATTAAACATGTCCGTGGACAAGTCGTTAGACTAAGGTGTGGCAATGGATGTGTGCATGTCTAGGATTAGATTTAGGAAGAGCTTGGTACTTAAGTGGTCTGAGTGACCCACCTCCTCTTTTCTTGAATCCTACCTGGTGCATAGTGTCTGTTCACTTTAGTCGCGAGGACTTGTTGATGGGCCAAAAATCCATAATTAAAATATGTACGTTTAGGGAATTACGAAAATACCCCTCTAGGGTAGAATTATGAAAATACCCTCTAAGGTAGAATTACTATAATGCCCTGTAGAGTAGAATTATTATAACACCTCGAAAGGTAGAGTTACCGAGACACCCTTGTAGGGTAGAAATTACCAAAATACCCATGGGTACTGAAATGACTAAAATACCCCTATGTGTTATGAGTATGACTGGTGTATGTTGTATGTGACGATGATGCATTCATGAGATATTATGTTGCATATGGGCTGGGTTTTGATTGGAAGTAGTGTATATGAGGGTCACACGGTCGCTTGACAACTGTGGACCCAACGAAGGCTTTTGAGCCACGAGCAGCTCGCTGCAACGTTTGAGTAGTGCCGCAACTGGTGCTACCTTTGGAGTGTAGGGATGGGTGGGTTGATATTTATATCCCCACAAGAGTGTAGGGTTGGTACGGGTGGAGTACAGGGTTGGATTCGGGGTGGGAGCATTGCATTCATGTGATTCTGATATGATATGAGGTCAACGTGGGCTAAGGCCAAGACCACCGATATTGTTAGGGCTTAGGCCTAATGTGATATTTGTATATTGAATTGATTTGATTGCCAAGGGTTGTACACATGAGTTTCAAAACTCACACCCTTTAATTTAATGTTTCAGGTGACCCTCAGTAGACGGCTCGACATGGGAGAGGACTCGGAGATGGCCACACTGTAAGCTTCTTAGAAGTTTTAAATAGTTTTCGAATTATTTTATTTTAATTACTTGTTCCTTTTTCAATGGGTTGTAATAAGGCCTTGTGTCTCCGATTTGACTTTTCTTTTGGGCTTAATATGAACTTAAATTTCTAAATCTCAAACTTAAATTTTAACCAAGTAAATTTCTTATCAAACATATTCTCAATTTCATAAAATTGTTTTGGAACAATCTCTTTAATGTGACATCGCCGGATTCGGCCATAACGTCTGGGCCGGGTCGAGGGTGTTACATCCAAAGCTTAAAAAATATTCAATTGACCAATTAAACTATCTATCCGCAACCAAACGCTAAAGTAACATACAACCCCGAAGCAACATCGAAGAACTTCGATGCAACTTCCTAAATTAGAACAATTCACTTACCGAAAACAAGCAACGAAAAATCTAATCAATTTGTTGGAGGATCTTCCAGGGTCACTCGTTCCTCTCCTAATAAAAAAGCCAAGAATCAAAACCATAAGCAAAAACCCGAAAAGGGTGTTGTGCAAAAACAAATCCATTCACTTGCCCAACAATCTCTAGTCGACTAAATAGAGGACAAAAAACCAACAAGAATGCACTAGCCAATTACGAAGGCCAAAAGAAATTAAAAGAAAAAAGTTGATTTGAGAAGAAGAAAAATAAAAAGGAAGAACGTACAGAACAAAGAAGCGGATTTGGGAAGAGGGAAAAATAAAATGTGAGAAAAACTTAATTACTTGGTTTAAAATAAAACTTATCAAATTTCCAAAAAAAAAAAAAAGTAAAAATATTTCCTTATTGCATACGTAGTGATTCAAACACAAGACCAAAGGTACATTGAAGCTTAACCATTAAATCACTAGGCTCATCGTTAACATAAATTTACATAGAATTAAATTTATGTTGAGAGTTCAAGGATAAAGGTTTGACAAAACAAATAGCAAAAGTTTTCTAGAAATGACACTTAAACCCTTGATCTCAAACATACAGTTAAGGCTCTAAACCACTAAAGCAAATACTTAATTATTAACATAATTTAACAAGCATAAGTTTAAATTTTGGGGTGTTACAGCATGCATGGAGGCCTACGTAGGACGTCAAATCCATGAACTTATCATATAAATAGGAAAATTAGCCTCCTTTAAGACAGACACACAAAAACACTCAACAAATAGTTAATTAGATAAACAAAAAGTTAAAAAAGTTAATTTATCTATTGCATTTAACTTATATAAATAAATTATTAATTTAATTATCTTTAAAAATAAAAATTATAAAAAATAAATAGAAAAAAAAACATAAATGTTCTAATATTATGTTTTGTACCTTATATATATATATATATATATATATATATAGTGTAATAATTGTTTTCAAGGTAATATATATTTATAACTTTTTCATGTAGACTTCCACATGTTTGCATAATCATGTCACGTTAATGTTTTGTTTTTTGTCTCATCGTGTTTTAATTATTGTAGAGGTGTGCATAATTCAATTAAAATTAAATTAATTGATCAAGTCGAATTAAATTGGTTAATTGATTAGTCATTAAATTTAACTAATTCAATCGGGGATCAATTAAAAAATTTTAAAAATTTTATTTAACAGTTAATTTAGTTTGAAATTAAATAATTAATCAAATGAATCGATTAATTGAAATTATTAATAATAAAATATTATAGACTCAATATATTAAATAAGTCTAATATATTATGTAAACCCAAAATATAAAAATTAAACGATGAGCATAAAATTTAATGGATTTATAGGAATTATTATAATGAGCTTAAAACTTAATAGATTTATATATTTTTGAATTAAAAGAATTTTTTTTTAAAAAAAGTAAAAGTAAAAAACCCTAGCTAGTAAACCTAAGCTTTTTTCTTCTTCTTTCTGCCGTTATACTCAAAGCAGAGTTTGAAAGAGCTGGGGCGTGGCTTGAGTCTTGACCATCTTCTTTGAAACTTCTCCCTTCAAACTTTTTTTTTTTCTTTCATTTCATCACTCAAACTTTCTTTAGTGTTGTTATTTATTGTTTTTTGCTTTTATTTTTTAAAATTGAAAACAAAGAAAATAACATTGCAATAATTTTTTTTAAAACATATTAAAATTTCGGTTAATTCAATTAATCATCTAAATTAATTGAAATTAATTTCATCAGTTAATAGATTTTTTATATATTTTGATTCAGTTAACAATTAAAAATTTTAAAATTTCAGTTAATTCTATTAATGTTAGCTCGGTTCGACCAAACTGACCCTTTAAACACCCTTAAATTATTGGATGTTGAACATTTTTATTCTTCCAAATAAATAATTGACAATCATAAATTCCAATTCCAAATTTTCAATGAAATTTAATATATCCATTCACATCATACAAATTAAAGTAATTTTACACACTTTCATAATTATTTATATAATTAATACTTTAACGATCCAACTATTGAATTTATCATTATAATTATAGTTGTAATACATGTAAAATTTCAAATCAATCTGATATTTCTATCATAAAATTTCAAATTAATCTAATATCTCTATCATATTGATTTAAAATACTCTCTATATATTAATATATATTCAACGATTGATTTTTTTACATAAAATAAATAGTTTGAAGTTTTAAATTTACATCAAACTTGATATGCATTATCTACATGAATAGACCATAAAATATAACAATTGAATTTTTAAAATATTAATTATATAAATAATTATAAAAATATGTAAAACTATTTTAACTTTTCCACCGTTTAAGTGGATACAAAGCAAATAAAAAAAGTAAGCTTAGGTGGATTAATTATTATTTTAACATGCGGCAACTCTCATTATTTAATATCTTATCAATTATAAATTTAAAATAATAAAATGAATGGTGTTTATTTCGTAAGAGTTAAAATTTTCTAATGCCATATTAGGGTTTTTTTTATGTATTTTTAATGACTTTTTTCTACTTTTTGTATTATGGATTAGTCTTTTTTAATCAGTGTTTATGTCATTTTTAATTTATTTTTTTAATGATCCATAATGAGATTTTCAAAAGTATTTTCACATTAAGGTTATTTATATTTTTTAAATTTTATAATTAATCCTTTAATAATTTTTTTTTATTTTTCCCTTCTAATTCAGTCTTAATGCTTAAGGTTTTTTTTTTTCAATATTTCCACATTAAGTTTATTTAATTTTTTAAAAAATTATAATTAAACTCTTCATATTTTTTATAATCAAGGTTATTTACATTTTAATAAGTTTAATATACTGTTTAGTACCGGAGTTTGGCACTTTTTTAATGTGATACTTGTGTTATTTTTTATCCAATGTGGTACCTGTATTTGGCAAAAGTTATATATTTTGGTACCCAAAGGTAACAGTGTTGACTTTTTTATATTTAATTCAGCTTTTAGAATTAATTTGATGAAAGTTAATTGCTAATATTATTATATTTAAATTTTTCATGATTTTATTAATAGAATAGAATGTTGGGAATCGACCCGATTAAGCAACAGACAAGTAAAAAATAGCAGAAGAAATTAAGAAATTGAGCACACAAATTTAAAGTGAAAAAAACCCCTTCAAAGAGGATAAAAAATTACAGGCAAAGATAATTTTACTATAATGGCAAAAGAACAATAGTACAAAAAAATAGAGATAAAAAACTAAGCCCCAAAACCTGAAAACAAAAATCCCTGAAAATGTAAATACAAAATTCTTCAAAAATGTTATGAATTCTAATATTTAATGGGTGTATTTTCTAAGGTTGTAAAAAAGCTTATTTATAGGCTAAATTCGTAGGTCAAATAATAATAAAATAATCTAGACTAATCAGAGTTCGACTAAAATAAATAAATAGAGTTTAGCCTCGAGATTATCTCTCAAATTTGACTGAAATATGAGTCATACTCAACATTAACTTAGCATTGTGAATTTGTCTAATTTGTCAAATACAATTCAATGGAAGTGTAACACCCCAAACCCGGCCTAGACGTTATGGCCGACTCTGGTGATGTCACATTGATAGGATTTTGAAAAACCTCGCAGTTTGAGTAAAACCTTAATTTGTTATTAAAACATTCATTACTTATCCTTAGATTTCGGAAATGTTAATTGATTGCCAAAACATTATTTATTGTGGAAGCTTTCAGAAAACCATGATATTTAAGAAAAATCATTCATGTTTAGGAAAAGCCTTTGTTTTTGTCGAGTTTTGCAGTAATAAAATCATTAATCACAGTTAAAATCTAATTAAAAGAATAGTCTGAAAAGTCCAAAATTACAGCAAAATACCCAAAAATGATATAAAACCTAAAGCAGAAGTAAAATAGTTTAAATAATAGTGGTCACAGTCGAGCCCTTACAGATCAGAACACAACATCAGTTATACAGATCATACAAATTAAGGTCTAATTACCCCCTACTGATCCTACAGTAGGCTCACAGTCGTTTGGGATGACCCATGCAACCCTAGGGAACATTTCAGTTAAATGGGTACACACGCTCATGTGGCTTGCCTGTGTGGGTACACAAGCCCATGTGGCCTGCCCGTCTAGGTCCATATGCTCGTGTGGCCTACACGCCCAAATTGGCCTTGGCCTGTGTGGATCACACAGCCTGGCCCAAAAATCCACACGCCCGTGTAGCCTACACGACCCAATTTGGTCTACCCATGTGTCACACACAGCCATACCCGGCCATCACACGACCATGTCTTGTGCACGGCTTGGCCTTCGCCGACCACACGGTCGTGCCGTCGCAAACGGCCTACCACACGAGCAACCACATTCCCATGTGGCGTCGATAAAATGGTTTTTAGCTTTCATTGAAACCTCGTTTTCTATGTTTTCGGGTATACACCTGGTATCAATTGATGCTAAAACGACCCCCGAGCACTCCAGAACCTAAAAACCGACATTCCAACGCCCACATTAAATAACGTCAACGAAACTTAAACGGTATTATAACGATATGTTAATCCTTTAACCATCAAAAACCATACCTTCGATCAAAACGGAAATTCCCCACACCTAAATCGTTGATTGGGAACCTCTAGCCTCTTGGTTTCCTCCTAAACACAGAACGAATCCATTAAACGAAGATTCGTTAACCAAAATGAAAATCACCCTTATCAAACTTATCGATAACACGCAGAAACTGAATTAACGAGTCACGAAAAATAATGGTAACTAGGGGAAATCAAAGCAAAACAACAACAAAAAGGAATAGAGAAGAGAAAAAATTCAACAGAGAGGAATAGGAGTAGAGAAACGCCAAAAAAGAAAGGATTTTTAGAAAAAAAAAATAAAATGAACAATCCTATCAGATATTCCCCAACTTCCCACTACTACCCAATCTCAACCACTTCTGTATTTAAAAACTACTAAAACTCTCTTGCAAAACTGAGCAAAAATGCACTCCCTTACTCATGCAGGGATTTGAACACAGAACCTACAGCCAACTAACACCCCACTTAACCACCAGACTAGCAAGCCCATTCTGACATGATTTTACGAATTATAAAACTTAAGTCTACTAACTAGAGATAGGGCTTTATTCAGAAAAATACCAAAATTTTCCAAAGGTAAGGCTTGAACTTGGGACCTCTACACACACCCAAAACACAACACCACTGAAGCAGTCAGACAGTTGTGTTGAATTTTTCAGAAACAAAAACACAAAATTTTGGGGTGTTTCAACTCTACCCTCTAAAAGAAAATTTCGACCTCAAAATTTACCTGATTAGAATAGATGAGGATATTATTGACACATCGAATCCTCAGGTTCCCACGTGGCCTCCTCTATGCTATGATTCCGCCACAGACGATTCACTAAAGGAATGGACTTCTTCCTCAGAATCTTAACATTACGATCCAGAATCTGAATCGGCTCCTCCTCAAAAGTCAAGTCTGGCCTAACCTCAATCTCTTCAATAGGGACAATGTGAAAAGGATCAGAGCGGTAGCATTTCAACATCGAGACGTGGAACACATCATGAATATGGTCAAGTTCAGGGGTAACTCCAACGATAAGCAACTAGCCCCATACATTTTAGAATCTAGTACGACCCAATAAACCTAGGGCTAAGCTTACCCTTACGACCAAACCTCAGAACATTTTTCTATGGTGAGACCTTGAGAAATACGAAGTCCCCCATAGTGTACTCAATCTCACGTCTCTTCAGATCTGCATAGGATTTCAGTCTATCAGATAGTACTTTCAGATGTTCTTGAATCAATCTAGCATTATCCTTGGTTTTAGAAACCAACTCAGGACCCAACATCTAACGTTCACCCAACTCAGTCAAACACAAAGGAGTACGACATTTGTGACTATACGAAGCGTCGTAAGGTGCTATCTGAATACTAGCTTGAAATTTGTTATTGTAGATGAACTCGGCTAGCGGCAGATAATCCTCCCAATTACCTCAGAATTCTATCACACAGCTCCGTAACATATCCTTTAATATCTAAATTAACCATTAATCTAAGGATGGAACGCAGTACTAAGGTCCAATCTCAAACCCAGAGCCTTGTGTAACTTTTTTCAGAACCAAGACGTGAAGTGAGGCTCCCTATCAGAAATAATCAAGACAGGTACGCCATGTAGTCTTACTATTTTTGATATGTAGAGCTTTGCCAACTTCCGAAGAGAAAAGCCCGTCCGAATCGAGATAAAGTGTGTAGATTTGGTCAATCGATCCACGACAACCTAAACAAAATCCTTCTTAGTGGGTGTCAAGGGCAACCCACTAACAAAGTTTATAGTTACTCGTTCCCATTTCCACAAGGGAATCTTAATCGGTTACAACAAACCTGAAGGTAATTGATGCTCAGCCTTAACCTGCTGACATGTCAGACAACGAGCAATGAAATCAGTAACATCATGCTTCAACCTTGACCACCAATACAACTCTCGAAGATCTTGGTACATCTTATTTCCGCCGGGATGTATAACATAAGAGCTACTATGCGCCTCCCTTAGAATATACTTCCTTAAATCCACATCATTTGGTACACATATCCGACCACGGAAACAGAGTACCCCATCACTATTCAGCCTAAAATCAGAAGTACTGCCACTTTCAACCTGACGGAATCACAAACCCAAAGACTCATCCTCCAACTGCTTAACTCAAATTTGCTCAATCCAAGTTGGTTTAACTTGCAACTCAACTAACAAACTCCCATCATCAAACAGACTAAGGCGAGCAAACATCATCATCAGATAAGTCATCGCCCTACGGCTCAATGCATCGGCCACCACATTGGCCCTTCTCGGATGGTACTCAATGGTACAGTCACAGTCCTTAAGCAGCTCAATCCATCTACGTTGCCTAAGATTCAATTCCTTCTAAGTAAAGAGGTACTTAAGGCTCCTGTGATCAATGTAGATGATACACTTCTCATCATACAAATAGTGCCTCTAAATTTTCAGTTCAAAGACCACAGTAGCCAGCTTAAGGTCATGCGTCGGATAATTTGTCTCGTATGTCTTAAGCTAACAGAATGCATAAACCACAATTTTTCCATTCTGTATCAGAACACAACCTAATCCCAAATGCGACGCATCACTATAAACCACAAACTCCTTTACGGGTTCAGACTATATTAAAATGAGAGCCTAAGTTAGAACAATCTTGAGCTTCTTGAAACTCGTTTGCTACACATCAGTCCAACCAAATGGAACACCTTTACAGAGTAGCTTAGTTAAAGGAGCGGCAATCAACCAAAAACCTTCAACGAATCACCAATAATACCCCGCTAGACCTAGAAAACTGTAAATTTTAGACACATTCTTTGGCTGTTTCTAATCCAGTACGGCCTTAATCTTCCTAATGTTGACTCGGATCCCCTCAGTAGATACTACATGCCCTAGAAATGTCACTTCTCGTAACCAGAATTCGTACTTATTAAATTTATCATAGAGCTACTTATCACGCAATGTCTGAAGTACTACTCTAAAGTGCTCGTCATGATCATCCTCGGTCTTAAAATATACCAAAATATCATCGATAAAGACCACAAAAAATTGATCCAAATAGGACTGAAACACTCGGTTTATCAGATCCATAAGCCGGAGCATTTGTCAATCCAAAAGGCATCACTAGGAACTCGTAGTGACCATAACAAGTCCTAAATACCGTCTTATGTACATTAGCTTCCTTAACCCTCAACTGATAATACCCAGAATGGAGATCTATCTTCGAGAATAAACAAGGCCTTCAGAATTGATCGAATAAGTCATCAATCCTTAAAAGTGGATACTTGTTCTTGATCGTTAGCTTGTTCAATTGCCAGTAATCTATACACATCCTCATGGTCTCATTCTTCTTCCTAACAAACAGAAATGGTGCTCCCCATGGAGACATGCTAAGACGGATGAAACCAGAATTCAACAATTCTTGAATTTGAGCCTTAAACTTTGTAAGCCCCTTTGGTGCCATACGATAAGGAGCGATAGACACTAGAGTTGTACCAGGAAGAAGCTCAATCCCAAATTCCACTTTTCAATTTGGAAGTAATCCTGGTAGTTCTTTAGGAAAGACATCTGAAAAATCCCTTACAGTTCAGATATCTCCAATAGCAGAGTCCTTAGAAGTAATAACATTGACGTAGACCAAGAACTCTTCACATCCTTTTCGAACTAATTTCTCAACCACAAGTACGGAGATCACATTGGACAAATAGTTTTGATATTTTCCAATCATAACTACCTCATTATCCTCTTCGATTCTCAAGATGACTCTCTTAGTTGCAAAATCCAAACTAACACGGTGCTTAACCAACTACTCCATACCCAATATCAGATCAAACTCCTTAAACGGAAGCTCCATTGAATCAGCCAGGAAAATCTCCCCTTAAACCTCTAACAGAACATCTCTATATAACTTACTAACCCCAACAGACTGCCCCAATAGACTCAGTACAGTAATCTCACTCATAGTACTTTCAACCGATATCCCCAGGTTTTCAGATATAGAACTAGCTAAATAAGAGTGAGTAGACCCTATGTCTATCAGAGCAGTAAATGGCACATCAAAGATTAAGAATGTACCAGTGATGACGTAAAGAGCATCTCTGTCCTCTCAGCGACGTGCAGCATAAACCAAAGCAGGCTGCCTCGCTTCTATCTGTCCAGCACCTCTGCCCAGTGCTCTCTGTCCTTGGTCCATACCGTTACCACCCCTAGCTTGACCATGGCCTCTAAGTGGCTACTGAACTACTCTCGGTAGCTATGCAGTACCTGATCCTAGAGCTTGCACCTGATCGGCCCTCAGTGGAGATTCCCGGATACGGTGCTCTAAGGACCCACACCTCAGACACGCCCCAGTCCTCCTCCAATATTCCCCCGAATGACATCTACCACGATCCCCACAGGGTAGAATCCCAGTAGGAGCAACAGGGTCCCCAGCTCTAACCGACCCATCAAATTTAGCCTTTTTCTTAGGCCTTTGTACTGAACTCGAGGGCTCAGGTTCCCTCTTGTTCTTTCCTCTCTTGTAGTTTCTATTTTGGCGCTTGACGCATTTGACATCTTCGGCGATCTTCGTCTTCTCTATCAGAACAAAGAACTCTCATAGCTATCAATACTCTCAGATTATCCCTCAGCCCAGCCTTGAATCGAACACACCTCTTGTATTTAGATGCCACTATACCACGAGTGTAACAACTCAATCTCAGAAACTCGACCTCATACTCGGCCACAGATCAATCACCTTGCGTGAGGTTCAAGAACTTACGCCTACGAGCGTCTACATAGCTCTCTTCCATATATTTCCCCTAGAAGGTAGACTTAAAGAACTCCTAAGTCAAACGTTCGGGCTAAGTGCCCTCCTTAACTGTTAACCACCACTCGTAGGCCTCATCATGAAACAAGAAGACTGTACCCTTCAATTTTTGCTCCGGGGTGCAATCTTAGTCATCCATAATCCTTTCGGTGGCCTCCATCCAGTACTCGGCCACATTAGGGGTGGCTCTAGTGACATCCCTAAATAACTTAGCTCCATTTGACCGGAGTCATTCCATTACCGACCCTCAGCATTAGATCCAGTGTTGGGCTCAGCAACCCTCTCTAATATCGTTAGCATGGCCTCAGACAATGCGTCGTCCCCACCCACTCGGTTTTGAGACCTAGTCTTAGTAGTAGGCGACACTAATGTCTCACTAGTATCTAAATTTGGCATGCCACTCGAAAAAGAAGACTCGACACGAGCCCTCTATGGCGTCTACCAGGGCCCCGAGTACCACGTCCACGGATACCTCGTGCGTTCATTGTCTAATACAGATTATCTAAATTAAATAGTTTTATGCATCAGTTTCAGTTTCAGTATTTATTAATAGATATTTTATGCAAACAGTTCCAAAAGTTCAGAATTGTTTTCGTAAGTCTCAGTCTCTATCAGTTTCACTACAGTTTCAGAGAACACTAACTAAAGTGTTTCAGAATAACTATCTATAATATCATAATAGTTTATCAGAATACAGAATACTTACAGGATCAGCGCTGGAGACTCGGTGAACCACATACTCAATCAAATTATTTTTAATCATTTGGAAACCGTTTCTTTAAAATCAAAAATTTTAGAACCTAAAATTCATAGCCTAGTTTTGTAACTTGACTCTGATACCACTAAATGTAACACCCCAAACCCGGCCTAGACATTACGGTCGAATCTGGCAATGTCACATGATAGTGAGTCTTGAAAGCTAAGTTATTGCGAAATAAAATATTTCCATGTTATTATCTTCCTTAAACTCTTATAAATTCTAAAACAAAACGTTTTACTCATTTAAATTATTTATTTAAAAACACCTCCCATTGCGAAAGCTTTTCTAAAAATAGTTTATGTGATTGTGAGTTTAGAAAGTACTTTAACTTTTTGAAAATAGAATTTCTTACAACTAGCAGTTATAAATCCTTAAAATAATTAAATAAATAAAAGCCCAAATTTAAGCAAGAGTCCCTAAAAGTCCAAAAATTACATCAAAATAACCAAAAATAATAATATAACCCAAGTATAAGTTAAAAACCGTAAAGTCCAAAAACTATGGTCATCGTTGAGTCCTCCGTCGCACTGATCCATCTAGGTCCGGGGATTACCTGTACACGTTAAACAAAGAGGGGTGAGTTTACGTAAACTTAGTGTGTAATCTCATAGAAAACAGACAAACAGTAATCATAGTACATAGCCAAACAGTTTTGGGCCTAAGCCCCTTTCAGTATCAGTATCAGTTTGGCCTTAGCCTAATTCAGTATCAGTATTAGTAACAAATATACGTTATTCAATAACAAAGTCCTACCCAACCAACCTCTATACACCATCTCCGTCCAACCTTCTATTCCATGTGGGGATTAAATCACCCACGCATCCCTAGACTCCAAGTAGTACAATATGCGGCACATAAAAAGTAATTTGCAGCTGAGCTGTCAGATATTAGGCTTAAGAGCCTTTCAGTACACTTCCTCTAAATGTAATCAATCCAACCCGATGCAATGTAAACATACAATAGATGACATGTTTTTATGCAACTTATCAGTAAACATATATATAATAATAATCAAGCATATAGACATACAGTTTATCATGCTCAGTCCACTTATCAATTACTCAATTCACACAATTAAGGGTCTAAATAATGCTTACCAACCCTATAGTAGGTTTATAGTTGACTTGGGCAACCCGTGCAACCTTAGTAATCAATTCAGTAAAGATTGGCTTACACGCCTGTTTGGCCGACACGGCCCAAATTGGCTTTAGCCGTGTGGATCACACAGACTGACCCAAATTCCCACACACTAGTGTGGACTACCTGTGTAGACCCATACGGCCGTGTGGCCCACATGGCCCACAATAGTCTAGCCTGTGTGTTACACACAGCCTACCTAGCCATCACACGACCGTGTCCTTTACGCACACCCTGGCCTCATCGTTCACACGCCTGTGTTAGGGCACACAGCCTACTACATGGGTGACCACACACCCGTGTGGTGTCGACAGTGAGGATTTGAGCTTTCACTAAAACCTCATTTTCTACGTAATCGGGTACACACCTGTATCATTTTTTATGCCTAAACACTCTTGAGCACTCTAGTACCTAAAATCAACAAATCCAAGCCCAAATTTCAATAACCTAACTAAGACTTAAACGGAATTGTAATGAAACATTCATCTATTACCTATGAAACATTGACCTTTCAATTGAAACGAGGAATCCATGCACTCACTCGTCGATTGAGAACGATCTTCAGTCCCTTGATTGACCCCTAAACACCAAAAAGAAACCCCTCTTAAAGATTAACCAAGAATAATTGACAAAAGACAAAACCGTTACTTATCGAACACGCGTAACCAACGAAGAACCACAGAATCGATTGAAATAAAAGAAAGAAACGGAGGGGAAAGAAAACAATGGAAATTTCAGCAGTAAGGGAAAATATTAAAAGAGAAAACAGCATCAAGATTGAGAGAAAAGGAAGAGAAAGAGAAAGCCAAATTTTTAGAAAGAAAAATAAAAATGATTTTGATAATTCTCCTTAACTCCTTACTACATCTCAACTACTCAACTTTCCAATCCAACCCAAACTCTATGAACCAATCGAGCAATAAAAATACTAGCCTTCACGCTCATACAAGGATTCGAACATATGACCTCCAGTAAACTTACACTCCCCTTAACCACTAGACCAGCAAGCCCATTCTAATATGTACTTACAAACAAATACTTAAAAGCCTTCTGGCCAAGGATAGGGCTTTATTCATAAAAATACCAAAATTTGCCCAATTCATGGCTTGAACTTAGGACCTCCCAAACACACCCAGAACAAATAACCACTGAAGCATACAGATAATTGTGTCACACATTCACCAAAAAAATTAAAATTTTAGGGCGTTACACTAAACCCGGCTTAAATGTTATGGCAGAATCTGGCGATGTCACATGGATGGTATTTTGAAAAACCTCGCAGTTTGAGTAAAATTTTAATTTGTTATTAAGACATTCATTACTTATCCTTAGATTTCAGAAACGTTAATTGATTGCCAAAACATTATTTGTTGCGGAAGCTTTCAACAAACCGTGATATTTAATAAAAATCTTTCGTGTTTAGCAAAAACCTTTATTTTTTTTTCAAGTTTTGCAGTAATAAAATCATTAAGCACAGTTAAACTCTAATTAAAAGAACAGTTTGAAAAGTCCAAAATTACAATAAAATACCAATAAATGATACAAAACCATAAGGCAGAAGTAAAACAGTTGAAATAATAGTGGTCACCGTCGAGCCCTCTGCTGTACCGAACCGTATAAGTTTGGGGATTACTTGTATAGACTAAACAGAAAAGGTGAGTTTACGTAAACTCAGTGTGTAATCCCCACAAAAATAAACATGCACACAATTAGAATTTCAGAATCAATCAGTCACAAATTTGGGCCTAAGCCCTTTACAGATACAGATTTAGGCTTAAACGCATTACAGTAACAGATGCAGAATTGGGTTGTAGCCTATCTCAGATACAGATGCAGATATACAGTTAGAACAAAAATCAAATCCTACCCCCAGCCTCTACACACCATCTCCGACTATCCCTACACACCATTTGGGTTTAAAACACCCACCTAGCCCTACACACTATGCTGTACCGAATGCGGCTCATATAAAAAATAATGCAGCTGAGCTGCCAGATAATAGGCGTAAAAGCCTTTCAGAACACTTCTTCCAATAATCATCATCCCACTTCAATAACAGAAACAGTGCAGATAGAAATTATATGCAAAAATAGATATACAATCTAACATGCTCACATGGCCTATATATATAGCAGATACAGTTATATGCATCAGATCAGTCAGATACGGATGGTAATAACATGCTCAAAACACAATATCAGTCATATAGATCATACAAATTAGGTTCTAATCACCCCTTACTAATCCTATAGTAGGCTCACAGTCGTTTGGGACGACCTGTGCAACCCTAGGAAACATTTCAATTAAATGGGCCTTCACGTCCATGTGGCTTGCTCGTGTGGCCTACAAGCCTAAATTAGCCTTGGCTCATGTGGATCACACAGCTTTGCCCAGAAACCCATACGCTCATGTAGACTCACACGCTCGTGTGGCCTACACAACCCAATTTGGTCTAGCCTGTGTGTTGCACATGGTTATACCCGACCATTACACGAGTGTGTCTTGAGCACGACCTGACCTTCATCGATTACACGGCCTTGTCATCGTACACGGCCTACCACACAGGCGACCACATGCCCGTGTAGCGTCGATGGAAGAGTTTTTAGCTTTCACTAAAACCTCGTTTTCTGTATTTTCGGGTACACACCTGGTATCGATTGATGCTAAAACGACCCCTGAGCACTTCAGAACCTAAAAACTGACATTCCAATGCCCATATTCCGTAACGTCAATGAAACTTAAACGGTATTATAACGAGATGTTAATCCTTTAACCATTGAAAACCATACCTTCGATTGAAATGGAAATTCCACACACCAAAATCATCGATTGGGAACCTTCAGCCCCTTGGTCTCCTCCTAAACATAAAATGAATCTACTCCTAAACATAAAATGAATCCATTAAACAAAGATTTGTTAGCCAAAATGAAAATCACCCTTATCAAACTTACTGATCACGCGCAGAAACTGAATTAACAAGTCATGAAAAACAATGGTAACTAGGGGAAATTGAAAGCGAAACGATAGCAAAATAGAATAGAGAAGAGAAAAAAATTCGGCAAGAGGAATGCGAGTAGAGAAATGCCAAAAGAGATAGGATTTTTGAAAAAAAATAAAATAAAAAATCCTATCAGATATTCCCTAACTTCCCACTACTACCCAATCTCAACCACTTTAGTATTTGAAACTACTAAAACTTTCTTGCAAAACTGACCAAAAATGCACTCCCTTACTCATGCAGGGATTCGAACACAGAACCTACAGCCAACTAACACTCCACCTAACCACCAGACTAGCAGGCCCATTCTGACATGATTTTACAAATAATAAAACTTAAGTCTACTGACCAGAGATAGGGCTTGATTCAGAAAAATACCAAAATTTTCAAAAGGTAACTCTTGAACTTAGGACCTCATACACACACCCAGAACACAACACCACTGAAGTAGACAGACAGTTGTGTCGAATTTTTCAGAAATGAAAATACAAAATTTTGGGGCGTTACAACTCTACCCCTAAAAGAAAATTTTGAACTTAAAATTTACCTGATCAGAATAGAAGAGGATACTGTTGACGCATCGAATCCTCAGGTTCCCACGTGGCCTCCTCCGTGCTATGATTTTGCCACAGAACCTTCACTAAAGGAATGGACTTCTTCCTCAGAATCTTAACATCGCGATCGAGAATCTGAATCAGTTCCTCCTCAAAAGTCAAGTTTGGCCTAACCACAATCTCCTCAATAGAGATAATGTGATAAGGATCAGAGTGATAGCATGATAAACGATAAATTATACATATTTTTACCCCATGTTTAGCTTAATTTTAGATGGATTATTATTAATTTTGTGAGAATTGGTGCTCTTAATCTTTTTTTTTCATAGCTTATACTCAGGAGAGCATAGGGAAGAGAAAAGAATGAAAAATGGACCAAAAACGGAGAAAATAGGCCAAATTGTTAAAATGACACGGCCCAAGAAGTCACCACACGGCCGTGGCACACGGTCGTGCCACATAAAGATCACACGGTCCAGCCTCCGACAAGCACGGCCAGGCCACACGACCGTGCCTCCATCGACAGACTCTCACACGGCCTCTTGTCGTGGCACACGGACGTGGCACAGGGGCGTGTCCCTGTCGTGAGGATGAGGAATTTCACTCGGATTTGGATACTTAAGGGCTGAGAAAGCCATTCTAAACTCTATATAAAGACCCCAAGAGGCAACTCTAAAGATATACTCTTTTCTCTCAAGAAAGAGCACCATAATTCTATCAACACATGGAGTGGAAGCAAGGAATTACTCTAAGGGAAGCCGATTGATTCATCCCAGACGCCAGAATTATACATCAAGACAGAGGATCTCCCTAAATTCCTTCAGGGGTTTTTAGGTTTTTTATGTTTTGTTATCTTAATTCTTCTGAGATGTTTTCTTTCTTTAATATGAACTAAACCCCTCAAATACTTAAGGGGGATGAAACCTAAGACAGATCTTGCTATTATTTATTCTTGAATTATTTGATAAATACTTGAATTGTTCTTAATTATGTGTTCTTCATTCTTGATTTAATAATCCTAGGTATTACTTCAAGAACTTGATGTGCTTAGGCAGAGGAGTAAAAGGCCCTGTTTTAAGAGTAGATCTACCATAATTAAGCAGAGTTGCATGCAACCCTAGACATAGGGTGACATAAATCTGCCAGATTAGGGTCAAACCTAATAGGGTGTTAATTAATAAAGAAACTTTAGTTAACAGCCTAGGCCTAGTTGTTCTTATCCTCGAAAAAGGTATTAACATAGGTTAGGGATCTCTATGGATCACGTCAAGTGAAGAAATCATCTAGTTCAAGAAGTTAATAGCAAGTGAAGTCTAGGTGGATTCTCCCTTAAGTATTGCTCATATCAATCAGCTTTTCCCTAAAGTTTTCCCCAATTTACTTTTTGTGCACTTTTAGTTAGTTTTAGAATTAGTTTCAATCAATCCTCTTTTATTTTTAGGCTAGATAATAGAAAGGAAGTAAGTATTAGTACTTTTGGTTCCCTTGAGTACGATAACTCGGTCTTGCCGCTAAACTATACTACTGTTCGATAAGTGCGCTTGCCTTTAAAATCGTGATATTAGTTAGTTTTTGGTGTGATCGGTTTTTATAAATTTTATTACTTAATATCGCTAGCATATCAAGTTTTTGGCGCCGTTGCCGGGGAACTAAAATATTAAGAAAACTCGATTTCTATTACTTTAGCCATTACTATATTTATTTATTTTCAGTTTTTATTTCTTTTTATTTTTATTTTTCTTTATTTTTCTTATTATTTATTTTTTTCTATTTTATTTTATTTTTTTTTATTTTTCCTTCTAGGTATTTCTAGTTTATGACTGAAAACAACCCAGCAGGACCATTATTTTTTTATGAAGATTTAGAAGCGACAGTTTACAGAAATCGCAGAGAGATCAGACGAAGCCTATAGTATCCAGAACAAGATCAAGAACAAAGGCCAGAACCTATAGCAGAGATGGAAGCAAATCAAAACATTCCACCACTACCCGCAATAGCCGCGCCACCAGTAAATTAGGAAGCAGCTCTTCGCACTATGTATGATTATGCTAAACCTAGTTTGGTTGGTACCCAAACTAGCATTCTTAGAACAACTATTGCTGCTAATAATTTTGAATTAAAGCCTAACACTATTCAGATGATACAACAATTGGTGCAGTTTGATGGTTTACAGGATGAAGATCCAAATTCACACATAGCCAATTTTTTAGAACTTTGTGATACTTTTAAAATTAATGGCGTTTTTTATGATGCCATTCGTTTAAGGCTATTTCTATTCTCTTTGATAAACAAAGCCAAACAGTGGTTGAACTCTTTACCACGAGGCTCAATCACCATATGGGAACAGATGACCGAAAAATTTTTACTTAAATATTTTCCTCCAGCAAAAACAGCTAAATTACGAAACGATATCTCTTTTTTTGTGCAGATGGATTTAGAAACACTCTACGATGCCTGGGAGAGATACAAAGATCTTTTGAGAAGATGCACTCATCATGCCCTACCTTTATGGCTCCAAGTTCAAACCTTTCACAATGGTTTGCATCCATCAACAAGGCAAATGATCGACGCAGCCGCAAGAGGAACAATCAACAATAAAACACCTGAAGTAGCTTATGAGTTTATAGAAGAGATGTCATTGAATAACTATCAGTGGCAGGTCATGAGGACAAAGCCGACAAAAGCTGCAGGAGTTTATAATATTAATGCTGTCGCTATGCTTACTAACCAAGTAGAACTTTTAAATAAAAAGTTTGATAATTTTGTTAGTTCTGCGCAGGCACAGCCAGTGATGCAGTGCGACGCAACCCCAGGAAATATGTTGAATCCAGACTATTCAACTTATGGACACAACATGGAAACTGAGTAAGCCAACTATATGGGTAACAATTCTAGACCTCAAAATAACCCTTATAGCAATACTTACAATGCAGGTTGGAGAAATCACCCCAATTTTTCATGGGGAGAACAAGGAAATCAAAGACAACAACCTCCTCTGGGATTCCAGCAGCCACCACCACAACAAGAGAAAAAGCTGAATCTTGAAGAAATGTTCACCAAATTTATGGCTGCATCAGAAACCCATTTCCAAAACACTGAAACAGCATCAAAGAACCAGTAAGCATCAATTCAAGGGCTTGAGAATCAAATCGGTCAGCTTGCAAAATTAATTTCAGAAAGACCGCCAAGTGGACTACCAAGTAATACTGAGAAAAATCCCAGAGAACATGTTAAAGCAATTACTCTAAGAGATGGGAAAGTACTAGCTGAACCAAAAAAGAGATCTACTCCAGAATCTTCAGGAGACAAGGCAGAGGAATCCAAGGAAAACACTCAACCAACACTCAAGGAATACCAACCGCCCATTCCATATCCGGCAAAGTTAGAGAAAGACCGTACAGACGCCCAATTCGGTAAATTTCTTGAACTTTTTAAACAATTACACATTAACTTACCTTTTGTTGAAGCAATTTCGCAGATGTCGAAGTACGCGAAGTTCCTTAAGGAACTTCTGACAAATAAAAGTAAGTTGGAAGAATTAGCCACAGTGGAACTCAACGAGGAATGCTCAGCTATTCTCCAGAATAAACTACCGGTAAAACTGAAAGATCCAGGGAGTTTTACTATTCCTTGTTTAATTGGTAGTTTACTTATTGATAAAGCCTTAGTCGATTTAGGTGCTAGCATTAATCTCATACCTTACAAAATGTTCAAGCAACTAGGTCTAGGGGAACCAAAGCCTACTAGGATGAGTATTCAACTAGCTGATAGATCTGTTAAATATCCTAGGGGAATCATAGAAGATGTGCTAGTAAAGGTAGATAAATTTATATTCCCTGTTGACTTTGTTGTGCTTGATATGGATGAGGATATTGAGGTACCTTTAATTTTGGGACGTCTATTCTTAGCCATTGCTAGAGCTGTTATTGATGTAGGGGATGGTAAATTAGTACTTAGAGTTGGTGAGGAAGAAGTCGTTTTTAAAATCTATGATGCTATGAAATTTTCTAAAGAACAGGATGATTCCTGTTATTTTGTTGATATTATTGATTACTTTGTTCAAGATAAGTTTCAAGAACTTTCTATCACAGACACGTTGGAACTGTGTCTTGTTCAAAGTGGAGGAGAAGATGAAGTCACCACTGAAATTGAGAAAGTAAGAAAGGAGTTAGATTCTAATGAAATCATCACAAGACACATAAGTTATGAAAGTATAAAGATGAATGATGAGTTGAGACAGAAACCTTCCATTGATGAACCCCCCAAATTAGAGTTGAAGCAACTACCAGATCATCTAGAATATGCCTTTTTAGGTGAAGATTCAACTCTACCAGTCATTATCGCATCAGATTTGAGCATTGCAGAAAAGAAGAACTACTCCATGTGTTAAGGGAACACAAGCATGCTATAGCTTGAAAAATTTCAGATATTAAGGGAATTAATCCGTCCTTTTGCACCCACAAATTTTTAATGGAAGATGAATTTAAACCATCAGTGCAAGCTCAAAGACGATTGAATCCCAACATGAAGGAAGTCGTAAAAGCCGAGGTAATTAAACTTCTAGATGCAGGCATTATTTATCCTATTTCTGACAGTTCTTGGGTAAGTCCTGTGCAGGTTATTCCTAAAAAGGGAGGCATCACTGTGGTATCTAATGACAAAAAAGAGGCAATACCTACAAGAACAGTTAGTGGATGGAGAGTTTGCATTGATTATAGGAAGCTGAATGACACCACTCAAAAAGATCATTTTCCCTTACCTTTTATTGATCAGATGTTGGAAAGATTATCAGGTCACATGTATTATTATTTCCTAGATGGCCTCTCTGGTTACTTCCAAATCCAGATAGCTCTAGAAGATTAGGAGAAAACGATATTCACATGCCCATACGGTACGTTTGCTTATCGTAGAATACCTTTTGGTTTATGCAACGCTCCTGCTACTTTTTAGCGATGCATGCTAGCTATCTTCAATGAATTTATGGAAGATATCATGGAGGTATTTATGGATGATTTTTCAGTTTTCGGTAATTCTTTCCAACTTTGTCTTAATAATCTAAAACATGTTTTGATAAGATGTGAAGAGACAAATTTAGTGCTAAACTGGGAAAAATGCCACTTTATGGTTCAAGAGGGTATTGTTTTAAGACATAAAATTTCTAGTAAAGGGATAGAGGTAGATAAAGGAAAAATTGAAACCATTGAAAAATTACCTTCCCCTCATTCAGTTAAGGCTATAAGAAGCTTTTTAGGACACGTTGGTTTTTATCGCAGATTTATTAAAAATTTTTCTAAAATAGCTAAGCCTTTCACAAAGTTGCTAGAAAAAGACGTGCTTTACAACTTTGACCAAGAATGTTTAGACTCTTTTAATGCTCTAAAAGAAAAGTTAGTCAATGCCCCGATTATGATTTCACCTGATTGGAATCTACCTTTTGAACTAATGTGCGATGCAAGTGATTTTGCAATAGGTGCAGTTTTGGGACAACGAAGAGACAAGCACTTTCAATCGATTTATTATGCTAGCAAAACTTTGACAACCGCTCAAGCAAATTATACTATCACAGAAAAAGAATTGCTAGCTGTTATTTTCGCATTTGATAAATTTAGATCTTATTTGATTTTGTCAAAAGTCATTGTTTACACTAACCATTCTGCTATTCACTACCTCTTAACTAAAACTGATGCAAAACCTCGATTAATAAGATGGATTCTATTGTTACAAGAGTTCGATTTAGAAATAAAGGACAAGAGGGAGCTGAAAACTTGGCAGCAGATCACTTTTCAAGATTAGAAAACACGCAACCCAAGTACCTCAACAAAATAAATGATTTGTTCCCTGAAAAACAACTCCTATCCTTAGCAGATGCAACAGTTCCTTAGTTTGCTGATTTTGCAAATTATTTAGCAACTCACATAACCCCAAAAGGGCTGACCCATCTGTAAAAGAAGCGATTCTTCGCTGATGTGAAAAACTACTTTTGGGAGGATCCTTTTCTTTTCCGAATTTGTACAGATCAGGTTATTCGAAGATACGTTACTGAAACAGAAGCATACCAGATTTTAAATCACTGCCATTCAGGACCCACAGGAGGACATCACAGTGGAGCTAGAACTGCTCATAAGGTACTTGAATCAGGCTTTTACTGGTCTACACTTTTCAGGGATGCCAACAGATATGGGACCTCTTATGATAAATGTCAGCGAACAGGTAATATTTCTCAACATAATGAAATGCCTCAGAACTATATACTTTCATGCGAAATATTTGATGTATGGGGTATTGATTTCATGGGTCCATTCCCTACTTCATTTGGAAATAAGTACATCCTAGTAGCGGTAGATTATTTGTCAAAATGGGTGGAAGCCCAAGCCTTACCTACTAATGATGCTAGAATGGTAGTACGATTTTTGAAGAAACTTTTCTTTCGATTTGGAACACCTATGATAATTATTAGTGATAGGGGCACACATTTTTGCAATGCCCAGTTTGAAAAAGTCTTAAAAAGGTATGGAGTACACCATAGAACAGCTACATCTTATCACCCACAAACCAGTGGTCAAGTCGAAGTGACAAATAGGGAACTCAAATGCATCCTAGAAGAAACAAATAGAAAGGATTGGTCAAGGAAGATAGACGATGCTTTATGGGCATATAGAACTGCTTTTAAAACACCCATAGGTACATCTCCCTATAGACTTGTCTACGGAAAAAGTTGTCATCTGCCATTTGAACTTGAACATAAAGCATTTTGGGCTATCAAATTCTTAAACCTTAATTTCAAGCTTGCAGGTGAGAAAAGATTAAAGTAATTAAACGAACTCGATGAATGGCGTTGCAATGCTTACGAGAGCTCACGACTATATAAGAAAGCCATGAAGCGACGTCATGACAAAAGACTGAAACAACCTAAGCAGTTTAAAACAGGTGATCTTGTCTTACTCTACAACTCAAGGCTAAAACTATTTCCTGGAAAACTCAAGTCAAGGTGGTCAGGTCTATTCACTGTTCAAACTGTCTTTTCGTTCGGCACAATTGAGGTAACTCACCCCAACCACGGTACATTCAAGGTAAACGGCTATAGGCTTAAACATTATAGAGGTGAGAATTTTAAAGATAAAAGGGAGGAGCTTTAGCGCCATGAAATCCCTTCGTGATACATCCAAGAAGAGTCGAGCTTAGACTCTAAATAAGCACTTCTTGGGAGGCAACCCGAGCACTAACTTAGTAACTTTTCTTTCTTTAAGTTTAGTATTTTTCATGCATCAACTAACCCTTTTTAAATGTAGAGATTTAGGACCACACGGCCATACCCACGGGCGTGTCCAAGGCCATGTGAACACTTCAAGCAGAGACACGGTCGTGTACTGAGGCCGTGTATAACCAGACCAAAAATTTTCCCAAAACACGAGCCACCGATAAATAGCCACGGCCGTGCGATATGGCTGTGGCAACCTTTCGACTTCAACATAGGCTTGCAATAAATCCCCACGGTCGTGCGACATGGCCGTGGCAACCCTGCAGCTTAAACACAGGCTTGCACAAATCCCCACGCTCGTATCCCCAGACCGTGGCCAACACTGTCAATTTCAAAAAGATCGTGTGAAAAGTGAACACGATCGCAAACGACCGTGTGAAGAACGAAACCGATCACAAACAGCTGTGGAACTTATCACACGACCGTGTAAAAAGCAAACACGATCACAAACGGCCATGCGAGATAGCAATACAGGCGTGTACTTCGAACCAGGTGCGCCAAAACCACTGAATTTCGATTCACACGGGCAACCCCCGAGTCACACGGGCGTGTGACATGCCCATGTGACCTAAAAACTATAAATAGGAAGCCACTATTCATTCTCTTCTTCACTCAAACCCTAAAATCTCCTCTCCACAACCACCATAAACGCCGCCACCGACCTTAAAACCACCACCACGCTCGTCCACAACTGACCCATGCCCGTGCAAACCCACCCCACGACCATTCGACATCAACCCATGACCGTGCAACCTTATATTTGGTTCTATTTTCTCATTTTTCTCATTTTATTTATTTGTATTTCATTTTTATTTAGTTAAATTTTACTTTCAAGCATAGAATTTGTTACATTAGGATGAATAATCTAGAATGTTAGAGAACATATTAGGATTGTATGCCTTTTAAGTGCTCATTTGCTTGCCATTTTTCTCATAAATTTAGTATAAATACATACCCATATTGTTTGTTCTTGCTACCACTTAGAATGGATTTTATTTACTAATTTGGTTAGTCTCCATTTTATTTTTTTTAGGGCATTGTCGTTTTAATTTACACATTTAATTTTACTGTAGTTTGCAATTTAACTTCGATTTCTAGAACTAATAATTCTAACTTTATTTTAGGTAACATGTCATCGTGCGGTAAGAAAGCTGCTGTTCCCGCTTCAAAGAAACGAAAAGGGCCGGGTAATTCATCATCAAGACCCACTTCTGAGGCTCGCCATCTGTTCTTTACATTTCACTAAGAAACCCAAGAGGAGTTATTCCAACTCCTACAAGCCCGTTCTCTAGGAACTGGGTGTTGTATTGATTGGGATGCTCTAGAACGAGTCCAACTAGCAGATGCTGTTCGGGCCATTTTAACCACCAAGCCCTGGGAGCAGTTTTTCTATATTGTCGAGCCCACCTATCTGGAGCTAACATTAGAGTGTTGCTCGACATTTCATTTACAGATCCCGGTGAATCACGATGACCCGGGTACCATCCAATTTCGCCTCGGTGGTTTGGTACGCGATTAAGCATAGCTGAATTCGGTATCACGCTGAAACTCTATACAGACGAATTCATAGTTGACGAAGACTTCTCAGGCCTTCCTTTTGTATTCACATCTCACCAGTTAAATGTTGGCAAACCTTAGTTTCGGGAGGAGCTACATACAATCCCAGTAGCAGTAAGGCAACCGCTCTCCCCCCGTCATTGAGGTACATTCATGCTCTCCTTGCACATACTTTGACAGGCAGACACGAAAGCACAGGTGTCGTCAACAATCACGACGCCTATTTCTTATGGAGCATGGCAAATGCGCAAACCATCAACCTCGCCTACTTCATTGCACACGCTATGTAGCACCAGACTGAACGTCACCGCCGGGGCGTTATAACCATGGGGCCATACATCACACGCTTGGCCCGTCACTTCGGGCTCCTCAATATCGCGGCCCAGACATCCTCATACACTTTGGTGAGCCAGATGTCCCCACAGGCATCCAGACTATGCTACACATAAGGATGATCAAGCGGAGACCAGGAGGCAGCCACTTACAGTTCTGCCTCATTCAGGGGGGCAAGGAGCCAGAGGACATTCCTGACGATGTCCCACCACCAGAGGAGGATGCACCCACCGAGCCACCACCCTATCGCCGCCCTTCTCATGCAGCAGCCACCTATGCTGACAAATTTGAGCGCCTATCCTGATTTGAGTAGCAATACTTCCAGCGCTTCGACCATATCGATGCCACACTACAGCAGATATGCCAGCACCTCCACATCACTTCACCACCACCACCGCGTAATCCATCTGAGGATTAGAAATTTCTATTCTTCTTAACTTTATTTTTATCTTAATTTTTATTTTAACACTAGTCTCTATTTTCACCTTCTAACTTCTTTTCCTTTATTTTCCTTTTTACATTTCTTTTTATTTTTAGTTGATTTTTTCTTTTTCTTCTTCATTATTTGAATATTAGTATTTTTAAGATTTTTGTTTTATTTTATTTTATTTCTTTTTCATAATGGCCAACCCCTAACGAGTAATCTCTTTTGATCTAAATTCCCCATGACTGATAAATACTTTCGCAGTTTCAAAGGAGCTCTACAGCTTAAATCTCTACGAAAATAGGAACAACTTGCCACAACTGCCAACTCTTCCAATCTCCGTCTCACTAATCCATCCAAAGCAGGGAGTTTCATACCCTTTCCCTTATATTTTGATCTTGTGCTTCTATTGATACAAATGTTTTCTTTGTACATTGAGGGCAATTTACATCTTAAGTGTGGGAAGGGGGAACTTACTTTAAATCTTTATACTATATGAAAACCCTGAAACCTGATGCATTGTTCTCAATTGCATTACTTTCAATCTCCTATTAAGAATTAATTCTGATTGATTTATGATTTGTATTGATATGTGAGAATTAAGACATAGGTGCTTGTACTTTGATTATTCAAACTCTAAAACATTAGGGAATAAAGCATGATAAGTTGAAATTTTTGGGAACTCTAATTTTTGCATAAGTTCTTTTCCCTAATTCTAAGTGTTATCTTGAGATTTGAAATTCGCAGAATTGACATCAAAAGCCATAATTCTGGTGAGATTTTTTAGCTTTTTGAGCATACATTCTTTCGTGCTCACTTTTATTATTGCTTTGAGTGAGTCAACACTGATATGTTATTCTAGAACTTGCTTTGATTATACATGTCGAGACCATATTATTGATTTGATACACTGAAATGATAAAGGCACCTAGGATTTAATCCACTTACTCCACAAAAGCCTACCTCCATAAATTAACTCCTAGTGAACCCTATTGAGCCTAACAACCTTTTTTTTGACTTACCTATAAGTCTAACCTTTCACCCATTTTTTGTTGAATTCTATTCAATTATTTTAACCCCTATTTTTGTCGAGACTTGAGTTGAAATTTTTTATCTAGCTTTATTCTTTTTTCCAGAATGTAAAATTTTATCCAATTTATTGTATTATATTTGAATTGTTCTTAAAAAAAACGTATGTATTCAGTTGTAATCTGTAATAGTTCAATTAGTTTTTGCATATTTCTATTTTAAGGCTACTAAGGTGGAAATGATGTTATCATAAGAATTAGCCCGAAGAATATGTTCCAGTGATAGAGATTTTTCTAGCTAGATAATTTTTCAAGTTCAATCTCGATTCTAACCCTCTTTTGCAGCCTGTGACAACACCTCTAACCAAGCCCCATTACAACTATTGAAAGACCTTTTGATCGATGTATCATATCAATCTACAGTGGTGGAAACTTGATTTTCTTGCAAGCCTATGGTAATACTTCTCAGGTTGACTAGAGAGTGCTTAATTCTTGAACCCTAAACACTTTGAGTTGATAGAGTGAATCCTTAGTGAGGATGTCAACTTCTATTAATTAAGATGGAGAGATAATTACTTAGGAGAAGGGAGAAAATTTATGTTTTCAATGATAAAATTCTCAACTCAAAATGATTGAGTCTTTAATGTTCTTTTGATTGAATTTTCATTGTATGATTACCTGTGGATTAGTCTGAAACATTATTAATAAAGATTATAAGTTGAGAGGAACGATTCTTGATTAGGGATTGAGATTTTGCTTGAGGACAAGCAAAGGCTTAAGTGTAGGGGTATTTGATAAATGATAAATTATACATATTTTTACCCCATGTTTAGCTTAATTTTAGATGGATTATAATTAATTTTGTGAGAATTGGTGCTCTTAATCTTTCTTTTTCATATCTTATACTCAGAAGAGCATAGGGAAGAGAAAAGAACGGAAAATGGTCTAAAAACGGGGAAAATAGACCAAATTGTGAAAATGACACGGCTCAATAAGTCGCCACACGGCCGTGCCACATGAAGATCACACGGTCCAGCCCCCGACAAGCACTGCCAGGCCACAGGCCGTGCCTCCATCGACAGACTCTCACACGGCCTCTTGTCGTGGCATATGGGCGTGGCACATGGGTGTGTCCCTGTCATGAGGAAGAGGAATTTCACTCGAATTTGAATACTTAGGGGCTAAGAAAGCCATTCTAAACTCTATATAAATACCCTAGGAGGCAACTCTAAAGATATACTCTTTTCTCTCAAGAAAGAGCGCTATAATTCTATCAACACAAGGAGTGGAAACAAGGAATTACTCCAAGGAAAGCCGATTGATTCATCCCAGAAGCCAGAATTCTACATCAAGACAGAGGATCTCCCTAAATTCCTTCAGGGGTTTTTGGGTTCTTTATGTTTTGTTATCTTAATTCTTCTGAGATGTTTTCTTTCTTTATTATGAACTAAACCCCTCAAATACTTGAGGGGGATGAAACCTAAGACAAATCTTATTATTATTTATTCTTGAATTATGTGATAAATACTTGAATTGTTCTTAATTATGTGTTCTTCATTCTTGATTTAATAATCCTAGGTATTACTTCAAGAACTTGATGTGCTTAGGCAGAGGAGTAAAATTCCCTGTTTTAAGAGTAGATCTATCATAATTAAGCGGAGTTGCATGCAACCCTAGACATAGGGCGACATAAATCTACGGGATTAGAGTCAAACCTAATAGGGGGATCCATAGATCGAATTAATGCAACCTAGGGTGTTAATTAATAAAGAAACTTTAGTTAACAGCCTAGGCCTAGTTGTTCTTATCCTCGAAAGAGGTATTAACATAGGTTAGGGATCTCTACGGACCAAGTCAAGTGAAGAAATCATCTAGTTCAAGAAGTTAATAACAAGTGAAGTCTAGGTGGATTCTCCCTTAAGTATTGCTCATATCAATCAGCTTTTCCCTAAAGTTTTCCCCAATTTACTTTTTGTGCACTTTTAGTTAGTTTTAGAATTAGTTTCAATCAATCCTCTTTTATTTTTAGGCTAGATAATAGAAAGAAAGTAAGTATTAGTACTTTTGGTTCCCTTAGGTACGATAACTCGGTCTTGCCACTAAACTATACTACTGTTTGATAGGTGCGCTTGCCTTTAAAATCGTGATATTAGTTAGTTTTTGGTGTGATCAGTTTTTATAAATTTTATTACTTAATATCGCGAGCATATCATAGCACCTCAACATCGAGACGTGAAACACATCATGAATATGGTCAAGGTTAGGGGGCAACTCCAACTGATAAGTAACTAGCCCCACAGGTTTCAAAATCCGGTACGGTCCAATAAACCTAGGGCTAAGCTTACCCTTACGATCGAACCTCAAAATTTTTTTTCATGGCGAGACCTTGAAAAATACGAAGTCCCCCATAAAGTACTCAATCTCATGTCGCTTCAGATCTGCATCGGATTTCTGTCTATTAGATGTCACTTTCAGATGATCCCGAATTAATCTAACCTTATCCTCGATTTTAGAAACCAACTCGAAACCCAACATCTGACGTTCACCCAACTCAGTCCAACACAAAGGAGTACGACATTTGCAACCATACAGAGCTTCGTAAGGTGCCATCTGAATACAAGCTTAAAAACTATTATTATAGGCGAACTCGACCTAGACGTTATGGCCGAATCTAGTGATGTCACATTGATGGGATTTTGAAAAACCTCACAGTTTAAGTAAAACCTTAATTTGTTATTAAAACATTCATTACTTATCCTTAGATTTTGGAAACATTAATCGATTGTCAAAACATTATTTGTTGCGGAAGCTTTCAGAAAACCATGATATTTAAGAAAAATCATTCGTGTTTAGGAAAAACCTTTGATTTTTTCGAGTTTTGCAGTAATAAAATCATTAAGCACAGTTAAATTCTAATTAAAAGAACAATCCGAAAAGCCCAAAATTACAACAAAATACCCAAAAATGATACAGAACCATAAAGTAGAAGTAAAACAGTTTAAATAATAATGGTCACTATTAAGCCCTTTGCTGCACCGAACCGTCTAAGTCTGGGGATTACTTGTATAGACTAAACAGAAGTGGTGAGTTTACGTAAACCCAATGTGTAATCCCTACAGAAATAAACATGCACACAATCAGAATTTCAGAATCAATCAGTCACAAATTTGGGCTAAGCCCTTTACAGATACAGATTTGGGCCTAAACCTATTACAGCAACAAATGCAGAATTGGGTTGTAGTCCATCTCAAACACAGATGTAGATATACAGTTAGAACAGAAATCAGATCCTACCTCTAGCCTCTACACACCATCTCCGACCATCCCTATACACCATTTAAGTTTAAAACACCCACTCAGCCCTACACACCATGTTGTACCGAATGCGGTACATATAAAAAATAATGCAGCTGAGATGCCAGATAATAGGCGTAAAAGCCTTTCAGAACACTTCCTCCAATAATTATCATCCCACTCCAATAACCGAAACAGTGCAGATACAAATGATATGCAAAAATAGATATACAATCTAACATGCTCACATGGCCAATATATATAGTAGATACAGTTATATGCATCAGATCAATCAGAAACACATGGTAATAACATGCTCGAACACAATATCAGTCATACAGACCATACAAATTAGGGTCTAATTACCCCTTACCAATCCTACAATAGGCTCACAGTCGTTTGGGACGACCTGTGCAACCCTAGGGAACATTTCAGTTAAATGGGCTCACACGCCCATATGGCTTGCCCGTATCGGCCCACACGCCCAGATTGGCCTTGGCCCGTATAGATCACACGGCTTGGCCCAGAAACCCACACGTCCATATAGATTACCCATATGGACTCACACGCCCATGTGGCCCACACGGCCTAATTTGGTCTAGCCCGTGTGTCACACATGGCCATACCTGGCCATCACACGACCTTGTCTTATGCACGGCCTGGCCTTCGTCGATCACATAGTCATGTCATCACACACGGCCTACCACACGAGCGACCACACGCTTGTGTAGCGTCAACAAAATGGTTTTTGGCTTTCGCTAAAACCTCATTTTTTGCATTTTCGGGTACATATCTAATATCGGTTGATGCTAAAATGACCCCCGAGCACTCCAGAACCTAAAAACCGACATTCCAACACCTACATTCAATAACGTCAAGGAACCTTAAATGGTATTATAACAAGATGTTAATCCTTTAACCATCAAAAACCATACATTCGATCGAAACGGAAATTCCACACACCTAAATCGTCGATTGGGAACCTCTAGCCCCTTGGTCTCCTCCTAAACACGGAATGAATCCATCAAACGAAGATTCGTTAGCCAAAACGAAAATCACTCTTATCAAACTTACCGATAATACGCAGAAACTGAATTAACGAGTCACGGAAAACAATGGTAACTTGGGGAAATCGAAAGCGAAATGACGGCAAGAAGGAACAGAGAAAAGAAAAAAATTCCCATTTCAGTATTTGAAAAATACTAAAACTCTCTTGCAAAACCGAGCAAAAATGCACTCATTTACTCATGCAAGGATTCGAACACAGAACCTACAGCCTATTAATACTCCATTTAACCACCAAACCAGTAAGCCCATTCTGACATGATTTTACAAATAATAAAACTTAAGTCTACTGACCAGAGACAGGGCTTGATTAAGAAAAATACCGAAAATTTTCAAAGGTAAAGCTTGAACTTGGGACCTCTTACACACATCCAGAACACAAAACCACTGAAGTAGTCAGACAGTTGTGTTAAATTTTTCAGAAACAGAAATACAAAATTTTGGGCCTTTACAGGAAGTGTTTTAATTCGGGTTTTAGAGTCAATTTGATAAAACTTAATTGCTAATATTACTAGCTAGTTATGATTTTTCATCAAATCAACTCTAAAACCTGAATTAAACACAAGAAAGTTAACATTGTTAGCTTTAGTTACCAAAATGTATAAACTATTACATTAGATCAAAAAATAATATAAGTATCAAATTAGAAAAACGTGTCAAACTTAAGTACAAAATTATGTATTAAGTTTTTTTAATATTTTCACACATTATCATTTTTAATACTAAAAATCATGTAGGACCCACGATAAATTATTTTACAAAGTCAAATTAAAAAACATTTTTCTTTTTAAATTGTTTTAATAAAAAATTTAATCATTTTTATATTAACATTTTCTATAAAAATAAATTTAAAATATTTTTATTTTACATCATCACTTTTAATAATTTTTTTCAAAATTAGATTAAAAATTGTTTTCTATAATTTTTTTTCCAAAGACATAATTCTAAAATATTTTTCAAAATTAATAATACATTAAATATTATTTTAATAATTAAAATAATAGGTTTAAAATTATTTTAAAATTACTATACAAAATCAAATATGTACAATCAATTATTATTTTTAAATTAAAATAATTAATTAAAAATATATTTAATATCAAATATAATTAACTAGTTATATATATATATATATATATATATGTATAAAACAAAACCATTCTTAATTAAATTTCGTTTATTTTTTTAAAGAAAAAGGCTATTTGCTTGATTATTAATTTTAAACTATTATTTACCTATACAGATATTCCCTTAGTTTTGGGGTTTGGAAGATTCCCTAATTTGCTACTAACTTTAAATGCATGGGCTGCAATCATGACAGATCTGATTCCCACGTCCACTACACTCCGAACTTACTCCATCAATCTATCTTTTGGGCCTTTCTCTATTTAAGAAGAATCCTTCAAAATGGGCATTTTACCTTCGATATATACAGCTTGTATGAACTAGGTTTTTAATTATGATATTAATCAAAATTTTATACTCTTTTTTGTCTTATTTTATTTATCTTTAGAGCTCACAAAATCTTATAATTATTTATTTTATGAAAATGTGTTTATAACAATTACATATTTATGTTAAAATTTTATTAATAACAAAAATAATTAATAATAAGTTTTTACGTTAATTATAAAGTGAAATATATTTTAAAAATATTAATTTAATAATAAATATATAAACTTTAAATTTAATAATAATATAAAATATACAGTAACATAACATATTAATTTAATAATGTGATAACCAGTTTATACTTATTACAAATGATTAAACATGATATATTATGCCATACCAAAAATATTACTAATAAATTTAATTTTAACTATTTGAGAATTTAGGTTTTAGTTTTAATTTTTTTATTTATTAATTTTTAATATTTTATTAATATTAAATTTTCATTAATATTATTATCTTTATATTAATTTTTAATTTGGAATGAGTTTATTTTTATTTAGGTTGAGTTTCAAATAAAGTTTAAATTTGATTTGGATTTAGTTGACGTTGGTTTAGTTTTGAGTTTAAATATATATTATATCTAAGTGTAAATTTAGTTCAAACATTTTGAAATTTAAAATCTAATCTACAACATCAAATCAATTCATTACCTAACCCAATCTTAATGTTTATATATAAACTATTAATATATATTATATATGATATGATATAGTATTATATAATATGGTAAGAACGTTAACTTTTAATGTATGGAGAGTAAAGTGACTTAAAACATATTTCAATTAATATAATAATAAATAATAACATACAATAATTAATATATTATGTTTTACTATTACATAATGTGAAAGTATTATATAATGTTGGTTGTTATAATAGCAATGATCCTTTGCTACAGGATTCTGAATTGTCAAAAAAGTGAAGACAGTTCTATGGAAGAATAGAGAAGTCAGTAATGGAACAAGTTGGTCAAGAAGATGAGTTGTCGCAATGGAATGAAGGGGACAATGACATGGCAGAATGCAGATGCTCGACAAGTAAGTCTCACCAAGAACGAGTCATCAACAAATGGTAACTGGAGAGTGGCCTTGTTTGGTCATGATAAAAAAAGGAATTACTGTCAGAGTACCTATTGAATCTGCTAGTGACGACATGGCGGTGGCGACAAAGATTTTGGTATGGGAGAAGTCACAAGGAAATCCTAGTAGTGACAACAGAGAGATGGTGGATGTCATTAATGAAAGGTTATGGGAAATTGAGAATATTGGTTGTAATAGGTTGGATTTGTTGGGTATGGGCGGAATGCTTAGCTTGGAGGAGATGACACATGGAGGCATTATCAGGGATAAATTTATTGAATTTAAAAGTTAGAGAGTACTGTGGACAAAACTCGATTTGATTCAAAAAAAGTTTTAATTGCTAATTAAAAATAAATTGAGTTGTTCAAGTTATTTGAGTCAACTTGAATAAGTAATTCAAATTTCGAGTTTGAGTCGAATTGAATTTTAGAATTTGAATAACTCGAATAATTCGAGTAATAGATTGGTATAAATATCCCTTTAGTCCATATCAGTTTTGAAAATGAGCAAATTGGTCTTTCTCAACAAAAATTGCAAAAAGAAAATCAAAATAATTTGAGTAAACTATAAAAATAGTCACTTTTGTTTGCCTCAGGTTACATTTTAGTTACTTATGTTTGAAATGTTACGTTTTAGTCACTTATGTTATTATTTTGTTACGAAGTGATCACTCTTCCGTTAAGTTCTGTTATCTCCCTAACGGTAATCCTACGTGGCAGTCTAACTAGATTTTAAGTGTCAAGTTGGATTTCCTAATGGGATGAGAATAGATTTTTTATTAACTAAATTTAATTAATTAAAAATTTTAAACCCTAAATCTTAGTTAAAAAACCATTCATCTCCCCATTTTTTTAGTTTTCTTTTTCAATTGACTAAAAAAGCTATTATCATCAAAAAATTTTATTCACGTACAAAAACAAAAGAGGATTCAATGGTAATCGTTGTCGACAAAAGAGGATACAAAAACAAAAATCAAATTTTATTCACGTACAAAAACAAAAACTAGCTATGTCATCTTCACTGACAAATTTATGTTCTAAGACTTAAAATGAAGTGGTTGTCGATAAATAAGAAGATGGTAATCATTTTTGTTCCTAATCATTGTATTTTCCTATTCTTCACGTTCTTGAATAATTGGTTTCTCAATCTGATTTTTCTAATCTGAATCGGCTTGTTTGTTCACAATCCCTTTGTGGGTATCCTTTTTTTCTAACCTGAAATTCTTTTAGTTGTTAATATACATATCAAGAATTTTAATTTAGTGTTTTCATTAAACAATAAAAAATCTAATCTTTTGTTTTTCAATATTAAATAAAAGAGATAGAGGAATGCAAAGAAGACATACCTGAACCCTCCATTGAACCTATCTTTATGAAGCAGTCAATTTGATTTCAACTATTTTGATCTTAATAATAATTTTTCCAGTCAAATGAAAAAAAAACCATTGAAAAAAAGAAGAAACTGAGGAAAAAATTAAAAAGAGAAGATGAACAATTTTTTTAGTTAAGGTTTAGGTTTAAAAATTTTAATTAATTAAATTTTTTAATTAAAAATCTATTTTCATCCCATTTAGAAATCCAAGTTGGCATCTAAAATCTAGTTGGACTGCCACGTAGGATTACCGTTAGAGAGATAATGGAACTTAACGGTAGAGTGATCACTTTGTAACAAAATAGTAACATAAGTGACTAAAACATAACATTTCAAACATAAGTGACTAAAATGTAACCTGAGGCAAACAAAAGTGACTATTTTTGTAGATTACCCAAATAATTTTAAAAAATTCAAAAAAATTATAAAATTTATATTTTAAAAAATATTATTAAAAAAATTAAAAAAAATTCTAAAGAATATACAAAGAAAGTTAAAAATTTTAAAATTTTCTAAAATAATAATTTTGGAACCTAAATAAGTTAATTAATGATTCAAGTTTATCGTACTACAATATATATATTTTTTATTATTTTGCTTTGAAAAAGTTTTCAAATATATATACTTTAACATGAAATTAGGTATTGTAACAAGATTTTAATTTAACATATTTAATTTTTTTTTCAATTCACTCGATCCGATTCGACTCGAATCAAATTTCAGTTTACTCGACTCGATTAAGAAAAATTTTAAATCGAATTAGGATGATAAAATAAGACTCATTAACTCAATTAAATTAAAAAAATTTTGACTCGATTCGATTTAACACTCACCCTACTAGAGAGAGGAGGTCCTGAATGAGGTTTACTGTATTAACAAGTATTTGGGCTCATCTCAGTTTAGTGTTAATTTGATACATTGTGGTGAAATAGAGGCGATTGGGTTGGACAATGTAACTATAACTAATGAGGCTCTTTTCTGAAACAACTTAAAAGGGTGTTGAGGAGAATGTGGGAGCTGTTTTAGCAGATGATAGAAGTAAAAAGATTAGCAACAAAGAAAGTTTAATTATAAGAAGGAAAGTGAGAGCAGTGGCAGACATTGAAGAACAACTTTTAACTTCCATAGAAAAGAAGAGTAAGGCTGCTAGAATAAAAAGGGCTTCAAAGGTTTCGCCGAAGTCGGACAAGATTGTAAATGCATCTTCATCAGATTTAGACTTTTTAAATAGAAACAGAGCAATCGTAAAGAAAGCCGAAAAAATGTGGGAAATGGGTAAGCTCTTAAGGCTTAAAGCGAAAAGTACTGAGGATGATATAACCAATACCATGGCCATGGAAGATCTCAATGAATGCTGAAAGGTAGCGGCTGTTGACTCGTGGGTAGCAAATTTTTAAGGTGATTTAGATATATGTGTGCATAATTATTGCTGATCAAATCTATCATTTTCGTGGTCCTTATGAGGATTGGTTGAGCAAGATTTAAGTAGAGAATTGACTCTTGGTGGTGTTGGTTTACATAAATTAGTGAATGATTCGATGGCAATGAAGTTTTTTGATTGGAGCTCATATTTTTATTTGGTGAGACTTAAGGGTTTCAAATTAATCACTGGATTTATATTTTTTTATCCTTTTCTGTTGTTTGTACTTTGTAGTAGGGTATTTTGTGTTTTATTTTATTTGTTTTGATTTTTTTTTTTATGAAAACAATATCGTTTATTTGTTTGTTTTTGCAAAATCAAATGGTTAGTGTGTTTTCACTGAAAAATCAAAAGGATTAGGGTTTTATTGTTGAGAGAGTTTATTTTTTTTGTTTTAGGGTGTTTTTTTCACTAAAATTATTCTTTGTCAAAGTTCTTTTTTACAGGAAATTAGGCATATTTAATTTAACTGTCACGACTTCTTCCATAAGGTACTAAATGAAAAAGGATAAAAAAATCCCCATTAGTTGGGTAATTAATCTGAAATTTTAATAATTAAGTTAACAAAAATGACAATTAACCATAGTTGATTGACCAGTAGTGTAGTATACCTTATTTTAAAACTATTATACAATAATCTTTCTCTATAACAATGATCCACTATAACAACGGGGTTTTTAGTAAAATCTATCTTTTATGTTTTATTTTAATTATTTGTAACAACTTTTAACTTATAAAAGCAATAGTCATAGTTATGAAATACATTTTTTTATTAAATTAGTTCTCAATAATAACACATTGTCTAAAATTTTAAGAAAATTATAGTTATTTCATATAAACAATCTTGCCAATTATAATTTATTAAATAAAAATGAATTTATTAAAATATTATTTCAATAAAATGTTTAAATTTCACATAAAAAATCTATTAATCATATTTTATTAAATGAAATAATCTTCAATGAGTAAAATTAAATATTTTAAATTAATTAATTGAATTTAATAACTTGTGATAAATTAATTAATTTAATTTGATAACTCAAACTAATTAATTGAACTTGTTAAATTTATGAACTTCATACTTAGTCATGTAAGAGAATGTAAAATAAAATATGCATAAAAGCAATGATGCATGCACCCACTATACGTCTTCTATTTTTGTTGATATGATTTCCACTTTCTTTATTTGATGGAAATTCACAATATGAATTTTATGGTAGGTTTACAACAATTATCTCTATATAACAGCACGTTATTATAGGTGTATAACAGCTACCTCTCAATAACATGCAAAATATAGGGTTGTTATAGAAAGAGTTGACTATATATAACTATTAATTGGTCCAAAATCAAAACCAAATTTACCAATTAATTTTCTTGAATTTGCTCGATTTTGTCGGTTAAGTAGGTTTTATCCACTAACTATAATATATAATATATTATCACATAATATAATAATATAGTATGTAACTATTACCAAAACTTTAATACATATATAACTATTATTATATATTATAATAAAAGATAAAGTATTTCATAATATTATAATATTCAATAATTAATACATATATATAAACTATTAACTGTTAATTGGTCTAATTAATAGGGGAGAGAAGATGGTGGTTCACCTATGGATAGGCGAAGAGACACTGAGAGTGTAAGGCCCTTTGTGGTAGATTTTAGAAAGACACTACAGCAAAACAGGCTTTTAGAGGCGTTTTTAGCGGCGCTAGGACCAAAAAAGCCACTATAAATCAAGCATTAGCGACGCTTTTAAAAAACGCTGCTATAGATCGAGCATTAGCAGTGCTTCTAGAAAAACATCGCCATAGATCGAGCATTAGCGGTGTTTTTTTGAAAAACACCGCTATAGATCAAGCATTAGTGGCGCTTAGATTGAGCACTGCGGCGTTTTTCGAAAAACGTCGTTGTAGATCGAGCATTAGCATCGCTTTTCAAAAAACACCGTTATAGATCGAGCACTAGCAGCGCTTTCTGAAAAAAGCCGAAATAGATCGAGCATTAGCGGCGCTTTCTAAAAAACACCACAAAAGGTAAGCAATAGCGATGCTTTTTTAAAAACCTCGCAAAAAATTCATTTTGCTTGAATAATGAAAACAATGCTATTTTCAGCTTCTTTCTTCCCCCTAAAATTTCCCCCTAGTCATTGATGCGAGCACACCCAGCGAACCCCATCGATCAAGTCTTTCGAGTAGAGCATTGCTATGTTGGCAAGCTGATCCCAACTCCTTTCAGCTCCCCGAGCTCCGTCCAGCTTAAATCCAGCTCATTCAAGCTCAATTTATTGAGGATCAAGGTATAAATAATTTCCAAACATCAAATCAATGAAATTTTTATCTTCAATCAAATTAAGCGAAGTTATTTGGAAATTTTCAGAAAACGTACCTTGACGAATTTGAAGAGAAGAAAATTGAGGGTTGGATTTACCTTTTTCAGTCAAAACGAATCTTCTCTATTCGGAAAGATAATGTAAAACAAACCTACTACTTCGATCAATTTGGATGGGCAATGAAGCACCATGACATCTCAAGCTTCTCGAGGGGTGGAATTCACAACAAAGAAAATGGTTAGCATTGACGAAAATGATGGACTTAAAAGGAAAAGATGGATCATTTTCAAAATTTGATTCAAGTCCATATACATGTGTCGAATTTACCTTTTCAATATGAAACAAAAGTTTCATATGTGGCCAATCAAGGTGATTAGAGAACAAATCAAAATTGTAACTCAAATAATTGAATTTCATTTCTTTAACAGAAGTTCGAACATCAAGCAAACATAAGTTGAATGCAAAAGATGCAAAATGCTTAAATGTTCTATAAAACAAATCTATGTAACAAATGTCAGGCTTGAACACACGAACTTGATCAATAATTCCAACAGGTAACATGTTTTGATTAATTTCTAATGTCCACATCATGTTAGAGAAGGAAGATGGAATCAACTCATCACATGACTTAAATTTCACTCTATCAAACATACATGTGAAATTGGCAGAACAAAGCAAACCAATGAATGAAACCAACATTTTACATGTCAACAAGTTATCACGCAAGTACATCAAAGGAAACTTAGACATGCAAATTCTCGAGCATTCTTGCATCTCAAATTTCATTCGAACAGATAAATCCAAACATGGAGATCTCGTACAAAAATTCAAAGATTTATCTTGAAGATCAAACTTAAACGGTTTGAATAGTATATGCGAAAGTCTTTTAACACTTATATCTATCAAAAAAGTTGTGTTCATGTGACTTTTCAAATGTTCCAACCTATCACAGACCAATTGAACAGGCATGTTTAAACAGAACGATTTAGCACATGAATTCAAAGAATTTATGTGGTCAAACACATCAAAATTGTTAAGTGAAAAAGTTTGATTACACACCTTCTTAATTTGCAAAGGATGAACCATTACCATAGAAGGATCAAACGTGTCACTAGACAAAGCTTTGATGGCACTTTTTGAAATAGAGTCAATAACGGCAAGAGATGAACAAAAACTAATCAAATCATAATTTGATAATCTTTTAGAACTGAGACCATCAAAAGTTTTGTTAGCAACCTTTAATTCAAACGGCCGTGATTCGATAGTCATGGAATCTTTACCTTTTTTACCTCCAATCGCAAGTGGGTGGTTGTCATTCGTGAACTTTCATTTCTCGAACAACCGAAAACATCTCTCGTTTGGAAAGTAGTGAAGCTGGAATTGGTCGCATGGATTTTTCAAAACTTGAAAAGTTTCATCACAAGAAGAAAGAATAGAAGGGTTAATGGAAATAATCCTCACTTGCTCACTATCTTTCTTACTCAAATATTTTTTCTCGAGATCACTCGATTCTTTTATCTCAATTTTTTTTTTACTCTTTTTTCTTGATCATAATCTTTTTCAAACTCTTTTTGCTTTTCCATCTTTTTTTCACTCTCTTTTTGTTCTTTTTCTTTTTCAAAGGCTTTTTCGAACTCTCTCAAAACTCGCTCATTTTCTCTCTTACTTGCCTCTTTTCTCCCTTTTCTTTTTATTTCTTTTGCCTTTTCTTCTTTTTTCTTTTCTTTTAAAAGATGTTACAAAAGTAGTATGAGAATATAAGTCTTGTTCGAAAGATGAGAAACTATTTACATATGAATCATGATCAAAGCTTCGTGAAGAATACTACTTGTATGATTTCTTTGAAGTTTGGGAAGAGGTATATCTATCTCTTCGAATGTCATCTTGGAAGGAGTCAAAATCGTAGTCGGCTTCTCTTTGTCTCGAGTTCCTTGAGGAATAAGAATCTCAAACAAAATCTCGTCTCGAATAATCGTTAGAAGTGTATCTTCGCGAAGTTCTCGATTTCGCTTTCCGACCTGATAAAACTCATTCTCAGGGATCTCTTTATTCCATACGATCTAATCTCTCGTGTAGTTTATCAAACTTGGAATTCACCATTCTTTGCATTTCTTTCACCAACTATTGGTACTCCGATTCGGGGAACTCTTCGCGAGACATGATTTTTGTTGCTGAAAAGAAATATGTTAGATTACAAAAAAAAAAAAAAATAAGTACCTCACCACAAACCTCACGATTTCACTCGGAAAGAAAGAAAGAAAAGTGACACTTACGCTCGTGTTTACATTTGTTTGGTTTTTACCTCCACTCGAATGCGCTTACTCACTCGTGCCTTTTACCTCTCAAACTTTCTCTCGCAATTTCATATTCGGACTCGCCAAGGCCTTATCGTAGGCTTAGGGGTCGGTTTTAAAAAATTGTTTAACAAAGGTGTAATGATGAGGGTTAAAGGTTGGCTGAAGGAAAATTTAAAGTCGATTTTGAGTGTGGCTATGGGGTAGGAAGTGAATGGTAGAAAACAAACGAACCTGATCGGGAATACAAAAATATCAACAAAAGAACATAATCTTTCACACTTTTTTTTTTCTTTTCAACAATCCCAAAACTTGCACTTTCAAAAATAAAATTTTTTTTTCTTCAAAATTTTTTTCTCTTCACGGATTTTTTTCTTTTTTTTTAATTTCGAATTTCCTCTTTTTTTTTTATACTATTCTTTTTTTTCACGAATTTTTTTCACAAATTTCTCTCTTTTTTTCACGAATTTTTTTTAACTTCGAATATTTTTGTTTCAACACACTTTTTTTTCAATTTTTTTATACTACTCTCTCTCTCTCTTTTTTTCTAAAATACAATATGATGAATAAAATAAGAACAAAAGTCAAGAATTTTTTTTGATTTTTTTACTTTACGAACCTACTCCCGGTGATGCTACGAACGTCGGTACTCCTCGTTTTAACAGCTCTGATACCAAATGATACAATCTGTCTAGGGGTGAGTTGAGTCGTATGCTGAGTTACCCGATCGTCGACGAGAAAGTATCGTTCGGCTCTTTTTAAATGGATATTTTTAGGTAAATAAGGCAGAAGCTTTGTAAAGGGTTCAAAAATGGGTTATAGATATAAATAGAATATATAGGTTCGGTTATAGAAAATAAAGGATAGCGATAAGTATGAAAATGAGATAACAATAAAAAGGATGAAAGGGTAAGAAGTGGTTTGGATAATGAAGAAGTGAAAGATTAGAAAGAAAGAATATGGTAGGAGATGGATACGGAAAAAATGGAACTTAAGTTTCAAGTAAGATTCGACACTATATAGTGTATCGCCCCAATACTTATATCACTTAAGGTGGTAGTTGGAAAATAGATTGAACCTCGACCCGTTACTTAGAAAAGTAGGAACTTCGATATAAAGGTGAACGCCACATTCGTTGGACTGATAAGTTCAGGAAGAAGATAGGGTTAATGCCACTAAAGACTAGATAAGCCAACAAAGTTCTCAATGAAATATGAGAGAAAAAAATCTCACAAATTCCATATAAATTTAACAGAGTTTAAGCAAACAAAAGGTCTAACCTCTTACAATGAAAATGCTAAGTATATGTAACCTAAGTATAAGTAGCCGAATGGACAAACTTAGAAGCTAAGAAATTTAACTAGAAAAACTTAGAAAAATCTAGAAGAAAGACTATGAATATCCATATCCATATTCGGCTGAATAAGGAGAGCAATGGCAGCTTTATGAACACTCAAAATCTTCATGGTGTTGATGAATGAATGTCTCTTGATTCATAGGATAGATTCGGCCAAGTGGGAGGCTAGATGGACGCCTTCTTATTTAAAGAAACAAGATGAATGAACAAGCTTCATGTATCTTAGAATAATTCGACCATGTAAATTGAACGTACATGGGTTAACCAAATAGCCTTGTGAATAATGCTAACCCTTGACCGAATGGTCACTTGAGAATTCATGAATCAATTGTATACGTTGAACCTTCCATCATTCATGTATTTGAACATTCATGTATCAGCATCCTTACATGCATTTTGTCTTAATCGATTGGGTAAATTCGGCTGCACCTTGTGTCCATTAACGGGGCTGCTAACTATTAGCCAAAAGTGACTTAGAAAATGCCAATAGACACCCATGTACATTCGGCCATACTTTGAATATTAGGGAGCTTTGAATTTGGCCGTTCATGAACAAGCTTTAATTTCTTTCCATGCATGAATGTGTACCGTCCAAAGGGAATGGATCTTCTAAATACATTCATGCATGAATCTTCATCATCCATGTAATCGAATGTGCATTTGAACCCAAGCATTCATGTATTTTGTGCATTCATGTATTTGACAAATACCTGAACTTGTAAATACCTTGAATCTGGTCATGCATGCACCTAATTAAATGCTGTTCATTCATGCATGTGGGATGTCCAAAAGAGATGTTTCTTCAAGCATTCATTGTGCCGTCCATGAGCATTGCACCTACAAGAAATAAAAACAATACATAAGACATCATGTGAACACACATAAATTTGGCATAAATTTGGCACAATGTGAACACATTAATGGCATGCATTAAATAGGCTAAAATATGATCATAATTAAAATATGTAATGACCATGACATATTAAAAACAAATATTAATATAAGACAGATTTAATGCTTAAATAAATATGTTCAGATTTTATTTAATGCATTAAAGTCAAAACTGAGTTTAAATTAAAGTGAGCTAAGCTTTAGATTGTGAGCTAAAGTTGAGCTGAGGTTAAACTCCTAAGCCAAAGTTGAGCTAAGGTTTAGCTCGTGAAATGGAAATGAGCTAGAACGGAGCTCGGTTTAGCTCAGGCAAGCTGAATTGAGCTCGAATGAGCTGGATTTAAGCTGGACAGAGTTCGGGGAGCTAGAAAGGAGTTGGGATCAGCTTGCCAATATAGTAATGCTAGACTCGAAAGACTTGACCGATAGGGTTCTGTTAAATTTATCTCATAGTGAAGCAACGACTAGTGTAATGCCCTGACTTATTTTAGTTCTATTTCTGTGAATTTTGACAAGTGAGTATCTGCTTCAGTGGTTAAATGTTCTGGGTATGTGTGTGAGGTCTTAGGTTCAAGGCACACATTTGCAAATTTTGTTATTTATCCATATCAGAATGAGCCTATTGGTTTGAGTGGTAAGGAAGTTGGTGTGTAGGAGGTACTGTGTTCGAATCCCTACGTGAGCATAGGTATTAATTTTTGCTTAGTCGTCTAATAGAGTTTCGGTTGAACTGAAAGTCTGAGGAGGTTGTAAGTTAGTAGGTTAGTAGGAAAAAAAGGGGGGATTTTGGGTAATATTGTTTTATTCATTTTTGTTTTTCACAAGTATCTCTTTAAAAAAAAAAACAGATGTTTTTTTTCTTCCTCTGCCATTTTCTTCCCCTTTTCTTTTCAACCTAATTTTTTTTCTCTTTTTCCTCCTCGTTTTAGTAAGAAAATTGTGATACCTTATTGTGGTGTTTTGAATCTCTGCATTTACTCGTTTGTAAGTAAGTGGTATGTTTCGCTCAATTAAGAAGTCTTTGCTTTTAACCCGTTTAGAGCTACGATTGAATTTTCTGTTGATGTTAAACTCATGTTTTGGCAATAACGAATCGAGAAGATCTCGACTCTATTCTTGCGGAATCATAGTCAATCGTTCGGAGTGTTGGGGTAAGCGATGAATGTTTGATTTGAACTATTATCGGTCTCAAGTTTTTAGTTTAATCATGTATTAAGTCTGATTTTGAGTGATGGTATGTCAATTTTTAAGTTCTGGAGGGTGCTTAGTTGCAGTAACATCAAAATCGTACCAGGTGTGTTCCCAAAACATAGAAAATCAAATTTCGGCAAAAGTAAAAAAATTGTTCTGTCGACGCCACACGGGCTTGTGGTTGCCCGTGTGGTTGGCCGTGTGCGATGGCATGGCCATATGATCGACGAAGGTATGGCTATGCACAAGACAGCCGTGTGATGTTGTGGTGTGATTGTGGGGGTCACACAGGCTAGGCTGAGTAAGGTGTGTAGACCACACGGGCGTGTGGGCCGACACGAGCATGTCATATGGACGTGTGAGTTTTGGGCCAAGCCGTGTGGGCCACGCGGACAAGGCCAGTCTGGGCATATGGGCCCACATGGGCAAGCTACACGGGCATGTGGGCCCATAATTCTGAAATTTTCCCTAAGGTCGCACGGGTCGCTCCAATCGACTGTGGGCCTACCGTAGGGTCGATAAAGGCTAACTAAACCCTAAAACTATGGATCTGATAGTTTGATATTTTGTTCTGAGTATGATAATGCTATGCATGTCTGATTAATCCATTATTTGTATATAAACATGTTGAGCATGTTTAGTCTGTTATTTATATATCTGTTTTGGAGCAAGATTTATATATGTGGAGGAAGTGTTTTGTATGGTGTTCATCGTCTATATTCTGACAGCATGGCTGCATGCTATTTGACATGTGTCATAATGGTACGATATGGTGTGTAGGGCTGGGTGGGTGTTTTTAACCCCACATGGTGTGATGGGATGGTCGGAGTTGGTGTGTAAAGGATGGGGGTAGGATTATGTTATCTGATCTGCATATCTGTATCTATTATCCGTATCTGAAATGGACATGAGTCCGAATCTGTATCTGACTATTTATATTGGTTTCTGTATAAATTGTATGTCTATTTCTGTTGAGTTACACACTGAGTTTATGAAAACTCACATTTGTTTGTCTGTTCTGTTCAGGTAATCCACAGACTTAGGCCGATAGGTGCGACGGAGCCTCTCGATGACCACGAGCTCGTAAACTGATTAATTTATAGGTTTTATTTTAATTAAAGGTTTTATTTTCTTAAAGATTATTTCTGGGTGTTTTGTATTAATTGGACTCCCCAGACTATTGATTTAACCTTTGGGATTTAGATTTCTGTTTAAATATTTTATTTGGGCAACTCGTTAAAACATAATTTTTACTAAAACAAAGGTTTTCCAAAAACACGAGCTACATTTTTAAAATATAACGGTTTTAAGACTTCCGCTACAAATTACCTTTTGGAAATTAAATGGATTAAATAACACTTTTGAAAATTGACCTGAATGATATGGACTATGAAACATGAATGATTTAACGACTCTATTCACAAAACCCTACCATGTGACACCTCCGGATTCGGCCATAATGTCTAGGCTGGGTTTGGGGTGTTACAAGCAGAGGCTTTAAAAACAAAAATAAAGTAGAAAAAAATAGGAGTAGAAGCAATAGAGAGAAAAGAAAGTTGTTCGGTACTTCTTTGATTGATGAAGAAACTAAAACAGGTGGTGACGACATTGGAGCAAGGTGATCGGCGGAGGAGAATCCCAATGGGATTTCAAGGAGTTTTTTTTTTGTGAAAAAAATCAGAAATGAAAGAGCAAGAGGAAAATTTTGACCAGTGTTATTATTTGGATCGGAGAACAAATGTCCATGACAGTGTAGGAGTGCAGGTGTGGTGCATTCCGATGGCAGCTAGGATTTGGAAAGAGAGGAGGAGAATAAGAAGAAAAGCAAAAAAATAAAAGAAAATTGAAGTTGGAAACTAGAACGGGAAAGGAAAAGGAAAGAATAAAAGAAAAAGAAAAAAGAAAAAAGAAAAAAGAAAAAGTGAAATAGAAAAATAAATTATGACATCATGATGATGTCATCATGCCACGTGTCTCAATCTTGTTCTGCCACTTGTATCAAATTTAACGGCATTAAAAAAATACCAAACTAGTTGACTGAGAAAAAATTCGGGTACCAATCTGAGACAAAAAAAAAAAAAAAACCTTAAGTACCAATCTAGAAGAAATGGGTAAATTTAAGTACCAATCTTATATTTAACCCCTGAATTTATTAAAAAAATGAAAACATTATATTTCCAAAATCAAAATTTAAAATAGAATAAAGAGATTGAAATCATTTTAAAGATCTATTTTGATTGTTAAATCAAAAAATTTTTTTTGGTGAGAAAGGGAAGAACATCAATTACATGCAGCAACCAATGTCTTTATATTTCTGTAATAAATCGATAAGGTCCTCAGGGACGTCATTAAAAACTTGTAGACTTGATTTCCAACTTAAATTAAGTTTAGCAAGGCGATCCGTCACCAAATTTTTTAATTATCAATCTTATATATAACCCTTGAATTTATTAAAAAATTAAAACGTTATAGTTCCAAAATCAAAATTTAAATTAGAATAAAAAGATTAAAATCATTTTAAAAATTTATTTTGATCGTTAAATCATATATATATATTTTTTGAAAACTCATTTGAATTAGTTGAAAATATTTAAACATAAATTTAATTTAATAATAATTTAAAACTTAAATATTTTAAAATAATTAATAGTAATATTTTATTATTTAGGTTTTATAAAGTAAAGAATATTTTTTTTATTTAAATTTTCTATATCATTATATGTTGAATTTTTAATTTTTAATATTAACTCATTTGAAATATTTTATTATGCTTATAATATAATATGATATCCTTTTATATTAAAAATTTCAATCCTTTTAAAATATTGTTATACGGAAAAAGCCCAAAAAGAATAAATATATAATATTTGCATGTTTATATGAATTAGATGAAATTGGTGGATTGGATTATGAATTTGTTAGGGTATTAATATGGAGAAATTTTTTAGACAATTTTAATGTAGAACCGGTACAATTTAATTCAACCGAGCTAAAAGATTAGTTGGACTGGTGGCTTATCCAGTATAACTACCAATCCAGTTTTAAAAAGCTTGAATATTTGTGAAAATAGACAAAGAATAAGTTGCCATATGACTAACAAGGGGACTAAGTTTGATGTCGCCTGGCAAGGATCACACCCTCGATGGCAAGAACATGCAGAGCAAGAGGAATGAACCAATCCCAAGAAACCGTAACCTCCAAGATATGAGGGATCACGTGCGGACAAGGGAAAAAAATGGCCAATTAAAGGAAGAGTAAGCTAAGCTCACTATTTATCATCTTCAACCTTTCATCCTTACCTTATTTCTCTCTAAATAATTCATTGCGACTTAATTATCAAAGAACGACCGGAGTACCAACTCTGACACCCCTAAATCATGTTTCTCCTTGCAGGCTATCATTCCCAACCCTCTTCAAACCTTTCACCTAGACCCAATCCAAAAAACAAATAAAAAGCAATGTTTTTTAATTTTTATTTAAACATCTTAATTATAATTTTAATATTATTGATTTATAATGAAATAAATATATTTTTATAAAATATATTACATTATTAAAACTAACCCGTACAGATGGGTAGCAAATTAATTAATATATTTATATGGGTAACAAATTAATTACATATTTATATTTATACTATATATAAAGATTTTGACTTAATTAATATTATCTATAACCGAATCTCAATCAAATTGTTAAATTATCAAAAAATTTTATTTTAACAAAATAATAAATATTAATTTAAGAATATTTTTATCATTTTATATAAAATTAAAAAAAGAATTACATATTTAACTTGTTGAATATTTTCCTGTTAATTCTTAATAAATATGTATATAAAATATAGTTTAATTTTACAAGTGGGAAGGCTATTTTTGGTATAAGATGTTTAGGAAGGCCTATTCCAGCCTAGGTAGGTTAATTTGTCATATTATAACTCATGTCCCACTCAAAGTCATTATTGTGGCTTTCTTACTTAAATAATATAAAAAAATAAAATTAATAATTAAAATGGTATACTCAAAAAATTATTTATCAAAATGGTATAATTTTATTAGTTCCGCTTGTCAAATTGGTGGCATCGGACTGAAATGTAATGATCTAAAGTATTTAGGGATCTGTTATGCAATTTTTCCATTTAGAATGGCTGTTGGAAAGAAAGGGAAAGGGGGCCGCCTGACAGTGTGGCAGCACCAAACTTTAAATATGGCTAATTGCATTATAAGCCATCCTTATTTATTATTATTTTTATTCTCCTTCAACTCACTATATTATGTTTAAACAAACCCTTAACCTATTTTTGTAGTTAAATAAGCCCTTAACTTATGATTTTTACTCATAAAAGCCCTATATTTTAATAATAAAGTAAATATATTTTACCCAAAGTAAAGCTATTTAAAAAAAATATAAGCTAATTCACATCTTATGTTGATGTGAATTTGATGAGAACAATTTATTAAATAAAAAAAATAAAATTTTTAAATTTCTTGAGAGTGCTTATATACACGATTCTTAACTACTTTTTTGAAATTTTTGATTACTTTTTTAGATTTTATATTGATGTTAAAGTGTATAATTTTTATTGCATCAACAAAAAATTAAGATAAGAGCTTGGAATTCAAAAAAATATATTTACTTTAATATTAAAATAAATAGCTTTTATGAGTAAAAACCATAAGTTAAGGACTTATTTAACTACAAAAATAGGTTAATGATTTGTTTAAACACAATATAGTGAGTTGAAGGGAAATAGAAAGAAAATAAAAAGAAAATAATAAATAAAGAGGGCTTACAAGAGAATTAGCCATATTTAAAGTTTAGTGTTGCCACACTGCCAGGCAGCACCCTTTCTATTTCTTTTCAGCAGTCATTCTAAATAGAAAAATTGCATAACAGGTCCCTAAATACTTTAGATCATTAGATTTTAGTCTGGTGCCGCCTATTTCAGTTCAGTGCCGCCAATTTGACAGGCGGCACCAATAAAACTATATCATTTTAGTAAATAATCTTTTGGACATACCATTTTAATTATTAATTTTATTTTTTATATTATTTAAGTAAAAAAAGCTCATTATTGTAGGTTTAAAGGCCACTATCTACTAAGGTTGGTAAGATACGCTTATGTTGCGCCTATTGCATCATCTTAATTTATTTATTAGAGGAAGGGGCCAATAATTTGCTTTGAAAGACAAACAAATGAAAAACTTGAAACAAGCATGATCAATTGTGAGTAATTATCAAATATACACTAGTCATTGATATAATAGCAAATAATTTATGTTGTTTAAATTTTTATTCACATTAATTTGAATAACAATTTTCCTTAAAAAAAATTACCAACTAGCTACTTCCTTTACTTTATATTAAAAAAAATGAATAAGGGATTTTTTTACTAAAATATTATAAAAAATAAAATATTAAAATAGTATGTTTAAAAAATTATGTACTAAAATGGTACATTTAGGGTGGTCACGTCTGGTGTATAGGCAGCACCACCCTACTCCTCTAACACCATATGTTAAAAAAATAAAAACTGTTAAAAAAATAGTAATATGTTAAAAAAAAGGAAAATAGGATGATGAGACAGGACACTAGTGGAGGGGATGACGCAGGCGACACTGGTGGAGGGCCTGGCAGAGGGGGCACCAGTGGTGGAGGTGGCAGAGGCGGCACCGCAGGCGATGGGACAAATGCATGTTGAGCTAGTTTTTTTTTGTGTGTTTATGGTCCCCAAGTTGATTTTCGGCTGATGGGTGAAAGAGAAGAAAGAAAAGGAGAAGAAAAATAGAGAAGAAGAAGAAGAACGAGTAGGAGAGGGCGGGAAGGGAAGGGAAGGAAAAAAGAAAGAAAAAGAAAAGAGAGAGAATAGAGAGAGGGAAGGAAAAAGAAAAGGAAAAAAATAGAAAAGAAAAGGTAAATAATTTTTTGTTATATTTTAAATTAATGGATTAAAGTTAATTTAATTTGTTTTGTTGTTATTGTTGTTGATTTAATTCAAATTTAATTTTTAAATTTATTTTTGTAAGGTATTATTTGGTTAAAAAGAGATATTAAGGTATGTTTGTATTTATTTTATATTTTCATTCATTCATAATTTATTTTTAATGTTTATTGAAGTAAAAAAAGTCTATTTATGTTATGTACAAAGAATATTTTATTATTTTATGTAATTTATTTGTTATGTGTGTTTTAGGTTGATTAGATATATTTTTTATGAAATTTATTTGGTATGTTATTTTGATTAGTGTTTTAATTTTTTTTTATGTAGGTGAAAGATGAGGCCATTGATATGGAATTTAGAATTTATGAGATAAATTAGGAATTAGTTTATATGTTCTAATTTTTTAAGATTTTATAATTGAGAATGGGGTTATGGGTGGCTTTCAAGAGCATTTGTAACACCCCAAACTCGGCCTAGACATTATGATCGAAGCTGGCGATGTCACATGAGAGTCTTTTTGAAAACGCATATGATATATTAAATCTGCTTCAGTTATTATCTTTTACTTAGTTCAGGAAAACGTGTACTAATGGATTCGCTTTAAAACATTTCTTTTACGTGGAAGCTTTTGAAACCAAAACGAGGGGAGCCTTATTCCTCACGGTTTGCGGCTGTCGATTATCAGAAACAAAACAACCTCAATCAAAACTTAGCACAAAAAAAGTAAACCCTAACAACACCAACACTTGACGTACGCTCGCAGTCCAACAGTCGCAGAAAAAGAGATGGAAAAGAAAAAGAATGAGTGAGAAGGAGCAGAGAATCGGCAGGATGGAAGAAGAACAAAATGCCAGAAGTTTTGGGGGAGAGGGAAAAGAGGTGCCGAAATTGCAAAAGAACAAAAGAAAACTAACCAAATCTGATAACCCCTAATCTCTCCCCATAATTCTCTCCACTAACAACCCACCACTTAGATTTCTACCCAAATTCAAACTCTCTTTAAGCAACAAGCACAAAAATAATGTCCCCACCAATATTCGAACACCTAACCTCCATCACTCCAACACTCCACATAACCACCAGACCAGTAGGCCTATTCTGCTATGTTTTTACGAGCAATAAAATATAAGCCTTATGAACCCAGTTAAGGCTTTATTCATAAAAATGCCAAAATTTACCCAATTTGTGACTTGAACTTGGGACCTCACACAAGCACCCAAAACACATAACCACTGAAGTAGACAGATATTTGTGTCAAATTAATTTCAGAAACACATACAGATATTTTTATGCTACAAATTTACAAAAGCCAGAATTAAAGAAATTTGGGGCATTACAGCATTTCTCTTATGTTTTAAGTTTTTTAGGTTATAGATAGAAGTAAATATTGTAAAAAAAATGCATATTATAAATGCCATTGTAACACCCCGAATTTTGGGCTTAGAAGTTTTGAGGTTTTGTGGTTAGGGTTAAAGAGAAGGATGTGCTATTGTGTTCAGTTGTGTGTTTAAGAGATAGAATGGATTTGATGGTTTAGTGGTTGATGGAGTGTTAGTGGATCTTTAGGTCTTGTGTTCGAATCCCTATGTAAGTGTTTTGGAAAAGTATTTTAGATTTGTTTTGTTTTGTTTTGTTTAATAGTAGTTTTGCTTAAATTAAAATATTTACTTAGTTTTATTATTTTATTTATTATTTATTATTTTTATTTTTCCTTGCATGTTCTTTCTTCTTTTGCTGATTTTTCTTTTCTTTTTTTTATTTGGCTATTGCTTTTTCTTTATTTTGCTTTCTGTCTCTTGGGAAATGGCTTTCGTTGCACATATATTGAAGAATTTTTGCTCTTCCATCGTCGAATTAGGTGAGGGTTTTGAAAATTTCTATTCTACTTTCGATTTATAAAATTTGTTTTTGATAAAATATGACAAATTTGGTGTCTTTCAGAAAATTGGTTGTCGAAGTGCGATTGTACTACTGAATGACATGGGAATCTGCTCTGGTGAGTGTGTTTCTGAGTTCCATCGATGGGGGTCGAGCTAGTGACCGGAAAACTCAATTTTAGGGCTGTTTTAGGGTGGTTTTGTGACCACACAAGCGTCCACATGGGCGTATGACGACTCACACGACCGTGTGCTTTTGAGAATTAGTGTTCCGGGCAAAATTTGGGTGCCATACAGCCTGGCCACACAACCATGTGGCCGATTTAGGGATTTTGTCAATTCTCACATGGCTGTGTCCCTCGGGCACACGGGTGTGTGTGATTGGCAATTACGGATTGAGTGATTTGGTGCCACACGGCCAGGCCACACGTTCGTGTGGCTAATTTGAGAATTTAGGGATTCCACACGGGAGTGTGTTTTGGACACACGGTCGTGTTTGGTAGGCACACAGGCATGTGAGACCCTCACACGACCGTGTCAGCCTTGTACTCAAATTTAATGCAAATGGACAGAGAGTTACACGGCTTGTTCCCACGGCCATGTCCCTAGGCCACACGGGCGTGTGCCTTAGTCGCATGACCGTGTGCCTTTCTTTACACGGGCATGTGCCTCAGCCACACGGCTGTGTGCTCCTTTTTACACGGGCTTTTGACCTCCCACACGGCCTAGGCTTTTCCACACGGCTAAAGCACATAGCTGTGTGGCTCTAAGTCTTCTATTTTGATTCTGTGTATTCTTGATCTGAGGATATTTCAGTGTGTTTTGCCTTGGTTGATCTTTAGTCAGGGTGGCTAAGAATTCTTACCTGGGCTTCAGCTTAAGTGTATCTATGACTATCGTGTGAGATGTTTGAATTTGAATCTGTTCTGTTGGGTGTGTGCGCATAGCTGTTCTGTCTAATTGTCTGAAATTGTATGCATACATACACCTGCATAAAATATTTTGGGATGAGTTTTGAAGAGAAGAGAGACTGATTCTGATCTGATCTGGTAGTTCAAATGCAACCTGTCTATATAGCGAATTTTCGCACTATACGGTACAACAAATAAGTTACCACTGTTGCGTATTCTTATCTAATCTGGCAGTTTAACTGTAATTTACCGGTATAGCAGTTTACCGCATTGCACTGTATCATATATACGTCAGCTTCGCTGCGTATCATTATATCTTATCTGGTAGTTTTAAACTTCAATTGAACAGTACCGCGAGTTACCACACTGCACCGTACTGCATTTGGTTTGGCAATTTAACTGTATATTGATAAGCCATCGTTGTTGGGCAACCCAGGGTGGCTGGTCATTATTACCGAGCAACCCTGGATGACTCTATATGGTGTGTAGGGTTGGATGGCCCTACGAGGTCCTACGTGGTGTGATTTGGTTAGATGAGCTTAAATAGCTCTTACGAAGTGTGATTGGGGGACGAAGAGGTGTGTTTGGTTGGATGGGTGGGTTTTATTACGTGACTGCATTTATATGCATTTGTTTGATTATTTTGCATGTAAGGCTATCTGATTGTTTTTGTCTAACTGAATAGTACCTGTGACTGTGTGTCTGATTGTGAGTTAATATGCTTGAATTGTTATTATCTGTCGAGACGTCTGTTTCGAGTTTACCATCTGGTTCTGTATAACTTTGTAAGTACGTTGCGCTTTTGAACTGTTTTCTGGCCTTCTGTTTACTGGTTCTGTAGTTAGGTGGTTATGAACTCACACTGAGCTTGTGAAGCTCACCCCCTCTATTTTCCTCTTTCAGGTACAGTTTGGATTCTATTGATAGACTCAGTAAACGGGTGTCTAGAACAGTCACGGCTACAAGGAATATTTCAATGCTACTTTTAAATTTTCATTTTGGTTATATTGTTTTGAACTGTAAAGTTTTATAAGGCTGTGATACAAGTTCCGTTTCGAATCTATTCGTTTATTTAAATTCAGGTATTTATTAAACTTAACTGTAATTCTACCAACTGAATTTTTAACGATTAAATGTTTTGGTTCGATATGACAACTTGTTTTGTAAAATTTACTTATGATTACTTCAGTGATCAATGTAACATCCGAGATTCGGTCTAAACTTCTAGGCCGAGTTTAGGGTATTACAGCCATTGATTGAGAAAATAAATATGTTTGACCAAGAAAAAAGTCAACTATATTAATGGTTTTTCAAATATCAACAAGTTTATATTTTGGTAGTACGAAAAGTTTGAGATACGTTGGTTATAGTTTAGATACCAAATCGATATTTTAGTTATAGTTAAGAGACTGATTTATTTCTTAAGCTTATCAATTAATGTATCATATCATCGATTCATTAATGATTATTTGTAGATTTTCATAGTTGAGTGGTCAAAATGAAAATTTTCTAGTAATGGAGTGACTTAATGGTGCCTTTTAGATTACAAGTTAATGAAGATGAGACTTAAACGATTGATTTTAAATAGTTGAATGATCAAATTGTAATTTTTATGATTAGATAATGAGAATATAAATTTATTAATAATTAAATGACCAAAACTGAAAATTACCCAAAAAGAAACATTAGTATTATTGGGGTCTGTTTTTACCTAAAAAGTAAGAGTTTATATTTTTAAATTTTATTTTATGTTTTTTATAAATATTAAAAATGAAATTTCTTTTGAACTTTTATAAAAAAAATATATTTTTTTGACAATATTTAAGTTGGCATGTTATTATATATATTTATTATATTTTAAACCAAAACATTTTACTTATTATCATTTTAAAATAATAATAATATTTGTATTTATTATGTGTCGTTTATGTTATGTTTTTATTATATTTTTTTATTACCATGTTATTTTTAGTATTTTAATATAAAATTTTTATTTTTTATATAGGTAAAAGATTAAACAATTGAGATTGAATTTGTGAATGGGACCATTGAGTTAGAATTTGAGTTAGAATTTATAAGATATATTTATTTTGTTAATGTAGGATAGCAAAAAATATGACGTGGAAAAAATTGTTTGGTATTTTTTTGTAATTAAAGGCAATATATAAAATTTAGGTATTTTGATAAATATTTAAAATCCATCAAACATTAAAATTAATAACCGAAATTGATTTTGAAACTGCAGGTATCGCAATGGCTCCATTGATTAAGAAGGATGGTCACATATCAAACACAATTAATAATATGGTAATATATTATTATTTGTTAATCATGGGTTTCATTAAAAAAAATCTACGTAATTTATGGAAATAAATTATGTTATTATAGCTATTTTCTGTAATTTATCACTGTTAGGGTCAGTATCGCGCATTAAAGGGTCGGGTGAATGGTTTAGGATATTCCCCGGATAAATGACTAATGCCATAGTTGGAGTTAACTGGATTCAGGTCAGTAGCATTGATCCGGACGTTTAATTTGTGATACGATTTAATATCCACATTTGTCGAGCATTGGCGCCTGGAGACCCACACTTTCCATTTGCCGTGTGGGGAGTGCATTGTCACTCTGGAGGATGTTGTATTGCAGCTTGGGCTCCCAATCAACAGGAGTGCAGTAACGGACGTAAGTGCGATAGCTGAGCCGGCTGCCCATTGTTATAGCTTACTAGGAGTCTTGCCCGCCGATGCTGATCCAAATTTACGGGTTTGAAATTTACATGGCTGAAAGCCAATTTTGAACATTTATCAGTGAATGCCATTAAGCATAAGGTGATGTGTGCAGCTCAAGCGTACATTATGCATATTATAGGGGGTGTACTGATGCCCGATGAGAACAACAACAAGGTTCATTTGATTTATTTACCCCTATTAGATGATTTGCAGAATGTTTGCTTGTATAGTTAGGGTTTCGTAGTTTTAACTATGTTGTATCGTGAGTTTTGTCGGATGACAAAGCCTGATGTCATAGACATAGGCGGATGCCTTGTATTGCTGCAGTCATGGGCTCTTTATCGGATGCTATTCTTGGCATCGTTAGGCACCAACCATATGTATTTCCACTAGTGAACAGGTGATAAAATTTAACTTGTTATTAATTGACAATTTCTTTATAATGATACTATTCTAACGATACTATATTTACTTGAAATTTGCTTTCGTAGATGGAGTTTTCATTCGAGTATCGAGAGGTCGTACACTGTCCCGATATATAATTTGATGATTGAACAACATGCCGAGGAAGGGGTAAGCTATTCCAATATTCGTGATATGTAATTACGTTGTATATCTTACTCGAACTGCGTTAAATTTTAACCATATTATTAATCGGGCAACTTATTTGGATGTCGTATCAGAGACCAGAAATTGCGGCTGTCATACCCTCGTCTGCCCATATTCATTCTCACATGTGGTACATTAACGCACCAATTATTAATTTCCAGACAGTCGAGTGGTATAACAGGGATCGAGTACTTCGATAGTTTGGTTGCATCCAGTATATCTTAGATCTGCCAATGCAAGTGGGGAGGATTCACTTAATCAACAAGATAGGAAAACATGGAAATAATTGAGGGGTTGTGCACCGGAAATATATTACAGTGTAGGATAATCGGATGGCGCAGAGACCTCAGATGGATATTTCTTTCGATTTGCAATCATTGTTAGAGCACATACAACGGTACTCTAGTACAGAAAAGACATATTTCCTTGGTGGGCAGTCGACTGTAGTCCCCTCGCACATACAACGACCTAGGACATATGAGCCAGTGGCCGGTATAGAGGCCAAGCCAGAGCTAGAGCTAGATTTTGAGCCCGAACCTGAGCCCGAGCCTGAGCCTAAGCTCAAGACACAGCCGGAGGCCGAGTCCGAGCGATCGCATACACATTCAGCTAATAGTTCTTATCATCTGGATTTGCTAGTCAATGACTATTTCCTGGGCTCGTCAGGACACGAATACAATTTCGGGTTTGATATCTTTGGGTCGTATCCACCGCAGTACAGCACTCCTCTCGGCCTATATCCACTGCAGTACAGCACTCATCCCGGCCCATATCCACTGTAGTACTCCACTCCTCCTCGGTCGTATCCACCGCAGTAAGGCACTCCTCCCGGCTCAAGTTCATCGATGGCGTTCGGGACATATGATTTTTCTTCCATTTTTCGCACACCCCCACCTGCGACTGAAGAGGATGTTGATCGTCATAATAACCCACAACGTGAATGCGAAAATCAACTTACAAAAAATCAAACCAACTCAGCATGCATCCGTCCCATCACCTGCGGTGCTGCCTCTGCCACCTCCACCACTGGTGCTGCCTCTGCTAGGCCCTCCACCAGTGTCGTCTGCGTCAGCCCCTCCACCAGTGTTCTGTCTCATCATCATTTTTCCTTTTTTAACATATTACTGTTTTTTTAACAGTTTTTATTTTTTTAAACTAATATTTATTTTTTTTAACAGATGGTGTAAGAGGAGTAGGGTGGTGCCGCCTATGGACCAGGCATTACCACCCTAAATGTACCATTTTGATACATAATTTAAAAAAAAAAATATTTTAGTATTTTATTTTATAATATTTTAATAAAAAACCTTTCTTTTTGATACAAAAGGAGAATATAAGGGCTAGAGAGAGAGAAAATCATTGCTTTTATTGCTACAATTAATACATGAATAATGGGAATTCCCTTCCCAAGATCCTAAAACAACATGTTCCCAAGGCGCACCAGATTAAACTTTTCTTTTTTTTTTTTGAACTGCAATTATTCATCTCTTACAAGTGCGATCAAAATTTAGATAGTATCCGCTCTGGAAGATGTGTCAAAATGTGCGGCACTTTTTCTTAGATTTGGCCTTTTTCTTTTTCAAGAAATTTAATTTCTTCTTCTGTTCAGTATAATACATATTTTCTTAATGATAGTTGCCTTAATCAAGTGAATTTTATTGCCGGAGGATCTAAAGTGGATAATATTATTATTGCGAAGGAGGTTATTCATTCTATGAAAATCAAGCGGAGTGTAAGGGATGAATGGCAATTAAACTGGACCTTGAGAAAGAGTCTGATCATATTCGTTTGGATTTTTTAAAAGAGACGATTCATTGTGCAAGCTTTCTGGATAATTTATGCCCAATTGAATGGTTGGGATGCAAAGATGTTGTCGTTAGAGGGAAGGGTCACGCTTGCTAAGTCGATCCTCAATACTATTCCAATGTATTTTACGCAGTCAACACTTATACCGATGAGCATTTTTAATGAGGTTGAGAAGTTGATTCAAAAGTTCATTTGGGGTTCAACATCCACCATGCGGAAAACTGAGTTGATAAGTTGGAATAAGTGTTGTCAACCACTTGAACCAAAATAAGTCATTTATGTTGAAGCTCTGTTTGGGTATCTTATCTAAATTAGATTTGTATTGGGTACAAATATCGTGAAGAGAGTATAAGGTGTTTGAAGGCTGTCCAGTGAGCATTGAACGGCTAAATTACAGCTTTGTGTGGAAGTCTCTAGCAAAAGTTGTGGGAGTTTCTAAGGCAGGGTGTGCATAGGCAGTTTGGGGATGGTTGGAAAATAAAATTCTGGTCCAATGTCTGGATTAGTGATCTTGGACCTCTTAAAGAGTTTTGCATGTTAACGAATCAACTTTCAAAAAAGCTACCGTGTATGCTATGACGAATGCCACTGGTGAGTGGAATTGGGAGTGCTTTGTGAGGGAGTTGTCATATAACATCTTAAAATATATTGCTGGTATTCGACCTCCAATATAGCTTATGGAAGGAATGATCGATGCACTTGGAGATGGACTGAACATGGTCGTTTTTTAGTGGTTGATGGGTACAAGCTGTTTGTGCAAAATGAGTGGCAGCCGAAGGAGGAAAGATGGAATCTAGCCTGGAAATTTAGAGGCCCGTAAAGAGTGCGGCAATTTATTTGGCTCTTATTACATGACAAATTTCTTACTACTTCTGAGCATTGTTGAAGAGGAATGTCAAATGATAGCTCATGCCCTAGTTCTAGTTTTCATGTCGAAAAGCCGCTTCATGCAATATGGGGTTGTTAAATAGCAAAATTAGTTTGGAGCATCGTAGTTCGGAGTCAGAAGCGATTTGGTTTTTCTAACATGTCTCTTGATACTTGGCTTGCCAATAATTTAGGTAATAAGGATGGAACTAAGATTAATGAAATTGATTGTGAGATAGTGTTTGGGATTTTTAATTGGAAAATATGGAATTGTCGTAATCCGGTGATATTCAAGGGTGATAACATGAATGTTGCAGATATAGTTGCTGTAGGTATGACTTGGTCAAAGATAGTATCGTGTACTCTACAAGGCGGGGCCTTGAAATTGTTCTGGGGAGAGAGAAAATGAGGTGGATGCCACCACGAGCGGAATTCTACAAGCTAAATACTAATGGAGCGGTACAGTGTGGAGGTATGCTTCATATTTTTCGACTTTTCTTCTCTTATTTAAACTCTATTTTTAGTTTCTCACTTAAATTTTGATTAGTGTAGATTATTTTAATATTAGTTTCTTATTTTAAACTTTGATTAGTGTAGGTTATTTTAATATTATTTGACCTATACATTTAGGTATTAACTTTTACAAACTTTCAGAGAATCTTGTGTTTAAGTTTTAAGGATTTTTATCTTTGGGTTTCAGGATTTAGTTTTATCTCCATTTTTGTACTCTTTATTTTTGCCGTTATAGTGAAATTATCTTTTTTCCATTAGTTTTTTTTATCCTCTTTAAGGGTTTTTTCACGTAAAATATTTGGGTGCGATCTTTTGAATTCCTTTATTATTTTACTTGTTCGCTACTTAATCGGGTTTATCCCCAACAAGTTGGTATCAAGAGTTAATTCAATTTTTGCAATCAACCCATTCAGATATGGAAGCAACAAGATTTGATATTGATAAGTTCGATGGCATCACAAATTTCAATTTATGACAAGTTCAGATGACAGCAATTCTGATTTAGAGCGATCTTGAGAATGTTTTTACAGAGAAGAAGCCCACAGACATGGATAAATTAGAATGGGATAGGTTAGATAAAAAAAACTCTATCCATGGATAAATTAGAATGGGATAAATAATGTGTTATAGGAGGTTTTGATGGAGAAAATGATATTCATCTTATGGAAAAGGTTAGAAATCTTCTACGCGACAGTCTTTGGCTAACTGATTAGTGCTGAAACAACGATTGTACACGTTTTGCATGAATAAATATGAGCATCATAGAGATCACATTAGTCAATTTGTTACTCTTTAAAATGATTTAAAGAACATTGAGGTTCAAATTGACGATAAAAATTAGACCTATTATTATGCTATTTACCCCTTTCTTACAAGTCTTTCAGGGAGACCCTAATTTATGGTAGAGATAATCTTTCATTCAAGGATGTGAAGGGTCATTTGTTGAGTAAAGACAAACTCGACAATGAATTTGATCCAGATAGCAAGTCAGATAGATAAATTTCGATTTTGGTAGCATCAAGGAAGCGAGACAAGAGATGTCGCTATTGTAAGAAGTGAGCTCATGTGAAGGAAAATTGTTACAAATTGCGAAATAAAATGTTTTCTAAAAGCAATAAGGAAGATTTAGCTGGTGCTAATTTAGCTAATGATAAGGGTGATGATTTCTTTTTAGTGTCAACAAGTGAAAGCTCCAAGCTAACATCTGAGTGGATCTTGGATCCAGGGTGTTTTTTCCACGTGCCCCAACATGGACTGGTTCTCTACATTCATTTCGGTTGAAGGTGGAGTTGTGCGAATGGGGAATGGTTTACCCAATAAGGTAATCGGTATTGGTACTGTTCATATCAAGATGCACGACGGGACAATTAGGACACTGTCAGATGTCAAGCATGTGCTTGACTTAAAGAAAATCTCATCTCCTTGGGAATTTTTTACTCAAAGAATTGTAGAATGAACATCGAGTCAAGCAGCATAAAGGTATCTTGTGGACTCTCATTTTTATGAAAGGTAAAAATATTGGTAGTATTTATGTTCTGAAAGGATCAACGGTGACTAGTGAAACAGGATGTCTCTCATCTGTTAAGGAGTCGGAGTCGACTCGTTTGAAGCGGAAAAAACTTTATCATAAGAAGGAGAAAAGGTATGACCGTTTCGTATAAAAGATGTTCTCTTTTGGGTGCAAGTTTTGAAAAGATAGGGCACTACATTCGTGGAAATCGGGTCAATTTTGATTTGACAGTTCACAAGTTGAAGACTAAAAGTCTTCTAGCTTCTAAGCACAACTTTGACTCAGTTAATATCCTGTATAGTTCCAGATAAGCCCGTGGCGAGCTTTGGCAAAGAAAGCATTGTGGAAATACGAGTCAAGTTGAGATTTGTGGAGTTATGCCTCATATTTTTTAGCTTTTCTTCTCATAGTTAAACTCTATTTTTAGTTTTCCACTTAAACACTAATTAGTATAAGTTATTTTAATATTAGTTTCCCACTTAAATTCTTATTAGTGTAAGTTATTTTAATATCATTTGACCTACAAATTTAGCCTATAAATAGACCATTTTCCACCTTAGAAAAATAACTTATTACACATTTAGGTTTTAACTTTTACAAGCTTTTAAAGAATTTTGTATTTATGTTTTGAGGGTTCTTATTTTTGAGTTTTGAGGTTTAGTTTTATTCCTATTTTTGTACTTTTTATTTTTTCCGTTATAGTAAAATTATATTTACCCATGGTCTTTTATTGTCTTCGGGGGGTTTTTCCACAATATTTGTGTGCGATCTTTTCAATTTATTTGTTATTTTACTTGTTCGTTACTTAATTAGATTTATACCCAACATACAAGAAAACACAAACGAGACTACAGCTGAGGGTTTGATACGAGATTGTAGAGGGGATTGGTCGATTGGTTTCTGTAGAAATATTGTAGCTTGTTCAGTCTTGAATTCTAAACTCTGGGCAATGTATGATGGGATGCGATTGGCATGGAGGAAAGGTATCAAGTAGAGAGTGATAGTTTGATTGCAGTTAACTTGATTCTAGAGATGGATAGTGCTGATGTCCCGAGTTTAGTTTTGGATATTTGAGAGCTGATGTCTCAAAGCTGGGAGATCAAATTGCAGTATGTTCCTTGTGTTGCCAATAGAGCAGCTGGTAGGCTGTCAATTATCACTAGGAATTATCCCTTAGGCGTCCATGTTTTTTATCAGCCTTTACAGGAAATTGTTTCAGTTCTAATGTAGGATAGTTTGGGGACAAATCTTCAATCTATTGTGTATATGGCTGATTTTTAATACAGCTTTTCATTTTTTTCACTTAAAAAAAATTGAAAACATAAGTTAAATTTAAACTTATGCTTGGTATACAACTAATAATATAATTTGATCTAATTGATTTGGCTACTATCATTTGAATTAAGATTAAAATTTCATAATTCAAAAATTGCAAAAACTAATAAAAAAACAATTAGATTAAGTAAATTAAATCCATAACTTATGGATAATATAAGAATTAATAGCATAAATTAATTGAATCCGATCATGTTCACCATTCTAAGCCATATAATGGATAATTGGATTAGAAAAAAAATGAAAAAAAAAAACACATTTGGAATTGAAAATAGAAAGTGGGAGTTAGATGAAATTTCCAGGCTTTTTGGTACAGTAAATGCAGGAGCCAGAAAAAGAAAAAAAACCATATCTCATAAGCACAAACTTCAAGTCGTAGCTTCTGAATTTTTTCTTTTTTTTGCTGAAATCTGTTTGTTTTTAGCTTTTGGAAGAATGATCGGTTAATATCCTGAGGATCAAAACAACCCTATGCGTAGTATATGTTGTGGGAAAAGAAGGGGTCGTTGATTGATAATTTTAACTGTACGTAGAGTTAGCGTCTACTATTCCTAAATAGACCATGAAAAAGGCCGTGTCAAATTGGACCAGACTCCTCCTCCTCCAACAAAACCGGCTTTTTCATTAAAATAATATAAAATAAATATTAAAATTATACATAAATTTAATTTAATATAAAATATCACGTATGAATTTTTAATGAGATAAATAATAATTTAGGATAAAATTGATTGCTTCTATATATTATTTTAATTTTTGAATTATGTCTAGGTCAAAATGTAACTTTTTATTTTTTATATTTTAATAAATTTTTTAGGTTAAAATATTATAAAGGAACTTTCAATTTTATCATATTATTTACACAAGTCATTTATATTTTGATAACATCTAGATAAAATCATATAATTTGATTTGTACTTAAATAAATAGACTTACTTAGATATAAATTAAAAGTCAGAGGTTTATAAATAAAATTGTGGAAATTATGTTATAAATGAAAATTTTGAATATTTATACTGTAATGAATTAAATACATGAAGCTTTGTCACTGTTTTCAGAATCAGACCGGACCTATTGGTCAAACCAATTGGATAGAGAATTGGACGGGGTACCAATTTGGAATAAGGGTTAGACTGATTGACCCATGAATCGGTTGAACCGATCAAACGATAATTGATTCACTTGAACTGATTTTCTCTCTTTTTTTAATAATTTATTCAATCAAACCAGTTGAAATGAGAATCTACAGTTTGATTGGTTCGCCCACCGATTTGATTCTCAAAACCTAGAGCCTCATTGATGATATATTATAAGTTAAATTAATTATTTATTGTTTGGGTTTTGGATGCAATGTGAAGGTAAAAGTATGTATTATAACCATATAATAATCGATCAGTGGGTATACTCCAACATCTTATCTTTTCTTCCAAAGTTTCAAGGATCATTTTGTTTAAGCAGTGCACAATGTGCACCATAGACTAAATTCCTCTCTTTGAGGAATCCATGCTCACCACTTTAGCACCTAATTTATGTAGACAATTGTGAGATTTTGAAAAGCTTTTTATCTATATCTATAGATCTTACTATCCTTCATAAAGAACTGCATAGCAAGCTAGACCTTGGTATCCTATTATAGACTATATCATTTCCTCTCATTAATATTCCATCAACATATAGTAATAGAAATACTATAGTATCACCATCAACATATAGCAATAGAAATACTATAGTATCACCATATTTATTCTTCTAGAGATAAAAGTCATTAGGATTTTTGCAAAACTAAATTATTTGATTTTTTATCAAATATGATATTCTAGCTTCAAGAAGCTTATTCTAATCCATAAATAGATTTTTGTAGCTTGCAAACTTGATTAAGATTTATTGTAACACCTTTACCTAACCTGATCACCGTGTTCGGGAATGGTGTGTCACAAATAAATCGGTTCGATCTGTTATCAAACTTAAGTAAGAAATTTGTCAAAAGACTTTACTAATTTATTTCGAATAATTATTACAACAGGGCCCTTAACCCAAATGTAGTTGACTACCACTACAAATTTAATTTATAAAGAAACTACTTAGTTACAACCTATCTAATCCTCGAGGTGAAGCCTCCTTAGGTACCCCTCTTATGTGAATGACACCTAAATGACAACGTTCCTTGGTCTAACAAAGTCTGGCTTGGTCCTTCATTGAGTTTTTTATCCCACGAATCTTGCAAAATAGATCAAAACTTCTGTAAGTTAAAATGAACTTATTGAGTTTCTTTGATACTACATTTATGAATATGACTAACCCTCTTCGTACTAAGGTATTAAAAGAAAATAAAATGCTCGATCTACTCCCTGATTTATTTAGACATTTATGCTTCATCTAGAGTGTTGGACTCTTATTCAACTTTCGCATTTCTTTATTGATGGATTTACCGCTGAGTGATCATTACTCGGTCGAGCTTATTTCTATTCAACTAATTCTAGTGGATTCTAGATGATTTATCATCCTTGCGAATACTCAATTTTCCTTTCACATTTTACCTTCTGTTTCTTTTTCCTTACATTACCTGTCATAAACATCAATTTTACTTTATCCTGACTTGTAAACACATCATAATTCTGGCAGATAAATTGACATTCTACTTATTAGACCCACTAGAAAAGGCCCATGCCACACTAGCAGTCTTAACCTTATTTCATCCTTTCTACTTCTACACTACAATCGAGTTGAAATGTAGTTTAGATTACCCCCTAGTAAATCATCCTAACTACGTCACCTTACTTTTAAAGGGTATCAAATCCGTCTTTATTGGATTGTTTTGGCTTAAAGTTTCTAGCTACCTATTAATCATTCGACTTCACATTTTTCTTATATAATGGTTCCCTATGGAACTAACTCTATAACGGATACTCTCGCACTAGGTTTTCTTAAAAAAGGAATAGTTTTGACAACATATCTGTCACTTGGATTAACCTTCTTAGTACCTCTTACTATCAATAGATTCCAACTAACCCCTTTTTATCAACCAGACTATTCGGGGTACTTATAATTGAACTTTTAATGTATAAAGTTTTATTAACACCTTTCGATAGTTCTTAATGGCGAATTCCTTTTCTACGATCCTCAGATAGATCTTCTTTCATTTGCTTATACCAAGGCATTAGTAGCACGTCATTTTCCATGTTTGATTCTTGTTAGGTTACCGCCTATATACCCTATCGGCTTCCATGACTACTGTTTTAGCGGTCTGTTCCCTTTTCTACTACCTTTACTTTGTTCGACGGAATGCACAAAATTTGCTTGCTAATTATCACTCGCTAATGCTTGCATTTTCCTCTAACCCTTTTTTCATAATTATTTTTTTGGCGGTCTTTCCTGTGTTTAATGTCTCAGGGGACTTCCCCATATTTAATGTCTTAATGGACTACCTTACGTTTGATGTCTTGGCAGAATACCCCATGTTTAATGTCCCAATGGGCACCATATGTTACCATAGCCAAGCCATGGTCCTGATTTATTCCCATGATTAACGTCCTATCAGACTATTTATGTTGTCATAGCCGAGATATGATCTTACACCTTAAATTTCTTTGAGGTGTCGCCTCAAAAGATCTTATTGCCAACACGATGTCGCCCATAAAACTTGTTGACTATCGGTATGGTATTGCTCTATGGAACCTAAAACTATCGTCACGGTGTCAATTTAGTGAGTTAGTTCGTCTCATTTCCAACCTTGATGCTCAAACATTGCAGTGTCCCCTCCGCAAGGTCTGGAGCTTCGTAAATCACTGTTTGCATCGAGCAACATCGGATTGTAAAATCTAATGAAAATTTTATTTCCCTATCTATTCGCATATTCCTTTATTTTTCCATTTTTAACTTTGATGCCCAAACACCGCAGTGTCCCCTCCACTAGGCCCAGAGCTTCGCACATCACAGTTTGTTCCCAACAATTCATTAACACACAAACACAATCATATTATCATATAACATAGACACCATCGGCATTCATTTTTCAGCCATTTATACCCTTCACGCACTGTCTTCAACTGTATAGAAACCATCCATTGGTAATCATTGTTTCCCATTAACGAACTAGTTGGATCTCACCCAAATGAACCAGAGTTGGAACTCAACTATGTCCAAATCAACCACTAAATTTTTGCGATTTTTCAATAGAACTCGCCATCTTTTGGTTTCTTCCAATTTAACCCCCAATTATTCCTAATTTTTGGACTTAGGCAGGACCGAGTGTGACATTTAAAATAAACTCAAAGCGTTTATATTGTATCTGTTGGATCTAGTGCCCTAAGTGTAGTATTTCTGTCTATGTATACTTGTATTTTTTAAAGAAATTAGTTTAATAAAATATCCATTGATTACATTAATATTTTTTGTATATTGTCCTCGACGATTTTTGCACGCAAAGCAAAATAGAAGCAAATATTGACTCACTGATTATCTAACATTTAACTAATATTAAGGAGTATTACATGGTTAAATCGTAATACGAAAAGACTACTTGTATTGTAACACCCCAAACCCGGCCTAGACGTTATGGCCGAATCTAGTGATGTCACATGATAGTGTGTTTGAAAACTAAGTTATTATAATAAAAATCATTTCCATGATATTACCTTTCTTTATCTCTTATTAGTTATAAAAGAAATATTTTTACTTATTTAAATCATTTGCTTTAAAACATTACTCGTTGCGGAAGCTTTTCTAAAAATAGCTTATGTGATCGTGAGTTTAGAAAATATTTTAACTTTTCGAAAACCAAATTTCTTACGACTAGCAGTTTATAAATCCACAAAAAAAAAAAACAAATATAAACCAAGTTTAAGCAAGAGTCCCAAATAGTCCGCATATTACATCAAAATAAACCAATAGTAAAACCAAAGCAAAAGTAATAAATTAAAACAATGAAGCCCAGAAACTATGGTCACCATCGAGTCTTTTGCCACACCGATCCATCTAGGTTTGAGGATTACCTGTGCACATTAAACAAAGAGGGGTGAGTTCATGTAAACTCAATGTGTAATCCCGCAGAAAACAAACATACAGTAAACATAGTGCACAGTCAAAAACAGTATGGGCTAAGCGCTTTTTAGTATCAGTAGCAGTTTGACCTTAGCCCAATTCAGTATCAGTATCAACTATGCATTAGGGCCTTAGCCCATCACAGTATTAGTATCAGTCAATCAATATTCAATAGTAAAGTCCTACACAACCAGCCTCTACACACCATTTCTGTCCAACCTTACAATACATGTGGGGATTAAATCAACCCACCATCCTTACATTTTAAGTAGTACCGAATGAGGCACAATACAGTAATTTGTAGTTGAGCTATTGGTATATTAGGCTTAAGAGCCTTTCAGTACACTTCTTCCAAATAATATCAATCCCAACCCAATGTAATACAACATACAATAATATGTCATACTATCACAAGTCTATCAGATACACATACAGTTCAGTATACATGTTGGTATATTACATGCTCAGTACAAATTTCACATAATCAGTGTCATTCAGTCAGGGGTTTAAGTAGCGCTTACCGATCCTATGGAAGATTCACAGTCGACTTGGGTGACCTGTGCAACCTTAACAAATATTTCAGTAAAAATGGGCTCACACGCCCATGTTGTCTGCCTGTGTGGCCCACATAGCCCAAATTGGCCTTGGCCATGTGGGTCACACGGCCAGGCCCAAAATCCTACATGCCCGTATGGCTCACCCGTGTGGGCCCACATGGCCTAAAATAGTCTAGCCCGTGTCTCGCACACGGCCTGCCTAGCCATCACATGGCTGTGTCCTTCGCACACAGCCTGGTTTAATTGATTACACGACTGTGTCCTAGCACACGACCTACCACATGGGAGACCACATGCCCATGTGGCGTCGACAGTGGGGTTTTTCAGCTTTTCGTCAAACCCTATTTTCTATGTTTTTGTTACACATCTAGTATCGATTCCCTATGAAAAGTGACCCGAGCCTTCAAAAACCTATTTAACACTTAATTAATCACTTGATTCGTCACACAATCAAGACCCCTAAACGCATAATTCAAGAACTAGACCAAACAACAATTTGAAAACTTACCAAGATAAATATGATATCCAGTAGTCACCACACACTGTAATACTCATTTAAACCCTTCGAGCAGCCCTTAAACAAGAATAAATTGAACTTCCTATTAAACCCTTAATCCAAACTAACAATGGAACTATAGAAATACCAGTTACCGAACAAGGGCGATAACGTAGAACGGGAATGAGACTAGTGGAAAACGAAAAGAAAAGGAGGGCAAGAAACAAAAATTCGACAGATAGGGGAGGAAAAAAATCAGAATAGTGGACAGGATAGGAAACCAAATTTTAGCAAAAACAAATCAAAATAAAACTTTATCAGATTTTTTCCAACTGCCTACTACTACTAATCTCAACCAATTCAGTTTTTGAAAACCACCAAAACTCTACCCATCAACCGAGAAAAAATAAACTCCCTTGCCATTATAGAGGATCGAACATAGGACCTCAAGCAAAATTACACTTTACTTAACCACTGACTAGCTGGCCCATTCTGATATAAATTTATTAACTTTTAATTAAAACCCTACTGATCAGAGCTATGGTTTAATTCATAAAAATACCAAAAGCTGCCCAAGTTAAGGCTTGAACTTCAGACCTCACAAACACACTCAAAGCACTTAACCACTGAAGCAGACAGATAGTTGTGTCACATTTGCATAGAAACAAAAGTATGAATTTTGAGGCGTTACAACTCTACCCCTTAAAAGAAAATTTTGTCGTCGAAATTACCTGATCAGAACAAATGAGGATACTGTTGGCGCATCGCATCCTCAGGTTCCCATGTGGCCTCCTTAGTGCTATGATTATGCCATAGAACCTTAACCAGTGGAATAGAATTCTTTCGTAGAACCTTAATGTCGCGATCCAAAATTTGAACCGACATTTCCTCAAAGGTCAAGTCTGGTCTAACCTCAGTCTCCTGAACATGAACAATGTGAGTAGGATCAGAGTGGTAGCGCCTCAACATAGAGACATGGAACACGTCATGAATACGATCCAACTCTGGAGATAGCTCCAACTTATAAGTAACAGGTCCCACTCGCTTCAGAATACGATAGGGTCCAATAAAACTAGGGCTCAGCTTGCCCTTTCGATCAAACCTCAAAATCTTCTTCCATGGCGAAACCTTAAAGAACACAAAGTCCCCCACAGGATACTCAATATCCTTTCTCTTCAAATCCATGTACGATTTCTGCCTATCTGAAGCTTCTTTTAAATGATCCCGAATCAGTCTAACCCTATCCTCTATCTCGAAAACCAACTCAGGACCCATAACAAGTTGCTCACCCAACTCAATCCAACATAAAGGAGTACGATACTTACGACCATACAGTGCCTCGTAAGGTGCCATCTGGATGCTAGACTGGTAGCTATTATTATAGGCAAACTCTACTAATGGCAGATAATCCTCCTAACTACCTCAAAAATCAATCACACAATTCCTCAATATGTCCACCAATATCTGAATCACTCTATCAGATTGACCATTGATCTGAAGATGGAACGCAGTACTGAAGTCTAACCTAGAACCCAGAGCCTCATGCAACCTCCTCTAAAACTGAGACGTGAAGCGTGGATCCTTATCAGAGATGACCAAAATTGGTACCCCATGCAGTCTCACTATCTCAGAAATATAAAGCTTTGCCAGCTTCTGTAGAGAATAATCAGTATGAACTGGTATGAAGTGGGCAGTCTTAGTTAATCGATCCACAATAGCCCATACTGAATCCTTCTTAGTGGATGTTAGGGGCAACCCACTAACGAAGTCCACAGTCACACGTTCCCACTTCTAAAGCGGAATCTTAACCTGCTACATCAAACCCAAAGGTAACTAATGCTCAGCTTTAATCTACTGGCACGTTAGACACTTAGCCACAAAATTAGTAGCCTCTTGTTTCAATCCTAGCTACCAGTATAACAAACGGAGGTCTTGGTACATCTTATTTTCGCTAGGATGCTTAGTATAAGGGCTACTATGCGCCTCTCTCAGTATAGACTACCTCAAATCAGTGTCATTTGGCATACATATCCTTCCACGGAAACACAACACCCCTCCGAGTTCAATCCAAAATTTGTGGTGCTACCACACTCAATATGTTGAAATCGAGGACCTAAAGACTCATCCTCCAACTGCTTGCCCTTAATCTTCTTAATCTTTGTCAGCTTAACCTGAAGCTTGGCTAACAAGCTACCATCATCAAATAAGCTTAGGCGAGCAAACATCACCCTCAAATCAGTCATAGCTCTACGGCTCAGTGCATCGACCACCACATTGGCCTTACCAATGTGGTACTCAATGGTACAGTTATAATCTTTAAGCAACTCAATCTATCTACGTTGCCTAAGATTTAGCTCTTTCTGGGTAAGGAGATACTTGAGGCTCTTGTGATCAGTGTAGATGATACACTTCTCACCATACAGATAATGCCTCTAAATTTTCAGTGTGAAAACTACTACGGCCAACTCCAAGTCATGCATCGGATAATTCGCCTCATGAGTCTTAAGCAGGCAAGACGCATAGGCTACCACCTTACCATCCTACATCAACACACATCCCAAACCAACATATGATGCATCACTATAAATTGTGAACTCCTTTCTAGGCTCAGGTTGTATCAGAACATGAACCTCAGTTAATACAATCTTGAGCTTCTCAAAGATCTCTTGCTACGCATCAGTCTAGTCAAACGGTACACCCTTACGTAACAGCTTAGTTAAGGATGTTGCAATCAATGAGAAGCCCTCCACAAATCACCAATAATAACCCTCCAGTCCAAGAAAACTGCGGATCTCTAACACGTTCCTAACTGCTTTCACTCCAACACAACCTCAATCTTTCGAAGATCAGCTCGAATTCCCTCAGCAGAAACCATATGACCCAGAAATGTTACCTCGTGTAACCAAAACTCGCACTTACTGGACTTAGCATAGAGCTACTTCTCCCTCAAAGTCTGAAGAATAACTCTAAGGTGCCCATCACGCTCAACCTTAGTCCTCGAGTAAACTAGTATGTCGTCAATGAACACCACCACAAATCGATCCAAATAGGGCTGAAATACACGATTCATGAAATCCATGAAAGCTGCCGGTGCATTAGTTAGTCTAAATGGCATCACTAGGAACTCGTAGTGACCATAACGAGTTCTAAATGCCGTCTTATGTACATCAGCCTCCTTAACCCTTAATTGATGATACCCAAATTGGAGGTCAATCTTAGAGAAAACCAAAGCTCCTCGAAACTGGTCAAACAGTTCATTAATCCTTGGTAGTTGGTACTTGTTCTTAACGGTCAACTTATTCAATTACCGATAGTCAACACACATTCGCATGGATCTATCATTCTTTTTTACAAACAGTACTGGTGCTCCCCACAGAGACACACTAGGGCAGATAAACCCACGACCCAATAACTCTTGAATCTGAGCCTTAAGTTCCACAAGCTCCTTCAGTACCATTCTATAAGGAGCGATGGACATTGAAACTATACCAGGAAGGATCTCAATTCTAAACTCAAATTCACGATTCGGAGGTAATCCCGGTAGTTCCTCAGGAAAGACGTCCGTAAAATCCTTTCCCATTTTGATGTTCTTAAAAAAATAAACCCCAGAATCTGAAACACTTATGTAGGCCAAGAATACCTCACAACCCTTACAAACCATCTTGTCCGTCACCACTGCAGAGATCAAATTAGACAAGTAATTCTGGCGTTTTCCAAACACAACTACCTCATTATCCTCCTTAGTCCTCAATACAACCCTCTTAGTCGCACAGTCTAAGCTAACACGGTGCTTGACTAACCAATCCATCCCCAGAATTAAGTCGAACTCCCCAAATGGGAGCTCCATTAGATCAGCCAGAAAGGTTGCCCCTTAAACCTCTAAAGGGATGTCTCTAAACAACTTGTTAGCCCTTACAGATTGCCCCAATAGACTCAGTACAATAACCTCACTCGTAGTACTCTCAACTAAGATCCCCAAGTTTTCAGACACAATACAGGCTATATAGGAGTGAGTGGATCCTATACCTATCAGTGCAGTATAAGATACATCATGAATAAAGAATGTACCCGTGATGACGTCTGAAGCATCTCCATCATCTCGACGACGTGCAACATATACTAGAGCTGGCTGCCTCGCCTTAGCCTGTCCAGTACCTCTGCTCAGTGCTCTCTGGCCACAGCCCATACCACTACCACCCCTAGCCTGACCACGGCTTCTCGATGGCTACTGTGCTACCATCTGTGGTTGTGTAGTACTAGTGCCCTAAGCTTGCATCTGATCAGCCCTCAATAGACACTCTTTGATACGGCAATCCAATGACCCACACCTTAAGCAAGCCCTAGACCTCCTCTAACACTCGCTCTGATGGTGTCTACCATAAACATTACAAGGCTGTAATCTAGTAGCAACAATAGGGGGCCTAGCTCTGACCGACCCATCAGCTCTGGCCTATTTCTTAGACCTCTATATAAAACTCAAGGGCTCTGAATCCCTCTTGTTCCTACCTCTCGATCTATCACGGTTTTGGCGCTCAACACGCTTAACCTCCTTGACGATCTTCGCCTTCTTGATTACTACAAAAAAATCTCGCTCCATTTGCAGAGCTATCAGAACTCTTAGGTTATCTCTGAGGCCATCCTCAAAATGGACACATCTCATAAATTTAGATGCCACCATACCTCTCGCATAGTGACTCAGTCTCAAAAATTCGGCCTCATACTCGGCCACTAATTGACCCCCTATGTCAAATTTAGAAACTCCCTCCTACGGGCATGCACATAGTTGGCTCCCACATATTTTCCCTGGAATGTGATCTTAAAGAACTCACAGGTCAGTCATTCGGGCTGAGTACCCTCCTTAATAGTAAGCCTCCACTAATAAGCCTCATCCCTCAACAGTGAGACTGCACCCTTTAATTTCTGCTGGGAGGTGCAATCCAGGTCATCCATAATCCTCTCTATGGCCTCAATCTAGTACTCAGCCACATTAGGGGCAACTCCAGGACACTCTTGAAGAGCTCAGCTCTATTGGACCAAAGTCATTCCATAACCGACCCTCAGCCCTCAGATCTAGTATTGGGCCCAGCGACCCTCTCCAAAATCCTTAACATGGCTTGGGACAGTGTAAATTTTGAGTCTAATCAGAATAGGTGGTTTTGGGACCACTTAATTGATTTGAAATATTTATTTTATTATTTTATTATGTCTTACAGGATGATAGAGTTACCGCGTGAAAGTTTCATATAGAAATTTTACTATTTAATTAGTTAATTTGATAAAAAGGACTAAATCACATAAAGCGATAAATATGAATTCTATTAGTAAAATGGCTTAATTGGTTATGGTTTTTAAAATAGAAGGCCTTAAGTTGATATTATTCCTTTATTAAAGATAGTGGACATTTGTGTCCATATTTAGTATGATTTTTATAATGGTTTTTAAAGGTTATAATGGTAAATTAGATATTCAATTAGTTTTAATTAAAATGAAGACATATTTTAGTTATATTTTTCTTCTTCATGCCGATTGTAAGAAGAAAGAGCCACCATTTTTCAAAGCTTACATTCGGCTATGGCTTTCTAAGTGATTAAAGTACAATTTTAACTCCGTTTTTAATGATTTCTATGTTTTTGAGCTCGTTGCAGCTCGATATAGCTAGCCCGTACCTCAAGTTCTGAAATTTTTGATATTTTTAAAAGATGCCATTGTTGAATACTTATGTGTTTTGAAGTTTTAAGCTAGGTTATTGATGGTTGTTTAGCGATATACAATTTTTATATAGTGATTTTTGACAAAAATGTGAATTTGGGGTTAAATTGAAAAAGATAGAATTTTTGTAGTTAGAAATATGAATAAGTAAAAGATATGAGCTTGTATGGAGTATAGGAGTATTCGGCTATGTACTTGTTTATTGGGATTTTGAGTATTTTGGGTATTTATAAATTAATGACTAAATTGTCAAAATATGAAATACAAGGGCTATTTTGCAAAATGGCTAAAATACATGTTTTTGGAATAAATTGAATGGATTAGTGAATAATTGAGTTAAATTTGAATTAATATAGATCAAGACAAATAAATCCCGAAACTTGATCGGGGGAAACAAAAGTTAGACAAGTAGATATCGGGTATACGAGCTAAATCGAGGTAAGTTTGTATAATTAGAATTGAACTTGTATTATAATTATAATTGTTAATTCTAATGTTATATGATTGTATAATGAATTATTTTACTTAAATTCCTATTGAATACATGTTCAAATTGATTACTGAGTCCCGTTTGAACCGTAGAAAGTTGTAGGATACAAGTGACATGTCACTAGGGCTACAGGTTGGTTGACCTCCTGCATTTGTTGCGGACTCACCACAGCTCATGACTAACATGTTCAGCCTTTGGGCTTACTGTTCAGCCTTCGGGCTTACCATTCAGCCTTCAGGGTTACATGTTCAGCCTTCAGGCTTACCGTTCAGCCTTTGGGCTTACCGTTCAGCTTCGAGCTTACATGTTCAGCCTTTGGGCTTACCATTTAGTCTTCTGGCTTACATGTTCAGCCTTCAAGCTTATCGTTCAGCCTTCGGGCTTACATGTTCAGCCTTTGGGCTTACCGTTATCGGCTCAGGAGAAGCATATTGTATATGGCTCGAAAGAGTATATATGATGAATTGATGGATATACATGTTTTCATATATACACTATGTGTGTATCACCCGCGTATCCCTCGATTTTTCCAAAAGTTCAACGGGCATTATATGGATGTGTAGTATAAGAAACACATGTTACATGATTCATATGAAACTATATGATAACGAGGTATAAGTTACATGGATTATAAGTACAAGTATATGTTTACAGGTATTACATGTTACAAGAATATGCTTACAAGATATATGTTACATGACTTATATGTTATATGAGATATATGATATGTATAGATGAATTGTTACATGATTACATGATTGTATGCTATATGAGTATAAGGTAAATGAATGGATTGATACATGAATTATGGTTACATGGATGTTGTATATTTGTTACATCTTTGGAATGGATAAACACATGGTTGTTACATGACTAACATGTGTATAATGGTTGAATAGGCATTGGCGATATATGACTTGGTTTGGTAATTTTGTTTATGTTTTAAATGTTGATTCGGTAAGTTAAATTCTATATTATATGGGCTTACTAAGATTTTAAAGCTTACTCTATTTATCTCTTGTGTTTAATAGATTTCGAAAGCTAACTCGATTCTGACAAAGTCGGAGATTGCCATCACACTATCCAACAAGTTTTCGATACTTTTAGATCTTTGTAAATGTTGTAAATATGGCATGTATAGGCTAGTTTATAAGTTGATGTATATGGCTATCTAAGTTAATGTATGTGGTTTGATTTTGGCATATGCTCAAGCTATGTGATATGACTTGATTTTGGAAATGAATGTTTTGATACTAGGGCTTTATATGACATGTCTTTTATATGTTATATGTGTGTATTGATAATGGTATTTTAGTGTATGCTTAAGGTAAATGTTTTGATTTGGTTGTTATGGAAATGTTTTACGTTATTGTCTTGGATGAATGACCATTTGGTATAATTTGGAGTAAATGATATGATGAGTTTCAAGTTTGATTTGGTAAGTTGATTAGATATTAGATTGGTTCACATAAGTACATGCTTGGATGATGCATATTGGCATGAAATATGATTGTTTATGAATAGGTATAAATGTGTTTATTTTGGCTGATTTAGTTGCTCATTGAGTATATGAAATTTTTATGCAATTGATGTTTTAGGTACATGACCTAATGGGGTGTGAAAATGGCTTAAATCAAGCCTATTTCGTGCCACACGACCAAAGCACATGGGCGTGCAACTCGACCATGTGACCCCTGTATCTTAGTTAAATTGGTCAGGATGCCACATGGGTTAAACACATGGGTGTGTCTTATAATCGTGGGCGCAAGTCAGTAGCTTCTAAATTTTCACACGGCCTAGACACACGGGCGTGTCTTGTAGCTATGTGCACAAGTCAGTATGTATGCCCTGTTTTCACCCGGCCTGGACACATAGGCATGTCTGGTAACCGTGTGAGGCACACGGCTTGGGCACACGGCCGTGTGACCCTATTCTAAAAATTTTCTTAAGTTTTCTCATATATTTTATATGTTATCAAATCAGTCCCTATTATATGATTGAAGCTTTATATGTCTATTTAAGGATGCTATGTTTATAAATGATTAATAATGTTGATTTGAGAAAATGATTGTTGAAAGCTTAAAGTTTTACTGTTCCGGGTTGAGTTACAAGTCCGATAATTCCCCTTACCTATTCTGACGATGGTTACGGGATAGGGGTGTTACAGACAGTGCGTCATCCCCAGCCGCACAGTCTTGAGACCCATTCTCAATCGTAGATGAAACTGACGTCTCGATCATGTCCAAATGTGGTATGTTACTAAATGACGAGAACTCAGCTCGAACCCCTCTACGGCCTCTACCTCGGCCTCTAGTACCCAGTGTACGGATACCTCGTATGCTTATATCTAATTGAGTTTATCTATATTAAAAGTTTTATGTATCAGTTAAAGTTTAATTTATTAACAGATGTTTTATGTAACAGTTTTAGTAATTCATAGTTTATTCTCGTGTATCACAATCTCTAACAGTTTACTATAGTTTCAGTTGGACTATGGTTTTTAGTATATACTAACTAGAGTATTTTCATAGTTTACTACCTACAGTAGTTTCAGAATATCATATCATTTTTAATTTAAACACATATTAGTTTAATAATACTTACAGGATTGACGCTAAAGACTTGGTGTACCACATTCTCAGTAAAACATTTCAATCATTTAAAAGCATTATTTAACAACAAAGTTTTAAAACCCATAATCCATAGTTGAGTTTTACAATCTGGGCCTGATACCACTAAATGTAACACCCCAAACTCGGCCTAGACTTTATGGCCGAATCTGGCGATGTCACATGATAGTGTGTTTGAAAACTAAGTTATTACAATAAAAATCGTTTCCATGTTATCACCTTTCTTTATCTCTTATTAGTTCTAAAAGAAATCGTTTTACTTATTTAAATCATTTGCTTGCAAACATTACTCATTGCGGAAGCTTTTCTAAAAACAGCTTATGTGATCGTGAGTTTAGAAAATACTTTAACTTTTTGAAAACCGAATTTCCTATGACTAACAGTTTATAAATCCACAAAAAAAAAATATAAACCAAGTGTAAGCAAGAGTCCCAAATAGTCCACATATTACATCAAAATAAACCAATAGTAAAACCAAAGTAAAAGTAATAAATTAAAACCATGAAGTCTAGAAACTGTGGTCACCGTCGAGTCTTTGGCTGCATCGATCTGTCTAGGTCTGGGAATTACTTGTGTACATTAAACAAAGAGGGGTGAGTTTATGTAAACTCAGTGTGTAATCCCGCAGAAAACAAACATAGAGTAAACATAGTGCATAGTCAAAAACAGTATGGGCCTAAGCCCTTTTCAGTATCAGTAGAAGTTTGGCCTTAGCCCAATTCAGTATCAGTATCAAGTATGCATTAGGACCTTAGCCCATCACAGTATTTATATTAGTCAATCAATATTCAGTAGCAAAGGCCTACCCAACCAGCCTCTACACATCATCTTTGTCCAACCCTACACTCCATGTCGGGATTAAATCAACCCACCCATCCTTACGCTACAGGTAGTACCGGATGCAGCACAATACAATAATTTGCAATTGAGCTGCCAGTTTAGTATGCATGTTGGTATATAACATGTTTAGTACAAATTTCACATAATCAGTATCATTCAGTTAGAGGTCTATGTAGCACTTACCGACCCTATGAAAGGTTCACAGTCGACTTGGGAGACACATGTAACCTTAACAAACATTTCAATAAAAATGGGCTCACATGCCCATGTGGTCTGCCTGTGTGGCCCATAAGGCCCAAATTGGCCTTAGCTGTGTGGATCACACAGCCTGGTCCAAAATCTCATACACTCGTGTGGCTCACCCATGTGGGCCCACACGCCTATGTGGCCCACACAACCCAAAATAGTCTAGCCTGTGTCTTGCACATGGCTCACCTGGCCATCACACGGCCGTGTCCTTCACGCACGACATGGCCTTATCGATCACAAGGCCGTGTCCTGGCACACGGCCTACCACACGAAAGACTACACACCCGTGTGGCATCGATAGTGGAGTTTTTGGCTTTTCGCTGAACCCTATTTTTTGCATTTCGGGTACACACCTGGTATCGATTCGCTGTGAAAAGTGACTCGGGCTTGCAAGAACCTCTACTTAACCAATTTAACACTTAATTAGTCACTTGGTTCGTCACACAATTAAGACTCCCAAACGAATAATTTGAGAACTAGACCAAACGACAATTCAAAAACTTACCAAGATGATTACGGTATCCGACAGTCACCACACACTGCAATACTCGTTTAATCCCTTCGAGTAGCCTCTAAACAAGAATAAATCAAACTCTTTGTTAAACCTTTCAAAATAACGATGGAACTATAGAAATACCACTTACCGAACAAGCGCGATAACGTAGAACGGGAATGAGACCAATGAAAAATGAAAAGAGAGGGAAGGTAAGATACAAAAATTCAGCAGACAGAGGAGGAAAAATGTCAGAATAGTGGAGAGGAGAGGAAACCAAAGTTTGGCAAAAAGAAATCAAAATAAAACTCTATCAGATTTTTTTCCAATTGCCCACTACTACTAATCTCAACCAATTCAGTATTTGAAAACCACGAAAACTCTACCCATCAACAAAGTAAAAATAAACTCCCGTGCCATCGCAGAGGATCGAACACAGGACCTCAAGCAAACTTACACTCCATTTAACCACCAGACCTGCAGGCCCATTCTGATATAAATTTACTAACTTTTAATTAAAAGCCTACTAATCAGAGCTATGGTTTAATTCAGAAAAATACCAAAATATGCCCAAGTCAAGGCTTGAACTTGAGACCTCACACACACACACTCAAAGCACTTAACCACTAAAACAGACAGACAGCTGTGTCACATTTGCACTGAAACAAAAGTATGAATTTTGGGGCGTTACATGTATTAGTAGATAATCTAAACATATTCTTAGTCTAATTGAAAATGACTAAGTCGATTGAAAGTCTAATATGTTCTATATTAAATCTAACTGAGGAGATGCTTTCTTTTTAGTATTAGAGAAGATGACTCCCAAAAGATAGAGACATAGATATGACTGATTGGACTGATAATACATTGGATAAGACCCAAGTAAAATAGATCTTAAATTTGTTTATAGATTCATTCACTTGTGATGCTCATAGTTTGGTATATCTTAATCTTGAGTGGATGATGGACTGAATGACTTGTATACTTTGATGTAAGTAAAAACTTGAGTTCAAATTGATAAGAAACTAAAAGCTGATGCGTTGGATAAACAAATTCTGCAGTATGTGCGTAGCATTATTCCACAGTAGTGGAATTCATAGCCCAACTAAAAAAGTAGATAATATCATTTCATCAGCGTTACATTATAAATGAAAAGTAAACATGCGCACATGTTATTCTTCTTTGTGATAAATGATTGGGTTACTATTTGATAGTAATTGACTTTTCATAAAGGTAGATGTAATGATTACTATTATAAAATATATCATATTGAAAGAATGAAATTATCTCAAAGAGATTAAAGATATCCTATGAGGGTAACACACTTATGACATGGCCAATGAACAAGCAATTATTAACTTTTGTAATGGTATATAATTAGGGAGAGCTTAGCCACAATACTTTAATGAAATGACTTCGTGACTAAATAAGTTTATAATTAATAGGCGAAAGCTGAAACTTAATTATAAATTATTCGAGCCCTAATTAAATTGTTCAATTGATCCCTCTGCTAGCTCGTTGAAATCATAAATGAATTTCAAGTAGAGCCAAATAGGTAGAAATGAACATAGATGAATAGAAATAATGAAGTAAGAGAAATGGATTGTATTCACAGTGAATGCGTTTTCTCGCTAACTGCAGAAATGACTTGAGAATTAATTTAAGGTTTTTTAAATTATTATTTAATTAATTATAAATAAATAATTGACATTTGAAAATATAATTAAATTAATTATTCATTATGAATCTGTTGAATAAGGAAATTAAATATATTTCCTCATAGATTCTTTTATGATAAAGTTGTTATGACTTTAACGGAATTAGAATTGGATTAAGAAAATTATTTAATTGAGCAATTAATTTAGTTAGTTCAATTAATTAAATTAATTGAATAAATAATATTTATTTTGGAAAATAGAAAACAATTATTGGGTTGATTAAATTATAAAGTGCTGGGACAAAAATATAGGAAGCGCATATAATTGAACCCAATACATGTGAGGCCCCAAATTCCCTTCATACAACATGAAGGGTGGTAGTCCTAGTAATATTTACTAGGGTGTGCCACCACCTCCTACTTTAGTTAGAGTGGGAGTATATTTTCTATTAAATAAACATTATTTGTAAAAGGCTTGTTCAATCAAGATTCTTGTACATCTTCCAATAAATAAATGGCATTGGTCGGCCTTAAACACACACTTCATAATTATTGGGTTATTGTTATCTTGTTAGAAAATAGTGGCCATTTATTTACTTAAAATAAATTCTATTTTCTAGGAATTATGATCTTTACCAGTTTTTAGAGAGAGGGATTACTTTCTTACTAAAAGTGATAAATTTGTTTCTTTCTGTAATTTGGTTCATGTTTCTTGAGTTCACACTCAACACAATTTATGGAACAAGGATAGCAGAGAAAACTATTAGGTTGAAAGCTTGGATCAACTTAAATACGTCCGAATCAAAGAACATGTGCTATTTAGTTAAGGTTTATTGCTATAAATATCATCAATTGGCTCGATATTGAAAATTTTTAAATATTTTTCTATAACTGTAAAACCATTTTCTTAATCGATTTTTCCAACAATTGGTAGCAAAGCTAGGTTATGCTATGTTTATAGTAAAAATCGGTATCAGATCTTCTCTCTATTTTTCATTTTTGATTAAAGTAGTCGAGATATGTCATTCTTTTAATTATATGCATGTTTTAGGTTTTATACGTGAATGAATGTATTTTATTATCCATGATAAAGTAATTTTGCCAAAGTAGTGATTCCCAGAAATTAGATTGGGTGTAATTTTAATTTTCTAGAATAATATATATGAGTCGGAAATTGACTTATTTTTTGTAACCTAAATTTTCGATGAAATTGGGAGAATCGAGACATATCCATCCTTGATTGAGATGATAAGAACCCAACCAAACCAATTAGCAAGAGACCAGCTATGGGTCGACCGGAAAAAATCGATAACAACAATGGTGGCTAGTAGTGGGCCAACCAGCAATGGCCAGTGATGTCAGTTACGAGAATGGCGGTAGTGATAGTGGTGGTAACAGAAGTTCGGTAGTAGATCCCTTCCATGAACTTTTCAATTTTTTAGGTTTTGGGAAACCCAAAATTATGATGTTTAGCTTTCACCCAGAAGACCTAAACAATTCTTTGAGATAATAAATGTAAATTTATTTATATTTATTTTTCTAGGTGGGAATCATGGAAACTTTAACTTGTCAGAGTCATTTTATGCTTTTATGTTAATAGCATGATGAAATATAAATTGACTGAAAAGTATGTAACGCCCCAAATTTTGCTATTTTTGGCTTTTTGCAAAATTATGGTGATAAGAATATCTGAATATGTTTTGTATGAATTGATGTAAATAATTGTCTGGTTGAGTGATTAAGTATCTGGGTGTGTTTGGGGAGGTCCCAAGTTCGAGCTTTGGCTTGGGAAAAATTCTGGGTTTTTATTGAGTGAAGCCTGGCTTTTGGTGATCAAGCTTTTAAGAAAAGTTGGGTAAAATATATTAGAATGGACCTGCTGTTCTGGTGGTTAAGTGGCAATGGATTATGCTTGGGGTCCTGAGTTCAATTCCTTATGTTGGCAAGGGGGCTTTATTTTTGCTCTAGGGTTTTTCAAGGGTTTGAGTTGTTAAGTTGCCCTCGGTTATCTAAAATTTAGTTTTTCACTTTTATTCTTTTAATTTTTGCCGTCTCATTTTTCCCTGTGTCGACGAATTTCCATATTTTTCCCTCATCTCTATTGCCGAAATTTCTCTATTGATCTCTCTATACCAATTCTTTTTCTTGTGATCTTTTCTAGCGTTCGTTTTTAAATTGAGTTTTCGGTAAGTGATACTTTTATTTTGGTACAATCGTTGAATGGGTAGGATCTTAATGAGGATTTATTTTACTGTGATTAGGGGTTAATCAAGAGTAAGTTGGTGAATTCAAGTAGCGGATTTGACGTGTAAAATCTACGTTTCAATCAAAAGTAAGGATTCCTCAGTTTTGGGGATAGATGCTTCATTGTGATTTTGTGCAAAATTCGAATGAATAACTGATTCTGGGGCTTAAATCTATGAATATTAGGTTCGGGAGTGCTCGAGGTTGGTTTAGGCTTCAATCAGAACCAAGTGTGTACCCCTAACACATTGAAAATGTGATTCGACAAAAGCCAAAAACGAGACTGTCGATGCCACACGGACGTGTGGACTAGCCATGTGGAGGCCGTGTGTGAGGCATGACCGTGTAGCTAACGAATGAGGCTGTGCACGTGCTACACGGGTGGGACAGAAATTGGCGTGTCATGCTGGCTAGGTTATATACGAGGCACAAGCTAGGCCAATTGGGCCGTGTGGGCCACACGAGCAAGGCCAAGTTTTACCGTGTGGGCCACACACCCGTGTGGGCCCACATAGGCAAGCCACATGGGCATGTGAGCCCATTAATCTGAACTATTCTAAAAGGTTGGACAGGTTGCCCTAGTCGACTGTAACCGGTTTAAGGGTCGATAATCGTTACTTAGACCCTATTTTTGTGATATGACTCTAAGATGTATGTTTAGCTTGTATAATAATACTATTTTGATCTGATTTGAGCATGATACGTATGATCTATTTACTGTATGAAAGCATGCCATGACATTATGTATGATGCATCGCATTGGGTTGGGTTGGTTATTGAAGAGAAGAAAGGCTGTAAGGCCCGTTTGAGTGGCAACTGTATTGCTTTTATTTATTTGGTGCTGTTTACGGTACCTCATGGTGTGTAGGGTTGGATGGGTTGATTTTATTCCCATACTTGGTATGTAAGGCTGGATGGGTTGATTTTATCCTCACATGGTGTGTAGGGTGGACATAGATGGTGTGTAGGGTTGGTGGGCATTTACTATACTGATGTGATATGCATGGGATTTCTGTATGGGCTAAGGCCCGAATATATCTTATCTGATTCTGTACTGAATGGGCTACGGTCCACACTGGTTCTGTTAAGAGCTCAGGCTCGATTTTTGACTGATTGACTATTACTTGGCTGTATGCATGCTTACTGTTAGACTTTTTTTTACGGTTTTACTAGTTATTTTATGTTTTTACTATGTAATGTGGACCTTTAGACTATTTTAACTTTTACTTGGGCTTTAAAATTGATTTATTTTTATTGGTATTGACTTTTAAACTGCGACACTTCAAATGCATTTTATAATTTAATTTAAGATCTTCATAAGAATGAATGATTTCAAAGCTTCCGTGATAGAGAAAAGATAATAATCTGGACACAGTTTGGTTAGCCAAAATAGTTTTCCAAAAGCACTCTCATGTGACGCTACCAGATTTGGCCATAAAGTCTAGGCTAGGTTTGGGGTGTTACATTTAGTGGTATCAGAGTCAAGTTGCAAAACTCGGCTGTAGTTTTTGGGTTTTAAAGTATGGTTTTAAGAAATGGTTCAAGAATGATTTTGAAATGTTTTGATATCGAATAAGTGGTACATTGAGCCTTCGGCACCGATCTCAGTAAGTTACTCAATCTCTGCTATTGTACTGATTGAAAGCATGCTTAGAGATACTATTTGATCTGACTGAAAATTACTGTTTGTATGCTTGAGAACTTTTAGGTCCTGAAATTGTATTATTAGACTACTTAGGTAGAAACTTACTGAAACACTCTAGATAGAGTAGACTGAAAATATAGTGAGGTGACTTTCTCGCGATAATTGATCTTGAATACTCTGATAATTATATTGCATAAAATATCTGCTAATAATATACTGAAACTGTAAACTGGTATGCATAAAACTTCTAAATACAGATTAATTTGATAGATATGATGAGCACACGTGGTACTCGCGGACGGGGTACTAAAGGCTGTAGTAGGGGCCGTAGAGGGGCTCGAGCTGAGTCTCTTGCTTCTGATACTATACCGGGGTATACGTGGCTCGCTGTTTAACTTGTCAACAGGTTAAAGCTGAGCATCAGCTGCCTTCGGGGTTGCTACAGCTAGTTCAGATACCAATGTGGAAATGGGAGTAAGTGACGATGGACTTCGTTAGTGGGTTACCCTTAACACCCACTAAGAAGGATTCTGTATAGGTTATCGTGGATCGATTGACCAAGACTGCTTACTTCATTCCGGTCAGGATGGACTACTCCTTTCAAAACTGGCTAAGTTATACATTTCTGAGATAGTGAGATTGCATGGGGTTTCTGTGTCGATCATCTCCGATACATCCTCGGTTTACATCTCGGTTCTAACAGAAGCTTTACAAGGTTTTGTGTTCGCGACTTGACTTCAGTACTACTTTTCATCCTCTTACAGATGGACAGTCAAAGAGGGTGATTCAAAGATTGAAGGACATGCTGAGAGGGTGCATCATCGATTTCCGAGGTAGTTGGGAGAAATTCTTGCCTCTAGTAGAGTTTACCTGCAACAACAGTTACCAGTCTAGTATACAGATGGCACCTTACGAGGTACTGTATGGTCGTAAGTGTCGTACTCTATTGTGCTAGACTTAGTTAGGCGAGCAACGTGTACTGGGTCCAGAGTTGGTATTAGAAACTGAGGATAAGGTTCAATTGATTCAAGAGCATTTGAAAGCGGCTTCTGATAGACAGAAGTCCTATGCTGATTTGAAGAGAAAGGGCATTGAGTATTTTGTGCGGGACATGATTTTTCTTAAGGTCTCGCTATGGAAGAAGGTTTTGCAGTTCAGTCGCAAGGGCAAGCTGAGTCCTCGGTTTATTAGGCCATATCGGATTCTGAGATGAGTAGGGCCAGTCGCGTATCAGTTGGAGTTACCTCCAAAGTTGGATCGTATTCAGGATGTATTTCATGTCTCTATATCGAGACGATATCGTTCTGATCCCACATATATTTTGCTAGTGGAAGAGATTATGGTTAGACCAGATCTGACGTGTGAGGAGGAGCCAGTTCAGATTTTAGATCGCGATGTGAAGGTCTTACGGAGGAAATCTATACCCTTGGTGAAGGTACTGTGACAGAATCATAGCATTGAGGAGGCTACTTGAGAGCTATAGGATTTGATGCGACAGCAATATCGTCATCTCTTCTGATCAGGTAAATTTCGAGGACGAAATTTCTTTAAGGGGGCTAGAGTTGTAATGCCCTAATTTTTCCTATTTTCGTCTTTTTGCAAAATTGTGGTGATAAGAATATTTGAATATGTTTTGTATGAAATTGACGTAGATAATTGTCTGGAATAAGTACTCTGGGTGTGTTTGGGGAGGTCCCAGGTTCGAGCTTTGGCTTGGGAAAAATTCTGGGTTTTTATTGAGTGAAGCCTGGCTTTTGGTGATCAGGCTTTTAAGAAAAAGTTGGTAAAATATATCAGAATAGGCCTACTGGTCTGGTGGTTAAGTGGCAAGGGATTATGCTTGGGGTCCTGAGTTCAATTCCTTACGTTGGCAAAGGGGCTTTATTTTTGCTGCTAGGGTTTTTCAAGAGTTTGAGTTGTTAAGTTACCTTAGGTTATCTAAAATTCAGTTTTTCATTTTTATTCTTTTAATTTTTACCGTCTCCTCTTTCTCTATGCCACTGAATTTCCATATTTTTACCTCATCTCTACTGCCGAAATTTCTATATTGATCTCCCTATACCAATTCTTTTTCTTGTGATCTTTTCTAGCGTTCTTCGTTAAGTTGAGTTTTCGGTAAGTGATACTTTTATTTTGGTATATTGTTGAATGGGTAGGATCATAATAAGGATTCGTTTTACTATGATTAGAGGTTAATCAAAAGACGAGTTAACGAATTCAAACAGCGGATTTGACGTGTAAAGTCTGTGTTTCAATCGAAGGTAAGGATTCCTTAGTTTTGGGGATGGATGCTTTATTGCGTTTCTGTGAAAACTTTGAATGAATAACTGATTTTGGGGCTTAAATCTGTGAATATTAGGTTTGAGAGTGCTCGAGGTTGGTTTAGGCTTCAATCGGAACCAGGTGTGTACCTCTAACGCACTGAAGATGCGATTCGGTGAAAGCCAAAAACGAAACTGTCGATGGCACACGGGCGTGTAGACTGTTCATGTAGAGGCCGTGTGTGAGGCATGGCCGTGTGGTCGACGAATGAGGCTGTGCGCACGCTACACGGGCACAACGAACACAGGCGTGTCATGCTAGCTAGGCCATGTGTGAGGCACGAGCTAGGCCAATTGGGCCGTGTAGACCAGACGAGCGTGTGAGGTTGGGATAGGCCGTGTGATCCATAGGGCAAGGCCAAGTTGGGCCTTGTGGGCCACACAAGCGTGTGGGCCCTCATGGGTAGGCTGCATGGGTGTGTGAGCCCATTAATCTAAATTATTCTGAAAGGTTGCACGGGTCGCCCTAGTGACTGTGACCGGTTTAGGGGTCGGTAAGCATTTCTTAGACCCTATTTTTGTGATATGACTCTGAGATGTATGTTTAGCATGTATAATAATACTGTTTTGATCTGATCTGAGTATCATACGTATAATCTGTTTACTGTATGAAAGCATGCCATGACATTATGTATAATACTTTGTATTAGGTTGGGTTGGTTATGGAAGAGAAAGAAGACTGTAAGGCTTTGAGCCGTTTGACTGGTAGCTACACTGCCTTTATTTATTTGGTACCGTTTATGGTACCTCATGGTGTGTAAGGTTGGATGGGTCAATTTTGTCCCCATACTTTGTGTGTAGGGCTGGGTGGGTCGATTTTATCCCCACATGGTGTGTAGGGTGGACGAAGATGGTGTGCAGTTGATCTCGTAATTGTGATGAAGTAATAAAATCTGATCGTACCTGGAAACTAACTATTATCACGATAAAAGGCAAGTGCACCTATCGAATAGTAGTATAGTTAGTGGCAAGATCTGAATATCGAATCCAAGGAACTAAAAGTACTAGAAATGACTTTCTCCCTATTATCTAGCCTAAGAAATAAAAGGGGTTTGGTTGTAAACTATTCTAAACTAAACTAAAGAAATGACAAAGAGTAAATTGGGAGATTGCTTTTGGGAAAACTGATTGATGAGGGCAATACCTAAGGAAGAATCCACCTAGACTTCACTTGTTATCTAACTCTGAACCAGATGATTTCTTCATTTGACTTGATCCGTAGAGATCTCTAAATTATGTTAATACCTCCGTCGAGGATAAGAACAACTAATCCTAGGTTGATTAATTGAAATCTCTTTCTAATTAAAACCCCTAGTCTCATATTAACTCGATCTATGGCTCCTTATATTAGATTTGACTCTAATCCGGTAGATTTTTTTCGTCCTATGTCTAGGATTGCGATCAACTTCGCTTAATTGTGTTGGATCTACTCCTATGCAGGGACTTTTGCTCCTCTACATAAGCACATTCAACTTAAATCAATATCCCGAAAATATCAATTTAAGAATTAAAAACACAATTAAGAAAAAATCAAATATTTATCACACAGTTCAGATAACAATAACAAGATCTGTTTTAGGTTTTATCCCCCTTAGATATTTGGGGTTTTAGTTCATAATTGTAAAAAGAAACATCTCAAAATATATAAAATAGCAAAACATAAGAAAACCCAAAAAACCACTGAAAGGATAGAAGGGAGATCCTTTGTCTTGATGTAGATCTTGGCTTCTGAGATGGATCAATCAGCTTTCCTTCGAGTAATTCCTTGCCTTTAACTCCCCGTCTTGGCGGGAATAATGTGTGTTCTTATAGTTGCTTTCTAGGGTCTTTATATAGAGTTTAGAATGTCTTTCTTAGCCCCTAAGGAGCCTTTTCCGAGTGAAATTGAACTTCCTCACGACAGGGACACGCCCGTGTGCCACGCTCGTGTGAGTCGACTTTGGGCCGTGCTCGAGTCTATTAATGTGGCACGGCCGAGTGACATGTCTGTGTGGTGAACCTCTAGGCCGTGTTGTTTTCACACCTTGGCCCATTTTCTCCGTTGTCGGCCCATTTCTTGTTCTTTTCACTCTCCTACGCTCTCCTAAGTATAAAACATGAAATTAAAAGATTAGGAGCATCAAATTCCACAAATTCAATGATAATTCATCCATAAATATGCTAAATGTGGGATAGAAAATATGTATAATTTATAGTTTATCAGCAGCGTTGGTGGGCATTTACTGTACTAATGTGATATGCATGGGATTTTTGTATGGGCTAAGGCCCGAATATATCTAATCTGATTCTGTACTGAGTGGGCTACGATCCATACTGGTTCTGTTAAGAGCTCAGGCTCGATTTTTGACTGATTGATTGTTACTTGGTTGTATGTATGCTTTACTGTGGGGATGTACACACTAAGTTTGCGAAAACTTATCCCCTTATTTTATTTGTCTACCATGTAATCCCCAGTAGCAGATAGATCAGTGCTGCGGTGGGCTCGAGGGTGACCACGATTAGGCTCTTTTTCAAATTTTATGGTTTTACTGGTTATTTTATGTTTTTACTATGTAATATGGACCTTTAGAATATTCTAACTTTTACTTGGGCTTTTAAATTGATTTATTTTTATTGTATTGACTTTTAAACTACGACACTTCAAATGCATTTTATAATTTAATTTAAGATCTTCATAAGAATGAATGATTTCAAAGCTTCCGCGATCGAGAAAAGATAATAATCTGGACAAAGTTTGGTTAATCGAAATAGTTTTCCAAAAACACTCCCATGTGACGCCACCAGATTCGGCCATAACGTCTAGGCTGAGTTTGGGGTGTTACAAAGTATGTTCATGTATATGCATGATAAGCATGCCCTATAGCTTAGAAAAAAAATGCCACATGTGCTTGTCATGACATTTTAAGCACTTTTAGCATTTCTCTTTTACTTGGAATGATGTTTCACTCTTTTGCTTAATGTTATTTTAGTTTTCTTTAGTTTAATTTGTTAAAAACTTAAACTTTAATATTTCTTGTTCGTCATTTTGCTATTGAATGCTCATCTTTGCTTTTCCTTTAAGTTTTCCAAGTTAAAAATCCCAACTTTTTTCTTGTTAAGTTTGATGTTAATGGCTGCCATGTTTTCTTCTTTTATGTTCATTACCTTAATTTTTATCATGAGTAACTAAACCTTAAGAGGATTGGTTGATAGATAAACTAATTTTTGGAGAAAGGACTGAATTGCAATAAATTGGACTAAACTGAATAAACTTAAAAACTTTTGATTGACACCCCAATGGGAAAATCTAGGCAAGTGAGACCGATAGGTAATCGTGTTGAGTATCTATTCGTTAGTCCCAAATTAGTGGGTGAGATCGAGAGATAAACCATATTAATTAATCTAACTTGGTAACATTGAGATCTAGAGGTAAAATGGAGCCATTTTAGGAGTTTAGGCAATTTAAGTCCTTAATCTGAGAGTTTGTAAACCGCATTAAAATCAATCAACCACAATTTTCATTTATTTGTTAATTTCATTACTTTGCATGTTTTATGATTTAGTTTTTTTGTAATTTGTTCGTAAATTAGTGTCATTATCATTGACTTTATGGTTTTTCGTACTATAGTGTTTAATAATTAGTTGGTTGGACTCTTTATTTTGCATGCTTGTAGTAAAAATTGGCTCAATCGCTAAATATTGTGAGTTCGATCCTCATAGTACTTCATATCCTATTGTATAATTATATTACAACTGACTTGTCACACTTGTAGATACCGCACGTTATTATTTTAATTTGGTTGTTTTTAGTGTTGATTTCCATCGTGGTCCGTGAGGATGGTAAGGGGTGGTCATATTATCATGTGGATTTTATTAAGGAGACTTCCTTAAAAGAGATAACTATCACGTGATGACATGATAATTTGTCGGCCTTGATGTAGGTATTGTCATGTGTGTTTCACTGAGGAAGCTTTCCTTTAAAGAGGACAACTAGTCATACATGTTACCCATTGACATTGCCCCATGATGACCCATTCGTGGTACATGTTCTGATAGATGTTGAGTTGATGGTTATACACTCAAGATCATTCTAGTTAAGTAACTTCCCACGAAGCTCTACTTAAGTTAGAATGATGGCCAAATGTGAAACAATTATTAATATGTGTGAATACGTAAAGGATTAAGTGCATATATTAATTGGATGAAAATATATGTTCTTACTAGTTGATTAATATTTCCTCGAAGGGACTTAATTCAATGGGTGTAAGAATTATCGTTACAACAATTTACAAATGTTTTCAAGATTTAATGTAAGACTCGTGCATCATCTTAATCCAAATCGTATGTTGCAAAAGTTTTCAAAATAGTTGCTTAATATAAAGATATTAATGAATAGGTGTTTTTATTTTTCAGTTTGAAAATGGCACCAACTCCTTTATTAAATATCCTTATTGAGAACAAATTGAATGAAAATAACTATAAGGAATGAAAAAAAAACCTTATGATTTTCCTAAGCTGTTAGAAACTTAAGATGGTTCTTGTTAACAAATGCCTTCTGACCAACCAAGCTAAAGCTAGAAATCACTAGGAAGAATCTAATGAGATAACTCATTGCTATATGTTGGCAAGCGTGACCAATATCCTATTTAAGCAACTGGAGAGCTGTGATTCTACTAAAGTAATATTAGACGAACTAGAGCACATGTTCGGATGCCAAGCTTTCTTGGTTCGACATGCAACTATAATTAGTTTGATGAATGCTCAGTAGAAACCCGACACTCCGGTCAAAGACCATATGATTACTCTTATGGGCCACTTTGTCAAGGCCAGGGATAATGAGGACAATTTGGACTAGAACACACAAATTGAAATTTGTTCAAAAGTTTTTACAAGGACTTTGCAGGCATGAGGACCGCATATAACCTTGGGTGTTGGAAGATCTGGTTTGGAAAATGCAGCGAAAAATAGGTTTAAGGGAAAACCAGAGTTAAATTTTTTTTTTCTAAAACAAGAATTTGGTTGTGTTATCTAAAGGAATAAACACTTAACTAAAATCATATGTTTATAATTTGTCTAGTAAGAACACTTCGATCGAGTAGTCTTCTTCTCTATCCTCAAACTCACATCTGTTGAGTGTAAGCTCGTTTCGAATCAAAATAAATTTCACAAAATTATCAATAGGGTAATTTTGTAATTTCTCTAAAATTTTGGGGTCAAATTGTAAATAATAAAAATATATTTAGAAATTTTCTGAAATAATTTATTCAGAGAATTTTCTCTCTACAGCTTTTTTGCAATTCAAGTGTATGAGAATAATGACCCATACTCTCTTTATATAGGGAGAGTTTAAAGAGAGTTCAACTAAGACTAGAATTAATCTCATTAATATTAAATTAATAAAATAGTAGATAGATAACTATTAAATTTAATTTAATATCTCATATTAATAATAAATTAATAAAATACTATCTACATAAATATTAAATTTAATTTAACATCTCATATTAATATCTAGATAAATATTAAATTCATTAAAATAATATTATCTTTGGAAAAGTTAATTTAAAATCAAGTTACTTGGTAGAGTCCTACTAAGAGTATAATTTTTCCACTGCTCTACCATCGAAAAACCATCACCACTGACCATCCGCTGCTGCTGAATCATCGTCCTCGCAGCCGTCATGGCCGATGATGACTCCCTCAACACCCTATACTGTCATAGATTTGCCCGAATAGGCCCAGCCGGTTCGATTACTGTCAATTCAGTCTAGGCCAGTGGCGGTTCGACCGTCTGGTCTAGACACCGGTTAGACCATTGACCCAATTTCATACACAAGGTCCAATTTAACTATTTTTGAGGTTTTGATCTCGGGTTTTAGTTCTTGGGTTCAATTTTCAAGTTTAATCACCCATTGGGCCAATTGTCTAACTTAATTAATTTTCAAAATATCATATTTATTTTAATTAATATTATTAATTTAATTTCCTTGATGAAAATTAATTTTCCCAAAAATCATTGAGATTTTCCATATTAATTTTTCAAGAAAATTCTTTAATCAAAATTTATAATTGAACAATTCACACGACCATCTAACTTAATTCCACATCGAATAAATCAACTTAAGTAAATTAATTTTAAAGTCGTAGAATTTTCTTTTAATTCAAATGCAGTTCGATTGAGCTTTTGTTGAGTTAGTAGAGGGACCAATCAAACATATACAATTAGGCTCAAACAATTGGAATTATGTTCAGAAGCATCATTTTATTATTTCGCAATTTACTTAATCATGGAGGCAGTCCACAAGAAGTACCAAGATTGAATCCATATTGTATACTATTTACGAAAGCAATTCACCCAATTGCTTTGTCCAATGACCTCATCATGTGTGTGATACCCTCACATGATACCCTTAATGCCTTTGAGTTAAATTCGTTCACTCAATACAATCATATTTAATCTCATTGTCACCATTGTGTTTTCTTAATGATTAATATGATCATTGTTAACTAATGACTGTGATAATTTGCTCGTCCAAGAATGAGCAACCCGTGACCACGTTTCATATCAATTCACACAATGCCAATGAGAGGATATTGTTAATTCTTTAATCGAATTATGAATTCCGTTGTTGATAGTAAATTCAAGCCATACAGAAGTCATTTACCCAACATACTGCTTATCGGCTCGATCATCTTTAAAGCATAAGCATCCACTTATATCAAACCACATGAGTTACATACGTATGGTCAGTGACTAACTCAAGATTTAGGCAAGTCACACCATGACCGTCACAAGTGAATTAATTCACAAACGGATTCAGAATTAATTCAACTTGCGTCTGTTGGTTTTGGTTCCCTGAGTGTAGTATTTTTGTCTAAGTGTACTTGTAATTTTTTGGAACAGATTGGTTAATAAAATTATTCATAAATTACATTAATACTTTTTATATTTTCCTCACATGGTTTTTGCGTGCAAAGCAAAAGGAAGCAAATGTTGCTCATTGGTTGTCTAATGTTTAACTAATACTAAGCGGTTTTACGTGGTCAGATCGTAATACAGAAAGAATACTTGTATTAGTAAATGAACCTAAACATGTCCTTAGTCTAATTGGAAATAAGAAGACTGATTGAAAGTCTAATATGTCATCCAAGTCCAATTGGGGAGATGTCTTGTCTTGAGCATCGAAGCAAATGACTCCTAGAAGATAGAGACATAGATATGACTATCTGGACTAACAGTACATCTGAAAAGACCCAAGCAAAATAGATCCTGAATCCATTTATGCATTTTTTTCATTTGTAACGTTCATAGATTGACATACCTAAATCCTAAGTGGATGATGGACTATGTATGCATGATTCGTACATTTTGATGTAAGTAAAATCTTGAGTTCAAATATATAAGGAACCAAAAGCTGGTGCGTTGGGTTTGCGACTTCTGTAACATGCAGTGTCATTGAAAACAATGGAATTTCTTTGCCTAAAACATGGGTAAATGATATCCTCTCATTGGCATTACATGGTTGATGAATAGTAAACGTGGTTACGGGTTGTACATCTTTGTGATGGATGACTTGATCACTATTTGATAGTGATTGACTTTTCATGAAGGAAGATGTAATGGTTACCATGAGATAAAATAGGATCATATTGGGGAAACGAATATCATCCCAAAGAGATCAAGGATATCCTATGAGGGTAACACACTTATGATAAGGTCATTGGACAAGCACTAAGTAGTTGCTTTCGTAATGGTATGTCGTTGAGGAGAGCTCAGTCATGATACTATAGTTGAATGATTTCATGACTAAATGATTTTATAATTAATAGGCAAAAATCAAAAACTTAATTATAAACCATTTGAGCTTGAACTACATATCTCTAATCGATCCATTCGCTAGTTCGTTGAAACCAGAAATGAATTGTGTGTTTGAATAAAAATGAATGGAATGAATAGAAAAAAAGAAATGAGAAACATTCAGGAATGATTATGATTTCTTTAAAATTAAGAAATGGAATTATTTGGAAATGAAAGTCAATTTCCAAAAATGGAAATGGAAATGGAAATTCAAATTTGTAATCTTATATAGGATTACTTAAAAAATGATGAAATGATGAGTTTATGTTTTTGTACTATTTTGAAGACCGAAAATGATAATAAACCATTCAGTCATAGTGAACATGTTGAGTTGTGACATATTGAACAAATTTTCTCAAAATTTTAACGAGAGTAAAATTGTCAAAATTTTACTAGGGATAAAATTGTTAAAATTTTATCGGAGGTAAAATTGTTAAAATTTTACTGGGGTACAATTGTTAAAATTTTACTAGGGTACAATTGGGGTGAGAAAATTGTTTAATATGTATATATTAAAGTTTTTTTTTGGAAATAGAAAAATTAATTCGGGTCAGATTATATTACTAATTATCGGGCTAAAAAGGCTCAAGAAGTACTCGTAAGTGGACCTGATGTGAGAGATGCCCAAAATCCCTCATATAACATGAAGGGGAGATAACTCTTGTAGAAATAAAAGGGTGAGCCATTCACCCCTCTCCTACTTTATGTAGGATATTGTTTTTCTATTTAAAATAAACATCTACAACTCTACAAGGGTTCTACCTTCTCTTCCTATAGATAGATGGCACCGGTAGAGCTATTAACACAACTTTTGAGAAATTGTTATTTTGCTGAAAAGTAGAGAGAATTCATTCTAAACTTATAAATATATTTTTCAGAATAACAATTTTACCAGTTTCTATTAAAGAAGAGAGAATTTCCCTTTTTACCTTAAAAGGAAAACTTTTTCTAGTTTTGTGTTTTGATTCAATTGATTCGAGCGCATATTCAAAGTAGTTTGGTGTACAAGAATAGCGGAGAATATAGTTTGGTTGAAAGTTCCGCTTATTAGAAAACATAGGTGTGTATTCAGTTGAGGTTTATTACTATAAATATCATAAACTGGCTTGATTTTCAAAATTGTAATTTTTTGTTGTGCAAGAAAACCATTTTCAAACTGGTTTTTTTTTTCTAACAATTGGTATCAAGAGCCAGATTGTGCTATATTTATGGTGTAAACCAAGTTCAAATCTCTCTGTTCATTTTGTTTAATTAATATTTGATAAGATGTGACATTCTTGTAATTATTCGCATGTTTATGGGAATTTATGTGAATGAATGCAATTTTATTTATATTTGTTATATAATTATTACATTTTTTTCCAAGTTTTTGGTTCTTAGGAAATAGATCGTGGACTATCATATCCACGTAGGATTGTTTTTTATTTATAGAAATCTTGTGAGCTGGAAACGAACATAGGACATAAATGTATTTTTTTCCAAAAAGGAGTCCATAACGAGAAGAAGATGGAGCGATAGGGGTCGAAGACACAAGAAATGTCTTGCGATGAAAAACTATTCAATTTTTTTTCATTTATTTTCTAGAAATAGAACCATGGAAACTTTGGCTAACAATTTTATTTTATTACACATCTCTTTATATATCTATTTAATAATTATTTATGATGTAATTGTGATATATATGTATGAGATGATACACGGTTGATCTATCAAATATAAGAGGTGTGATAATGAGAAAATACATGTGTTGTATTATTCCATTCACTTCTTTATGTTATTTGATTACTGTGAGAAGTGTGGTAATGAGAAGGTTCATGTATAAGATTGGATCCGGCAAGGAAAAACTTGGTTTTTAAGTAGATAAATACGACTCACCTCTCTTTCCTGGTAACCTACTTGGTGCACAGGTCACATTCACTTCTTCGATTTTTCCTTAAAAGAAAAATCATGGAGAATAAAAATTGTTTGATTGACTCTTGTGAATGAATGAATGTGAATATTACAAAATTGCCAAAGCATGTCATGCATACATGAGATAAGCATGTTATATAGTTTAGGAAAAAATTCCACATGTACTTGTTATGCATATATTAATCATACATGATTGAAACCATGAATTAAACACCTTGCATGTTTTTAAAATATTGAGTGAGAGAATATCCCTAAACAAGACCTACGACCGTCATCACCGATCTCTTATGATGGCATGGCAAGTGCACTACTCCACGTTAAGATTTCTATGTAGATTTCACTGAGGAGATTTCTTGAAAGTAAGAAGAATTCTCTTGTGATCAAATGATAATTGGACAAGCCCTTGTGTTAGGCACTATCATGCGATAGTTCAAGAAATTCTATCTTCAAAGGAAGACAACTAGTTAAAGCTTTCTACTTGGTGAGATAACCCACGATGACTCATTTGTGGTGCATGATGCGATAGGTGTTGGGTTGATGGTTATACACTTAAGATCTTCAAGTTAAGTAACTCCCTATGGAACTCTACTTAAGTTAGAATGATGGCCAAACATTACACGATTATTAGTACGTGTGAATGCCTAAGGAATTAGGTTCATGTACTAATTGGATAGAAATCCGTGTTATTACTAGTTGATCATGATCACCCCACGATGGCTTGATTCAATGGGTGTGGGAATTATCGTTGCAACGACATACAAATATTTTCAAGGTTTAATGTAAGATGCATGCATCATCTTAGTGCATACCATAATGTTGGAAAACATTTTCAAACATTTGCTTAATACAAGGATATTAATATATGAATGTTTTATTTTCAATTCGAAAATGACACCAACTCCCTTATTGAACATACTCACTGAAAACAAAATGAACAAAAACATAAAATCATTCAAAACTGAACAAAAACGGGCTTAACAAGTGTACATGGAATGGCCGAATGTATTAAACTCCAGAACTCTCTCCTTTCTTTTGATATTCGGTCATCCAAGGAAGAATATGATCCAAATTATGCTTTTGTTATAATTTAATTAACACAATTTACACAATGACATTTTTACCTTTAATGAATATACATCAAAATTTCATAATGCATGTCCATCTTAGTGCACTACTATACTAAATGGGTTAATTTCATCTTAAGGACCTTTCATTTATTTAATCAGAGCAATTTAACACCTTTAACAAATAAAATGTAACTTTTGCATTTTACACGATTAGGTCCTTTTATCAAATTAAACATCCAATTGGAAAAATTAATTCACAAAATTTTCACACAAGTATTTTAACATGCTGTAAACACATAAAATAATATTAAAATAATTCTTTGATCTCAGATTTGTGGTTCTAAAACCACTATTTCGATTTAACTAAAACTGGACTGTTACAATTACCTTACAATTGGAAACATTTAAATGTAACTTTATTTAATAACATAAATAAATCAAAAACCAATTATACACATACATTTCGTCCCTAAATCGAGCCCTCAAGGCCTTGAAAATACTTTACAATCGATTCAGGACCAATTTGAATCAATTGGGAAAATCTTGAAAGCAGACACAAGATTCTAAAAAACAAGGCTCACATGGCCGTGTGGCCAAGCCATGTAACAATCGAACTGGGGACACATGGCCGTGTCCCTGCCCATGTCCTTAGGGTCACACGGCCGTGTCACACACCCGTGTGTAGGACCGTGTGTTAGGCCCTGTAACTCACTGACTTGTTTACAAAAAAACCTACAGATGACACACGACCGTGTCGCCAGGCCACATGTCTCACACGGCTGAGTCACATGCCCGTGTCTCAGACCATATGGACCTAAATTTACCTAAAGCAAGCCATTTCCAAAACGATTTCATGCATGACTTTCTCACCAATTTATACACTCTTTATATGAGTCTAAGCATCTTCAAAACACTCATCAATATATCATTTCAAGTACCAAAACAATCAACCAATATGCTTTACAAGGGACCTCAACATATACCAAAACATAACATACCAAACAAGCCAAATTTACCATATTTCTAACATTATAACCTAGTTGCATACTTGCCATCACATACCAATGATGCTAATTTTCATGCCAATCAACCTAAACCAAATAGATACTAAAGCATTCCATCAAAAACCAATTCAAACAATTCCAACATACCATAAAAGGAACCTTATATACAGTCACATGAAAGTGACCATAAGAACTTACTTAAACAAGCATGATAAGTCCAACAACCATTTAAAAACATCAAGGCACAACCATACCAAATTACCATACATCATCAAAACATTATTATAAACCACCCTATACATGCCATTATAAACCTTAGACCAAAATACTCAAAAACTACCAAAAATACTTGTAGATAGTGTGATAGATCTTCGACGAACTGCTAACCAAATCGAGTTTTCGATGATCTATAAATAAATGAGAGAAAACGAAATAAGTACATAGCGTAGTAATTTTGTATAAACTAAAACTAAACTTACCATCACCATAATACACAACATAGCTTAAAATACAGCTCAACATCAATGCCATAAGTTTAGAAATGCCTATCCAACAACATCAACTCACAAGTTTTCCATGATAATATGAAATCATCCGTATGTACAATATCAAATAGTTCATATTTCCATTCAACATGTCTCAATTCAATCCATTTGTACCCTTACCTTTCCATTCCCCTTTTCTTGCCCGTTGAACCATTTAAAACTACATTGGATACATGAGAAGCTCACATGAAGTGCGCCTTTACATATAACCTTTCTTTTATATCATTGCTCACACGAGTTGTGGGTCAAAATGCAAGCTACATGGTGTTGCTCACATGAGATGTGGAGTATTCGCAACAAATGCAGGACCTCAGCCATCGGGAGGACATTCAAGACTAGCATCCAAAATAAGAAATCCCTAATGACATGTCATTTGTATCCTATGAATTCCTAAGGTTCAATTGGGACTCGTTATCCGTCAATTCATCATAGCATTGATACGTTCATATATCGATCTATTTGTAATATAATTAATATAATAACAATTAATGTAAATAACATTAATATGATAACCGTTCATACGAACTTACCTCAATGATTAGGGGTGTGAAAGTGAAATCGAGCTATTCCGAAGCTTTAGCTTTGCCTCGATCTAGGTCCGTATGTGGTCTATCTTGATCTAAATAGATAATTATATTCAATTAAGTTCTTCAATTAATCTCAAACATTCAATCCAATCCATAATTCACATTTATTCTTAATTATCATTTTACCCCTAACATTTTAATCTTTTCACAATATAGTCCTTAAGCTTATAACTTAAAATCTAACCATTTTAATCAAATTCCATGTTAACCAAACCTGAAAGAGGCCTTGAAACTACTCATATTCACCACCATTTCTCCATAGAACCCTATAATTTATACTTTTAACAAATCAGTCCCTAAATGTCATTTTCATTAAAAATCACTTTACAAAACTTGTTTATTTTTCAACACAAATTCATAATCTAACATTTAACATCAAAACCATTCAAGAATCATTCATGGCATAACCCTCAACCTTTAATAGTTTTACAAATTAACCCCCGAGCTAGCTAGATTAAGCTAAAATGATCCCAAAAACATTGAAATCATTAAAAATAGGGTTCAAAATCACTTACATGCAAAATGGAAAGCCAACCGAATGCTCAAGCTCAATATCTATGGTGATTTTCGGTGGAGAAAGAAATGAGGAAGAAGATGGGTTTATTTCCTTAAGTTATTCTTAACTTTATTTATCAAATTACTATTTTAACCTTTAAAAACTTTAATAATTTCATTAATACCTTGCAATGAATATCCATGTAACAGCCCGTTTTTGGTCAAATCAAAATAGTAGTTTTGAAACCACAAATCTAAAGTCAAATTATTTATTTTATTATTAAATTAAGGTTTACAGCATGATAGAATAGTTGTATGAAAATTTCGTAAAGAAATTTTATCGTTTGAATGCTTAATTTGATAAAAGGACTAAATCACGTAAAGCGTAAAAGTGGTGTTCTATAACCTAAAAGTGTTTAATAGCTATAGAACATAAAAGGAGAGGTACTTAAGTGGTAATTTGACCATGTTTAGTGTGAGTGGACATAATTGGACATATTATTAAGTGTTTTTAATGTTTTTATTAAAGGTTCAATTTGTAAATTAATAATTAAACTAAGTAAAATAATGTGAAAACAAGCTATCATCTTCCTTAGTCTTTAGGTCCATCAAAAATAGGAAGGAAGAACTCCATTTTTGTGCTTCAAGGTTTGGCTAGCTATCATTCATGCATGTAAGTCCATTTTTGTCCGGTTTTTAGTGATTTCTATGTTTTCATAATGTTGTAGCTCAATCTAGCTAGCCCGTATCTTCGATTTCAAAACTGTCAAAGTTTGTGAGTTTTGCTATTGATGAATGTATGAGTAATTGGATTATTGATGATAGATTATGTAACACCCTACACCCCTGTCCGTCACCGGAATAGGGTATAAGGTATTACAAAACTAAATACAATCTACCGAGGTTCATGGTTACATGCTAGGCGTGAATTCATTGAGTTCTATAGTCGAATATAACACTTGTAGGTCGGTTCGATCATTACATCATATCTCATTAAAATCCTTCTATAAGCATGCTAGCAAATCTCTACCTTGTGGCTACTAACAATTTGGCTAAATCGAACATTTCAATAACCGGACATCATATTAGAAATTCATCACATGTTGGGTACTAACTAAATATCATGCCACAACATCGAATCATATGAGAATCATCCAAACACATATAATCAAACTCGAAGACTAAGCAAGCCATTTTCGCATGGCTAGAAATATTTACAACTCAAAATGAAGTTTGATTCAACCGAAGGAGATTAGCCTATACATGCCATTGATCCAAAACAACCATTAAATGTACCAAAATAACAGCGATAGTGTAGGTGATTAAGGCTTCAATCCCCGAGTCCGTAGCTTCCAAAAAGAGATCTATAAAACAGAGAAAACAAGGGAAACGGAGTAAGCATTTCAATGCTTAGTAAGTTTTAAGCAATGACAACAGATAAAGCATCAAATTATAGCATAGTTGTTCGTATCTTTGTTTCCCTCCTCTTTTAGGTAAGTCACCTTTCAACCAAACATATACATTCACATCGTATACGAAAGTGGATAGCTTTCACTTATAGTAAACTCACTTAAACATACACATGTCACAAAAATTCACATAACACTTCACATAGGTCAATTGTACTTAGACCATATTAATAATCTCATTTCATGAACACATATGAAATCACATAATGACCTTAATATTCGGTCCAAAAATCCAGCTTGCATATAAGCCAAAGGTACATACCTGTATAACTTAACACTTTCAGCGCAATTCATTAGCGATCGTTACCTTGAAGACCATTAGTCTTAGGCTTTACTCGCATCATCATCAAGATCTTTAGCTCGGGTAAATCTCCATGCATAGCCATCGGGCCTCTACCCCGGATATAATCTCCGCGTATAGCCTTCGGGTCTTAACCCGGACATCGTCTCTGCCTATAGCCTTCGGGTCTTAACCCGGACATAGTCTCCACATATAGTCAGCGGGACTTAATCCCGGATTCACATCACAAATTCCCATACACATATATATTCGCATGTTGCCAAGTTTCACATAGCAATATTGCACTTGTTATTCAATCAATTCATTTGCATACAAACATATAACATGCTCCTCGACTTTATATCATAAATATATATATTTCAAATCTTATACATGTATACTCTTCTTTTCTAGACTTTCGGCCCACTGATCAAACATACATAAGCAATGCATTTCAAATCTCAATTTCGGTCCTTTTCTCTATGAGCCATTCGGCTATATAGCAAACATGAATAAGGTTTCTTTCTCAATGGGACATTGTTCAAATATCAGCATGTATATCATGGCATTTTAATTTAATTACCAAGTTCAATTACTCAAAACTTACCTTGAATTTTCCCGAGAAATTTCGAGTTGGCTATTCGACCACTTTAGCCTTCCCTTTATCCGAACTCGTCCCTCTATGCTCTTGAGCTAAATAAAACATTTAATTCTATTAATCCTTATTCAAGCATCTCAATGAATCATTTTCACTTATAGTCAAATAATACATGCATATTCTTCTTATTGCAAAACACACACGCACATTCGGTCATTTCACATACATATCATAAGTCGCAACAAGCTGATTTTCTGCGCAGCATTCAATAATTTACTCATAACTGGAGCTACGAAACTCCAAATGAAGTTTCGTTAATTTTGCATGAAAATAGACTCATTTATCTTTCATCCATAAAATTTTCATAATTTTTGGTTTGGCCAATCAATACCAGAATTTTCTTAAAATTTCTCTATTTCACTGTTTGATTAAACTGACCACTCTATACTACGAACCGAATTTCTCCTTGTACAGAGTTCAAAATGTTTCCTGGACTATTGCATTCGAAACTAGACTCATTAAGGAGTCTAAGAATATAAATTTTTCCCCATAAAAATTTTTATACAATTTATTGTGATTTTCTAAAAACAGAGCAGGGGACTTCGGAGTCAATCTGACACTGTCTCACTCTACTCTAAAAATCTATTTATCGAAAATTCCTTTGCTTACAAAGTTTCTTTTATAAGAAACTAGACTCATTAAGCTTTAATCACACAATTTATTCCCCCTCTAATTCCACTCTCACAATTTATGGTGATTTTTCCAAAACACGTTACTGTTGCTGTACCAAGCAGATTTATACAAAATTCACTCTTTAAAGTTCTTACCCACATAATTAAAACATAACATTACAAGGCATCATTTAAAGAAGTCATTGATCTTAACATATATATATACATAATTCACATTCGTTTTAATCAAAGAATTCATGCACATGGCCGAATAGGTCATTTCTTTAACCAAGAAGCTCCCACAACCACAAATTGATCAATTAGTCTAACTACCCTTTTCTAATGCATACACACTAAGGCTATTCGGCCATATGTCCAGCATGGACCTTTATTCAAAACCATCTCCTAAACTTTAACTAACATTTTATAGCCTTCCATCCAATACTTTGATTCAAATTCGGCAAGTATACAAACTCATACTAGCAATTTAATTAGAACTCCCCAATTTGCACAAGTTTTATACCCCACTCTAATTGCCGAATTCAACTTACTCGTTTAAGTCACCTATGACCATAATTCATTAATCAATTTCCAAGGTTCATTCGGCCATCACAAGGACACATAAAATTTAGCTAACAATAGCACCAATCTAGCATAAATGGCCGAGAGTCCCAAATAAAAAAAAATCATTCATCCAATTTTCAAGGATTTATGCAAGCACAATTAAATTTATTCAATTGCCACCTAATTCCATCTATTCAAAGATCAATTTAACCAATTAAGCAAGTACTACAAATGTTGAGCACTACCTTGACCGAATGCTTCATGTGATTCAATAAGCAACATTTTATTTATCTCTTGATTCAAGTCCTCAATTGGCATTCATTCTAACATATACTAACATTTACAAATATAATTTCCAAAATTAAACACTACCTCCCTTTACTCCAAGATAGCCGAATGAAGTTTCACTCCTTTTGTGCCACCTATAGCAAATTTAACTAGCTCCTACTCTTATATATCAAGTTAAAGATCAAATCTCACAACCTTCTTACAAAAATCTCCAATTTAGAATCGAAATTTAGAAGTAGGAAGCTAAGCATACAAACCAATTCAATCTATTCACAAATCTTCATAAGTAAACATCTACCTAGCTCAAACAACATCCAAATTCTATTATTTTACACAAACTTTTAATTAAACAAGATTTTCCCACCTCTTCTCCTATGGCCGAATATTGAGAATGATATAAACTCAAAAACTTTCACAAGAGTCATGTTAAGAGCTTGGTTTTCATTTCAAAATCACAAATACTACAAAATTTTTTTTCATGGAAAACTCACCTTGATTTAGGGTCTTCAATGGCCGAATACCCTATCTTCTCTTCTCCTTTTCCTCTTCAACAATCGGCCATTAGAGAATAAGATGGAGAAACTTTGTTTTTTTCACCCAAAATCCTTATTTTATTTCCTTTATTAATTCAATTTTATGACAACTAATTTCTTATTTCAATTATTATTAATTAGCAACAAACAAGGCACAAAATGACAAACTAGATCATCATTACCCTCCACTATCATAAAAGTGGGTAATTTGACATGCAAATCCCTTATTTTGCATGCATGCATTAACTAGTCTTCACACATTTGTCTAGCACATTTCCAAAGTTCACTACTAAGTCCTTTTTAGTAAAATTCAAATGTATAACTCTAAATCGACACACCAAACATGTCACACCTGAATTTACACATATTATAGGCATCAAAATGAATATTAAATATATTTTATGCCTCAATTTTGTGGTCCCGAAACCACATTCCGACTAGGGTCGTTTTAAGACTATCACAGATTATAAATGTTTGAGGTTAGATTAACAAATTTTATTAAGTGTTTTTTAGTGAAAATGTCTTTTTTGGATTAAATTATGAAATTGTAAAATTCATGGCTAGAAGTGTGAATAATTGATAAATATGGGTTGCTAGGGACCTATAACGAATTCAGCTAAGATGGGTAGGATGAAATTGCATGAATTTGTAATTTTATGAGATAAGGACTAAATTGTAAAGAAGTTGAAAGTATAGGGGTAAAAAATTAATTTAGCCAAAATAGGTGTTTTTCGGCTAAATTGAATTGAATGAGAATTGAATGAGTTAATTTGATTAAATATAGAATAAGAAAAACCAAGATTGGATATGGATTGGGGAAAAGGCAAAGTCGTAGATTAGACGATCGTTTCATCCGAGCTATACGAGGTAAGTTCGTATAATTAGAATTTAGTTTTTAATTATATGTATTTGAGTAAAATGTATGTATTAGAATTGAGAACATAAGATACAAATCATTGGATGCCTAATTGATAAGTCTGAGGAAATACTGAGCCGTTGTTTGAGTCGTAGGAATTCGTAAGATACAAGTGACAAGTCACTAGGTTTACTGTGTTGATCGAGATCTTGCATGTGTTATGGACTCACCATAGCTCGTATGAACTTATCAATACTCAACTCGTAAGAGCTTACTATTTTTCAGCTCAATAGAGCTTACTATCCCTCAGCTCAGGAGGAGCTTACTGATTATAGCTCGAAAGAGCGAATATGTTCATGAATTGATGGATTACCGATTAGTACACTTTGAGTGTACCACTGATATATCTATCGATATTCTAAATGGTTCAACGGGTATAATCCTGTTATCGATTATATTGTATGAATGAAATACAAGTTATACGAATAAAAATGAAATGGTACAAATGTTATGTAAATTATATGGAATTGATGTTGTCTGGTGAATTAAAGTATGAAATGAAAGTTACAAAAACATGAGCTTAATTGCTTATTGATTTCATCTGTGATAACTTGATGATTATATAGATATTATGGTATTAACCTATTGATGATTTTATATGCTTAGGTTTTTGGCAAATTGGTTGGATTATGTTATAGTTTACTTGTTTAAATTACGAATGAATGGTAAGTTCAATTCTGTATTATACGAGCTTACTAAGCTATATAGCTTACTCTATTTTCTTTTCTAGGTTTTATAGAGATTCGGAAGCTCGCTCGATTCTGAAGTCAACAGAGATTAGCATCATACTATCCAGTTGTTGATTTGGTATTTTGAACCTTTAGAAATGTGGTAATATGGCATGTATAAGCTAGTTAACTATATGATGTGTATAAAAGTCATTTTGACCATTAAAGTTTAAATGTTTTGGTATGTGTAAGCCATGTGATTTGGCTTAACTTGGTAAATGTTTTGGTTATGTACATATTTATGTAATGTGGTTGTTTTGGTTGTGTAAGTATACATATGTATATGGCTTAGATTTGTGTTTGATGATAGACTCGTTATGATGGATGATATATAGTTAGAAATAGTTATATTTCATACTATTTGTGAATTGGTAAATTGATACTAGAGTTCTTGTGGTTATAGGAAAATAGTGCATAATTGGAAGTGATCATTTTGATGAATTGATAAAATGGCTTTGGTATGAAAGTGAATTGATAGATGTGTTAATTATGTCTTATGGAATAGGCATATTTGATGCTTATCTTGGTTGGATTAAATGTCCATTTATGCATTGGTTATATTGCTTTTGGACATACTTGAATTGATGTAGTTTTGGGTGACAAATTGGCTTGGTAAATAACCTATTTTTGTCCACACGGGTAGAGACACGGGCGTGTGTCTCAACCGTGTGTGACATACGTTCAGGCGACATGGTCGTGTGTCCCCTAAAGCATTTAATAGATGTAAGTCAGTGAGTTACACGGCCTGGATACATGGGCGTGTGGTTGGCTGTGTGACCCAAGTCAGAGAGTTACATGAGGTAGGACATAGGCTGGGACACGACCATGTGATCCCATTTTGATTGTCCATAGGGCTTATGACACGGGCGTGTCTTGTGGCCGTGTGAGACATACGGCCTGGTCACACAAGCGTGCGTCCCCTGTTTTATAGAAAAATTTCCATGTTTTCTCAAAGTTTCTTAAAGTTATAGGTTTAGTCTTGAACCTTTTCTAAAGCATGTTTTGGGCCTCGTAGGCTCATATTAGGGACTCTTTGATTGAGATTGAATGATTATAGGTGAATATGAGAAATGAGTGCTAAATGTATGATTTATATTGTTATATGTCTGGTAATACTCTATAACCCTATTCTAATGACAGATACGGGTTACTGGTGTTACATTTGTTGGTATCAAAGCTACGGTTTAGTCGATTCTAGGACTAACGTAACGTATGTGAATCGCGCTATACATGCCATATTTAACCTATGATAGTGTGATATCTCCTAATAGTTTCTAAATTGTGTTTTATATAGTAAATGGATTCCAATCGAGCTGAATCTGATGATTTTGAAAGGAATGCGTTAGCCTCCATTCATGGAGTCGTTCCTTCTGACTCGAGACCCGTGTCTAAGGGTCGTAGAGGAGAGGCCAAAGAACCCTTCTTCCAGATGATGAACAAATGGTTCTCTGAGTATGTTCGAACTAATCCGGCTGCTCAACAACCTCTACCCTCACCTATTCCCCAATCGATCCGAGTAGCTCCTCAAGTTACAAAACCTGTAAGTTTAAATAAGCCGCCTATTGATAAGATCTAGAAATACGAGGCTGAAGAGTTCAGAGCTACTATTGATGATGACCCTGAGAGAGCCGAGTTTTGGCTTGAGAATACAATTCGAGTACTTGACGAATTATCCTGCACTCTAGTTGAATGTTTGAAATGCGCCGTATCACTATTGAGAGATGCTGCATATCAATGGTGGAATACACTAATATCTATGGTACCGAAAGAACGTATTACATGGGGTTTCTTTCAAATCGAGCTCAGGAATAAATACATTAGTTAACAATTCATCGATCAGAAGGGTAAAGAGTTTCTAGAACTGAAACAAGGTCGAATGTCTGTAACTAAATATGAAAGAGAGTTTGTAAGACTCAGTAAATATGCTTGTGAATGTGTTTCCACCGAGGCAATTATGTGTAAAAGATTTGAAAATGAGTTAAATGAAGACATTAGACTATTAGTAGGGATTGTTGAGCTGAAAGAATTTGTTGTTTTAGTAGATCAAGCCTGCAAGGCAGAAGAGCTTAACAAAGAAAAGAGAAAAGTCGAATCTGAGGCTAGAGATTCAAGAAAGAGATTTATGGGAAAGTCACATCAATCGGCATTAAAGAAATCTAAAGAATATCATCATCATTCCACTGCTTTTACGGGATTATCAATTAGAGATAGAGATGCAAGACGCTTCAATTCTAAACCTCAGACTATATCTGTAACCAGTGTGGGTAGCGTTAGAAATGCTAGACCCGAATGTAAACACAACAACAAGCAACATTACCATGAATGTCGTATGAAGAGCGGGGCCTGTTTCAGATGTGGATCTCTTGACCACTACCTTAGAGATTGTCTAGAGAAGTCTACGAATAAAAGAGGTCAACCGGCGAAACTGAGTAATACGGCTACTAGAGGGAGGCCACCCCGAAACACTAGAAAAACAAGTGGTAACTGTGGTGCTACGAAAGATTCTACTGTGAGATCTGAAGCACGAGTGCCAGCTAGAGCCTATGCTATTCATGCACGTGCAAAAGCATCATTGCCGAATGTTATTACTGGTACTTTTTCTCTTTATGGCACTTATGTAGTTACGTTGATAGATCCAGTATTGATTCATTCATATATATGTATGAATTTAATGTCAAATAAGAGTTTGCTTGTTGAGTCTATTGAGTTTGTATTTAAAGTATCGAACCCCTTAGGCAAGTTTGTCCTAGTAGATAAAGTTTACAAGAACTGTCCTTTAATGACTCAGGGTTACTGCTTTCTGAATGACTTGATGCTTCTACCATTTGATGAATTCGATGTGATTTTGGGTATAGATTGGTTGACTTTACATGATGCAGTTGCGAATTGTAGATGAAAGACTATTGAATTAAAATGTCAGAATGGTGAGATTCGTTGAATTGAATCTGATAATTTGAACAGATTGCCTGTTGTAATATCACCAATGTTAGCTTAGAAATATGTGAGAAAGGGTTGCAATGCATATCTTGCATATGTACAAGATACAAAAGTATCTGGATCGAAGATTGAATTAATGCTAGTAATTTGTGAGTATCCGAATGTGTTTCCAGAAGAGTTACCGGGATTGCCACCGACTAGAGAGGTCAAATTTGCTATTGAGTTATTATCAAAAACTTCATCGATATCGATAGCTCCATACAGAATGGCTCCGACAGAGTTGAAAGCTCAGTTGCAAGAGTTAACAGACATAGGATTTGCACAACTGAGTTTTTCGCCCTAGGTGCACCAGTGTTGTTTGTAAAGAAGAAAGATGGCATGATGAGAATGTGAATTGATTCTCGACAGCTCAATAAAGTGACAATCAAGAATAAGTATCCACTGCCTTGAATCGATGATTTATTTGATCAATTAAAGGGAGTAACAGTGTTTTCGAAGATTGATTTCAAATCTGGCTATTATCAGTTGCGAGTTAAAGATTCAGATATACCTAAAACTGCATTCAAAATTAGGTACGGACATTATGAATCCATGTTATGCCTTTCGGATTAACTAATGCTTCTGCAGTCTTTATGGATCTAATGAACAGAATTTTTCGACTGTATTTAGACAGATTTGTTGTTGTATTTATTGACAACATTCTAATCTATTCACAAGATGAATCTGAACATGCTGAGTATTTGAGAATAGTGTTGCAAACCTTGAGAGATAAACAATTGTTTGCTAACTTTAGCAATTATGAGTTTTGGCTTTTAGAGGTTGGATTTTTGAGGCATATCGTTTCAGCTGAAGGCATTAGAGTTGACTCGAACAAGATTTCTGCAATTATTGATTGGAAACCACCGAAAAATGTATCCGAAGTTAGAAGTTTTCTGGGACTAGCTGGCTATTATAGACATTTTGTAAAAGGATTCTCGATGATTGTGACACCGATGACTAGACTGCTATAGAAAGATATAAAATTTGAGTGGTCAGAGAAATGTTAGCAGAGTTTTGAATAGTTGAAAACACTGTTAACCAAGACACCGGTCTTAGTACAGCCTGAGTGGGGTAAAGAGTTTGTAATTTTCAGTGATGCATCTTTGAACGGTTTGGGATGTGTTTTGATGCAGGAAGGCAAATTAATAACTTATGCCTCTGACAGTTGAAGCCGTATGAAAAGAATTATCCGACGCATGACTTCGAGTTGGCAGCTATTGTATTCGCATTAAAGATTTGGTGACACCATTTGTACGGTGAGAAATGCCACATATTTACTGATCACGAGAGTTTAAAGCATTTGATGTCATAGAAAGATCTAAATTTGAGAAAGAAAAGATGGTTTAAACTACTTAAAGATTATAAGTTCGTGATTGATTATAATCCGGGGAAAGCAAATGTAGTCGCAGATGCTCTGAGTAGAAAATCTTTCTTTACTCTATGAGCGATGAATACACAGTTAAATTTATCCGATGATGGATCAATTTCAGCTGAGTTAAAAGCTAAACCATTATTTCTACAGCAAATCCATGAAGTTTAGAAAAGTGACAATGAATTGAAAGCTAAACGGGTTTAATGTGAATCGACTTCTGATTCTGAGTTTAAGATCAAATCTGATTACTACTTGATGTTCTAAGATAGAATTTATGTAACGAGAAATTCCAAGCTTATTCAGAAGATTCTAAAAGAAGCACACAATGGTTGTTAGTCTGTTCATCCAGGAAGTACTAAAACGTAAAATGATTTGAAACAATTGTATTGGTGGCCTGGCATGAAACGAGACATTTCAGAGTTTGCATCGTGATGTTTGATCTGTCAACAAGTCAAAACTGACCATCAAGTACCTTTGGGAAATGGGATCGAGTTATAATGGATTTCGTAGCGAGACTGCCCCTATCTTCAAAAAAAAAGATGTCGTCTAGGTTGTTGTTGATAGACCGAAGAAATTAGCACATTTCATACCGGTACGTACAAACTTTTCGCTTGATAGACTAGCTGAGTTTGTATTTCTCTGAGATTGTTAGATTACACCTAGTGCCAGTTTTTATCATTTCGGATAGAGATTCGAGGTTTACGTCGTGATTTTGGAAGAAATTGCAAGAAGCTTTGGATACAAAATTACATTTTAGTACCGCATTTAATCCCCAAACTGACAGTCAATCTGAGAGAGTTTTCAATCGAGTATAAAGATGGCACCCTATAAAGCTCTATATAGTCGTAAATGTCGAACCCTATTATATTGGACCGAGGTTAGTGAGAAAAAGATTCACGAGGTTCATTTAATCAAAAAAATTGAAGAAAAAGTGAAAGTAATTTGTAACAATATGAAAGCAGCTTCAGATCGACAGAAATCTTACGCTGATTTGAAACGTAAAGATATTGAGTTTTAGATCGGAGATAAATTATTTTTGAAAGTGTCACCGTGGAAGAAGATACTTCAATTTGGCTGTAAATGGAAATTGAGTCCGTGATTTATCGGACCGTACGAGATCATTGAGAGAATCGGGCAAGTAGCATATCGACTAGTCTTACCATATGAACTTGAAAAGATACATAATGTGTTTCGCGTTTCATGTTTCCATGCTACGACGGTACCGATTAGATCCTTCGCATATCATTTCTCCGACCAAAGTGGATATTCAGCCAGATATGACGTACAATGAAGAACTGACTCCAGAATTCTAGCAAAATAGGTTAAATAATTGAGAAATAAAAGCATAGCATTAGTAAACGTTCTCTGGAAATGTCACAGGATCGAAGAAGCTACGTGGGAACCCAAGGATGCTATGAGAAAACAATATCCTAACTTATTCACTGGTAAGATTTTCAGGGACGAAAATCCCTTCAGGGGAGAGTTGTAACAGCCCGTTTTTAGTCAAATTGGAACAGTGATTTTGGAACCACAAATCCAAAGTCAAAATATTTATTTTATTATTAAATTAAGGCTTATAGCATGATAGAATAGTTGTGTGAAATTTTCGTAAAGAAATTTTATCATTTGAATGCTTAATTTGATAAAAGAACTAAATCGCGTAAAGCGTAAAAGTGGTATTCTATAAGCTAAAAGTGTTTATTAGCTATAGGACTTAAAAGGAGAGGTCCTTTAGTGGTAATTTGACCATGGTTAATGTGAGTGGACATAATTGGACATATTATTAAGTGTTTTTAATGTTTTTATTAAAGGTTCAATTTGTAAATTAATAATTAAACTAAGTAAAATAATGTGAAAACAAGCTATCATCTTCCTTAGTCTTTTGGTCCACTGAAAATAGGAAAGAAGAACTCCATTTTTGTGCTTCAAGGTTTGGCTAGCTATCATTCATGCATGTAAGTCCATTTTTGTCCCGTTTTTAGTGATTTTTATATTTTCAAACTCGTTAATCTAGCTAGTCTGTACCTTCGATTTCAAAACTGTCAAAGTTTGTGAGTTTTGCATTGATGAATGTGTGAGTAATTGGATGATTGATGATAGATTATAAATGTTTGAGGTTAGATTAACAAATTTTATTAAATGATTTTTAGTGAAAATGTCATTTTTGGATTAAATTATGAAATTGTAAAATTCATGGTTAGAAGTATAGGGGTAAAAGTGTAATTTAGCCAAAATAGGTGTTTTTTGGCTAAATTGAGTTGAATGAAAATTGAATGAGTTAATTTCATTAAATATAGATCAAGGAAAGCTAATATCAAGTTTGGATTGGGGAAAAGGCAAAGTCGTAGATTAAACGATCATTTTCATCCGAGCTATAGGAGGTAAGTTCGTATAATTAGAATTGAGTTTTTGATTATATGTATTTGATTAAAATGTATGTATTAGAATTGAGAAAATAAGATACAAATCATTGGATGCCTAATTGATAAAGTCCGAGGAAATACCGGGCCCTTATTTGAACCGTAAGAATTCATAATGTACAAGTAACATGTCACTAGGATTACTGTTTTGGTCGAGATCCTGCATGTGTTGCGGACTCACCATAGCTCGTATGAGCTTATCGATATTTATCTCGTAAGAGCTTATTGTTTTTCAGCTTAATAGAGCTTACTGTCCAACTAGACCACTTTTCATAATTAATTAATAATAATTTATTTAACCCAAATTGAATTGGATATAAATTAAAATTAAGTATATTATGAATTAATACATATAATTTGGACCATCTTAGGATGAAAAATTAATTCACCCTTTGTGCAAATTTGTCAAAAATAATCAAAATTAATTAAAATTCATTATGTTAATAATTTAAGCACAAAATAATTATTTTATAATAATTATATATTTTTCGACAAGAATTTTACCGAATTTGCATGAATTTGAGTAAAAAAGGGCATGAAAAAGTGTGTATATTTTTGTGTTTCCAATCATCCGTGGAAATTGAGAAAAAGAAAAGGACTAAATTGGAATTGAAGAAAAATAAAAGATGATAATTAACTAAATAGAAAATATCATCTTATTTTGATCATCTTCATCCCCAAATTCTATGGAAATCCTAGGAGAGAGGGAGAAAACTAATCAAGCTTAATTGGGTAAGTTTCCATGTCCTGTTTTTAGTAATTTTTATATTTTTGAAATTGAGATGATGAAATTTATCTAAATTGAGTGTTAATTTGAAAAGTTATCAAAGTATAAAGTTTGTCCCATGGATGAACATACTAACAATTGAAAATTTATGGTAGAAAATGAAAGGTTGTTAGTAGATAAACAACTTTTACAAAGTGAATTTTGGTGAAAACATGATTTAGGGACTAAATTGTAAACTTGTGAAATTCAAGGAAAAATTCTGATTTTTGTGAAACATAGTGTTGTAAATGATGTATATGAAAATTGGCTAGGCTTCAAAAGAGGAGTGAATTGCATGAATTTCATTTATCGAGCCTAGGGACAAAATTGGAAATAATAAAAAGTTTAGGGGCAAAATAATAATTTTACCTAGAATGTAAATTGAGTCCAAATGAATATGAACTGTGATAGATTGGTGATTAAATTTGTTTATATAGATCCAGAAAACTCAAATACGAAGTAAGATAAAGGAAAAGAAAATATTTTGGATTAGTAGATTTTTGTACGAACATGCATTGAGGTAAGTTCATGTAACTTAATATTGATTCTTGAAATGTTGGATTGTATGATTATGTGATATGAATGTTCATTGAATATTTAATATATATATATATATATATAATGTGATCGTATGTTTAACATGACTTGAGAAAAAAATAAGTCCCAGTTGAATAAAGGAAATTCGATGGATTATTGTAAAGGTGATTCTGCATATGTTGCAGACAGGATTTAGCTCAGACAAGTAATCCTAATAAGTCTCTCGAGCATTATGAGATAAACTTCTGCGAGTGTAGTAATTGGTAGTAATTCCGCATATGATGCGAACTACTGTAGCTCTGTGTGAGCATCGAGGTATAAGTATAATAAGTGGTAGTAATTCCGCATATGTTGTGGACTTCCGTAGCTCTGTGTGAGCATAGAAGGATATGATTTATCCAAATGACTTGAAAAGGTGGCTCAAGAGTTTCATATACTTTAAGTGTACTATATGAGAGCATCCATCGATATTCCGATAAATTCAATGGGCAAAACTTGGAAATGGTTAATGGAGTTTGAATGAATTTCTCTTGAAAATGTACATGTGGTATGGAATTATAAGTAAGTTTAAATTATGATATGATGAGCTCATCTATGTGATAATATTATGTGTAATTGATTGACTAACTTTGAGTGATGAAGTTGTGTATGATACGATAATGATTTATTTGCTTGAATGTATGCATATTTGATTAAGTTTAATGGAAACACTTGGTAAGTTAGTTTCTTGTTACATGAACTAACTAAGCACTAAGTGCTTACTTTGTTTTATTTTTCCCTGTTTTATAGTGCTCAAAAGCTCGAGAAGGATGGAGATAGGTCAGAGCATCATCACACTATCAATCGAATCATTTTGGTAATAAAGATGTTTATTTTGGTATAATTGCATGTATAGGCTACTAAAACTAATGTTGACAATGAATTGGATGAATGTAATCTAGCCATTGAAGTGGCTAATGGTGATTAGCTTGATATGTATATAAAGTTAAATCATGGATATACATATATGCATAGTATGCTTGAATTAGATGGATTTGCATGTGTAATATGAAAAGGTATGGTATAAGATAAGATTATAAGCATATATGTTAAGTTAAATGATTGATATTTTCCTTGATAATCATGCTTGGATTAGTTGGTTGATATTGGCAAGAGTTGGTGCAGGTAGAGGATGAAATGGGTGAGAAATAGGGATTGGAAAATAGCCTTATTTTGTCCACAAGGGTAGACACACGGGCATGTGTCTAGGCCGTGTGTGACACACGGGTTGATACACGGGCGTGTGTCATGGCCGTGTATCCCCTGCATCCAATAACTTGATAAGCAAAATGCCTTGTATTTAGCACACTGGCTCAACAGGGCGTGTGCCTCAGCCATGTGAGGTACACGGCCTCTAGACAAGGGCATGTAATACAACAGTGTGAAAACTGTACCTATTTTTCAAAAATTTAAATTAACCACACGGTTAGCACACGGGCTTGTGACTTGGCCGTGTGATCCAAATTTCTTCATTGGTTGCAACTCAGAGAGTTACATAGGTTAGGGACACGGGCGTGTGAATCCACACAGCCTAACCACATGGGCGTGTCTCTTACGACATGGGCGTGTGACTTCTATAAGTGAGGAAAATTATGAAATCTTACGAAAAATTCCCTAAGATCCTGATTTAGTCCCGAATCGATTCTAATACATGTTTTGGGCCTCGAGGGTCCATTCAAGGGATATTATGAATAAATTCAGAAAATGAATAGTGTTCAACTTAATTTTATTTTAAAATGTTCTGTAACTCCGGTAATGCCTCGAAACCCTATTCCGGTGATGGACACGGGTTAGGGGTGTTACATGTGATGATGGTTGATGTATGGTTAGAAATAGTTATATTTCATACTATTTGTGAATTGGTAAATAGAGACTAGAGTTCTTGTGGTTATAAGTCAAATAGTGCATAATTGGAAGTGATCCTTTTGATGAATTGATAAAATGGTTTTGGTATGAAATTGAATGGATAGATGTGTTAAGTATATGTCTTGTGGAATATGCATGTTTGATGCTTGTCTTGGTTGGATTAAATGTCCATTTATGCATTGGTTATATAGCTTTTGGGCATGCTTGAATTGATGTAGTTTTGGGTGACAAAATGGATTGGTAAATAGCATATTTTTGTCCATATAGGTGTGTGTCTCAGCTGTGTGTAACACACGTTTAGGTAACACGGCTATGTGTCCCCTGAAGCATTTAATAGATACAAGTCAGTGAGTTACACGGCCTGGACACACAAGCGTATGGTTGGCCGTGTGACCTAAGTCAGAGAGTTACACGGGGTAGGACATGGGCTGCGACATGGCCATGTGATCCCATTTCGAATGTCCCACGGCTTGTGACACGAGCGTGTCTTGTGGCCGTGTGAGACACACGACCTGGTCACACGGGCGTGTGTCCCCTATTTTATAGAAAAATTTCCATGTTTTCTCAAAGTTTCTTAAAGTTATTGGTTTAGCCCCAAACCACTTCTAAAGCATGTTTTGGGCCTCATAGGCTCATATTAGGGACTCTTTGATTGAAATTGAATGGTTATAGGTGAATATGAGAAATGAGTGCTAAATGTATGAGTTATATTGTTGTATGTCCGATAATACTATGTAACCCTATTCCGGCGACGGATTGAGGTTAAGGGTGTTACAATCCACTATCTTATTTAAATGGTTTATTTACCATTTAAGTCCATTATACTTCCTTTCCATATTCTTTTTGCCCTTTTAACTAATAGAACTGCACTTTTACACCTTTTACAATTTAGTCCTTTTTACATAATTAACTAAGTAAACTTCAAAATTTCTAAATGAAATTTTAATATGACCTTACTATAATTCCATAGACATTAAATTTATAGTAAAATAATAATTTACTCATCAAATTTGTGGTCCCAATACCACTGTTTCGATATCGTAGAAAACGGGCTGTTACACGTATCACAGGACAACTTTACAGACTTGTTTACCAAGACTCTAGTAGCTAGGAGTTTCAAGAAACTTGTAGAAGGCATAAGAATGTGAAATATGACTATTGGATGTAGTCAAAGTCACATCATACTTCACTAGGGCAAGTGGGAGACTATTGAATCTAGTGCCTTAAATGTAGTATTTTCATATATGTATACTTCTATTTTTTGAATAAATTGATTTAATAAAATATCCATTGAGTACGTTAATATTCTTTGTATATTATCCCCAGCGATTCTGCACGCAAAGAAAAATGGAATCAAATATTGGCTCATTGGTTATTTAACATTTAACTAATACTAAGCAGTATTACGTGGTTGGATTGTAATACGGAAAGATGACTTGTATTAGTAACTAATCTAACACATCCTTAGTCTAATTGGTAATGAGCAAATTGATTGAAAGACTAATATGTCGTCTATCAAGTCTAATTTAGGAGATGCTTTCTTTTTAAAATCATTTTAGCATTGAAGCGAATGACTCCTAGAAGTTAAAGACATATATGTGACTGACTAGACTGATAGTACATTAGAAAATACCTAAGTAAAATTGATCCTAGATTTGTTAATGAATTTATTCACTTGTGACGTTCATACTGTGACATACCTTAATCCTAAATGAATAATGGACTATATATATGTGATTTATATACTTTGATGTAAGTAAAAGTTTGAGTTCAAATTAATAAGGAACCAAAAGTTAATATGATGAGTATATGACTTCTGCAATATGTAACATCATTCCAAAATAGTGCAATTCATAACCCAACAAAAAAATTAAATGGTATCCTATCATCGACATTATATGATAGATGAAAAGTAAATGTGGCCACGGGTCATTGGTCTTAGTGATAAATTACTTGATTACTATTTGATAATAATTGACTTTTCATGAAAGAAGATGTAATGGTTACCATGAGATAAAATAAGATCATACTGGGAAAACAAATTTATTCCTAAAAGATTAAGGATATCCTATGAGGGAATTATACTTATGACATGGTTATTGGACGTTACTAAGTAACTTTCATAATGTTATATATTTACGGAAAGCTTAGCCACAATTTATCAAAAACATGAATTTATTTAATATAGCTTCAATAGCATGCATTACGCAAACCATGCATCTCCAAATCCAAAGATAAAACATATCTCTTGTCATGCCATATCTTTTATGGTTCCTTATTGTACCGCCCTGAATAATTTAAGTTATTTTTGTGTGAAATTTGACACAAATGAGTATCTGCTTCAGTAGTTAACTGTTCTGGGGGTGTATGTGAGGTCTGGGGTTCAAATCCCACATTTGGAAAATTTTGTTATTTTTGATCCAAGCCTTATCCCTATTGGGTAGGCTTATATAAGATTGTTTGTAAACTTATATCAGAATGAGCTTATTGGTTCAAGTGCTAAGGTGTTAGCTTGCTTAAGGTCTTGTGTTCGATTCCCTGTGTGAGCATGGTGATTTTTTTTGTTTCGGTTGTGAGATAAAGGTTGGGTGGAAGTGAAATTCTAAGGTAGTTGAGAGTTAGTAGATCGGTTAGTAGTGGGATAATGTAGGGCGTTAAGATATTATGGGGGTCCTGATTTGATTTGATTTGATTCGGAATTTTCCCTTTCTTCACAAAAGTCTAACGTTAGTTCTCTTTGTTCTCTACCATTTTCTTTTTCCTCTTCTTTTCCTGCGATTTTTTCATTTATTTGATTTCGTATATTTGTACCTCAATATTTCGATGTTCATCATGAGGTTCTAGTAAGTGGGGTTTTGTTTGACTGTAGATTTCGATTTCTGTAAACTGATTAGGATTATTTTGTTCATTGGAATTTTCAATAATGGGGTATATTAGGAGGAAGTTAATTCTTTGAGAACATTTTACGCAGGAATTGACGGGGAACTTGTGGTTAGTGCAACAACAGCCTAAATCGTGAGAGTAGTGGTTCTTATCAGAGGTAAGTTCGTTTGTGGGATTCAATTTTTCGTTGTGGATTTCACAAATTGTTTGTTAATCGGTCATTGGAATGCTGTTTTTAGGTTCTAGTGGTCTTGGGAGTGGTTTCGCATCAAAATTGAACCAGGTGTGTACTTTTAACACGAAAAATCAAGCTTCAACGAAAGCTAAAAATAGAGTCTGTCGATGCCACACGAACGTGTGGCCGGCCATGTGGTTGGTGACGAAGGCGTGGGCGTGAGCAAGACACGACCGTGTGATGATATAAGCGTATTTGTGTGGGCTACACGAGCTAGGCCAAATTAGGTATGTGGGCCCATACGGACATGTAGGCCCAGAATTCTAGAATTTTCCCTAGGGTCCACGGGTCATTTCAATCGACTGTGGGCCTACCGTAGCGTCGATAAGGGCTAACCAAAACCTAATTCATGTGATTTGATATTCTGATTGTCTGATCTGATTAAGACACTAACATGTATGTCTGACTGTTTTGTTTGAGTATATATATTATCTGTATACGAGCAAGTTAAGCATGTTAATTCTATTATTCTGTATTTTGTATCCGTGTTTAGGGGTGGGATTTGTATATGTGGAGGAAGTGATATGAACGGCGACCTTTCGCCTATATTCTAACAGCTTGATTGCATATTATTTGTTATGTGTCACATCGACACTATATGGTGTGTAGGGATGGGTGGGTGTTTTGAACTCCACATGATGTGATGGGATGGTCGGAGATGGTGTGTAGAGGATAGGGGTAGGATTCTGTATATATGTTCTATTTATTTGATTCTGATATTTGTATCTGTTATGGACTTAGGTTCAAGTCTTTATCTGACTGTATATGAAATATTGTGTATGTTGTATGACTATTACTATTAGGTTACACACTGAGTTTACGAAAACTTACTTCTATTTGTCTGTTCTGTTCAGGTAATCCACAGACATCAGCGGTGACCACCTAACAGAAAACTATTTTCATTATTATTATTTATAGGTTTTTACTAGAATTTCCACCTTTCATGAAAGTTTTGTAATTTTTTTGGACTCTCCAGACTTTTTGGACTGTTTGGTTTAAATTTTTTGTTTAGTTGCGTTATGATTTCTAAACTACGACGATTTGACAAAATATCGATTCTACGCGAACAAATGTTATTTTTCAAAAGACGAGCATGGTTTTGATTTAAAAGAATTTCAAACTTCTGCTGCAAAATAAATGGATAACTTTTGAGAACATCATACAACATTTTCAGTAACGAATTTATCTATAATACTTGGACGTTTTATCAAATAACTAAACATGGTTTTATCAAAGTGTCGTCAATTTCAAAACTCTTCTTCGTAACACTTTTAGATTTGGCCATAACGTCTAGGCTGGATTTGAGGTATTACACTTATCTACTGATTTGATGGGAACCTTACTCAATAAAATGGGTTGGTGTTTCTAATTGATTCCCTATACATCATGGAAGAGATCATGTCTAAAAATCTTTGGTTTCTCATTTTGGACATTTTGTTATGTTGTGAAGTTTAATACGATAGAATTTTTTTTTTTTTTGTCAAATGATCCAAAAATTATTGGTTAAGATATTCCCATCCTTAAATTGATCAAAACATAAGAATATTATGACCATTTTGTTTCTTTACTTGAACCATAAATCCTTTGACATTTTCAAAGGACATTTTGTATCACTACATAAAATAAATCTACTATCCTACATATTACCATGGATTGGTTTTGTACTTTTTATCTAATCTAATAGGTAAACAATATTGTTGGTGTTAGAATCAAGTGACTCGAATCCTTATTTAAATAAAATACAATGGTAAAATAAAATAAAAGTAAAATCTATATAGAACTACACTTCTTTTATTTTATTTTACAATAAGGTTTTTTAAACCTTATTAAACTCTATCTATTTTATATTGATTAGGATAAGGTGTTTCAATCTTACTAGAATATGGCTTTACAAGCCTATAAATAGACATAGTCTATTCATCTTGTAATCATTTGCATTCGACATAGTGAATTTTCTTCTCCTCTGCCCGTGGTTTTTTTTCGAAAGGGTTTTCACGTAAAATCTGTGTGTTCTTTATTTTTTTATTTTGTTGCGATATATTGTCATTATCGATATTATATATTTTCACAAATTGGTATTCGAGCTTTCGAGTTTTTTCATCTCAATCACGATAATGGCATCTTTGAAGTATGAAATTCCACTGTTGGATCGCAACACCAGATTTGCATTGTGGTAGATTAAGAGGCAAGCAGTTCTTGCGTAGATGGATCTAGAGGAAGCCCTACTAAGGATAGATAAGATGCCTTCAACATTAACGGATGAAGAGAAGAAGCGTAAGGATCGAAAGGCATTAACACAGTTACATCTGCATTTGTCTAACGAAATTTTGGAAGATGTGATGAATTAGAAGACCGCCGCTGGATTATGGAAAAGGCTGGAACAAATATGCATGTCGAAAACTCTAACCAACAAGCTGCATATGAAGCAACGTCTTTATGCTCATCGTTTGGAGGAAGGTGCATCTGTGCACGAACATTTAACAGTGTTTAAATAAATTTTCTCAAACTTGGAGGCAATGGAGGTTTAGTATGATAAGGAAGATCTAGGGTTGATTCTACTTTGTTCGTTGACCTCGTCTTATTCAACCTTTCGAGACACGATTTTATATAGCCACAAGTCTCTCACAGTTGATGAGGCTTATGATTCTTTAACCTCGTATGATAAGATGAAGCATCTTGTGGTTAAAACTGACACTCCGATTGAGGGTCTCATTATTCGTGAGAGACAAGATCGGAATGCTGATGATGATCGTGGAAGGACACAAGAACGGAATCCTCACGGTAAATCTAAGGGTAGATCGAAGTATTCAAACAGAGGTAAAACTTGTAACTTCTGCAAGAAGAAAGGGCACATTAAATCTGAGTGCTATAAGCTACAAAATAAGATCAAAAGGGAGGCTACGAATTAAAAGGGAAAACAACCAGAAAATTCTGGTGAAGCTAATGTTGTAGAAGACTACAGCAATGGTGAACTTCTAGTCGCTTCAGTCATCAATTCTAAAGTGAGCGATGAGTGGATCCTTGATTCGGGCTGCACCTTCCACATGAGTCCCAATAGAGATTGGTTTACAAATTACGAAACAGTGTCTGAAGGTGTTATTTTGATGGGAAATAATACTTCGTGTAAAATCGCAGGTGTCGAAGTGATTAAAATTAAGATATTTGATGGAGTTGTCAAAACACTTAGTGATGTACGGCATGTTCTAGAATTGAAGAGAGATTTAATTTCGTTAAGTACTCTTGATTCAAAAGGGTACAAATACACAGCTGAAAGTGGGGTTTTGAAGATTTCTAAAGGTTCTCTCGTTATGATGAAAGGGCAAAGAAAGACTGCCAAGTTATATATTTTGCAAGGTTCTACTACCACTGGTGATGTAGTTGTTGCTTCTTCTTCCTTGTCAGATGATGATATTAATAAACTTTGGCATATGTGCCTAGGACATATGAGTGAGAATGGTTTGGCAGAATTGAGCAAAAGAGGACTTCTTGAACGGCAAGGAATTTGCAAACTGAAGTTCTATGAGCACTGTAGTTTTGGGAAGCAAAAGAGAGTTCAGAGGAATCTATAACACGAAGAGAACGTTGGAGTATATTCATTTTGATCTGTGGGGGCCATCCAGAGTGCCTTCGAAAGGTGGAGCTAATTATATGCTAACTTTTATTAATGATTTTTCTAGAAAAGTTTGGGCGTTCTTCTTGAAACAGAAAAGCGATGTGTTTTCCACATTTAAGTATTGGAAAACTATGATTAAAAAATAGACGGGAAAATAAATAAAATACATTCGCACAGACAATGGCTTAGAGTTCTGTTCTGATGAGTTTAATAAACTGTGCAAGTCAGAAGGGATCGTGAGACACTTGATAGTTCGTCATACTCTACAGCAAAATGGCATTGCAGAACTTAATAGTTCGTCATACTCCACAGCAAAATGGTGTTGCAGAACGAATGAATAGAATGATAATGGAGAAAGTTCGATATCTGTTGTCAAATGCCAACTTACCAAAGTCATTTTGGGCCGAAGCAGCCTCTACTGCATGTTTTTTGATCAACCGATCTCCATCCATTGCCGTTGAGAAAAAGACTCCACAATACGTATGGTCTGGTAACCCTGCTGACTATTCTGATTTAAAGATTTTTGGGCGTCCTGCGTATGCTCATATTGATAATGGAAAATTGGAACCGAGATCCATTAAATGTATTTTCCTTGGTTATAAAGCTGGTGTAAAAGGGTATAAGTTATGGTGTCTTGAAAATAGAAAAGTTTTGATTAGTAGAGATGTTGTTTTTGATGAAACTGCTATGCTACCTAACTTATCTCTTAAAGACTCTTCCAATAAAGAAAATCAAAAATAGGTGGAGTTTCAGATTAATACAGAATCTACAACAGAGTCGACTTCTCAAGCCAGTACAAAAATTGAGAATAGAGTTGTTTCTTCACCACAATACTCTATAGCCAAAAACAAAACTAGAAGAGAAATTAAACCTCCAAAGAAGTATGCCGAGGCTGATCTAGTTAATTATGCTTTAAATGTGGCTGAAGATATAGATACAAATCAAGAGCCATCTAATTATTCTGAGGCGGTTAGTTGTGAAGACTCAGAAAAGTGGATGTTTGCTATGCAAGAGGAGATGGAATCACTCCACAAAAACAAAACATGGGATCTTGTAAAACTTCCTAAAGGTAAAAAGGTTGTTCGTTGTAAATGGGTATATAAAAGGAAAGAAGGGACTCTAGGAGTTGAAGAACCTAGATATAAAGCAAGGCTTGTTGCAAAGGGTTACAATCAAATTCCAAGAGTGGACTTTACAGATGTGTTCTCCCTAGTTGTGAAGCATAGTTCAATTTGAGCTTTGCTTGGTATTGTGGCCATGCACGATTTGGAGCTTGAGCAGTTAGATGTTAAAACTGCATTTTTGCATAGAGAACTTGAGGAGGATATTTACATGCAACAACCAGAGGGTTTTACAGTCTCAAAAAAGAGGACTATGTTTACTTGCTGAAAAAGTCCCTTTACGGTTTGAAACAGTCACCAAGACAGTGGTACAAGAGGTTTGATTCCTTTATGACTTCTCATGATTTCAAAAGAAGTAGCTTTGACAGTTGTGTTTACTATAAGAAAAACAATGATGGTTCTTTTGTATATCTACTCATTTATGTTGATGACATGTTAATAGTAGCAAAAGGTAAAGGAGAGATAAGAAAGGTCAAAGCCCAACTAAGTGAAGAATTTGAGATGAAAGATTTGGGACCGGCAAAGAAGATACTTGGTATAGAAATTCTTAGAGATAGAAAAACAAGTAAATTGTACCTAAGTTAGAAAGGGTACATTGAAAAAGTTCTTTGCAGGTTTAATATGTAGAGTGCTAAGCCTGTTAGTACTCCTTTAGCAGCTCATTTTAAACTTTCATCATCTGTGTCTCCATAATCAGATGATGAGATTGCGTACATGTCACATGTTCCATACTCTAGTGCAGTGGGATCTCTCATGTATGCTATGGTTTGTTCACGTCCAGATTTATCATATGCAGTCAGTGCAGTTAGCAGATACATGGCGAATCTTGGCAAAGAACACTGGAAAGCAATTCAGTGGATTTTAAGATACTTACGAGGTACTACTAATGTTTGCTTACAGTTTGGAAGAACTAGAGATGGAATCATTGGTATGTTGATGCTGATTTTGCTGGAGACCTTGATAGAAGAAGATCTCTCACAGGTTATGTCTTTACAATTGGAGATTGTGCAATCAGTTGGAAAGCCACTTTGCAAACTACAGTCGCTTTGTCTGCCACTGAAGCTGAGTACAAAGCAATTATTGAGGCTTGTAAAGAAGCTATTTGGTTGAAGGGACTATTTAGTGAACTCAATGAAGACCTTCAAATCAGTACAATATTTTGTGACAGTTAGAGTGCCATCTTCCTTACAAAAGATCAAATGTTTCATGAGAGAACAAAACACATTGATGTTCGGTATCATTTTGTTCGTGATATTATTGCTCATGATGATATTGTTGTGAGTAAAATTAGTACTCATGAAAATCCTACAGATATGATGACTAAGTCACTTCCTATAACCAAGTTTGAGCATTGCTTAAACTTGGTTGGTGTTCATTTTTGAAGTTAAACCCTTAAGGGGTTTTATGGAAGAGGTGGAGAACTTGTTCGTTGAGAGTTCGCAATGAAGAACTTATTCATTGAGAATTCGTGTCAAGGTGGAGATTGTTAGAATTAAGTGACCCAAATCCTTATTTAAATAAAATACAATGGTAAAATAAAATAAAAGTAAAATCCATATAGAACTACACTTCTTTTATTTTATTTTACAATAAGGTTTTGAAACCTTATTAAACTCTATCTATTTTATATTAATTAGGATAAGGTGTTTCAATCTTACTAGAATATGGCTTTACAAGCCTATAAATAGACATAGTCTATTCCTCTTGTAATCATTTGAATTTGACATAGTGAATTTTCTTCTCCTCTGCCCGTGATTTTTTCCCAAAAGGGTTTCCACGTAAAATCTGTGTGTTCTTTATTTTTTTATTTTTTTGCGATATATTGTCATTACCGATATTATATATTTTCACAGTCGGTTAGTTAATAATGTGTAAGTTTTTATTTTAGTTACTCAACTTCAAAAAATTATAATTGGATCACTCAACTATTTGAAATTGTATATTTAGTCAGCCCAATTGTTAAATGACTAATGGAAGGGTGACGTTGTTGTTTTGAGTGGCATAACAACAAATGTAGCTAAACACTTATAGTTTATGATAGTTTTGTTCTAATTCTAAAAAGTTTAGCCTTTAACGTTTACACAGTGTATTCAATTTTATATGAATTTAAAAAAAAAGACATAAAATTTATAACAAAATCAATAGATTATAATAGATTAAAAAATAGATAAAATTTGAAAAATATTATATGGAAAAAAAAAACTCAATGCGTTTAAAAGACAGTATAGTTCCAATTAAAATGATGTTCGCTTGCCAAGCTCATTAATATACTGTACCGATGACGTTGATAGCATCAAAACCCTTGTCACCTTCACGACTAAAACCAGCCTCCACATTCAGCTTCAAAAGGCCAGAATTGGCTTACTCCACCTACTGTTCATCAAATCACATAGAAACCCAATACTTGGAAACTGACAATCTACTGCCAATTCATGTAAAAAACTCCTGCACCATCTAAGAACTAAATGGAAATTGGGTTCGACATTGGCTTGATAGATGCTGCTTCGGATACTCCGAATTTTCCAACATTTTACAATAAATTACTACAAAACATCCCAAATTTCCATCAGCTAGATGTAAAAATGGACTTTTATATATTAATTTAGGTTAATAAATTTCTATTTTTACTTGATGATGAAAGATTGTTCACCCGTAAAATTTACTCCAGTTCGTACTTTTAAGGAAATAAGTGATAAACGTTTATGTAGACAGTTTCTTTTGAGTGTACTGTATACATGTACCACGCTCTGTGTGAATATTACTTGGTATAAAAGTTTGAAGTCGATTTTTTATTTTAAAATGAAAAAATGAGTTGCCGCCAATCTTTTTTTATTAAGTGTGATTGGATCATCTCAAGGCTTTGTCATTTTAATAAAATATTAGATTTATTAAAATTATTTTCGGTCTACAAAAATCCAAGAAATGGGTTTAGGATTCGGTTACGTATGAGGAAGGATTAGCACCCTCATAACGCTCAAAATTGGTACCTAATTGATTACTTGATGTCTTAGTGTTGAGAATTGAAAATTTAAAAAAAAATTTAAGATACGGTCCTTTCTTGCATGATTGCAAACTAAATTGAATTTTATGGAAAGAGATTTCTTATTTCGAGTCAATCAAGAAAATGATCATGTCCCATAAGTTAGGTCACGATATCTCGAATCATCAAAAATAAGGATTCCCACTATTTGATTATTACCTAAGTCTTATATATTTTGAATTTTAAAAGGATGCTCGTTTATCTTGGTTCAAGAAGAAAGCCATACCCCGTAAATTAGGGCACTATTTCTCAAATCCCTAAACAAAGAACATTGCCTCAATTTAAAAAAAATTCTTTTTTATGCATCGGGTAAAAATGAATATAATGTTTAATGTAATATGCGATTAATTTATTCAAGTGTTGGTACAAAAATAAATGAATATTTAAACATGTTGCATAATATAGAAATGGAAAAAAATAGTATAGAATAGCTTACGTGGTCAAAAAATAATAGCAAAATAATAACACGTGGTAGTTGGAATAATTTTTAGCCGATTAATAATACTATTTAATAATGGCAATAATAGTAAAATAATAAGTGGAACATTAGTAATGACAAAAAAAGGTAAAATAATAAAAAAAAATGATAATGCTATGATCATTGTTGTATAATATTAGTGATGACAAAATAAAATATTAATTAGCAAAGATATTCATTTAACAAGAACACCAACATTAAAAAAAATAAAAACAAAAATGAACTAAAATGAGATGATTAAGAAACTGAAGGATAAAAATGCAAGTTATGTAAATTAAAGGATAAAATATAAATAAGGAATTAAAAATGCTAAAAATTAAATAAATAAATAAAAGGCAAGATTAAATGAAAAGATTAAATCGAAACCATAATAAAATTTTAGGGGATAAACTAAAAAAATAATAAATAAAAAGGTAGAACTAAATAAATGAGGGATTAAATTGAAATTCAAACAGAACTTAAAGCATAAATTGCGAAATAAATAAGAAAAAGGGAAGTAAAGGACTAAATTGAAAATATAAAAAAATTTAGCGCCTAAATTACAAGGAAACATAATATAAATGATTAAATTAAAATGGAATATAGAGGTTTTGGGACTCAGAGGGCAATTAATCCAATACGTGTCATTCCTTTGGGTTAAGAGTAGGTCAAGGACCAAATCGCAAGGGAATCAAAATAACGGGGTAAAAATGAAATAAATAAAAATATGAAGGACTAATTTAAAAACATGCTAAAAAGTGGAAGGGGCAAAATGGAAAATAATCCATTCCTTCAAAAACACATAAACCTAGAGGAGTTTGGGTCGGGTTTTCGGGCTATACTTGAAACGATGCCATTTTAGGCGTCTAAAGCCAAGCCCAAAACGGCGTCGTTTTAGGGGCTTATAAGTAAAAAAAATCCTTTAAAAAAATCATTTGTAACCTCTTTAAAAAAAAAAAAAACTCTCTTCTCTCTCAACCCTTACCCTCTGTCCAGCCATGGGGCGTCGTTGGTCTGCCACGACCACTAGTCATCAGTAATAGCCACCTTTGGTGGCAAAAAATTTTCCAAAAAAAGCCCATTTCGTTCTTTTAAACGTGTAAAATGCAGATCTAGGGTCCTCCTATAAAGAACGAATCTTCGAAAAAAAATGAAACCCTACGGTTTCTTTCTCGCCGATAAAGCCCTCGACGAACCCTAAGGGATTCGGAGCCCTTTCAAATTGAGGAGGCCGCCCACATCGGAGGTGCAACGAACCGTCAAGTAAAAATCTAAACTTTTTTTTAGAATAAATAAATAAAGCAGAAATAATAAACTACCTTTGTTTTAGAAATTTCGTTGTTTTCTCTTTTTTGTATCTGATTCCTTTCTTTTTTTTATTCGATTCCTTGTAAAAAAAATACATTTAGTTCTATGGCTTTTATAGCCAAATATTACATAATATTTTTTGTAACACCCCAAAACCTAGCCTAGAAGTTTAGACCAAATTTTGAAGGCCACATTGATCATTGAAGTGATCGAGGGAAAATTTTACAAACAAGTTGTCACAACGAACCGGAACATTTATAAAACACTGTAGATCGAAACAGTAAATCAAATTGAAAATTGAAAAGTTAACTGATAAATTATTTTTAGCCGAGACTGTCCGATACCTCCGCATACTGAGTCCAGCTACAGAAAACGAAAGAGTACCTGTAAGGGGAAACACTAAAGGGGGTGACCTATACAAGCTCAATGTGAGTTCAAACGTTACTAAAAACAAAATTACAGAACTCAACCAGCAGCGAAGCAGACAAACAGATATACACAGAGTCAGAAAGTAAACTTGGAACCAACGTATCAACAAAAGAAACAACTCAAGCACACCAAGTCTCACACAGACACTCAATCATAAGTGTTATTCAGTCAGACAGAGAACAGTCAAATAATCTTACACTCAGAACATACAAACAAATGTGTATGAATTCAGTTAGATAATAAAAACCCACCCATCCAGCGAAAACACCTCTCCGTCCCCCGATCATACCCCAAAAGAGCTATTTAAGCTCATCCAACCAAACACACCACAAAGGACCTTGAAAGGCCCATCCAACCCTACACAACATGTATGTCGAATGAGCCACTCTGATATTAATATGCAGTTAAGCTGGCATTTATATGGACATGCAGTTTGAACTGCCAGATCATATAATAATAATACGCAGCGAAGCTGCGAAGCTGACGTATATGTTGCACAATGCAATGCGGTAATTCGCTGTATAGATATGCAGTTTGAACTGCCAAATCAGATAATAATAATACGCAGAGAAGCTGACGTATATGCTGAACAATGCAATGCGATAATCTGTTGTACAGACATGAACTACCAAATCAAATTAGATTCAGTCTCCCTTCTCTTCACAACCAACCCCAAAATTATTTTTATGCAAGTGCATGTATGCTTTCAACTCACAAAAACAATGAACACATCAATAGACAGTCAAACAGAAACAGAAGTGCACACACATCCAACTAACCGAGTTCAGAGTCAGACATCTCATACAACAAACACAAATAACACATAAATCGAAGCCCAGATCAGAGTCTTAACTACCCTCACTAAAGCCTAGCCAATGGTCAAAACACACAGACACATTTTCAAATCAAAAACATACACAGAACAAAAATTTGGTGACTTAGGACCACGCGGTCGTATGCCTTGGTCGTATGGAAAAGCCTAGACCGTGTAGGGATCAAAATGCCCGTGTGGAGAGGGGCTCACGGACGTGTGGCTGAGGCACACGCTAGTGTGATAATTGACTGAATTTCCCAAATCAGCCACACGGCTGTGTGGCCATGCTGTATGGTACTAATTCTTGCCCAGAATCTTAATTCCTAATTGCACACGCCTATCTGAGCCGCCCGTATGGAGGCACACGCCCGTGTGGCCACCCATATAGTCACAAAACCACACTGAAAATAGCCCAAAAAATCGTGCTTCCGAAGGACTTCCTAGCCCTCAATCACTCAAGATTTTACCAAAAAGAACAAGTTCTAAACATAAGACAAGCGAAACAACATTGTAAACAATCGATTTGCGAACACACACAAAGTACCACCTTTTACAATGTCGAAACGAGATTTCACAATAAATAAAAGAGATACGAAACCCACACTTGGTTTGCGATCGCAGACGTTCAGATGTCAACTCAACGACAAAGAACGAAGCTTTCCCAAATTCCCAAAGCAAAATCGACTTCTTAAGAAAAGAAAAAGGACAAAAAGTAAACCCAAAAAGAGAGAGGGGGAAGAAAACGTGAAAAGAAAATTAGCAGTAAAAGAAAAAATATAAAAAATTTAAAAATAAAACAAATAATTATTTATAAACTTAAAATAAGTTAGTATTTAACAAAAGATAAAGTTAACAAAATAATATTCCTCCAAAATGCACACATAAAGGTTCAAACACGTGACTTCGAGATACACTAACACATAACTAACCACCAAACTAGAAGGCCAATTCTGACTCTTAAACGTGTATCCAAACACAATAGCGCAACTTCCTCACTGCCCCTAACCACAAAGCTCAGAACTTTGAACCCCAAAGTTCGGGGTGTTACAACTCACTCCTCCTAAAAAAATTTTGTCCCCAAAATTTCCATCTAACAGAATAGTGGTATAATACAAACTACACCACTACACCCCTACTACGTACTCTAGCTCGAGCAATACCATACCCAACTTAAGACCTCATACACATACCCAGAACACTTAACCACTGAAGCAAATACACATTCTTGTCTAAACACACATAATTACAACGCCCTAATCAAATCATCAAAACATTCTCAACCATATCTAACTCAAAGCCGTCAAGGACTCTTCAGGACTCGATGTTCTATGGACCAGCACAGAAAACATGCTCCTGTCTTTTTTCAGTAATTTTTGAATGGTGCTTCATACAGTGCTCAGAAAATAGAGTGCTTGCACCACTACCTGCACCTTCCGTAAAACCATTATTGCCACTCAAATGTGTTCTAACACGCTTTGTAGAACGAGGCCCAACCTCAGAGGACTGCGATCTCTTTTCTTCCTACAATCTACGCACCTAGCTTGAAGTGGTTCACTAGTCCCCCTTATCCTAGCCTAAAACACTTTCTCTAGCACTTCTCTCACCATCCGAGTCAATGCTTCAGTACCAAGCTCCGGGTTATCGCTACTCGAACTTAGCAAAATCGTATTGCCCTCTAACTCCTGAACAGACACATATCTCAGAGAAGCAAATGACTCCCTGGAAACTTGCTTAACTTCAGAATCCATATCCATTTTGTCTCTAACTTAGAATATCTGCATTTTCAAAAAAAAAAACACAAAATAAAATAAATGCAAAAACTACATTTCTAAAATCACAGTTTCGAATTTCCACTTGGACCAGCATCGGAGTCTCAGACATTTCATTTTCGTAAAACAATTCCAAAACACAAATCATTTCAACTTACTGTGGTAAAGTTTCTCAAATTTTTTTTTTCAAAATAACCACGTACACATACGAATACTTAAAAAAAACATAAGCTGAGTTTTTGCAAACATAACTCTGATAGCACTAAATGTAACATCTTAAAGTCTGGCCTAGAAGTTTAAACAAAATTCCAAAGGCGACATTGATCACCGCAGTGAGCGAAAGAAAATTTTAAAAACAAGTTATCATAATGAACCAAAACATTTATAAAACCCTGTAGATCAAAACAATAAATCAAATTGAAAACTGAAAAGATAACTGATAAATTATTTTCAACCTAGACTGTCGGAGACCTCCACATATTGAGTCCAGCTACAGAAAACGGAAGAGTACCTGCAAAGGAAACACTAAAGGGTGCGACCTACACAAGCTCAATGTGAGTTCAAACGTTACAAAAAACAAAATTTTGAAACTCAACTAGTAGCGAAGCTGACAAATAGATATACACAGAGTTATAAAGTAAACTTGGAACCAACGTCCCAATAGAAGAAACAACTCAAGCACACCAAGTCTCACATAGACACTCATTCACAAGTGTTATTCAGTCAAACATAAAACAGTTAAATAATCTTACACTCAGAACAAACAAATAGATGTGTATGAATGCAGTCAGATAATAAAAACCCACCCATCCAGCCAAAATACCTCTCTGCCCCCCGATCACACCTTAAAAGAGCTATTTAAACTTATCCATCCAAACACATCACAAAGGACCTTGAAAGGCCCATCCAACCCTACACACTATATATGTTGACTGAACCACTCAAATATTAGTACGTAGTAGAGCTGGCGTATATGCAAACTGTAGTTTGAAGTGCCAGATCAGATAATAATAATATGCAGCGAAGCTGACGTACATGCTGCATAGTGCAATACAATAATCCACTATATAGATATGCAGTTTGAACTGCCAGATCAGATAATAATAATACGCAGCGAAGCTGACGTATATGCTACACAATGTAATGCGGTAATCTACTGTACAGACATGTTGTAGTAAAACTGCTTAATCAGATAAGACTCAGTCTCACTTCTCTTCACAACCAACCCAAAAATTATTTTTATGCAAGTGCGTGTATGCTTTCAACTCACAGAAACAATAAACACATCAGCAGACAGTCAGACAGAAAAAGAAGTGCACACACACATCCAACAAACCGGGTTCAGAGTCAGACATCTCACACAACAAACACAAATAACACATAAATCGAAGACCAAATCAAAGTCTTAACTACCATCACTAAAGCCTAGGCAAGGGTCGGAACACACAAACACATTTTCAGATCACAAACATACAAAGAGCAAAAATTTAGTGACTTAGGACCACACGGCCGTATGATCTGGCCGTGCGGAAAAACCTAGACCGCGTGGGGATCAAAACACTCGTGTAGAGAGGGTCTCACAACCGTGTGGCTGTGGCACACGCCCGTGTGATCCAGTGACATAGCCATGTGAATAGGCCGTATAACTCTCTGTCCATTTGTGCTAAAAGAGAGTACAAGGCAAACACGGCTGTGTAAAGGTCTCACACGTCCGTGTGCCTACCAAACATAGTCGTGTGTCCAAAACATACGCCCACGTGGAAACCCTGAATTCTTAAATTAACTACACAATCATATGTCTAGGCCGTGTGGCACCAAATCACTAAATCCTGAATTCCCAAACACAATTGCCCGTGTACCCAAGGGACACGGCAGTGAGATAATCGACTAATTTTCCCAAATCAGCCACACGACTATATGGTAAGCCGTATGTTACTAATTCTTGCCTAAAACCCTAATTCTTAATTGCACACAGCCATATGAACTGCCCGTGTGGAGGCATACGCCTATGTGGCCACTCTTGTGGTTACGAAACTACACCAAAAATAGCCCAAAAAATCATGCTTTCACCGTCAATGTACTTCTTAGCCCTCAATCACTCAACATTTTACCAAAACGAACAAGTTCTATGCATAAGAGCAGCGAAACAACATTGTAAACAATCAATTTGTGAACACACACACAAAGTACCACCTTTAACAATGTTGAAACAAGATTTCACCATAAATTAAAAAGATATGGAACCCACACTTGATTCACGATCGCAGACGTTTAGATGTTGAATCGACGAAAAAGAACGAAACTTTCCCAAATTCCCAAAGAAAAACTGACTTCTTAAGAAAAAAGGAACAAAAGTAAAACCAAAGAGAGAGAGAGAGAGAGAAAACGTGAAAAGAAAATGAGTAGTAAAAAAATATAAAAAACATAAAAATAAAAAAATAATTATTTATAAACTTAAAATAAGTTAGTATTTAACAAAAGATAAAGTTAACAAAATAATATTCCTACAAAATGCACACACAAAGGTTCAAACATGTGATTTAGAGATACACTGACACACAACTAACCACCAAACCAGTAGGCCAATTCTGACACTTAAACTCGCATCCAAACACAATATCTCAACTTCCTCACTACCCCTAATCACAAAGCTTAGAACTTTTAACCCCAAAATTCGGGGTGTTACTACTCACCCCTCCTAAAAGAAATTTCGTCCTTGAAATTTCAACCTAACAGAATAGTGGTATAACACAAACTACACCACTACACTCCCGCTATGCACTCTAGCTCGAGTACCATACCAAACTTAAAACCTCATACACACACCCAAAACACTTAACCATTGAAGCAAATATACATTCTTGTCCATACACACACAATTACTATGCCCTAATCAAATCATCAAAACATTCTTAACTATACCTGACTCAAAGCCGTCGAGGGCACTTCAGGACCCAATGTTCTGTGGACTCACACCGAAAACATGCTCCTGCCTTTTTCCAGCAATTGCCGAATGGTGTTTTTTACAATGCTCGAAAAATAGAGTGCTCGTACCACTACCGGAACCCTCTGCAAAATCGCTATTGCCATTCAAATGCATTCTAATACGCTTCGCAGAACGAGGCCCAATCTTGACGGACTACAATCTCTTTTCTTCCTGCAATCTATGCACCTAGCTTGAAGCGGTTCACTAGTCCCCCTAGCCTCAAACACTTTTTCTAGCACTTCTCTCACTATTTGAGTCAATCCTTCAGTACCAAGCTCCGGGTTATCACTACCCAAACTTAGTAAAATCGCATTACCCTCTGACTCCTGAATAGACATACGTCTCGGAGAAGCAAATGACTCCCCGCAAACTTACTTACCTTCAGAATCCATATCTATTTTGTCTCTAACATAGAATATTTGCATTTTCAAAAAACAAACACAAAATAAATAAATGCAAAAACTACATTTTTAAAATCACAGTTTCGAATTTCCATTTGGACCAGCATCGGAGTCTCAGACATTTCATTTTCGTAAAACATTTCCAAAACACAAATCATTTCAACTTACTGTGGTAAAGTTTCTCAAAACTTCTTTTTCAAAATAACCACGTGCGCACACGAATACTTAAAAAAACATAAGTTGAGTTTTTACAAACCTAACTCTGATAGCACTAAATGTAACACCTTAAAGTCTAGCCTAGAAGTTTAGACAAAATTCCAAAGGCCACATTGATCACCGTAGTGAGCAAACAAAAAATCTACAAACTAGTTGTCATAACGCACCAAAACATTTATAAAACCCTGTAGATCAAAACAATAAATCAAATTGAAAACTGAAAAGATAACTGATAAATTATTTTCAACCTAGACTGTCGGAGATCTCCACATACTGAATCCAGCTACAAAAAATGAAAGAGTACCTGCGAGGGGAAACCTAAAGGGGGTGAGTTACACGAGCTCAGTGTGAGTTCAAATGTTACTCAAAACAAAATTATGAAACTCAGCTAGCAGTGAAACAGACAAACAGATATACACAGAGTCAGAAAGTAAATTTGGAACCAACGTCCCAACAGAAGAAACAACTCAAGCATACCAAGTCTCACACAGACACTCAGTCACAAGTGTTATTCAGTCAGATAGAAAACAGTCAAATAATCTTGCACTCAAAATATACAAACAAATGTGTATGAATGCAGTCAGATAATAAAAACCCACCCATCCAACCAAAACACCTCTCTGCCTCCCCTCTCGATCACACCCTAAAAAAGCTATTTAAGCTCATCCAACCAAACACACCAAAAGGACCATGAAAGACCCATCCAACCTTATACACTATGTATGTCGACTAAGCGACTCAATATTAATACGCAGTAGAGTTGGTGTATATGCAAACATGCAATTTGAACTGCCGGATTAGATAATAATAATACGCAACGAAGCTGACGTATATGCTGTATAGTGTAATACGATAATCAGCTGTATAGATATGTAGTTTGAACTGCCAGATCAGAAAATAATAAGACACAACGAAGCTGACGTATATACTGCACAATGTAATGCAGTAATCTATTGTACAGACATGTTGTAGTAAAACTACCAAATCAGATCAGATTCAGTCTCCCTTCTTTTTATAACCAACCCTAAAATTATTTTTATGCAAGTGCATTTATGCTTTCAACTCACACAAACAATGAACACATCAATAGATAGTCAGACAGAAAGTACACACACACATTCAACTAATTGGGTTCAAAGTCAGACATCTGACACAACAGACACAAATAACACATAAACTGAAGCTCAGATCAGAGTCTTAACTACCCTCACTAAAACCAAGCCAAGGGTCCGAACACATTGACACATTTTCAGATCACAAACATACACAAAACAAAAATTTGTGACTTAAGACCACATGGCCGTATGCTCTGGCCATGTGGAAAAGCCTAGATCATGTGGGGATCAAAATACTCGTGTGGAGAGGAGCTCACGACTGTGTGGCTGAGGCACACGCCCGTGTGATCCAGGGACTTGACTGTGTGAACAAGCCGTGTAACTTTCTATCTATTTGTGCTAAAATAGAGTACAGGGCAGACACGATCGTGTGAGGGTCTCACACGCCCATGTGCCCACCAGACATAGCCGTGTGTCCAAAATACACGCTCATGTGGAAACCCTAAATTCCCAAATTAACCACATGATCGTATGGCTAGGCCGTGTTACACCAGGCACTATACCCCTAATTCCCAAACACACACGCTAGTGTTCCCAACGGACACGGCCATGTGATAATCGACTTATCTTCCCAAATCAGTTACACGACCGTATGGCCAGGCTATATAGCACTATTTCTTACCCTGAACCCTAATTTCTAATTGCACACGACCGTGTGAACTGCTCATGTGGGGGCACACACCCGTGTGGCCCCTCATGTTGTCATGAAACCACACTGAAAACAACCTAGAAAATTATGCTTTCACTCATGAAGCACTTCCCAGCCCTCGATCACTCAAGATTTTACCAAAATGAACAAGTTCTAAGCATAAGAGCAGTGAAACAACATTGTAAACAATTGATTTGCGAATACACACACAAAGTACCACCTTTCATAATGTCGAAACGAAATTTGACAATAAATTAAAAAGATACAAAACACATATTTTATTCACAATCGCAGATGTTCAGATGCCGACTTGACGACAAAGGACAGCTTTCCCAAATTCCCAAAGCAAAACTGACTTCTTAAGAAAAGAAAAAGGGCAAAAAGTAAAACCAAAAAAAGAGAGAGAGAGGAAGAAAACGTGAAAATAAAATTAGCAGTAAAAGAAAAAAATATAAAAAACATAAAAAGAAATCAAATAATTATTTATAAACTTAAAATAAGTTACTATTTAACAAAAGATGAAGTTAACAAAATAATATTCCTCCAAAACGCACACACAAAAGTTCGGAACACGTGACCTAAAGATACACTAACACACAACTAACCACCAGACCAGCAGACCAATTCTGACACTTAAACACGCATCCAAACACAATAGCACAACTTCCTCACTGCCCCTAACCACAAAGCTCAAAACTTGTAACCCCAAAATTCGCGATGTTACATTTTTCTTTTCTTTTCGCTGTTTTTGCCATTTTTGTTCTCTGTCTTCTGTCCTCTATTTCTTTTTTGTAGGTATTCATAGTAAGATCAACGGCGTTAGAGAGCCGCACCTTGCCATTTTGGTGAAATGATGGCAGGGAAGGGCAGTCATCGAGCGTCGTATCCGCTGACATGGTAAGGAGCAGTGGGGCTAGGGGTTTTTTTTATCAATTTAAGTTTTTGGGCTTGAGTTTTTAGGGTTTTTAGGTTAACAAATTTAAGTTAAGATAAATTGGGCTTATAATTTTTTTTGTAAATAAAGTTAATATTAATGGACTTTTTATTTTATTTATTTATTTTTAGTTTTATTTTGAGGCGGATGAATTTGGGCCACTACAAAAAAAATTAACTTGAAGAAATAGAGCTGACATGCTGAGATGCCTAGTGGTATTGCAAGAAAAGAGTTAGCTCATAGAAAAATATAGGAACAAAAAAGCTGAAGATTCCCCAACCAAATAGCGCATATAAATCCCAAATGACAACACTTGACAGGGAGTATTCTCTTCTCTTTTTTTTTTTTTTTTTCCTTTTCTTTTTTTAAGTTTACCAATCTACAACTGGTGTTTGTATCTTTAAAGTTATACTAATATTATCCTTTATTTAGAAGAGGTTATAATTTAAGAAAAAAACATTAAATATTCGTTTGATTACCATTACATAAGCAAACAATTTATTTATTACATATGTATTATAATAGTTAGATATAAAATAATGAATAATTAGTATAAATTTAAATTTAAATTTAAATTTAGAAAGATGAGTAAAAACTTTTATAAATAAAATAAAATCTCTTCAAAATAAACAAAAAAATTTTCTCATTTTTTATCAAAACAAAGCATGTATGTGACTAAAAGTTATCAATTGAAATTAGTTTAATACTATCTCCTTAATAAAATATGATAAAAAATAATATTCCTATCAAACATAAGATAAGTTCACCTGCAAATAAAATAGAGTTGAATTCTAAGTTGGACACTAATCATCATTTTTATTTTATTTTAAGTTATATAATTTTATATATTATCAATGAAACAAATGGTAATATATTATTTATTTCTAAAAAAGTTAATTTATTTATCATGATGATTTATAATCATTGTTATTAATATATTATATATATTTAAAATAAATTATATTATTTAAGGATAAAATATTATTATTTTTAATTAATTTCAAATTATTAAATTTTATTATTTATTATATATTATTTTTAAATGTAATTTTATATTTTAAATTTGTAATTTGTAATTTGTAATTTTGATATACAATATGTATGTGATAATATGTATTATATAATTTCTAATATTTATTAATATTGATGAGGGTTTATCAAGTGATGAATGGATGAATAAGTTCATAGAAGCTATGATTAGAGTTGGACCAGATAAAGGCTCATCATGTCTGGTACGATATGTTTACGTGGATAACATTGGTTGGAAGATATAAAAAAAATAGTTATGTTCTATTTGTTTTCTTTGTCGTCAATGTTAATGCCAAACAATTTCGCCAACTTTCCGATCGAAAGTTCTTTATGGGGAATTTATTTTTAAATTCTTATAAACCAGGTGTCCTTTACGTGACTCTGTTTTAATATCTAAGATTACAAAAAAGAAAACCTAAGAAGTTCATGGCGACGAACTAATGGTATAAAAAACATTCTGTTGATATCACAGAATTAATTAGGATGTTGACATGTTCAGAAAATAACCCCAAAAAAAAAAAATGTAGGTATCAAATGAACAAATACCAAGGGCCAATCAATGGCTGTCATGATTCAGTATATATGTATATACAGACTTAGATCTTATCAACAGAATCGATCATGGGTTTTGAATTTTAGACTGCTATTGTATGTTGTAAGTAGAAGAAAAGAAAACAACACAAGCCCAGAAATTGGTAACATGTTAAAACTTTACATGATTTTGATGGATTTCAATCTAGTAAATTATAACTTACAAGGCCTCTGTTCTAAGTCTTTTGAATGGAATAAATAAATATTTGGGTTATGAATTGTTTTTATATAGCTAATTTTTTTCAAAGTAATGTTTTAATGTAACTAATCTTATAACATGTTTATCATTTTAAATAAAATTAAGAAAATTTTATCACACGTGTATGTGTCACAAGCCACGGATCAAAGTTCATGACAAATGCATTACAGGGCATCCCATGGAAACCAACTGATTAAATGGCGGTCATTTGACCCACTTGAATTGACCAAATTCATGGAACACATGGAAAAACCTGTCTACTTGAAGTCCTAATGGCCCAGTGAAACACTCTAGTAAAACTAGAGGTACCAAGGTAATTATTATAAATTATAAGGGATAAAGATGTATATAGCTTAAATCCCTTAGGACTCTTTATCTTATAGATAGACACTAATCTCAATTGTTGATGTAATTCAATTTGTGTCGTTAGATCTAGGAGAGTTCAACTATAAATAGAAGTCTTCCTCCTCATTTCTAATCATCCCATTGTATCCTAATTAGACCTAATCATGGGTCAGGCCACTCGTTTAGGCACGAAGGCTTGCCCGAAAAGTTGGAGAGTTTGGACAAAAATATAGGCAAAAAAATGGACTTAGACAAAAATGAGGTCTGTTTCCTAAACAAGTTGGGTCTCGGATAAGGTTTTTTGGTCCAGACCTGGCTCAGCCTGAATAACATGGCTAATTCCTTAAACCCTACCCTTTATGTTGAAAAATCTAAAAGATTTTTTTTCTATTCGGCTATAATTTCTATGTATATCCCATGATTTCTACTATATTCTTAGGTCAGAATAATTTACTCCTAATATATTTTAAGATAGAATAAATTAGCTCTTAATTTTTTGAGAGATTACAAATCCCATGGAATTGATAAAAGTCCACTTCCATTTGTATAAATATTGTACAACCTAAGCCTAGAAAAACATAACAGAGTAATTCAGTTCTCTCTTTTTTTTTTCATGGTGTCAGAGCTTTTACTATTGGGACCTATTCTTTTCAGCCTTTATTGTTGAGTACTTTATGCTTTTCAAGTCCTTATTGCCAAATACAATTTTCAGCCTTCATTGCTGATTTTTTCACTAGGCCTTCATTGCCAATTTTTTTTTCTTTGAAACCTCTAACATGGCTGAAACTAAAACATTAGAAATTAACTCCAATACCAAATCAGAAGAGACCACAAATATTCCACATATAGGAGATTTGTAGAATACCCAGGTAGCTTACAGTCTCAATGGAAAAAACTATTTAAAGTGGTCACAATTTGTTCAAACATTTCTCAAAGGAAAGGGAAAAATCAACCACACTTGCTAGGAACTAGACCGAAAAATGGTGATCCAAAACTCGCTGCTTGGGACGAAGAGGACTCTATGGTCATGTCATGGTTGTGGAACTCCATGTTACCTGAAATAAGTGATACTTGTATGTTCCTACCAACAACCAAAGACATATGGGCTACTATTCGACAAACCTATTCAAAGGCAGAAGCTGTTGCCCTAATCTATGATATCAAAACAAAGATCTCAGCCACCAAACAAGGCAACCTTTCTGTTACTCAATATGCTATTCTTCTACAAAATTTATTGTGGGAAATGGATCAATATCAATGTGTTCAGATGTTGTGTAGTGAACATGCAACTACCTTGAAAAGCTTTATAAAAAAAGGATAGAGTTTATGACATTCTTGCAGGTCTAAACGTGAAATTCAATCAAATGAGAGTCTAAATATTGAGGAAAGAAATATTTCCATCTCTGAATGAGACAATATCCTTGATCCTAGTTGAAAAGAATAGACAAGAAGTCATGTTTGAGCCTAAAACATTAGAAGGGTCAACAATGATCTCTACAAAGTCTTACAATAAGGAAACAAGGTTAGGTAATGGGTGTATAAAGTCATATAAAGACAGTTAGGTGCACGTACTACAAAAAACCACATCATACACAAGAGGATTGGCTCAAACTCTATGGGAAGGAACAAGTCTTAGCCATAAAAGAGGATTCAAATGAGGAAAAGCCCGCTTAGCTAATGGAGAAGACCAAACCCAAGAAAAATCCAACTAGGCTCAATCAAGAAACCTAAATTCAGGTAAGAAAAACCCAAGAAAAATTCAAGAAAGAAGAAATTGAAAAGCTAAGAAACCTCCTAAATTCCCTTGAAAAGTCCTCTAGTACATATTCATTGGCTCAATCAAGTAAGTACTTTAACTCTTATGCTTTAAGTGCCTCAAGCATATTTTCTCTAAGCTTTTGGGTCATCAAATCAAGAGCTACTGACCACATGACTCACAGCCCAATCAAAGTTAGAACATACAACCCATGTCCTAGAAATAGAAAGATTACTGTTACAGATGGATCTCCTATAACTATTGCAAGCCAAGGTATAGCAAATCTATCAAATTTTTTGTCCCTAAATAATATGCTGCATGTCCCCAAATTATCCTCCAATCTCATATTCATCCATCAAATTACCAAAGATCTAAATTGTAAAGTAACTTTCTACTCTACTCATTGTGTTTTTCAGGATTTGGTTACGGGGAGGACGATTGGACTTACTAAAGTGAAAGATGGACTTTATTACCTTGAGGAAATGAGTGGCAACAAGAATAATAATAGTCAGACATCCCTCACATGCTCCTCAAGTAACCTACCTCCTAATAAATTTGAAATTTGGCTTCATCATTTCCATCTTGGTCATCCATCTTTTATTCTTCTTAAAAGCATGTTTCTTTCACTTTTTAAGAATGAAGCTGTTAGTGGTTTTCATTGTGATACATGTGAATTTGCTAAACATCATAGACTATCATTTCCATTGAGTAATACAAGATCTACTAGACTTTTCTCTTTGATACATACTGATATTTGGGGGCCTTGTAGAGCTTTTAGTATTTTCAGAGCAAAATGGTTTGTCACATTAATTGATGATTGTACTAGAACTATATGGTTATTTCTTATGAAAGAAAAATCAAAAGTAGTATTTTTCCAATGTTTCATAAAATGATTTATACACAATTTAGAAGTTTGATTAAAAAGGTAAGATCTCACAATGCAAAAGACTATTTTAATCAAGTTCTCTTATCTTTCTTCCAAAAAGAGGGTATAATATATGACTCATCTTGTGTAGACACACCCCAACAAAATAGGATTGTTGAACGAAAAAAATAAAGATTTGCTAAATGTGACACGAGCAATTTTGTTGCACCATAAAGTTTCAAAAACCTTTTGGAGGGAGGCTATTTTAACTGCTACACATTTGATAAATGGAGCACTTTCCAAAGTGCTAAATAATTAGAGTCTCATTATTGTTCTTTCTATTTTTTACCTTGATTTTAATGTCTCTTACAAGTTGTCACCAAAAGTAATTGGTTGTGTTTATTTTGTACATGTTCACGCACACCAAAGATGAAAACTTGATCCAAGTGCTTTAAAATGTATTTTTGTGGGATACTCAAACACAAAGAAATGATACAAGTGTTATCATCCATCTTCAAAACAAAACTTTTACCTCCATGGATGTCACATTTGTTGAAAATGAGCCTTACTCTCAAAGTAACAATCCTCATCTCCAAGGAGAGAGTTCTTGGGAAGATAAGGAATTTTTTTTGAGATTTTCAAAGTCCTACACCCAACTTAAAGTCTTTCAAACCTAACCATGCATCTAATTCCAAAGGACAACATGCTAGCAGTGAACCTAAACCTGAACTTGAAATTGAAAGTGAACATGCTAGTAAAGAAATTGAATCTGATCTTAGAGTTGAGAGAAAAAAATGGTTTAAATCCTACTACACCACTCAAGGTCTACTCAAGGAAGAAAGTTCATATTTCTAAACTTGTGCAAGTCTAATAATTTGAACCACAATCAGGTACTGAAAATTATGCACCTTTGTTTATTCAACCTAACTGTTCTTTGTGAATTTAATAATATAGATCTACCTTGTTCGAAAAGGAATATGAGAATGCACTAAGCATCCAATCTTAAATTTTGTGTCTTTCCATAGACTCTCCCTACAACATAGAAATTTTCTTACCACTATCAACTCCATTTCAACCCCACAAACACTATAAGAATCACTTAGAAATACGAATTGGTTACAAGTTATAAAAGAGGAGATAAATGCCCTAGAAAGAAATAAGACTTGGGAAATTGTAAACCTACACAAAGAAAAGAAAACGATGGGGTGTAAGTGGGTGTTTACTTTGAAATATAGAGCTGATGGTTTAATAGAAAGGTATAAAGCTCGGTTGGTCGCAAAAGGATATACACAGATATATGAGGGAGATTACCAAGAGACTTATGCACCTGTAGCAAAAATGAATATTGTGTGTGTTCATTTGTTTTTAACTGTTAACTTTGGTTGGTGTTTACAACAATTTGATGTTAAGAATGCATTCTTACATGGGGACTTAGAAAAAGAGGTGTACATGGAACCTCCATCAGGTTTCAATGAAATGTTATTTGAAAAGAAAGTGTGCAAGTTAAAGAAAGCTTTATATGGATTAAAGTAATCGCCAAGGGTTTGGTTTGAAAGATTTACTAAAGTGATGCTAGCAATGCAATACAAACAAAGTCAAGGAGATCATACCTTGTTCATAAAATATTCAAAAGGAGGAGTTACAACCCTACTTGTATATATAGATGACATCATCATCACCGGGATTAATCAAATTGTAAGGGAAAAGAGTTTGAAATTAAAGAACTAGAGAGGCTGAAGTATTTTTGAGGAATTGGGATGGAATACTCAAGTAAAGGCATATTTATTTCCAAACAAAAGTATGTCTTATACTTGCTTAAAGAAACATACAATCTTAGAAGCAAGCAAACAAGCACATATATTGAGCCTAACTTGAGATTGAGTGAAGAAAAAGATAATGATACCGTAGATAAGAAAAGATATCAGTGATTGGTTAGGAAATTGGTATACTTGTCCCATACAAGGTCGAACATAGCATTTTTCGTAAGTGTAGTAAGTCAATTCATGCATGATCCAAGAGAGAAACACTTGTAGATTGTTAACGAAATTTTGTCATATCTCAAAGGAATATTGGGTAGAGGAATTTTATTCAAGAAAAATAAAAGATTGCTCATAGAGACATATACCAATGCTGATTATACGGGTTTTTTTGTAGATTGTAGATCAACTTCAAGATATTATACATTTCTTGGTGGGAACCTAGTAACATGAAGGAGTAAGAAGCAATCGGTTGTTACAAGATCAAGTGTTAAAGTAGAGTTCAAAGTTATAGCTCATGGAGTTTGTGAATTGTTATGGCTTAAAATAATACTTGATGACATTAAAATTAAGTAGGAAGGACCTATGAAACTCTATTGTGACAAGAAGTCTACCATCAACGTTGCACACAATCTAGTGCAACAAGATTGTACAAAGCATATTGAAGTAGATATACACTTTATTAAAGAAAAGCTAGATAACGACTTGGTTTGTACTTCATATATAGCATAAAGTAATTAATCGGAAGATGTCTTAACTAAGGGAATGCCTACTTCCAACTTTGAAAATGTAACGCCTCAAACCTGACCTGGACGTTATGGCCCAATCTGGTAATGTCACATGGTAGTGTGTTCGAAAATCGTAACTTGTGTTGGACAAATCGTAACTTCGCTTAAAACATTTTCCTTTTAGAACTCGTCATTATCTTATGTTAATTCTAAAATCGTGATTCTTATTTAATCGTTAGTTTTCAAAATATTATACGTTGCAGAAGCTTTTTTAAATAATCTGTGTCCTTGTGGGTATTCTGCTAAATCATATGTATTTCTTTTAAAAACCTGTATTTTACCTACCTCTAGCAGATGTAAAACATAAAACAATATAAAACCCAAATTCTAAACAAAAATCCATAGAAGCCTTCATTACAATAAAATACCCTAAATAAAACTTTATAAACCTAATTAAAAACGAAACAGTGTAAAAAGAGGTTGTCTCTCCACCGCTGAGTCATTCGCCGCTCTGGTCCACCTAAGTCTGAGGATTACTTGCACAGATAAAACAGAAGGGTGAGTTTACGAAAACTCAGTGTGTAATCCCAATATAAACAAGCAGGCAGAATGCAATCATAGTCTCGGCCTAAGCCCATTTCAGTAACAGTTTGAGTTTCAATTAGGGCCTTAACCCATTACAATATAGACACAGTCATGCATTTGGGCCTTGGCCCATTAAAGGATCAATATTCAGTACAGTAATAGATATACAGTATCAAATCCTACCCAGCCAGCCTCTACATTCCAACTCCGTCCAACCCTACACTCCATGTGGGGATATAATTAACCCACCCATTACTACACTCCAAAAAGTACTGAATACGGCATTAGATAGTAGTTTGCAGCTGAGCTGCTGGTAATTTAGGCTTGAGGCCTTTTAGTACACTTCCTCCGAACAAAATTAACCCCCAACCCAATACAATGTAATATACAAATATGACATACTATAACATAATATCATGCATGTAATCAGGGCATACAGTATCAAATCAGTGGAACATCATCATGCTTATTCATATCAGTCATACAATCATTTCAATTAATTAGGGGTTTAGGTAAGCTTACTGACCCTACAATAGGTCCACAGTCGACTCGGGTGACAAGTGCAACCTTAGCAATATAATAGTGAAAAGAGGCCCACAAGCCCATAATGTTTGCCCGGCGGGCCCACACGCCAATGTAGCCCACACGGCCCAAAATGGCCTTTAATCTGCTCAATCCACGCTGTTTTAACTTGAAGTTCGACCAATAAACTACCATCATCAAATAAACTGAGGCGAGCAAACATCGCCATCAGATCAGTCACAGCTCTATGACTTAGTGTATCGGCCACCACATTGGCCTTACTAGGATAGTATTCAATCGTACAGTCATAGTCCTTAAGCAGCTCAATCCACTAACGCTTCCTAAGATTTAGTTCCTTTTGAGTGAGGAGGTATTTGAGGCTCTTGTGATCGGTGTAAATGATACACTTATCACCATACAAGTAATGCCTCCAGATTTTTAGTGCGAAAACCACAACAGCCAACTCCAAGCTATACATTGGATAATTTGCCTCATGAGTCTTAAGTTGACGAGACGTATACGCTACCACCTTACCCTCTTATATCAACACATATCCTAAACTGACATGTGATGCATCGCTGTAAACAGTAAACTATTTTCCAGACTCTAGCTATATCAAAACAGGAGCTTCAGTCAATACAGTTTTGAGCTTCTTAAAGCTCTCTTGCTGCGCATTAGTCCAGTTAAACAGCACACCCTTGCGTAGCAACTTAGTCAAAGGTGTCGCAATCAGTGAAAACCCTTCTACAAAACATCGATAATACCCTACCAATCTTAGAAAACTGCGAATCTCAGATACAGTCTTAGGTTATTTCCAATCTAAGACAGCCTCAATCTTTTAGGGATCGACTTTAATCCCCTCAATAGAAACCACATGTCCTAGAAATGTCACCTTACATAACCAAAACTCACATTTATTAAACTTGGTGTACAGTTGTTTCTCTCGTAAAATCTGTAGAACCACTCTGAGGTGTTTATCATGCTCATCCTCAGTCCTCGAATGCACTAGTATGTTGTCAACAAATACCACCACGAACCAATCCAGATAGGGCTGGAACCCTCGATTTATCAGATCTATAAAAGCTACTAGTGCATTTGTCAGTCTAAATGGCATCACTAGGAACTCGTAATGACCATACCGAGTCCTAAATGCTATCTTGTACACATCAATCTCATTAACCCTCAACTGATGATATCCTGATCAGAGTCAATCTTGGAAAAGACCGAAGCCCCTCGGAACTGGTCAAACAGATCATCTGTCCTCTGTAGAGGGTACTTATTATTAATGGTCAACTTATTTAGTTGCTGGTAGTCGATACTCATACGCATGGATCTATCATTCTTTTTCACAAACAGAACTGGTGCTTCTCACGGAGACACATTAGGGCAGATGAATCCACGATCTAGTAGCTTTTGAATATGAGCCTTAAGCTCTACAAGCTCCTTCAGTGCCATTCTATAAGGGGCGATGGACACAAAGTTATACCAAGAAGGAGCTCAATTCTGAACTCTACTTCACGATTCGGAGGTAACCTAGGTAGCTCTTCAGGAAAAACATCCGGAAAGTCTTTAACCATCCTGATATCTTCAACCGAAGAATCCCCAGAATCTGAAACACTGATGTAGGTCAGATACACCTCACATCCCTTACGAACTAACTTTTCGGCCCTTAATGCAGAAATCATATTCGATAAATAGTTCTAACGCTCCCTAATTACAACTACCTCGCTGTTCTCTTCAGTTTTCAATACAACCTTTTTTATGGCACAATCTAAGCTCACTTGGTGCTTGACCAGTTAGTCCATTCCCAGTATCAAATCAAATTCTCCAAAAGGCAGTTCCATCAGATCAACCAGAAAAATAGCCTCTTGAACCTCTAAAGGAACGTCTCTAAACAACTTATTTACCCTTACTGATTACCCCAGCGGACTCAGTACAGTTACCTTACTTGTAGTGCTCCCACCAAGATGCCCAAGTTTTCAGTCATAGTGCAAGCTATATAGGAGTGAGTAGATCATATCTCTATGACGCAGTATAAGGTACATTATTAATAAAAACATACCCGTAATGACGTCCAGAGCATCTCCATCCTCTCGTATATACTAGAGTCGGCTGCCTCACCTCAATATGACCAGCACCTCTGCCCAGTACTCTCTGACCACAGCCCAACCCATTACCATCTCTGACCTGATTACGACCTCTCGGTGGTTACTAAACTACTCTCGGTAGTGGTGCAGTACCTATGCCAGAAGCTTGCATCTGATTAGACCTCCACAGATACTTCCTAATACGGTGCTCTAATGAATCGCACCTCAAACAAGCCCTAGTTCAAACACTCGCCCTGGTGGCGTCTACCATAGTCTCTACATGGCGGTTGTCCAGTAGCAGCAATAAGAGCCCTAACTCTGATCAGCCCATCAACTCTGGCCCTTTTTTTAGGCCTCTGAATGGAACTCAAGGGCTTCGAATCCCTCTTGTTCCTACCTCTCTCTCTATCGCAGTTCTGGCGCTCAACACGCTTAACTTCTTCAATAATCTTCACCTTATCAACCAGTGCAGCAAAGCCTTGCTCCCTCTGTGGAGCTATTAAAACACTTAGATTATCCCTGAGGCCATCCTCGAAGCGAATACATCGTTCGTACTCAGTCGTTACTATACCTCCCACATAGCAGTTTAGTCGCAGAAATTCAGCCTTGTACTCAACCACTGATCTATCTCCCTAAGTCAGATTAAAGAACTCTCTCCTACGGGCGTCCACATAACTGGCACCCACTTACTTCCTCTGAAAAGTGGTCTTAAAGAACTCCCAGGTCAGTCGATCGGGTTGAGTGCCCTCCTTAACTGGAAGCCACCACTAGTAAGCCTCATCTCTCAGCAGTGACACTGCACCCTTTAGTTTCTGCTCGAGGGTGTAGTCCAAATCGTCCATAATCCTTTTTGTGGCCTCGATCTAGTACTTAACCACGTTAGGGGTAACTCCAGCAATACCCCTGAAAATCTCAACTCCATTAGACCGGAATCGCTCCGTAATCGACCCTCGACCTCCAGTTCTAGTATTAGATCTAGCGACCCTCTCCAAAATCCATAACATGGCTTGAGACAGTGCATCGTCCCTAGCTATACAATCATGAGACCCAGATCCAGTCTCAGGTGAAGTCGACATCTCACTTGTATCCAAATTAGGCAAGTTGCCAGAAGATGATGACCCAGCTCGAGCACCTCTACGGCCTCTACCACAGCCTTTTGTACCTCGTCTGTGAGTACCTCTTGTGCTCATTGTCTAATCATGTTTTATCTATATTACCAGTTTTATGCATCAGTTTACAGTTTCAGTGTTTATTAACAGATGTTTTATGAAAATAGTATCAGAAGTGTACAATTTGTTTCGTACATCGTACTGTCTATCAGTGTCTTATAGGTTTTACTACAGTATCAGTACACACTAACTTGAGTATTTCTAGTATAGTCTATCTATAGTAGTCTTGGTATATACTATCTATAGTGTTTTCAATTTATAAATAAATAACAGTTTAGAGAACTTACAGGATCAGCGCTGGAGACTCGTTGTACCACACATTTAGTAAAAATATTTCACGTCCTATAAAAATCAGTTCTTAGAGAATTGAATCTTAAAAACCTAAATCCACAGCCGAGTTTTATAACCTGGCTCTGATACCACTAAATGTAACATCCCAAACTCAACCTGGACATTATGGCCGAATCTGGCGATGTCACATAATAGTGTGTTTGAAAACCGTAACTTGTGTTGGAAAAATCGTAACTTCGCTTAAAACATTTTTCTTTTAGAATTCTTCATTATCTTATGTTAATTCTAAAATCGTGATTCTTATTCAATCGTTAGTTTTCAAAATATTATACATTGCAGAAGTTTTTTAAAACAGTCTGTGTCCTTGTAGGTATTTTGCTAAATCACATGTATTTCTTTTAAAAATATGTATTTTACCTACCTCTAGCAGATGTAAAACATAAAATAATATAAAACCCAAATTTTAAGCAAAAATCTATAGAGGCCTTCATTACAATAAAATACCCCAAATAAAACTTTATAAACCTAATTAAATATGAAACAGTGTAAAAAAGGGTCGTCTGGCCACCACTGAGTCCTCCGTCATTCCGATCCACCTAAGTCTGGGAATTATCTGTACAGATAAAACAGAAGGGTGAGTTTACGAAAACTCAGGGTGTAATCCTCATATAAACAAGCTGATAGAATGCAATCATAGTCTGAGCCTAAGCCTATTTCAGTAACAGTTTCAGTTAGGGCCTTAGCCTATTATAATACAGACGCAGTCATGCATTTGGGCCTTGGCCCATTAAAGTATCAATATTCAATACAGTAACAGATATACAGTATCAAATCCTACCCAGCCAGCCTCTACACTCCAACTCCATCCAACCTTACATTTCGTGTGGGGATATAATCAACCTACCCATCCCTACACTCCAAAAAGTACTGAATGCAGCACTAAACAGTAGTTTGCAGCTGAGCTGCTGGTAATTTAAGCTCGAGGCCTTTTAGTATACTTCCTCCAAACAAAATGAACCCCTAACCCAATGCAATGTAATATACAAATGTGACATGCTATAACATAATATCATGCATATAATTATGGCATATAGTATCAAATCAGTGGACCATCATCATGCTTATTCATATTAGTCATACAGTCATTTTAGTTAATTAAGGGTTTAGGTAAGCTTACCGACCCTAAAGTAAGTCCACAGTCGACTCGGGTAACCCGTGCAACCTTAGCAATCTAACAGTGAAACAAGGCCCACAAGCCCATAATGTTTGCCTGTGTGGTCCACACGCTAGTGTGGCCTACACGCTCGTATGGCCTACAAGGCCTGAAATGGCCTTGGCAGTGTGGATCACACGGCTTGGCCTAATAATCCCACACGCCAGTGTAGGTCCACATGCCTGTGTGGCCCACACAGCCCAATTTGGATTAGCCCATGTATCGCACACGGCTAGCCTCGACGATCACACGCCTGTGTTCAGTCACACGACCTACCACATTGGTGGCCGCATGCGTGAGTGGCGTCGACAATCACATTTTTTGGCTTTTCGCTGATTTTTGTTTTCAGAGTTGTATTTACACACCTGGTTACGGCAAATGCGCCTACTGTCCTTGAGCACTCCAGAACCTATGTTCAACCATAAATACTCGATTAACCGCATATTAATCGAACTTAAAATGAACCCTATTCAAAACACTTATCCACTTGATCGACAGTCACTTACCTTGTTTGAACAACCGAAACCTTACGCACTTAAACCGTTGGAAAAAGATGATTACTAACTCTTGGGTTACTACCTGCAATCTAGCCAAAACCCCCATTAACAATTATCTACAAGAACAGTTTAAGCAAAACGAATACCAACTTACCAAAATCGCAAAACCTTAGTATAGAAATGGAACACTAAATCGACAGAGAGCACTAAAGAAATGGGTCAGCACAGTGAGGGTAGAAGAAGGAGAGAAAAACAGCAAGCAATGAGAAGAGGATGTTTGCCTTAAGAAAGGATAAAACCGAAAGGGAAAAGAAATCAATAGAAAATCGAATAACAATAATTGACACTAAAGAACGAAGAACAGTCGACAGAAGGTTGAGAGCGTCAAAAGTCAAAGCCGAAATTAGGAAGAAAACAAATATGATTTGGTTAGGGGACAAAGGTGAAAAGAATGTTTAAGACTTTTCAGTAAAAGGGAAGCAAAAACCAATAGCAAATTCGGCAACAAAAGAAGGGTTTGAGGAAGAAAATGGCTGCAAAATGGAGAGGGAAAATAAGAAAAATCGGCAAAGAATTCTTGGGAAAAGAAGAAAAAGAAAACAAAAGAAACCAAAATTTGGGAAAAGAATTAATCAAAACCGGATATTCCCTCAATCCCACATTTTTCTCCTAATATCACTCCCTCACTCCCATAACTGTCCACTAGCATCAAAATTTTACTAACACACAAACACCTACACGGTACAAGCAATAAAAATAAATCTTCTTGATCGCACAGAGATTCAAACCCTAAACTTCCAGCCACTTAACACGCCACTTAACTACCAGACCAGCAAGCCCATTCTGATATATTTTACCAACATTTATTTATAAGCCTACTGATTAGAGTTAGGGGTTTATTCATTTAAAAACAAAAATTTGCCCAAACTAAAACTTGAACTTAGGACCTCTCTGACACTTCCCTAAGCATTTAACCACTAAAGCAGGCATATATAGATATCGCAAACATACAAAAATAAATATATAAGGGATTTTTGGGGCGTTACAGAAAACATTACATGCAAGATGGGATTGGAAAATATCTATTCACCATATTAAGGAAAAGTGTTGAAAAATATAAAATACTGAGAGCATCTACTCAAACACCTTGTGATTATTGCTTTCTTGTGGTTTTTTCTATTCTTTTGTTGTTTCTTGGTCTTTGAGTTGCTTCCACTCTGTTTCCGATGCATTAGAAAATTGATATTGCTAATATGACTTAGGCGAATCTGAACCCAAGAAGCCGCCTAATGTCGCACTAATTGCAAGACTAAAGTTTTAGCCCCATGACATGTGTGTGGAAACCAAGGATTTAGAAAATAGATGTGTGTTTAAAAAAAAATATATAATAAATAATGAAACTATGATTTAAAACTCATTAATTATAATACCACATAAAATACGCACGATATTAAAAAGATTAGATTAAATTGTAAGTAAAACGAAATTTAACTAGATAAATACATTAGATTAATAATACTAAATGCACTATAATTGTTTCTCATGGTTTTGCCATCAATTTTGAGTTAGAATCGAGTTCGTTTGTGAAACCAACTCAATTAACAACATTATTAATAAGATATTAAAATTAGATTAAAATGTGAGTAAAACGAAATTTCAAAAAATAAATACATCAAATAGATTTAATTAATTGTGCATATTAAAATAAAAATGTAAAAAATATATCAAAATTAATTTTTCTTTGAGTGGTAAATTTAAGGTTCTAGTCTATTTGGTGTAGGTTCCAATCCCACTTTTTTCTTTAAATAAAAAGATTAAAATACCATAAAATAATATAACTTATTTTAATATTGAATCATGTTTTCGTAATTTTTTTAATCGAATTGATATCTAATTGACTCATGACATCAAATTAATTAATAACTTAAATAATAAGATTTTCTTTTCTTTATATTTTAAATATAGTATGATAGAATTGTTTCTTGATTGTTTGAATATTATTTATATTAAAAATTAGTTAAGATATCGATAAAAAGAAAAATATCAAATTAACTAATTTAAAAATTGATATAATCTAATTGGATCCGTCTTTATTTTTATAATATTTTAAAATTTTATTTAATCAAACTTGTTAAATTAACAAATTGTTAATTTGATTAGTTCCATTACTAATCGAATTCTAAAATTGTTGGTTAACAACTATAAACAAAGCACCCTTTCTAAGACAGCGTCATACTAGCTGCCTTATCTCAATCAAATCCTTTGTATAAATGTTCACAATTGGTTAGTCACATGTTCATAAATAAAATACCATCATAAACTCAACTAAGAAAAATGTCTAATCCCGACTCTTAATATGCACAATCTCGAAAAAGAAAATACAAAAATATAAGTGAAAATGGTCAGTGCAAAAGCTAATACCAGGGCCGTCAAATAACATGTTCCAACCCGGCGTATTCCAAAATAAAGGAAGCCCTGGTCACCGGAATTCTTGGACTATAGGGGCCTTAGCTATATGCGTGGCATTGCTGCGCAATACAAGCACTGCTTCTTTTTTCAATGAATTGTTTTAGTCACTTTACACACACTGATCCACATGGTTTTTGCTCTTCAGATAATGGATAGACAAGGTGGGTTTTTAGACTCAGAACTGTCCCAAGTGATATAAGATCTTTTCAACTGTTTCCTTCCCTTTTCTTCTTTATTATTATCATTTTCCTGAAGAACATGATACAAACAAATAGCCTACTTAACATCTCTTCGATTCTTGTAAAATTCGCAGGACTTGGCTTGTCCAACATGAAAAAGAAGAAATAAAGTTACACCCGCTATGCCAGACCTTTGAAGTAAATAAAAATGGGAAAATGAGGGTTTCTCATATACTTGCTGTGAATCTTCTTTTTCTGCAGTTTCAGTCGGCTTCTTTGTTCTTCAGTCAATGTCCAAGTGGTTCCTCCAGTTTCACAACATAAACCAAGTGATAATATGAGAATTCATATCATTATTCTGCAGTTGAACAGTAAGTACAGATTTAGCTTAAACCTGTTTTCTTAAAAAAAGTAAGAAAGTTAAGTTGAAGAGAAAATAATGGAAAAGTGAGGTTTGCTGATTTAGGCTTCCATCTTCTTTTCGCCCTGAAGCTTCTTTCAACTGGGTTTTTGTTCTTCAGTCAAAGTCTATATAAAGTGGTTATTCCAGAATTCTCAATAAAGCCCAAGTGATAATATGAGAATTCATCAAATGATTAATTATTCTGCAGTAAACATCTATATATATTCTCTTAATTACTATATTTGAGGTAACATTTACAGGGTTGTCTTGTCAAATGATAAAACATGCCATACCCCGTATCGGTATGGGGGGCATGAAAGAAAATAAGAATGGAAACACGACAGTTTCTCTTAGTAGATAAAGCTCTGACATTCAATTACTGCTCTTGTGGTTTATTTCTAGTTCTTAATATGGAAAAAGAAAAAAGATATAATCTCCAAACTTCAGTCACTTCTTGTTCTTCTGTTAATGCATAAAGTAATTTGGTTCTTCCTTCTTTGGAATAAATATATGTAATAGAACTCATGTCAGATTCAAAGACAAATTATTATTTTGCAGGAGATTCCTTTTTTCTTCTTAAAGAACACAACAAATTGACTAACAATAAATCTTACAAGAATTAAGTCAAATTTGTTGGGCTTGAAATCTAAGTGCCAGAGTCGGAGGAAAGTGGAATTGAAACTGGGGGTTATTTGAGGTATAAAAAAATGGCAGGGCCTATTAACAATAGACTGTCAAGACATCAAATCAAAGCCTAAGGAAACATGAATTTAGCCCAAAATACAGATGGGTTTGATTGAAAATTAGCATAATTATGAAAGAAAAACATACAAGGGAAGACACCATTTCTTTTAAATATATTTCCAAATAGCTTAAATTACAAAGTAGTTTAGCAATCTAAACCTTGAAAGGATATATATAATATAATATACTACAATAGCAAGATACTCCTTTGGAGGTAAACATTCCCTAAGAAATGTCCCCCACCAAGAGCTTATTCTTGGCCACATTTGGCACTACTACTAGTATACTACTGCTATTACATGTATTTTACTGGAAGCACAATGGAACTTTGAACAGATCTAGGGCAAACATCATTGATCCATTGGTGAACCACTTTATGTTTTAGCGTCTTCTAGCAGCTGTTTCCCTTTGAGCATTGAAATAGACAGCTGCAACAGGAACCCCTAGTTCGTTTTCTTCTGCAAACTTCCTGGTATCGAAACGATCCCTTGATGATGGTATGCTTCTCACTGTTTGCCTGCCTTTCTGCTTGAAGAGGAGGAACACAAACCTGTGGATCCCTATGTTTGGCCTTGGCATTTCGTAGTTCACCGTTTCCCTTCCTGTGTGTATATATATATTATAATTATATTTTTAACCATCAAAGTTAGTCCATTTTCTATCATATAATGCTCTCTCTCTCTCTCTCTCTCTCTCTCTATGAAGAATGAAGAGGATACTTGCCAAATGTGGCATCTGTTGTGCCGGGGATATCTGTCACTATCCTGTGAGATTGTCAATTCAAGTACAAATATTCAGTCGATTGCTTAAATTTGTGCTCTTCTTGTTTTGATGAAATCTTATTTCCTTTTCTTTTTAGCTTTATCAAGCCAAGGAAATTATGAACCCTAACAGTCATTTCAATATATATAGATAGATAGATCATTGTCAGCTTCCCTGTGGAAGTTATATATTGGTATTAATGGTTAATATATTTTATATTTTTATACATGTAGTTTGATTAAGAGAAGTACCAGTGTAAGTGCTCCCTCAGGTAAGGGTCACTAGGACCAGGAACATCTGGGTCTGTCATCACCTGCAATATAAAAATATGATTGCTGATAGACATTTTCTCTTGAAAAATCCAGAAAAAAAGAAAAGAAAAGAGAGTATTAGTGACATGTATAGTTACCAGGGTGAAAAAGGATCTCATATCACCTCCATGAACCTCAACCTTAGGCTTGTTAGTAACTGCAGATGGAAAAAATTCATGGCCATTATATACCTGCTTGTTGGTGTTGAAAGTGACTGACATTTTCACAGATGGGGAGAGGGCATCAATAACATCCCCAATCACTCTCCCCACTACAAGAGGATCTGACAGTTTTGCCATCCCACAAACTAATATAACCCTGGATATGCTTATCTGCTGCTTTTCTTTTTCTGGCTTTTGGAAGGCTTCTTATTGGGCGATGAAGTAGAAACCCCCCATATTTATAGTGTTGAGAAATCACCCACAAGCTAACTTAATTAGATCCATTAGTTAGGTTGTGAGGTTAAGAAAATGGAACATAAAAAAAGACTAAAAACTAAAGGTTTTATTGTTCTTTACTTCTTTTCATATCTAGTAAGCTAGGCACTCAACTCTATACCATTAAGATAGAACCTATACTAAATTGCTCAAAGGTGAGCCATTTGCAATATAATTTTGCTATAAAAATTTATTCTTAAATGCCAAAACTCATTTTTAAGCATATTCAATGCAAATAATATACGTTATATCTATATATTCTGACACTGATGTTAAAGTTGAAATGAAGCACCCGATCAAATAATTCTATAGAGATTAACCTTATTCCTTTTTCTAGTTACACCAAATTTTCTAGCACTAAAGACTATATACCGATTTAGACAGGCTCTGGTGGAAGTTATTAGAACACAAAAAACAGGTGGTTCTGCTAACAGAAAACAAGAGAGTTTTTAAATCAGGTTTTAAGTCCACTGATTTTATACAATCACTTTCAAGATATGATATGCAAGTATAGAATTAAATTTGAACAATTGTAATTCATGTTTGGGAGATTCAGCAGGCCCCCCCTCCCCCACCCCCACCCCCCGACAAGGAAAACTAGTAATGGGAACTCGTTAGATATGCTTTTTGGGTCTCCCATACTATAGCATCAACTTAGGGACACGTTTAGAACATGAGACAAGGAAAAACTTAAGAGTTTAAAAAGAATTGAGAAAAAAAAAATGTTATTTAAAAATGGGTAAACTACACCCAATGTCACCAAACTATTAGTAAGTTTACGTTTTGCTCATTTAACTTCAAAAAGTTACAAAATGATCATTGAACTATTTGAAAGTTTTATTTAAATCACTGAACTATTCAAAAGTTTTTATTTCAGTCACTAGGCTATTGAGTGTTTTCTTTTTTTTAAATTTGGGTAGTGAGCTCCAAGCAACTATTTGACGATCGGTACGGTAGATCAATATACATTAAAGAATAGAAGAACACACTTTAGGATTTAAGTGACAATCAATGTCAGCTATCGGAGAAGAAAATTGTTTAGATTTTGGTTCGCAAATTTATGACGTTCAAAGCTGATTCATGAAAATAAATTAAATTGTAGAAGAGAAGAATGAAAGTTTTTAATCGATGCACGTAATGTGAACAAAGAAAGTCAAACAACAATAATTTTAATAGTCCAATGAATTAAATAAAAACTTTTAAATAATTTAATAATTATTTTATAATTTTTTAAAATTGAGCACTCAAAACGTAATTTAATAAGAAAAAAGTCTACGAATTAAAACATAAAACAATAATGATGGATGGCATAAGAATAATAACTCTATTTTAATGTTGCCAAATATTTTTACCTGTCTAACATTGGTAAGCAACCTTCTTCCTCAATAATAATAATAAATGTAAGCAATCCTTTTCAAAACAAACAAATAAATAAAACATTAGTAAGCAACTTTTGACTTAAAAATTGTACCAACAACAATACTAGAGATACCTATACGGGATCTTTCCCTATCTATCTTATTAAGTGGGCATAGGATAGGACATGAAGGAACTGGACTACGTTATTACTTTTTTACCTCTCTCCAATGTTGGAATCTAAAGAAATGGCTAATCCTAGAGAGATTAAAAAGTAGATTGGATTCATAAACAATATTATGATTAATATTTAGAATATTTGTAGTGTATTTTTTTAAGTTTAAATTGTTACGTGTTTTTTTTATATATTTTTTAAATATTTTATTATGGGTTATTATTTGATATATCAATGGTAGAGTTTTTTTTTTTTTAATTCTACAAGTGGACTTAAGAAATTGTCAAATATTCTTAATTGAAATTTTTTTAAAAATAAAAAACAAAATAAATAAGATACATGGCAATTTCTTAAGCCCACTTGTGGAGTTTTAAAACTCCACCTTATTTTCTCATACTATATCCTATAAGATATTTGCCTAGGCTCAGCCTTAAGGGTAATTTGAGAGTGCGGCTACCCAAGGCCCAGGGCTGGAAGGGACCCAAAAAACAATTTTTTTCTCTAACTTTTAACGTGGGAAAAAAAATCTTCAACCTTTTAATTCTTTTAATAAGCACTTCATTGCAAGCAGGAAAAAAAAAAAGGAAGGAAAATAAAATGAGCCTTCAATTCTTCACCATAAGCGCTTCATCTCCAACTCCTTGACTTCTCCAAACCTCCTCTAGTTCCCAAATTCTAACTCCTACTATTAAAACTAATGGAGAATTTCAATTTTTGCAAAAAAAAAAAAAAAAAAAAGCAATGGTTACTAGCATTTAGCCTTCTCTATTTTCTCATAACCATGACAACGGGAGAAATTTTCTAGAAGTTAAATAGGGCCAATTTCATTTGAGTAATATATCATTCATCAGTCATCAGCATTAATCAATTGAAATTATTAATTTTTACTTTATATCTGAGTGTTTGAGAGTTTGAGATTCTAAAATAATTTTTCAGGTGATCAATGACAGCTTTGGTGTGGTAGTCCTTCTCTCTTGAGTTTGTCAAATCTGCAGATTGCTATCCGAATATTTCAATCGCTTATAGAATTATTTTTAATATCCCCTGTGGTTGTAGCATCAACTTAAAGAAGTTTTTCAAAACTAAAGTTAATCAAAACCTACTTGAGATCATCAATGTCAAAAGAACGGTTGAATGGTCTAACAATTTTATCAATCGAGAAGGATTTTTTGGAAAACATTGATTTTAATATTATCATTAATGATTTTGCATCTCAGAATACTCTTAGAACCCCCTTTTTTTGATTTTTTTTGTGTTTTTGTAGTTAATGACATAGGAGTAGTTTGAATGAAAAATATATATATTTTTAATTTTGTTAGAAAATATTTTATTCGCTTAATGTAATAAGTTAAATTACTAATATATGTTTTTATTTTATTATATTACATTTTATAATTTTTTTAAAGAGCTCAATTTATTGTTTCGCCTATAGCCTCAAAAAACTTAAAAATAGACTTATACTTGCCATTATCCTAACATTGCTTGTAAATTTTAAAAAGTTATCCGACAATAAATCAAATACTTTCCGACACTACTAAATGATTTGATATGCATACTTCTATTTATTTTATACAAGATGAAGTTGAATTCGTGCCTGACAATTTTCTTCAAATGCTTCCAAATGTTGATTATGAACATCTATACCAAGAAGATGAATAGCATACATAAATATCCCCGAATGAGTATGTCGGCAACAAAAGGGTTGATTAATTTCTGCCAGGAAAGAGAAACCAGTCAATGAAGTTACTTATGGCTCAAAGAGAAATACTTATACATATTTATATATATATATATATATATATATTAACTGTCAATTAGAATTAGAAATGAGACAAACAGAAGCCATCGAAGCTTATTGACACCAACCAAAGAAAAAAATCATAAACAACCACAAAACCAGACACGCTACAAAGTCAAAAATAAAAATAAAAACCATATCAAAGCAAATTAAAATTAAGAATCACATTTCCAATTAAAATTAAGTATAATGATAAAATATATTACATTTTTAAAAGAAAATTCTCTAATCATATTGTTGGAAGAGAAAATCTCCTCCAACCTTAAAAAAGTTAATTTTTATTAATCGGACACGCAGATTTGGCAGTGTGTTCAATTTACACTTGGGAAGCTAGAGAAACACCAAGAATACTCCACAATCAATATGGCATATTATCCTATTGGCGAAACCATGAGACAACATTGAAGGAGTCTATAGGGATGTAAAAGAGTTTAATAATTAGAAATTTTAACGGTAAATTATATTTTAAAAGGATTCTTTAATTAAATTTAATCAATAATTTTGGAGTTGATACTCTCTTTCTATGTATAAGTTTGAGACCATCTTTAGAAATAAATATTAATGCCAAAAGAAAGCACAATAATGTTGTTCTTTCCTGTCATATCGTGCATTTAAGTCCCATTTTTTTATTATGATTATAATTTATATTCGACCATAGGGTTGCTAAGAGATAAGCAAAGTGCTTGGAGAAAATATTAAGGGAGGGGATACATTTTCAAGCATTGCAATATCAGAAAGAAAGTTGGTATACAAAAATTTTTTATACAGTTCGGTTTTTTTATATTTATGAAACTTAACTCAATGAGAAATATTTATTGTCTTCAACACTTATAACAAGTGAACTTAAATATATATCACACACTTGTGATAATTTTCCTCACTTTTGTACTTTGAAGACTGATACAACATAACATAACATGTTTTACAATCACAATTGTCGAAACCATTTTTATTTTGAAAAAACGGGATCGACTTTTAAAACAAAAATGGAGTCGCCACCAATCTTTTTTCGAGGTGTGATCAGGTCACCTTGAGATTAATCATTTTAATAAAACATTTTGATTTATTAAAATAATGATTTTGGTCTACGAAATTCGAGAAAATGAGCTCGAGAGTCGGTTACGCACAAGGAAGGATTAGCACCCTCGTAACGCCTAAAATTTGGTACCTAATTGATTAATTAACGTCCTAATGTCAAAATTTTGAAAAGATTTTAAAACACGATCCTTTTGATTTTTAAAACTTATGTCCTTTAATTTTAAATGGACATTCAATTATTTAGATTTCAAAAGAAAAATCGAAACCCAGTAAGTTAGAGCACGATCTTTCGAATTTCCCAAACATCGAATATCCTTTGCTTTTTAGAAATCCTTGCCTCGAGATGACAAAACATCGCATCCAGTAAGTTAGGACACAACATCTTAAATTCCCGAGAATAGGTTTTTATTTAAAATTCATATGTTTTAATTTCAAAAAGGGTACTCAATCATTTGGACTTAATGAGAAAGATCGAAACCCAGTAAGTTAGGGCACAATTTTCTCAAAACTCCCAAATATCGAATATTGCCTTATTTTTAAGTTAAAAAAAATCGTGGATTTTGAAATATGAAGGTATATTTGGCCACATTAATAAATAAAGATTAATGAATTTTTTTTTTTGTAAAAATAACAAATCTAAAAAACAAATAAAAAACAAAATGTACCAAGCTTTCAAATAATAATGGACAATGTTAAAACAAATAATGTGAAAGAAAAGGATTTGGAAATCCACAATAAAAAGCAATTTAAAAATAAATTATATGTATAAAAATTTTAAAGTAGGTAATATATGTAAAAGTTTGAAATAAATCCAAAAAAAGATAAAAATAAATCATATATGAAATAGTAATATATAAATGAATTTTAAATAAATATTATATAAGAAAATAAGTTTAAATAAGTAATATATAAAACAATATATATCAATCTAAATAAATAATGTACAGAATGACTCAAAGAAAATGATATGTGACAAATTCTAAAAAGATACGTATAAGTTTAAAATAAATAATATACGAAAACTTAAAATAGATAATATAAAATAGTTTAAAATGATATAAAATAAAACCACTTTAAAATAATCTTTATATAAAACAATAAGAAAAATGAATGATATATAAGATAATTTAAAATAATAATATAACAAAACTTAATCAAAATAAAACTATTTAAAATAAGTAATATAAAAAATAATAAAATAAAACAGCTTGAAATAAATACCACATAAAAATTTGGAATAAATAAATAAAATACAAATTTGCAAAAGGGTGAAAATAAAATAAATCTCTATACAGAAATAATAAATAAATGAATAAAAATAAAAAGAATAATTAATAATTAAACAATTAAATGGATAAATAAAAAAAGGTTGAAAAAACGAAGATGAACGAAGAATAAAATTAGAACAAACCACAGAAAATAAGAACGCAAGAGAGAGAGAAATTTGAGTGAATGCTCTCAAGAATTCTTATTGCTTCCCCAAAACTCAAGTGATTTACAATGAAGGGAGAGGTCTCTATTTATAGTTGAGCCTCCCTAAATCCAACGGTACAGATCAATTACATCAACGGCTAAGATTAAAGGGTATCTACAAATTAAATCTCTAATATTACAAAATCATATCTTCTAAGATTGCATATCATATCTTCTAAGATTGCATATCATATCTAAGATTACATATCCTTGAAGATTATGTTTCCAAGCTTGTAAATGGACCTTCAATCTTTTCAAGCAATGAGACATTCTGATCGGGCCAAATGATATATTTGTAATTTTGGACTGGACTTGGACTTTGTTTTATTATTTTGGGTTTATTATTTTTTATGGACCCAGGCTAAATTGGCCTATTACAGCTGCCCCTTTTTGCTCATTGTCATGTAATGAGAATGGAGCAAAGACTATAAAAGGACCAATTTTGCCCGATCTTGCCGAGTCTTGACTTTTTGGCACTTCTTTTTTCAAGTAGCTTTATTTCAGTCCACTGCATCTTCAGGGGCATAGGAATTGTCGCTCTGATCCACTCCACTGCAATTTTAGGAAGATACGGTTTGTGTTTATTTCCTTGCTCCACTACAACTTCAGGGAGATAAAGATTGTATCCTGTAGCTACAATCTGTTCCACTGCGACTCCAGGGAAATAAGATTAGCTATATTCACTCTACTCTGCTGCAACTTCAGGGAGATAAGGCTGGTGGCTTCAATCTGCTTCACTGCAACTTCAGGAAGATAAGATCTGCCATAATTTGTAGCTTCAATTTGTTCCACTGAGGCTCTAGGGAAATAAGATTTGCTTTCTTCAGTCTACCCTGCTGCAACTTCAGGGAAATAAGAACTGGTAATTTCACCCTACTCCACTGCAACTTCAGGGAGATAAGGTTGGTGGCTTCAATCTGCCTCACTGCAACTTTAGGAAGATAAGATTTGCCATAATTTGTAGCTTCAATTTGTTCCACTGCGACTCTAGGGAAATAAGATTTACTTTCTTTAATCTGCTCCGTTGCAACTTCATAGAGATGAGAATCGGTAATTTTAACCTACTCCACTGCAACTTCAGGGAGATAAGGTTTGTGTATTTTTATCCTGCTCCACTGCAACTTTAGGGAGATAAGGATGGTGACTTTGAACCGCTCCATGTTGTTTCAGAGAGAAGAGACTTGTAGTTTCGATTTACTCCGCTGTAACTTCAAAGAGATAAAAACTGGTAATTTCAACCTACTCCACTGCAACTTTAGGGAGATAAGGTTTGCGTATTTTTATCCTGCTCCACTGCAACTTTAGGGAGATAAGGATGGTGTCTTCAATTTGCTTCACTGCAACTTCAGGAAGACCAGATATGCTATCTTTAGTCTCCTCCGCTGCAAACTAAAGGAGGCAAGATTGGTATCTTTGATCTACTTCACCATAAACTCAGGAAGACAAGATCTACTATCTTCAGTTGCTCCGCTGCAAACTCAAAGAGGCAAGGCTGGTGTCTTCGATCTGCTTCACTGTAACTTCAGGAAGACAAGATCTGTTATCTTTAGTTTGTTCCGCTACAAACTCAAGGAGGCAATACTAGTATCTTCGATCTGCTTCGCTGCAAATTCAGGAAGACAAGATCTGATATCTTCAGCTGCTCCACTGCAAACTGAGGGAGGCAAGGCTAGTGTCTTCGATCTACTTCACTGCAACTTCATAAAGACAAGATCTGCTATCTTTATTCTGCTCTGCTACAAACTCAGGGAGGCAAGATTGGTATCTCCGATCTGCTTCGCTGTAAATTTAAGAAAACAAGGTCTGCTACCTTCAGCTGCTCTGCTGCAAACTCAAGGAGGCAAGGCTGGTGTCTTTGATCTGCTTCACTGCAACTTCAAGAAGACAAGATCTGCTATCTTTAGTCTGCTCTGCTGCAAACTCAGGGAGGCAAGACTGGTATCTCTGATCTGCTTCACTGTAAATTCAAGAAGACAAGATCTGCTATCTTCAGTTTGCTCCGCTGTAAATTTAGGGAGGCAAGACTGGTGTATTCAATCTGCTTCGCTGTAACTTCAAGAAGACAAGATCTGTTAATTCACCGATGTTACTACACCGTCCTCTGGGGAACTTGTCCTGTAGAATCGATTTTATGTACTTATTCTTATACAAAATGATTAGGATGCAATGATCCTTTTTAATATTTAGGGCATCATCGTTTGTTGTTCATCAGGCTTTATTACTGACGTAATATGCTGCCATCTAGTTCGATTGACTTTTCCGACGGAAAACCCAAAGAAACAATCACATTTTGCTCAACTGGTTTGCCCCATTACCACTTCAGTGGGATAAAATTTAGTTTATTCCATCCATCCTACTGCAACTCAGAGGTATAGGACTCATATCATCTTCAATCCACACCACTACAACTCAGGGGTATATGACTTGTTTCATCTTCAATCTAGCAATTTAGGGGTATAGAACTTGTATCATTTCCAATCCATCCTACTGCAACTCAGGGGTATAGGACTTGTATCACTTTCAATCCATCCCACTGCAACTCAAGGGTATAGGACTCGTATCATCTTTAATCCACACCACTACAACTTAAGGGTATAGGACTTGTTTCATCTTCAATCCATCCCACTGCAATTCAGGTGTAAGGACTTATATCATTTTCAATCCATCCCTCTACAACTCAAGGATAAGGACTTGTATCAATTTGATCTGTTACACCATTCTCTGAGTGTCATGCATGAATGTAGAATTTCTTTCTCCAAGGATAATCTCCTTCTTAATGCTTGGTGAACATTGCTTATTTGTTCATCGAAGTTTTATCACCGACACGATACCTTGTCGTTTTGTTCAATCACTATTTTTGATAAAAAAATCTGAAGATATAGTCTCAATTTAGAATTTTCATTCTCAAATATTTCCAACCCTTTAGCTTGGTGAGTTCTAAACAATAATCCTGTTTCAGGTTCCTGTACTATTTAGAAGCTTCCAGAAAATATGCGAAACTCCTTTTATGACAGTATTATTAGTCCACTAATCGTTATTTCAATATGAAATGTTTGAAAAAGATCATGCCAATGGACAAAATTGATTGGGGGGTTGGCTTGAAACAAACAAGTTAAGCAAAGATAGCAAATACAATTAGGAAGAAGGTTTATTGGGAGCGTATTTTGAAAAGAATAAGGTAATCAAAGATAACAAATTCAAAATGGGTAAGATGGAAACTAGGTGCCCCAGATATCGCAGCCTGAGCTTCTCTGTACAAACTTCTTGAGGACTATTTTGAGCTTAATATGTGTTTAGGGGATCTGGAGTACTTTGTCGATGCCCCAAGATGTAGCATACTTCTTCATTGTTAATTCAGAGAAAGCGAGACTACCGCATGCCCTACATTCGATTAAAATTTGAGCCTTTCTTTTCGGGTTTTCAACTCAAAAACCCATTTGGTCTTAAAGCGCCCTTTGTGGGTTTTCACCTTGGCCTCTCCTTTTTCTTTCTTTTTTTTTTATTTTTTTGGTTTTTTATTTTTTATTTTAATTTTTTAGTTTTTTTTTCTTTTGGTCTCAAGGCACCCTTTGCGGGTTTTCACCTTAGCCTCTCCCTTTTTAGGTAAATCTCATTGACTGAATCTGAACTTACCAGATTGGGTAGGTCTTTGCATCAATCTCAGTCAATATCAATGCTCCTCCAAAACAGGCCTTCTTTACCACATAATGCCCTTCCCAATTTGGCATTCATTTTTTTCTGAAATCCTTTTGTACAAGTAAAATTTTTCAATACCAGGTCCCCCTCGTGGAATCCTCTAGGATAAACCTCTTTATCGTAAGTTTGCATCATCTGGCCGTGACAAATAACTTTTAACCTTTTTTCTTTCGATTAGGTTCAATTGGCAAAATCGTTTCTATTCCATAAACAAATGTGTTGCCCCAGCGAAGATTCTGGCCGACGTTCGATAAGACAGAAGGTAAATGGTAACTTATTTATGCCAATCTTTACAAGTCTCGGTCATCTTTCCTATGATCCTTGTTTTGTTTTTTTTTGTTTTTACTTTTTCTCTTTTTTTTGCTGCCTTTACTACACTGTGATATGACGTCTGATTTTTGAACAGACTTGTAAATTTTTGACATTGTCCTTTTTAGCACGCTTTGTCGGTACCTGATCTTTTTTTTTTTGAGAATTTGATGACTATCGACTTTGCAACATTGGCATATGAAGCTACTTCCACCCTCTTAGTGAAGTAAATGACGACCACGAAGATGAATCGATGTCGACTAGAAGCTTTTGACGAGATCGGCCCTATAATATTCATGCCCCACATATAGAAAATCTGTGAAGAAATAGAAGAGGCACATCAGTCTTGTCTTCCTCAATTTGGCATTTACGGCATAACTGAAGGAATCTCCCTTTTATAGTGGACTAGTAGTACCCGAACCTCATGATTAGTCTGGCTATTGTAGAACCATTATCATGTTCTTTAAACACCCTTATAGACCTCTTTTAAGATTTTCCTAGGCTTGTCTTGATATAATCATGCGAAAACATCTTTGAATTCTTGGAAATAACTCAATGATGTCTTGCCTTATTTCTGTGGTAAGCTGGGCTTCGATCTTCACCCCTTTCCTAGGCTCGCAATGTCCACTGACCCTATGTAAGGTAGGATCTATTTTTCATCATGTTCTATCATCCTTAACAAATCAGAAGATAGGTCACATTCTCTGTCATCTTTAAAATTCTAAGATCCCTCTAGACACATATCTTACTCAAAAGGAGATTTTGAGTCAGTAGCAGCGTCATTCATGTCATTGATATCTAGGAACCTATTGTAGGTATGAAGGCCGATTCCAAAGAATAAATGATTCTAAGGATGATTATTTATATGGTACGATCATGAATGAAGAATAAAAGAATATCTGAAAAAAAGTATAAAGAACAAAAGAATCTATACATGGAAAAAATAAAAGAATATTTGTTCAAAAAGATGTATTTTATTGAAATAAAAATTTTGGAAACAAGCCTATTTCACAAAAGGATTCTTATTGCCTCTAGGCTTAAAGCAATAAGTGTGTTTTGAATATTATTCTAAATTAGCTCTAAAAATACAAGGATATTTTCCACAGACCCATTGTCTAAAACACTCTCAAGTACGCAAGGGTTTGAAAACTTTTATTCCCCAGCTCCCTTTTCGGATATGTCATTAATGTTCAGATTCCCCAATATTCCTTCTAGGCTTTTAACTTCTTCAAAGAATCGCAACTCTCTTGCCCCCTTCTTCAGTTATCGCATTTACTGCCCTATCAGAGCGATTAGGTTCTAATGAATCGTCAAACTTCACAATTCCCATTTTAATGAACCTCTCAACCAACTTTTTAAACTTAGTGTAGTTTTTGATTGAATGTCCCATTATTTTCACATGGTACTCGCATTGGGCATTCGCATCATACCATTTTGGGAACAGAGGTTGCATGGGTTTTGAGTAGAACGGAGACATCACATGCGCTTCAACAAAATTCTGATACAACTCTTTATATGTCATCAGGATAGGTGTGAACTGGAGCCTTTCTGCATTTGTCCTCGAGTTAGATTCCTACTTTGAAGAACCTTCATAGCTAGTGGTTACAGCCCTCGGCTGGCTTACGGTAACCGATTTGGGATGCATGCTCAGGATACTCACTTTATTTTCCCTGTTTCTCAAGGCTGATCTTTTGGCACTTTCTCCCATGTCTATCATCCCACTCCTTACCGCATTTTCAATCATCTCGCTAGACATTACTATATCTAAAAAGCTTATGGTGGCACTTCCCAACATATGGTTAATGAATAGGGCTTTTAGAGTATTAATGAAAAGTATCTTGGTTTACTTTTCTAAAAGTGGCGGCTGAACTTGTATGGCAACTTCCCTCCATCTTTGTGCATACTGCCTGAAACTTTCTTTTGATTTTTTCTCCATGTTCTGTAAAGTAATTCTGTCAAGAGTCATGTCTGTCACATGACTATACTACTTCATAAATGCTTGTGCTAGGTCTTTCCACAAATTAATCCTAGCACGACTTAGTTGATTGTACCATTTGGATGCTGCCCCTACCAAATTGTCTTGGAAGCAGTGGATCAGCAGTTGATTATTATTAACATACCCAGTCATCCGTCTACAGAACATGGTAATATGGGTTTTAGGGCAGCTAGTCCCGTTGTACTTCTCAAATTCTGGCATTTTAAACTTGTGAGGAAGTACCAAATCTGGAACCAAACTCAGGTCATTAGCATTAATTCCATTGTGATTATCAACATTTTCCAAGGTCTTAAATTTTTCTTCCAACCATTTATAATGGTCCTCTAACTGCTTTGACAATTCAGTTCTTGCCCCTTCTCTCTCTGCTATATCCAAATCAGGGATAACAGGATTAGTTGGGTTATCTCCTAGGTTAGATCCTGAGCCAGCTTGGAAGTTCATGGGCATTGCAGTACCAGCTTGACCTTGTTGAGGCCTAATTGTGACAGATGGCCTTAGAGGGTACACCTCAAGTTGTATCTGTACATGCGTTGGAGTGAAACCTGGAGGATAGTCCTTATTATCCTCACCAGTATTAGTCATGGGGCTTTTTCCCTTGCCCATCACCCTATTTAGTAGTTGGGCCATCTGAGACATTATATTTCTTTGGGCTTCCATCATTTGGTCCTTCATATCTTGTTGGATCTTTGACAATTGCTCTTGCAGTTGTATTTGTAGCTGGTCTTGCATATCTCTTTGAAATTGTTCAAGTCTTTGATCCATATCTTTCGTCTTAGCGTGAGCACCGTAACGATGTTTAGTTTCCAGATTAACTTTCTCTCTTTTTCTGAAATAACTTCAACTAATTAGGGTCCTTCTATGGATTTTAATGCATATGATGCGATGTAATGCAAATGCATAAAATGAATGCAAAAAGAAAGAGAGGCATTGATTTTGAATTCAATTCCATTAGAACAACTTTTCTAGAAAACAAATTTATTTACATAAAACAGATATTTATACGGCCTTTCCCTCATATTCCAAGCGAAAGCATTGATCCATTTCTTCTTATCTGGATATTAAGGTCCAATCTCGTGAACTTTCTAATAAATGTCTCTACTAGTTTTTTTACTTGATCTGGGCCGCGACTCACTGCTCACTTATCTCCACAATGTTCGTTAGGCTTTTCAAGAAAGTCGAGACATGGTGACTTTCGAATAGTCTTTGTCAACTTGAATCCTTAGGCAATAAAATAAAGTCTTGTATTCCTTCATGGACTATCAGTCTTCTCTCATTGTGTTTACTTGAACCATATTCAGACGACCGTATTATAATCCACTTTATCAAGAAATCCGTTTTCTCATGTCAAGCTCTTCTATTTAGCAATCGAATTTGGACCAACACCTCTTTTCTATGATGTGAATGCAATACAATCAAAACAAAAGAAAACACTTTAGCACAAGAGAAATAAATAACAAAATAGAGCACCTATCTGGGTGACCACTAGGGTTTGGAATAGTTCTACCTAGGGTAAGCCCTTAGGTTTTCTACATGTGGTTTAGCTTTAAAGTTGAGGTACCCGAACCAGTAGATTCCTCGATCCTCACCCATTATAGGCTCATACAGACCGAGTTCAGTTCAGGGCAATACATTTCCCTATAAATGCACAGAGATGAAAATCTCATGAAGACATAGGTACAAATGTATCTCGAAAGCGATCCACTATCTTGCACAGAGGTGAAAACCTCACGAAGGCGTAGTTTCTCATTCCCACATAAAAGGTGTAACCACAACAGTCATGCAATGCAATGTAGGAGTATTCTACAAGACTTGAACCACAACAATTATATGAAATGCAATAAAAGGATCGTAATTTTTCAAATCGGATTTTCAAATTTCGACAAAAGGACAGGAAATAATCAATTTTACGGCTTGACTCTCTTATGGTCCCCAGTGGAGTCGCCAAGCTGTCGAAACCATTTTTTATTTTGAAAAAATGGGATTGACTTTTAAAACGAAAATGGAGTCGCCACCAATCTTTTTTCGAGGTGTGATCGGGTCACCTTGAGATTATTCATTTTAATAAAACATTTTGATTTTGGTCTACGAAATTCGAGAACTCGGGAGTCAGTTACGCACGAGGAAGGATTAGCACCCTCGTAATGCCTAAAATTTGGTACCTAATTGATTAATTAACGTCCTAATGTCAAATTTTTGAAAAGATTTTAAAACACGATCCTTTTGATTTTTAAAACTTATGTCCTTTAATTTTAAATGGACATTCAATTATTTGGATTTCAAAAGAAAAATCGAAACCCGGTAAGTTAGAGCACGATCTTTCGAATTTCCCAAACATCGAATATCCTTTGCTTTTTAGAAATCCTTGCCTCGAGATGACAAAACGTCGCATCTAGTGAGTTAGGACACAACATCTTAAATTCCCGAGAATAGGTTTTTTATTTAAAATTCATATGTTTTAATTTCGAAAAGGGTACTCAATCATTTGGACTTAATGAGAAAAATCGAAACCCAGCAAGTTAGGGCATAATTTTCTCAAAACTCCCAAATATCGAATATTGCCTTATTTTTAAGTTTAAAAAAAATCGTGGATTTTGAAATATGAAGGTATATTTGGCCACATTAATAAATAAAGATTAATGAATTTTTTTAAAATAACAAATCTAAAAAACAAATAAAAAACAAAATGTACCAAGCTTTCAAATAATAATGGACAATGTTAAAACAAATAATGTGAAAGAAAAGGATTTTGAAATTGACAATAAAAAGCAATTTAAAAATAAATTATATGTATAAAAATTTTAAAGTAGGTAATATATGTAAAAGTTTTGAAATAAATCCAAAAAAAAAAGATAAAAATAAATCATATATGAAATAGTAATATATAAATGAATTTTAAAATAAATATTGTATAAGAAAGTAAGTTTAAATAAGTAATATATAAAACAATATATATCAATCTAAATAAATAATGTACAGAATGACTCAAAGAAAATGATATGTGACAAATTCTAAAAAGATACGTATAAGTTTAAAATAAATAATATATGAAAACTTAAAATAGATAATATAAAATAGTTTAAAATGATATAAAATAAAACCACTTTAAAATAATCGTTATATAAAACAATAAGAAAAATGAATGATATATAAGATAATTTAAAATAATAATATAAAAAACTTAATCAAAATAAAACTATTTAAAATAAGTAATATAAAAAATAATAAAATAAAACAGCTTGAAATAAATACCACATAAAAATTTGGAATAAATAAATAAAATAAAAATTTGCAAAAGGGTGAAAATAAAATAAATCTCTATACAGAAATAATAAATAAACGAATAAAAATAAAATGAATAATTAATAATTAAACAGTTAAATGGACAAATAAAAAAGGTTAAAAAAACGAAGATGAACGGAGAATAAAATAAGAACAAACCACAGAAAATATGAACGCAAGAGAGAGAAATTTGAGTGAATGCTCTCAAGAATTCTTATTGCTTCTCCAAAACTCAAGTGATTTACAATGAAGGGAGATGCCTCTATTTATAGTTGAGCCTCCCTAAATCGAACGGTACAGATCAATTACATCAACGGCTAATATTAAAGGGTATCTACAAATTAAATCTCTAAGATTACAAAATCATATCTTCTAAGATTGCATATCGTATCTAAGATTGCATATCCTTGAAGATTATGTTTCCAAGCTTATAGATGGACCTTCAATCTTTCCAAGCAATGGGACATTCTGATCGGGCCAAATGATATATTTGTAATTTTGGACTGTACTTGAACTTTGTTTTATTATTTTGGGTTTATTATTTGTTTTGTATGGACCTGGGCTAAATTGGCCTATTACAACAATACACTCATAAAATAAAGTTCCTCACTTGAACAAATTTAGTACTCCATATCTCTCTGTACAATAACCTAAACAAGTATCTCGATTATATAAAATATTTCGAGACTTGCTAATATAAAAAAGATCTATCAAAATCCCTATTAAATGGCGATTAAGTAAGTTGAATACAATATAATAATAATAACAATATAAGTAAGGAATGCCAGTAGCTAAGTCTTCAACAATCCAATTCAATCCAATATCTTTGATCCAAGGGATTAAATAAGTATGATCCAATCCAATCCATTCCTCTATGTATATTTCTTCAAGTGATATGATATTCATTAATGAATTAGATACATTCTATAATGTTAACACATTCCAAAAATTCAGTTCAATAAATTGTCAAAAACTCAAATATGAAAACAGTCCAATCCATTGTAGTTAGTCAAAGAATGAGCACTCCTTTAAACACTTCTCCATTCTTTCCATATTTTTCAATAATTTATATTTTTTATTTTAATAGTTTTTATATCATGTTGTAGTTATTTTTTCATCATGATTTCAAGAACTTTGAAAAACATTTTAATTTGAACCAAAACCGTTAAGAAATAGCGATTCAAATCCCATCATTTAGATGTGTTCTAGAGTAAAATTGAGAAAAAGAATTTATTCAAAAATTACTTTATATGTTTAAATTTAAAGACAAGTCTCAAATTTAAAAGAATTTACATAGGAATGTTAGACTAAAAAATATAAGATCAATTGTGTCTGTTTAAAATTCGAGTTGAGTTTAAGCTTAATATTTAAAGCTTGAGCTTGAGCTCGGCTTGGCTCAACTTGTTATCAAGTTTATAATATATAATTTTTCTTTATATATATATATATATATATTATGTAATTTATATCATACGAAAAATAAATATATTGTATTATAATGTAAATATTACAAATATGTGAAGTTGTTTATGTCTAGAAATTTAATAAAAGAAAAAAATAAAACTTGAATTAGCTATTTAAAAATATGTATAAACTTGAGCAAAATTTACAACTCATATTTTAAATCTAGATGAACCTAGACATTATATATGAAATTGATACCAAAAAAATGAAACGACTTAATCTTGATTTAACCCGATAAATATTTAGACTATAACCCATCATGTTAGAATGTGGTGTCCACCCAAAGGCTTCCCATTTTTTATGGCTTTCTTTTAGCATAATGGAAAGATAGAATTTCAGCTGATCCTGCTACATAAAATATATTCTCAAGCTGGGAAGAGAGTACTATAGATTAGTCTAGGCCTTTTGTATTAAAGCTAAAAGATGAGGAAATCACTTACGTGAATTTAGAGATATTTTAAGGAGTTTGGAGAATGAAGGAGTTCCACAAACCCACCAACAAAGAGTTCCCTTCCCTTGTAGTGCTGAAGGGTCATTTGAGTTTCATTTCTCTACCTGAATTGGTAGTGAAAATGACAATGGTATTTCTATAATTGGTAACTCTTGCACTCTTTTTTCTTCTCATATTCCACACTTACCTGCTTTACATTTCATAATTGATGTTTGCATAATACTTAAGAAAAGTTGGATGGAATAAATAGTTAAATATATGTCGCAGTTTTGGAATCATATGTCGTTTCAATGCTTAATAAATACTTTAGAAGGAATAAAAACAAAAACAAAAATGTATAGAATGCTATAATTCTATGGTTTTGAATAGACTATATAATGCCTGAGCAACTTGATTGGCCCGGTAGCTCGGGTCAATATATGTGATTAATCATCGAATTTATTAAGATATTTGTATTTGCCATGTATATAAAATTTTAAATTAATCTATTATCTCTATCATTTTGATCTAAAATATTACCTATATTAATATATATTTAATAGTTAAATTTTTTATATAATACAAACAGTTAAAATTTTTTAGTTTATGCTAAACTTAACATGTATGATCTAAATAAATGAAGAATGAAATAAGACTAATGAATTTTAAAATATTAATCATACACAAAATTACAGAAGAATATAAAACTACTTAAATTTTACACCAATGTAAATAAATCTGTCTCGTTGATATAAATAACTGGTTGCACTACCAATCCAAGTTAAATTTAAGTGTTATATTGGTTTAAAGAAATATAAATGATGACCCGTCCAACCCTTAATAGATATAATCTTAAATTTTAAGTTCTATCCTATTATACTTTTGAGCATGGGATAGAATCCATTGATTGGACCAAATTGTTTTATTTTTTTTCGCTTAATCAAAAGCATCTTCAAAACTACAGCAAAACAAAGTAAACAACAGAAACAACCCGCCCCAACCAATGAACCAAAACCAAACACAGATGGAATACCGTAAACCAGACACAAAACCCAACTTAACCCCATCTGTAAAATAGACCACAAAACAGAAAGAAACTTGCACAAAACCCTCTAAAAAAACCCCAACACAACCTACAAATACACCTACAAGCCCACAACACTAACACATTATGAGTCACTACTATGCCTTAAACAACCCTTGCCTTTTCAGACCAACAACCGCCAGCGCATAGGCCATCTTATTCCCACTCTTGTCTGCTAAGAAAAAGGACACATTACCAATTAATGACATCCTAAACTCGACTTCGTTAAAGAGAGAAAACAACGACCACGGTCTCAAGCCTTTATTCTCCATCCAATTAAACACCTCCATTGAACCAACCTCAATGAATAAAGAGCATTTACCTTCCCATCCCATCTCTATAAATATATCCAATGCAATGCTTATCGCCCCCACCTCTGCAACAAGGGAGCCTTTCACTGTTAGTGGACCATATTGCCCTTGCCACCCCATCTGAACTTCTTAACACCCCTCTACAACCAACTTCATCCTCAAACGCCACACCGCAAACATTAAATTTAACCCACCGTAACTTGGAGGACACCAATACCTGCCACTCAAACCAACTTTCTTAATATTACAGGCAGACCCACCAGATTCCTTCATCCACTTTCAATTCTTCAAACACCGATCTTATCCACATTAAAGCTCGAGTCTTTGAAAGAAAAACCAAGTTGGACATTTTCGGCCACTTTTTATTGAACACCAGCTCATTCCTTGCTAACCACACTGACCAACAAGCCACTGACACCGAGATCATCCATAAACTTTTAACCATACCTGAATAAGAGACATTATTACAAAAAAAGAAAAAATTAGGGACACCATCAAATGGCCTCCATTTCACCTCCCACCAATCAAAATTTTTTTTCTAAAAACTTTCAATAAAATTGCAATAGAAGAAAAGATGCACAGCAGTCTTCGGTTCTCTATAGCAGTAAGGGCAACCTTCCCTAACTTGACCAAGCTTCACACGTCTACTAATGACGAATGCCTTCGTAGGAAGACGATCAATAGAAATCATCCAAAGGAAACTTCTCACTTTATGAGGCACCTTTAACTTTCAGATTTTATCAAAATCAAAACTTAAATCCACCCTCCTTACATTGAGCAATAATTCTGTTAATTTTCTCAGCGAAAACACTTATTTTTTTGTCATGAACCCATAATAATCTGTCCTCCACCTCAGGGAACAATATCGTGCTGCTCACTGCTTCTTTTAAATGAGAAACCATAAAAATCTCCCTATCCAATAAAGGACAAGAGAAAATTTCAGCCCAATTGACCTTTGTGAACCCATTCAACAACGAAAAATCTTTAACCAGACCATTCTTATTCAAGGCTAAACTAAATAGCCTTGGAAATTCTGCTCTCAAAGGTCTCTCACCACACCAAACATCCTCCCAAAATAATATAGAATGACCATTCCCCACCAGCCATCTAAAAGACTCAGTCCCCGTCCATCTTGTTAATATTAAATCTTTCGCATTCTCCACAATACCCCTCAAAACCACCGACATATCTCTTGAGTTGTTCGTTTTGAAACGCCAATATTGCACGGGCATTCCATACTTTGTAGCAATTATTTTCCTCCACAAAGCTTTTCTATCCACCGCATACCTCCAACACCATTTAGCCAAGAGAGACATATTTTTAACCCTTATGTCCACCACTCCTGCGCCCCCCTTAGCCTTTGGCAGACAAATCTAATTCCACTTTACCTTCACCATTTTCCTCCGACCTCCAACACTTTCCCACAAGAAGTTCCGTCTAATTTTATCAATCTTTTTAATCACTACAATGGGCGCTTGAAAAATTGACATAAAATAAATGGGCAAAGAGGACAACATGGAATTAATAAGCACAACTCTACTAACCCAAGAGAGAGACCTACTCTTTCAACCTGCTAGCTTCCTCTCAACTCTCTCCACAATACCATCCCAATTAAATAACCTCCTCGGATCAGCACCTAAAGGAATACCTAAGTAACTGAACGGTAAATCCCCAATTTTGTATTTACAAAAAGCAGCTATTCTGAAAACAAACTCCTCTTTAGTATCAAAACCCACTAAGCAAGATTTTCAAAAATTTATACTTAATCTAGAAAATATTTAAAAACAACGTAGGATATACTTAGCGTTCCAAACCACAGCCTCATCCGCCCTTAAAAACAAAATAGTGTCATCCGCGAATTGCAAATGTGAAACCAAGAGCCTAGGAATGACGTATTTAAACCCTTCAATGACCCCTAATTCCTCCGTTTCCCCTAACAACAAATGCAAAACTTTCATCACCAGAATGAATAAAAAAGGAGATAATGGATCCCCTTGACGGAGACCTCTAAACATTCTGAACTCATTTGTAGCCGTTCCATTAGCAAGCACTGCAGCCCTCGCTGTTGACACACACTCCATAATCCATCCTATTGAACGTTTGTCGAAACCCATCTTCAGTAGTACCAACTCTAAAAAATCCCACTGCACACAATCATACGCCTTAGCAAAATCCAGTTTAAAAATCAGATAACCCCTCAAATCCTCCTTCATATTGACCAAATGTATCAACTCATTTGCGATTAAAATTTCGTCAAAAATTTGTCTCTCTCGAATGAAGGCACATTGCGTGTCGTTGACTATCTCCCCTATAACATCTCGTAATCTCCTCAATAACACCTTAGCAACGATTTTGTACAGCGAACTCACCAAACTTATTGGTTTAAAATCAGAAATATCCTGCGGATTATCAATCTCTGGGATTAAAGCAATAAACGATGACTTTATACCTTTCTCTAATCTTCCAGAATTGAAAAATATCGCCATCATCTCAAACAAGTCCTCATGAAAAACCTTCCAACATTTTCTAAAAAAGCATAGGTTAAAACCATTCGGACCCGGGGCCTTGTTCTCATCGCAACTCCAAACCGCTTCCTTTATTCCTCCATTGAAAAAGGTTTCTCCAAGTTCTACATATCAACTTCTTTTAACCTCCTGAATTTCAAAGCCAAATCTAATCCCCAACCCCTCGAGGGACAACTAAAATGGTTCCTAAAAAAATTAGACACCTTCTCCTTCAACTCATTGGGTTTGCAAAACCAAGAATTTCCAATTCTTATCCCATACACCATCTTCCTTTTCGCCTTAAGTTTAACCACTCTATGAAAAAATACCGAATTGGACTCACCTTCTTTCAGCCATGCCAATCTCGATTTTTGTCTCTAAATTGACTCCTTAAGTTTAATAACCTCCCCCATTTCAAGATTTAAAATTTTCAATTCCTCTAATTCCAACTCAGACAGCTCACGAACATCACTAATAGCATCCATAACATTAATTCTCCATTCAATCTCGAAGATTCTTTTCTCCAATTAATATCTCTCCTCCCCTTCCATTTTTTTAAGCACACCTTTTAGCTTCTTCAATTTACCCGAAACCCTACTATTCTTTCTAGCCGTCTCGCCCCATTCTTTTCTAATAATACTCAAGCACTCTTTTTTATTAACCCACGCATTAAAAAACTTAAATGGTTTTGGACCTTAATCTACAGAAGCATGGGATAACATAATCGAAATGTGGTCAGAGACTGATGTGTTTAGCCTCTACTGTTGGACTTCTTCATCTAACAAAAATCTATCCAACCTGCTTTTCTTGTTTTCCGATCCATACCAAGTAAATTTTTTCCCTAGCAATGGCAAATCCACCAATTTGTATTTCTCTATGAAATTCCCAAAATTCTTCGGCCCTCTTAATAATCCAATACAATTTATTCTCTCACTCTTATTCCTAATAGCATTAAAATCCTATCTACAATCCAGTGGTTTATGAATTGTTCCCATAACTCAATCATTTCTTCCAAAAAAATTCTCCGGTCCCTTAACATGTTAGGCACATAAACAGTAATCAATACCCCTTTCCACCCTTTTGCACACTATAACCCTTCAAGCACAATTAAACGATTAATACAAAAATCCTTTTTCAACAAAAAACACGATTTATCCCAAATGGTAATCAGCCCTCCCGACTGACCCATAGCAGCTGCAAATCTGAAGTCAAAATTATCACCCCTCAAATTCTACTAACAAGATCCCCTAGCACTTCCTCTAATTTTGTTTCCTGTAAGAAACAAACATCCATCCTATGAAGATTGACTAATCGGTTTACTATTGTTATTTTAACATCTGGACCCAACCCCCTGATTCCACGAAACAATTTTCATCTTACCCAGCTAAACTACATTCACAAATTGTCAATCTTAACAAAGACGCACCTGTAATTCCTATGAAGTTTGATGATTCTACGCCTTCTTCATTGTTGATCTTCGAGTTTCACAATGTCCTCAATTACATCTCTTTCGTCTTCCCTTACTCGAAGCCACAATTCTTCCCTAACTCTCAGGTCTACTTAGCATCATTGAGAATAACCTTCCTCCTGTTACAAATGTCCGAATTAGATAAGGAGAGATTCACAACTTTATCCTCTCCTGAGCCGCTTTGCACTTATCTTTCTTCTTGCCTCGATCCCTCCTTAATTTTTCTTTTGAAGATAACACCCTATCCTAAATGTTCCGCATGGAGCAAATTCTCTTATTGAAATGTTTCTTCTTCCTCCTGCTTCTGATTGCATTTAAAAATTCCTCTTCAATTTCCTGACAAAAACCTAGACCCTCAGTTTCTGAAATTTCAAATAGATTAGGGGAAATTTGAATTGTGTCTAGAGAACACCCCTACTCAAATGCTGCTATTCGATATTGTATAGTCCCAAATCTTTTTCAGAATCCACTGAACCACCTTGACCCCCACTAGGGCCCAAAACTAAGTCCAACCCCATATTAATAACATCTTCACCCGTCGAATCCAACCCACTGTTAATTCTACTTGCTCCTAACTCATCACCTGCCATCCTTCCCATGCTTACATCAATATTATCACCTTCATTTAGTTCCTCCGACACCTTCTGACAATTTTTTCCAGCACTTTCATTTTCAATAACTTTTTCCTTAATACCATCCATCCGGACATTTTGGTTTCCAGCCGGTCACTTCTCTAATTCCACTCCAATCACCGATTCTGATTCTGATACACTTTCATCCACCACCCCCAGGTTTCTTACCTTCTTCGAAAAACTTCTTTATTAGTTTGTTCCTCCACCATCCCCTCTCCTTAATACTGACCGAAAATCTAACATCTCTCACCTCTAACAATACAATCTCATCTAACTTTTGTACTTGGGAAATTGAAATCAGTATCTTGATCTTCTTATAGTTTTTTCGTACCTGACCAATTTTCACCCATCGACACCAGCGTACCCTATTTTCCAGCAATTCTTTTAAACGCTTCATAATTCCAACAATGCAACAGCATCCCAGATAGTTCAATACATGTGACCCTCTCTGAAAAAACTACATTTTCTGACGAAGGTACAATATGAATGAAGAATTCTTTTAAGTACGACCAATTTCTTTGCTTCAAATATCAAAAAGTTCCTCATCCGGAATCTCGATGAGAAAATGATTTCCTTGAATTCTCTTCACATAGATTTCGCCAAGGCCTATCCCCGCAACTCTATCAGCTAAACTCTTCAATTCGCAGAAAGAAGCCACTTTTCCCACCAGACATTTCTGTAACTTTCACAGTTGCTTGTCCTCTACATAGCCTTGAATTACATTTCCTATATTCATATCCCCTCCACCCGAACCACCACTTAATTCTCTCTCAATCCTTTTCGGTTTCCAAGCAACATCTATGCGCTCTTCGATTTCTTTTCCTCTTAGCTCATTGGCCACTCCTACCTGATTTGAATCTATTAAAAATGAATGATTACGCTGTTTGGACACCCTCCTTAATATTGATCTTCTTCCTTTAAACCTAGCTACCTTCACCCATATTCTATTTCCAAGAATCACAAAGCCATTTAGTCTTGATATCGCACGTTGAGCATCCACAAATTAAAAAATCTCACGAAACCAAATTTCTTTCCACTGCTGCTTGTTTTCGCTGGTATGAAAGCATCTACCATGGTAACTAAATAGTGTTCATAACCCTTTCCAATGCATAGTCATCGGTATATCGTACACAAACAATCTGATCATCTTGGTATGTAAAAAAGCCTAAAGTGTTTGATTCGTGAAATAATTTTAGTTAGATATTTCAATTCCTTATTCTTTTCACACATTCTCTTATTTTCTTAGTTCATTTTTGTTTCTGGCTCAACTTTGTCGTGTGGGAACATTTTCAAATATTTATAGTGTTCCAATAACTATAAATGAATTGATGTAATTATTGGTCAAAAGTTATATCATTTGATTTTTGAAAAAAAGGTTATAACTATTCAAACAATATTACTTGAATAGTTATAAAATTAGATGAATAATTATTATTATTATTTATTTATGCAGAAAGACACCTATTGAAATATGTCTCTATGAAGAGACATAAAAATTCCTATAAATAGGAATGAGATTTCATTTGGAAACCACAACAATAAATTCTAAAAAAATTTTCCTTCTTCCATTTTCTAATATTATTAGATTATTCTAAAAAGTATTACTGCAGAAATCATTTGTAGAAATTGAGTTTCTTGTTATACATTACTCAGTGCTTAGTGGACTATTCTCGTCAGTGCAAAATGCAAATAGTCATTGGCTTCATTGTATCATCGAAGTTAATTTGCTTGAAACTCTTTTGCATATCAAAGATAGGTAGAAGTGAATATAACCTTAAAGATAGTGGCTTGATACATGCCTTGGAGCCTTGTCCTATTTCTTCTTTTTCTATTCGAGTTCCGTTCACGTGTTCGAGATTTTCCTCATTGGAAATTTATACTTGTAATAGCCAATTTTGGCCTAAACCCAAATCAATAAAACGAAAAATAAAACCTAAACAAATAAATAATTAAACAGTCCAAAATGAATGTCCTTTACAAACCAAAACCCAAAAAAATTAAAACCCCATAGGCCCAAATCAAACCCAAAACATTAAATAAACCTAAGCCCGAAGTTAACCCAAACCCTAGCCTATACTAGCCCAATACCCTAGTTGGCCCAAATGGCCAAAAGAACAGTAAGGGCAGAAACCCTAAAGCTAGCCCCAATGCCACAACTCCCACACGGCCTCCGTACCACCATCGCTTGCCTCCACGTTCTCTTTTCCGTACTTGCACAGACACAAGAAGACAACAGCAACAGAAAAATAGAAAAATTGTATTTTTATTTCTATCTCTTTTTTCGGCTATAAGATAGCCAAAAATCACAGTGATTTTTTTTCTTACGGATACAAGCAAATAGAAATCAATCAAAAAAATCAAAGTTTTAAAAGGTGATTCATAGATCAATCTTTTTCTTTTTTGGTTTTTCTCTATTCTTTAATCTCTGATTCATTTGCATGTGAAAATAAAGAGAGGAAATGAGGAATCTTATCTTTGCTTGACATTACCCGCCCATTGCAGTAGCGAGACCCACTTTGAATATTAGCCCTAAGTAGGGTATATTAGGCCTTTGCTTGACATTACCCGCCCGTTGCAGTGGCGAAATGGTGGTCGGACGGCCTATTTTGGCTCTATCTTTGGTTCAACCAAATATGGGAGCAAAATGGGTGTTTTGTTTTTTCATTTTCGTTTTTAGTGGTAAAGGATTTGTTTTAGGGTTTCATTTATGTTTTAAATCTCATGAAACCGCAACGTTTAGGGCTTGTTTCAATGGTTCCAAAACCGTGTCGTCTAAGGCTAACCGATTGGACTCGACCCAATATCCATGAGGACCCACACATTTTGCTTAAAGGAGATATTTGCGTGATTAGTCCTTCTCTTTTACGCTATCCCAGGATTGCGCCCTATTTCAATTTTCTTATTTTTTTAATTTGCCTCTGAAATTTGGGCACTGTTTTAATTTAGTCCGCGTTAAACGTTACGTTGTGAGATTTGGTTCATTTGCGTTTTAAATCCCTTTGCATTTGTGCGCATTGTATTTCTGTCCTTAACTGTGTTTTTATGGTTCATTTATTTATGAATTGCCCCTTTTATCCTGTTTTTATTTCAATTATTTCAATGGAGTTATTTGCTGTTTCAATTTATCTTATTATTATTCTTTGTAATTTATTTATCATTCATTTATCAGAAATTGTTTTAACACATGATTTTGAAATATTTTCCTGATTTTACATTGTTTAGTTTTTTATATATACTTTCATTTGTATATTTTAAAAAAAAATGTTTTATTACACTATTTATTTATTTTAAAAAATTTCTCTCTTATGAATATTTCTTTATTTTAAGACTTATATAATGTTTATAAATACTGTTATACATTATTTTTTATACATATTATTTATATTAAATTATTTCTTAAATTATTTATATTATTTATTTATATATATATTATTTTGTATATTACTTATGTAAAAATTTTATGTATATAATTTATTTTCAAATGGTTGTATATTATGATTCCAAATGTTTTAGATTATTTATCTTAAATCTATTCATCATTGTTTAAAGGCTTGTCGGGTTTTGTTTGTGTTAATTTGCTTTATATTTCTTTTAAAATTATTTTCGATTTCATGAGTCTTTGAATATTAATATTAGTAATTGCATAATGTGTGATGTGAGCCTATTGCTATGTTGTGTACCTTAATTGGGTCTTTTCTATTTCACATTATTGATATTTATTTGTATGATATTAATGCTATGTACTATTGTTCCATGCTTGCAATTATGTCCTTGTTTTTTCTTATTGTATCGTGGTTCAAATTTTAATGTGTGAGTTCGATATTGGTCGTTGCATTTTCACCCTAAACAAAACAAATATATTTTGAATCAGTTTTATAATTGCTTATTTGAAAGCTTCTCAAAATAAGATAATATTTCGTGTTTGGAAATTCGAGAAATCGTGCCCTAACGTGTTGGGTTTCGATTTTCCACTTGGCCAAGTAACCAAATATCTTTCAAAATTTCGTTCATGTTTTCTTAAATAAAAAACAAGGCAATATTTCATGTTTGGAAATTCGAGAAATCATACCCTAACGTGATGGGTTTCGATTTACCGTTCGACCAAATAACTGAATATCTTTTTAAAATTTCAATGCATGAGTTTTGGAAAATCATGAGATGATCTTGCTATCGGGGTTAGAAATGTCGTATCGTAACGTGCTGGATATGATATTCTGTAATACCTCATTTTTGCCCGGGCCCTTACCAAAAAATAATAAACCCAAAATAATAAAACAAGGTCCAAGCCCAGTCCAAAATATATCATTTGGCCCGATTAGAATGGCCCATTACTTGAAAGGATTGAAGGTCCATCTACAAACTTGACATATATGAAAACATAATCTTCAAGGATACGCAATCTTAGAAATGATATGCAAATCTTAGATATGATATGCAATCCTAGAAGATATGATATGCAATCTTAGAAGATATGATTTTGGTATCTTAGAGCTTTAATTTGTAGATACCCTTTAATCTTAACCGTTGATGTAATTGATCTGTACCATTGGATTTGGGGAGGCTCAACTATAAATAGAGGCCTCCCCCCATTGTAGACACACTTGAGTTTTGGGGAAGCAATAAACATTCTTGAGAGCTTTCACTCAAATTTCTCTCCCTCTTACGTTCTTATTTTCTGTGGTTTGTTCTTATTTTATTCTTTGTTCTCGTTTTTCAACCTTTTTTATTTTGATTTAATCCATGTCTCCCTAATTTTTAATTTTTTATTTTATCTTTTAATAATTTTAGTATCATATCAAACTATTTCATTTTTTTAATAAATTTTTTTAGTATTACTCTTAGTAAATTGTTTTTAAATTTAACTCAAATCATTGTTTAAAAAATATATTTTATTTAATTGCCATATTTTATCCAAAAGTTTTTTTTGAAATAAGGCAATGTTTTATGTTTAGAAATTCGGGAAATAGTGCCCTAACATGCTGGGTTGCAATTTTTCGTTTGTCTAAATACCTAAAATATCCTTTTAAATAAATTTTGTAAATTACGAGATGATTTTAGTTACGAGGATTTAAAAACATCGTGTCCTAGCATACTGGATGTGATGTTTGTATTCTTTCGGAACAAAAGAATCTCGAGTTTTAATTCAAATTGCTCACATTTTAAAAAAGGGATCATACTTTGAAATCTTTTCAAAGTTTCGACATTAGGACAGAAAACTAATCAATTGTTTCCAATTTTGGGCGTTACGAGGGTGCTAATCCTTCCTCGTACGTAACTGACTCCCGAACCTATTTTCTAAAATTCGTAGACCAAAACATTTTTTATAAGGTGATCCAATCACACCTAAAAAGATTGGTGGTGACTCCCGTTTTCATTTCTTTAAAGTCAACCCCATTTTTCAAACATCTCTTAAACAAATGGTTTCGACAGCTTGGCGACTCCGCTGCAGACCAATAAGAGAGTCAAGCCGTAAAATTGATTAATTTCTGTCCTCTTATCAAAATTTGAAAACTTGATTTGAAAAATATGATCCTTTTTTTCATGTGTTTGCTGCATATGTTTGTTATTTTTCTTGCACACATTGCATTTGCAAGACCGTTGTGGTCGCACCCTTAAGTAGGAGTGAGAAGCTAAGCTTTCGTGAGGATTTCACCTCCGCATGGGTTAGTGGATTACTTCCGGGATACATCCGTACCTATGTCTTTGTGAGATTTTCATCTCCGCATGGTCAAAGGGAAATGACTCCTCATAAACCGAACTTGTTCCATATGAGCCTATAATGGGTGAGGATCAAGGAATCTGCTGGTTTAGGTACCCTTGCTTTAGAACTGAACTACATATAGTGAATTTTAAGTGCTTGCTCTAGGTAGTATGGTGATGACCTTTAGTACCTACCTTTATAAGTGCTTATTTATTACATCTTTTTATATGATACTGACTTGTTTTTTTTATTTTGTCATCATCGCATGTCATTCATCATTAAAAGGTGTCGATTCAAGGTTTGATTTCTGAGTTAGGAAGTTTTGTAATGAGGAACGAATATCTTAATAAAGTAGAGGATAACTCTTTCGTTTGTACGTGGTCAGAGAAAACCCAGTTAGAGAAAGGAGATAGTGTCACCGAGGGATATACATCAAGGTTGTGGGACTTTACTCGTATCAATTCGACACAGAATATTTTCGGGAAATGAAGGACATTTGGGCCCAATGGGATGACGAGGCTAGACAGCTTTTCTTTCAGACTTATGGAGATATTTCTTATTTGCTAGACATTAAGGTAGATAAGCATCTATTTCGAGCTATGGTACAGTTCTGGAACCCTGCTTATAGTTGCTTTACATTTGGAGAGGTAGATGTAGTGCCTACTTTGGAGGAGTATACAACCTTGCTTTGCTGTTCGAGAATTCAAGGTAACAAAGCTTATGTTAGGCCTGCTAGTCTCCCAATTTTCGTGAGGAAATTAGTGATGATCACAGGGATGAGTGAGCAGTGGGCTGTAGCTCGAGTGTAGCAAAAGGGAGATAGTAAGTGTATTCCATGGGCCATTTTGAGGGATCTGATATTGACACACCCAGATGTGAAGAAGAAGGTCGACGTTTTGGCCTTAAGTATTTAAGGCTTGGTGATTTTCCCGAAGGCGATAGGGCACATAGATGAGGCAGTCGCAATTTGTTTGATCGTATTGGTAAACAGAACACACCGGTGCTAGCAATCCTTGCTGAGACGTTTTGATCCTTGAAGTACATGTCTGAGAGCCGGTGAAGTAGATTCATTTGATGCACACAATTGTAGTTAGTATGGTTCCATAGTCACTTTTGGAAGCTTGAGAAGGTTCCTTGCTGAGTGTTTTTTTAGGGTTATTCCCCCTTAAAGGAAGCAGCAACTACACCAAGGAAAGACGATGTTACAGAAGAAAGGTGGATGGATATTCTTCAGAATCTTCGAGAGGAGGAGGTTTTGTGGAAAGTACCTTGGATGACTCCTAATGAAGTCCTTTATCGCTGCGGCAGTTTTGATTGGGTACCTTTTCCTGAGATTTGGGGAGTCGTTGGCTATGCACCGTTACTCGTCCTAAGACAATATAAAGCGGGGTAGTTCAGATAGAGGTCGAGAGTTAGCTTTGTTATTAGATAGGGTTAAGACTCTGAGCCTACGAGCGAAAGCGTATTTGTAATCCGTTTTATGAAAAGACTTTTGTTCCTTAAATAATGTTTTCTAAAATGAAACTGAATCGAGATCGATACCTTTTTGCATTCATGTATTTGCATTACATTACATCAAAGAAAAAAAGGTGTTGATTCGAAATTCGATTCCTAAATAGAATAGTTTGTCATAAGGAAACGAATTTCTTGATAAAGTGCAGTCGTCTGAATATAGTCCAAGTAAACACGACGAGAGAAAGCTGGTAGTCCACGGAGGAATACATGATGTAGTTGCTAGAGATTCAAGCCAACAAAGGTTATCCAAGAGCATGAAGAGAGAAAGCCGGAAGTCTACGAAGGAATACATGACTTGATTTAATTGCCAACGAAGATTATCTAAGAGCCGGCACTTTTTGATGAGTATCATGGAGATAAGCGAGCAAGAGATCGAGGCTCAGATTAAGCAGCAAGGAGCTAGCAAAGGCATCTTTTGGAAAATTTACAGGATTCGACCATGAAGAAAAGATCAGCGTTTACTTGGACTATGAAGGGCAAGGCCGCATATGTAATCTATTTTCATGTAAAGAAATCTGTTTTGTAGAAAAGTTATTCTAATGGAATTGAATTCAAGATCAGCATCTCCTTTTCTTTTGCATTCATGCATTTGCATTGCATCACATCACATGCATTTAAATCCATAAAAAGACCCTAATTAGTTAAGGTTAAAAAGAGAAAGAAAGGGAGAAAGAGAGAAGAGGGTCACGGCTGAGTGAAAAGAAGACGCTCCCTTACATATCCTAGACTTTTGTATCAGGAGGGATAGCTTACCCGGAGATGGGGGTGTTTGGAAATGAAAATCATTCCATCAATGCCATACATGAAGAAGGGACTGATTAAGGAAATCTAGAGGGCATTCGTCCTTACGAACCAGGAAAGTCTTTAAACAACTGGACTGCGGAAGAACTTCCTGGAGTCTTTAGAAATTATACAGAGTAGTCTGCAGAACACTCTTGTTACTCTAAAGCCTAGGAGTAACAAGATTTCATTTGTGAAATAGGCTCGTGTTCAGACATTTTTGTTTCAATAAAACATACTTTTGTTATTGATACGAGCAAATATTCTTTTATACCGATAAATATTCTTTTAACCTTTTAAATTCTCTTTCTAAACTTTCATTTCATTCATAGCATATAAATAGTCATTCTTGAATTCATTTATTCCTTGTACATTCTTTTGTGCCTATCATAGGTCCCTAGATATCAATGACAGGGGCAACGATACTACAAATTCATAGTTCCTTTTGAGCGCGACATGTGTTTAAAGGAATCTCAGTACTTCGAAGATGACAGAAATTGTAACCTTGTTTCTGAATTTGTTGAAAATGGTAAAGCAAGAAGAAGCAAATTTTACCCCATGAAGAGATGGTAGAGAATTTAGCCTTAGAGGAAGGAAAGGTTGGAACGCAAAACAAGACCTTGTGGAGGCTATTATGGGAATTCAAAGACGTTGTCAAGGTTAAAAGAGGTCCAAAGGAATGTCAGAAGAATGCATGCAGGAGGATTCATAATAGCCAGGATAAACTTGAGGTTTGGGCACTGCTGGTCCATCATGGAAGGGGATCGCATCAGTTATACCATAAATGCCGAATTTAAAGAATCGAGACTTATGTGCCTCTTTCTTTTCTTCGCAAATTTTCTATATATGGGGCATATATGTTATGAGCCCGAGCTCGTCAAAAATTTTAGGCTGACAATGGTTCATCTTTGTGGTCGTCGACTGCTCCATTAAGAGGGTGAGAGTAGCTTCATATGCCAATATTACAAAATTAATAGTTATCTATTTAAAAAAAAAGATCATATCCAACTGCACAATGTCAAAAGTTTGCAGTCTGTTCAAATAAGGCGCCATGTCACAATACAACAAAGGTTGCCAAAAGAAAAAGAAAGAAGAAGAAAAAAGAAAAGATGACTGAGACTGGTAAAGATTGGCATAAGAAACTACCACTTACTCTCTATGCTTACGTTGGAGCAAACACCTTTAATTCCAGTTGTTTCAAAGGTTCCAACCATCATCCTTAGAATGGATGTATTGTTTGGTTCTCTTAAGTAGTTTGATATGCTGTTAATAGCTGCGGTGGTTAGCTCTAAGCAGTGGCCATTGATTTTCAGCTATAGGGCATCATGGCCGTACACAGCCTCTGAAGCTTGAAATGATAAATCCTCTCTCCAAACCAATTTCTGACAAAGTGGATAAGGGTATCATGAAGGAAGCTCTCTTAGACTTCTATACAAGTTCAGGGAAGAAGAAGCCTGATCAGATAATTATTTTCAGGGATGGGGTTAGCGAGTCTCAGATCAATCAAGTTTCAAAGAATTTGATCAAGTTACTGTGGCTTGGAAGTTCCTTGACAAGAATTGGAATCCTAAGATTGTGGTTATTGTTGCACAAAAAAAAAACCATCATACCAAGTTTTTCCAGCAGGGATATCCTGGCAATGTACTACCTAGTACTGTCATTAACAACAAAGTATGCCATCCGAAGAACAATGATTTTTTACCTTTGTGCTCATGCTGAAATGATAGGAACCACAAGGCCAACCCACTATTATGTTCTCTTAGACCAGGTTGGGTTTTCAGCTGATGATCTGCAGGAGCTTGTTCATTCTCTATCCTACGTATATCAAATGAGCACCATAGCCATATCTGTTGTAGCCTCTATTTGCTACGCTTATTTGGTAGCTTCACAATTGGGGCAATTTATAAAGTTGGTGGATGCTTCAGAGACATCATCGAGCCATGGTGGGGTAACTACTCCGGGAGCACTTTATGTACCTCAGCTTTCCAGGTTGAAGGATAATGCCAGCAACTTCATCGTTGAGTTTGTCAAACGACAGCCAGGACTGCTACTGGGGCAATTCCTTTCTCATAGGTTTATGAATCGAGATTTTTTATCCAAGCTTCGATGGAGTCAAGAATTGAATACCTCTAGTGAACTTAACTTGAAAGTATTCATCCTAACCAAATGTACCATGAATAAATGGCACAGACTTATGATGAAAAGGGTTCATCTGCAAGAATTTCTCACGAAAGCGAAGGTGGAAACCCGCAAAGGGCGCTTTGAGACTTCTATTTCAAAAAAAAAAGAGAAAAGAAAAAAGAAGAAAAAAGAAAAAAAGAAAAAAGAAAAAACGAAAATGGAGAGGCCAAGGTGAAAACCCGCAAAGGGTGCCTTGAGACCAAAAGGGTTTTGAGTGGAAAACCAGAAAGGGCTGCTCAATTTTTCGAAAGGAGTGCAATGGCCTTGCTATATCGGATTCGACAAGAAGTGAAGTATGTTACATACCGGGGCATCAACAAATTACTTTGGATCTTATAAACACATGTTAAACTCAAAACAGTCTTCATGGAGTTTGTATATAGAAGCCCAAGCTGCGATAACTAGGGCATCTGATTTTTGTCCTGTTTACTATCTTTGGATTCTCTTTCTTCTCAAAGATAGAATCTTAGATTAATCTCCTTTGTATTATTTTTGATAAATCATTCAAGCTCTAATTTTCCTCAAGATCAATTTATTTGTTGTCCATTATTCATAAAGCATGTTGCATTGAAATAATGATTGATGAATTAAAATATCTTCACAAACGAAGTTTTGCATATTACTCTGGAAATTTCTAGATAATACAAGAAAACTGAAACATGACAATTGTTTAAGGAATTCCCATATGTATGGAGGTACTCGAGAGAATTTCTTCTTCAGTCCAAATGGTGATTAGACGATATCGATCCTAAAATAGGATCATTTCATAAACATCTCCAGCAGGTAACATTCGAGAATGGTACAGTGGACCAAATTGATTCAAAGCATACGAGCTGAATATGATTGATACTTCGAGTGAGATAAAGATGAAACTTTGATGAATGAATAAGTAATGACATCCGAAATAGGAGTCATTTTCATAACATTTTTGCTTCATAATATGTCTAATTAGGAGCATTTGACTCATTTCAATCATGGCATCCTAATCATCAAGCATAAGCATATACACATTCTACAGGTTATGTCCTCTAGAGGACAATGTAGATCAAAGATGTTAGCATGGCGTCCCTGTACGGCCAGGGAGCAGGTTGAAGAAAATAGATCTGGTATCCCTAAACAGTAGCGGAACAGATCGAAGATTATAAGCCTTAACCCCATAAGCAGTAGGGTAACAGGCTAAATATAGCAGATCTCATCCCACTGGCAGGAGTGGAGCAGATCGAAGACTCGCCTTAACTCCCTAAGCAGTAGGGTAACAGGCAAAGTATAGCAGATCTTATCTTCGTTAAGCATGACCGGAGCAGATCAAATTCCAGCAGATCTTAACCCCGTAGGCAGTAAGGTAACAGATCAAATTTTGACAAATCTTATCTCCATATATCAGCAATGGAGCAGATTTTGGCCACTCGCCTTAACCCCCTAAGCAGTAGGGTAACAGGCTAAAATTTTAGATATCGCATCCCTAAGCAGTAGTGGAACAGATCGAAGACGATGCGCCTTAACCCCCTAAGCAGTAGGGTAACAGGCTAAAATTGCAGATCTTATCTCCCTAAGCAGTAGTGGAGTGGATCGAAGACTCGTTTTAACCCCCTAAGCAGTAAGGTAACAGGTTAAAATTGTAGATCTTATCTCCCTAAGCAGTAGCGGAGTAGATCGAAGACTCACCTTAACCCCCTAAGCAATAGGGTAACAGGCTAAAATTACAGATCTTATCTTCGCTGAGCAGCAGTGGAGCAGATTAAAGATAGCGGATATTGTCTTCCTGAAGTTGCAGTGAAGCAGATTGAAGCCGTCAGACTTATAGTCCAATACCTCCGAAGGGTTGGAAATTATCAAGGACCAAGAACTCCAGACTCGGCGAGCCCGGGCAAAATTGGTCCTTTTATAGTCTTTGCTCTATTCCCGTTACACGTCAATGAGCAAAGAGGGGCAGTTGTAATACCCCATTTTTTCCCGGGCCCATACCAAAAAATAATAAACCCAAAATAATAAAACAAGGTCCAAGCCCAGTCCAAAATATATCATTTGGCCCAATCAGAATGGCCCATTACTTGAAAGGATTGAAGGTCCATCTACAAACTTGACATATATGGAAACATAATCTTCAAGGATACGTAATCTTAGAAATGATATGCAAATCTTAGATATGGTATGCAATCCTAGAAGATATGATATGCAATCTTAGAAGATATGATTTTGGTATCTTAGAGATTTAATTTGTAGATACCCTTTAATCTTGACCGTTGATGTAATTGATCTGTACCGTTGGATTTAGGGAGGCTCAACTATAAATAGAGGCCTCCCCCCATTGTAGACACACTTGAGTTTTGGGGAAGCAAAAAACATTCTTGAGAGCTTTCACTCAAATTTTTCTCCTTCTTACGTTCTTATTTTCTGTGGTTTGTTCTTATTTTATTCTTTGTTCTCGTTTTTCAACCTTTTTTATTTTGATTTAATCCATGTCTCCCTAATTTTTAATTTAATTTATTTTATTTTTAATAATTTTAGTATCATATCAAACTATTTCATTTTTTTAATAAAATTTTTTAGTATTACTCTTAGTAAATTGTTTTTAAATTTAACTCAAATCATTGTTTAAAAAATATATTTCATTTAATTTCCATATTTTATCCAAAAGTTTTTTTTGAAATAAGGCAATGTTTTGTGTTTAGAAATTCAGGAAATAGTGCCCTAACATGCTGGGTTGCGATTTTTCGTTTGCCTAAATACCTAAAATATCTTTTTAAATAAATTTTGTAAATTACGAGATGATTTTAGTTACGAGGATTTAAAAACATCGTGTCTTAACATGCTGATGTGATGTTTGTATTCTTTCAGAACAAAAGAATCTCGAGTTTTAATTTAAATTGCTTACATTTTAAAAAATGGATCATGCTTTGAAATCTTTTCAAAGTTTCGACATTAGGACAGAAAACTAATCAATTGGTTCCAATTTTGGGCGTTACGAGGGTGCTAATCCTTCCTCGTACGTAACCGACTACCAAACCTGTTTTCTAAAATTAGTAGACCAAAACGTTTTTTATAAGGTGATCCAATCACACCTAAAAAGATTGGTGGTGACTCCCGTTTTCATTTCTTTAAAGTCAACCCCATTTTTCAAACATCTCTTAAAAAAATGGTTTCGACATATTCTATTTCCTCGAAACAAGAGAATCTCAATATATAATTTGAGTTATCCAAACTTCTTTTTAAGGGGGATTGTATTTTAAAGTCTTTTCAAACTTTCAACATCAGGACACTAATTAATCAATAGGGTGCTAATCCTTCCTCGTACGTAACCGACTCTTGAACCCGTTTTCTTGAATTTCCTAGCCAAAATCAATGTTTAATAAAACAAAATGCTTTATAAGGTGATCCGGTCACACCTAAATAAAAAGGATTAGTGGCGACTCCCTTTTTTTGTTTTCATTTCAAAATCAAAGTTGATCCCCGTTTTTCTAAATAAAAAAAATAGTTTCAACAACTTGGCGACTCCACTGGGGACTATAAGAGAGTTAGGCCGTAGATTGATTATTTTTGCCCTTATGTCAAAAATTGAAAATTGATTTGAAAAATCATGATTATTTTGTTGCATTTTTTTTGTTATGATTGTTGTGGTTCAAGTCTTATAGAATACTCCTACATTGCATTGCATGATCGTTGTGGTTACATCTTTTAAGTGGAAGTGAGAAACTATGCCTTCGTGAGGTTTTCACCTCTGCATGGGCTAATGGACCGCTTCTGGGATACATCCGTACCTATGTCTTCGTGAGATTTTCATCTCTGCATGGCCATAGGGAAATGTATTCCTTTGAACTGAACTCGATCCATATGAGCCTATAATGGGTGAGGATTGAGGAGTCTACTGGTTCAGGTACCCTTTCTTTAGAACCAAGCCACATATAGTGAACCCTAAGAACCCACCCTATGTAGAGCTATGCTGAACCCTAGCGGTTACCCAAATAGGTGTTTGACTATTTTCTGTTTGCTTTTTATTATTTGTATATGTTACTGACTGGTTGTATTTTGTTTTGGCTATGTTTGCATGTCATCGCATTTTTAAGATATGTCGATTCAAGTTTGGTTACTAAATTATAAAGCCTGTCATGGAGAACGAATTTCTTGATAAAGTGGAAGATAATGCGGCTGTCCGTTTATGGCCAGAGAAATTGCAATTAGAGAAAAGGGATAGTCTAGCTGAGGGGTATACAGATAGTCTAGCTGAAGGGTATACATCAAAGTTGTGGGACTTCACCCGTATCAATGTGACACAAAATGAGCTTCAGGAATTAAGAGATATATGGGCCCATTGGGAGGATAAGACTAAGCAGTTGTTCTACCATAATTATGGCGATCTACCCTACCTGCTCGACATCAAAGTGGACAAGCATTTGTTTCGAGCTATGGCTCAGTTTTGGAACCCTGTCTATAGTTGTTTCACTTTCGGGAGGGTGGACTTGGTGCCCATTGTGGAGGAATATACAACCCTGCTTCGTTGTCCAAAGATCCAAGTTGACAAAGCTTATTCTAGAGCCACTAATGTCCCAACCTTTATGAAGAAGTTAATGAATATTACCGGGATGAGTGAATAGTGGGTTATAGCCTGATTCAGCAAAAAGGTGACGGTAAATGCATTTCTTGGGTGAGTTTGAGAACCTGATCCTAGCACATCCAGATATAAAGAAGAAAGTTGACATATTCGCCTTGAGCATTTATGGATTGGTAATCTTCCCCAAGGCTTTAAGGCATATAGACGAGGTGGTCACTGACTTATTTGATCGGCTTGATAAACAGGTTACACCTGTTCTTGCAATCCTAGCAGAAACATTCAGATTTTTAAACATGAGTCAGAGGGCAGGTGAAGTGGTTCCACAGTCATTTCTAGAAGATGGACAAAGTCTTTTACCGAGTCTTCTTTGAGAATTATTCCCCATTAAAGGAGGAAACAGCTACGCCAAGAAAGGACGACGTATCAGAGGAAAGGTGGATGGAAATTCTTCAAAATCTCCAAGAAGAGGACGTTGAATAGAGAGCCCCCTAGATGGTCCCCGACAAGATCCTTTACCAGTGTGGGAGTTTTGATTGGGGACCTCTACTCAGAATTTGGGGGGCTGTTGGGTATGCCCTTTTGCTCATATTAAAGTAGTATAAATTAAGGCAGTTTATACCGGTGACATACGGGCTAGCTTAATACGAGTTCTCATACAAGGGGGACAATTATAAGAAAAAGTTTGAGAGATTTCTGATGCTTAAAAGCAAACTCGCCGAGTAAAGAGATTGGTTGTGGGCTCAATGACAACTCTTGAATACAATGGATGGTTTAGTAAAAGGATTAATGATAACATCCCTAGGCCGAGTTTGGATGGTGCTCGATCAATAGAAGAATGCTTGCGAGTGGTCCTGTCAGAGCTAGAGATCATAAGATAGGACTTCAAAAAGAAGAATTCTGAGCTCGGAAAGAAGGTTGAGTAGCTGGAAGAGGAAAAAATGAATTTAAGACTAGACATGGATGGTCAGAAGCTAGAGACAGAGAAATGAAGAAAAGGAAAGAATAGGGCTAAGAAAGATTTGGATAGTTTGAAGACAGATTATAAGAAACTGCGTCTATCGATAAGAACTGTCGGGTTGGGGAAAACTTCCAAACTGTGGCGACAAGAAATTCAGGAGGAAAAAACCAAAGCCAGTTGGTAGGAGAGAAAATTCCAGGAGGCTCAAGTACGAAATGAGGTTCTAGAGAGGAGTTTGTTAGAAAGCCGAAATGAAAAGGATGAATTGAAGGCTAGAGTGGCGGAACTTGAAAAATCTCTTCATCAGTATCAAAGTCGTAATTCCGCGATGGAGCTAAGGGCGAGCTTACATAAGATTGAGGAAATGAAAGGAAGAATAGAAGAACTAGAAGCAGCTTTACAGAACTATGAAGTTCGGATTAAGCTCCTTGAAGCAAGTGAAGAGCGTTGGAACGAACAGCTTCACTATTCTCAGGGCCAGGTTAGGAACAGAGATTATGTTATGGGAGAAGTTGTGGCTCAGATTCGGGAGGTAGCCGATCACTTACAAACTTTGGCAGTACAAGCTAATGTATTAAGTGTAAAGTATGAGCAGGAATCAGACCGGGGGCAAGAGCTAACTTCACTGCTTAGGAAAATTAAAACATTAAGCATTAGGGAAAAGCCTTATTTGTAACCCATTTTATGTAAAGAACTTTGTTTTTTAGTAAAGCTTTCTAAATGGAATTGAATCAGAATCGATGCCTTTTTGCATTCATTTCATTCATATGAATTGCCTTACATCATATGCATTAAATTTCATGAAAATACCCTGATTAATTAAAATTATGACAGTTACCCTAGAGACCCTCGAAAATCCACCAATTGAACATTGCTACAACACCCGTCGCAAAACCAAGGCAATGGATCAAAGGTTAGAAAAATTAGAACAAATGTAAAGAGAAATGCAAGATCAGTTACAAGCACAAATGCAAGAGCAACTGGCCAAGATTCAACAAGACATGAGGGAGCAGATGATGGAATCCCAAAGAAACATGATGAATCAATTAGCACAACTATTTTCTGGAGGTTCTGATAAAGGAAAAAGCCCTATTGTCAATTCTGGGGATAATCGTGAGGACCTTATCTATTCCCCAAGTTCTTCCTTGATAAACGCCCAAGCACAACCAGACGTCTGTCCACAACGGGTAGCTGTCACCATCAGACCCCAATATCAGGCTAATGCATCAGCACTGACAAACTTTCAAACAGGCTCGAGCTCTAATCTAGGGGACAATCCAACTAATCCCACTGTCTCGAATCTCAATGATGTGGCAGAAATGGAGAGAGCAAGAGCAGATCTGCCAAAACAACTTGAGGACCGGTGCAAGTGGCTAGAGGAGAAATTTAAAGCAATAGAGACTCTAATTACCGTTGCGGGATCAATGCTAAGGATTTAAGCTTGGTCCCAGATCTAGTGTTCCCACTAAAGTTCCAAATGCCAAAGTTTGAAAAGTACAATGGGACTAGTTGCCCTGAAGCTTATATCACGATTTTCTGTCAAAGGATGACATGATACGTTAATAATGACCAATTATTAATCCACTGTTTCTAGGACAGTTTAATCGGGTCTGCAGCTGATTGGTACAATCAGCTAAGCCGTGCCCAAATTGGTTCATGAAAAGACTTGGCTCAAGCTTTCATAAAACAATACAGCCACGTGACAGACATAGCACCCAACAGAATTACACTCCAAAACATGGAAAAGAAGTCAACTGAGAGCTTCAGGCAGTATGCCTAACGATGGCCACCTCTTCTAGAGAAGAGACAACCATGCTCTTCATCAGTACTTTGAAAGCCCTATTCATCAAACACATTTTGAGAAGCGCTACTAAAAGCTTTTCTAATATAGTAATTTCTGGGGAGATGATAGAAAATACGATAAGATGTAGGAAGATTGAAGCAGGGGAAAGTACCAAGAGATCAACCCCAAGAAGGAGGGAGAATGAGGTGAATAACACGAGCACGTATAACAAGGGTCATTCGAGAGCAATCACGGTGAGCCAGCCAAAGACAACAACCACTAATCATCAAGGTCCCCCAAGACAAGAATCCAACACAAGGACAAACACTGAAAGGATACAGTTCACACCTACCCATGACGTATAGAGAGCTGTACCAGAGCTTATTTGATGCACATGTGGTGTCCCCTTTCTACTTAAAGCTGCTGCAACCCCCGTTTCCTAAGTGGTATGAGGCAAACGCCCAATGTGAATATCATACGGGAATCACCGGGCATTCAATCAGAAATTGCACCGTGTTTAAGAAATTAGTTGAAAGGCTTATAAAAATTGGAATCGTAAAGTTTGACGACCCATCCATACCAAATGTAGCGGAAAACCCCTTACCTAATCATACTGATCAAGGGGTAAACAGAATAAATGAAGGTGGAAGCAGGAAAGTCAAATGTGAGGTTGTAGAAATTAAAACCCCATTGAGACAGGTTTGTAAGGAGATGGTGAAAAGAGGATTGATAGTACTGAATTCGGAAGAAAGATCTGAAGGAAAGAACCATTATGAGTTCCATAATGGAGAAGGGCATGAAATCCGAGAATGCACTGAGTTCAAAACCATGGTGCAAAATTCGATGGATAATAAAGAGATGGAATTTTATGAAGAGATTGAAGAATCAGAAGAAGAGGAGGTATATGCCTCAGATGAAGGATCAACGGAAAGGATCCAAAAGTGCAACCACCCAGTAGTAATCATCTCAAAACTGAAAGTCAATGAAGCTGGAACACAAGTAGCACCGCGAGTCATAATTCAAAAACCTGTAGCATTTCCTTACAAGGATAGAAAAAGGTTCCTTGGAACTATAACTGCAACGTGATGATTCCAGGTAAGGAGAACCTGATCAACGCTTCAGAAGAGGGACAAGATAAGGGTTTTTATACGTGCAGTGGAAAGCGTTATGATACCCCGATTACAAAAATTGAGTCTATTAAGGGAAAATCTATGATGGAGAAGACAACCAGATCTGAATCGCCTGTCAATGAGTCGGTGACCGAGAAAGAGCTAAAGAGTTCCTGAAATTTCTAAAGCACAGCAAGTATAGTGTCGTGGAGCAACTGCATAAACAACCAGCTCACATATCGGTACTGGCCTTGCTCTTAAGCTCGAATACACACCGTAGTGCATTAATGAAAGTGTTGAATGAAACTTATGTCGCGGATGATATCTTTGTCAATAAGCTTGATTGTCTGGTCAATAACATCAGTGCCGATAATTTCATCTTCTTTAATAATGATAAAATACTACCTGGAGGTAGGGAATCTACAAAAGCTCTGCATATCACCACCCGATGCAAGGGATATACATTACCGGGAGTCTTGATTGACAATAGATCAGCATTAAATGTCTTGCTCCTATCCACACTGAATAGGTTGCCACTGGATAGTTCTTATATGAAGACGTGCCAGAACATAGTAAAGGCATTGGACGGTACTGAACGCAAGGTAATAGAGAGAATTAAGATACCCTTTTTAATCGATCCCAGTACGCACGAGATGGATTTTTTAATGATGAACATCAAACCATCCTATAATTTCTTGTTGGAGAGGCCATGGGTTCACTCAACGGGGATAGTTCCATCTTCGTTGCACCAAAAGTTGAAATTGGTGACAGAAGGCACTAGTAACCATAAACGCAGAATAGGACATCATTACATCCGTGACCAGCAACACGCGGTATATAGAGGCAAACGATGAAGCCACCAAATGTTCTTTTCGATCATTGGAATTTGTAAATGCAACATTCATCATCGAAGGGAACAAGATCCCAATGCCTAAAATATCTAAGACTACGAGGATGGGCCTGCAACTGACAGTTAGAAAAGGAGCCTTACCGAGGAAAGGACTTGGGAGATACCTCCAAGGAAGGGTTGAGGCACCATTGCTAAATGACAAACGAGACCGCTTCAACTTAGGGTTTAAGCCAGACGTGAGATAAAAAAAGAAAGAACTGGAAAAGAAGCAAGAGAGAAGAAGAGCACGGTTGAGCATGGAGAAAATCAAGTGGGAACCAATGATTTTCCCCCACATATCCAAGACCTTTGTATCAGGAGGAATTATTCACCCTGAGTGAGGGACCCCAAAATGGGAGAAATGTTGGAAAACTTGCACATCAATTTCATATCCAAGGAAGGAATCAGAAGAAGAAACTTGTCAAGCATTCACCCCTTTGAGTCTGGGAGCGTTTTGAACAACTGGACTGCAAAAAAGATTCCTATAGTGTTTAGAACTATTTCAGAGTAATGTCCCAAAACTCTTATTGCTCTAGGCCTAGGAGTAATAAGCATCCTTTGTGAAATAGGCTTATGTCCTAAAATCTTTAATTCAATGTAAAACACATCTTTTTGAGCAAATATTCTTTTATTCTTTCCAATTCATCCATAATCATAGTATACAGGCAATTATTCTTTCTTCCAAATATTCTTTTATTCTTCATTCATAATCATGCCATGCAAATAATTATTCTTAGATGCTTCTGTTCTTTGCGTCTTCCATTATCCCTATAATAGGTCTCCGGATATCAATAACATGAGTGATGTCACTAATGACTCGGAGTCTCCTTTTGAGTGAGATATGAGTATGGAGGATTCTAAGGATTTTGGAGACGATCGAGACTATAACTTATCTCCTGAACTGTTAAGGATGGTTGAACAAGATAAGAAACAAATCCTACCTCACAATGAGTCAACAAAAATTGTGAATTTAGGAGAGGCAAAAGAGGTGAAAATCGAAGCTGGTATCACGATAAAGACAAAGCGAAGCCTCATTGAGTTACTCTAGGAATTCAAAAATATCTTCATATGGTTATATCAAGACATGTCCAGCTTAAGTACGGATATCGTGGTACACCGACTTCCTATAAACTAAGAATGTCAGCCAGTGCAACAGAAACCCTGGAGAATGAGGCCCGATGTTTTACTAAAAATAAAAAAAGATGTTAAGAAGCAATTTGACGCTGGATTTTTAAAATACTCGGAATAGGTAGTCAACATCGTCCATGTCCCTAAAAAAGATGGGAGGGTACAAATGTGTATAGATTATAGAGATTTAATGTAACGGCCTCAAAAGTATGAGTATTGAAAAATAAGTTATCAAATCTTCGTTTTCAGTAAACAGACTCATAATTGAGTCCCCACGGCCTGGCACACGGGTGTGTGGCTTGGCTATGTGAGAAAAATCAGAATGCTCCACGAGTAAGGGACACGGGCGTGTCCCAAACCACCACGCTGTGTTGAACCACACGGTTCATTAACATGGGCGTGTGAGCCTAGTATTTGAGAAAAATTTTAAAATGTTCAAAAAATTTTTTGAGTATTCGAATTAGTCCCGAACTACTTTTAACTCGTATTTTTGGATCTCGAAGATCTATATATGGGACTATAAGGTTATTTTATATTATGTTTGTTAATAATTGTGTATTAATTGTAAATTGTCTGGTAGTTTTGGTAATACTTCGTAGCCCTGTTCTGACGATGGTTCGGGGTTAAGGGGTGTTATATTTAAATAAAGCCAGCCCGAAAGATAATTTCCCACTACCTCATAGCAACACCTTAGTGGATAATACGATAGGCCATTCACTATTCTCTTTCATGGATGGTTTCTCTAGATACAATCAGATTAATATGCACTCTAAAGATATAGAGAAGACTACATTCGTAATAGTATGGGGTACATTTTGTTATAAGGTGATGCCGTTTGGATTAAAGAATGCGAGAGCAACATATCAAAGGGCCATGGTAACCTTGTTCCATGATATGCTACACAAAGAAGTCAAAGTCTATGTTGACGATATGATCACAAAGTCCCGAATAGAGAAGGAGCATGTTTAGGTTCTGAAGAAATTGTTCTTAAGGTTGAGAAAGTTATAGCTTAAGCTCAATCCAGCAAAGTACTTTTGGAGCCAGGTTCGGAAAGCTACTACGATTTGTGGTCAGTGAAAAAGGGATTAAGATTGACCCAGACAAAGTCAAAGCCATACAAGAGCTACCTCAACTGCGTACTAAAAAAGAAGTTTGAGGTTTTCTAGGAAGACTGAATTACATCGCCCCTTTCATTTCACAGCTAACTGAGAAATGTGACCCTATATTTCGTCTCCTTAAGAAACGCAATCCAGGCGTGTAGGATGAGGAATGCCAGAAGACTTTCGATAAGATCAAACATCACTTGTCTAATGCCCCAGTGCTAGTGCCACCCAACCCGGATAAACCGCTAATACTGTACTTGGCGGTACTTGGGAATTCCATGGGGCATGATGAATCAGGGAGAAATGAAAGAGCAATATATTACCTTAGTAAGTTCACAGAATGTGAGACAAGGTACTCACCAATTGAGAAATTATGTTGCGCTTTAGTTTGGACAACCCAAAGACTAAGACAGTACATGTTGTATCACACCACCTGGCTCATTTCAAAACTAGACCCTCTGAAGTACATGATGAAGTCAACAGCTTTAAATCGGAGGATGGCCCGATGGAAAATTTTACTTTTCGAGTTCGATATAATTTACGTGAACCAGAAAGCTATAAAAGGGAGTGCAATAGCGGATTTTTTGGCCAATAGAACCCTAGAGGATTACGAGCCCTTAAATTTTGACTTCCCGAACGAAGATCTAATGCATGTTACAGCCACTGAAGAAGATTCTCAAGAAGACCTTTCTTGGAAACTAAATTTTGACGGAGCCTCCAATGCTGTGGGTAACAGAATCGGGGCAGTCTTGATATCCCCAAATCAAGATCATTATCCATTCAGATGCAAATTGGATTTTGATTGCACAAACAACATGGCAGAATACGAGGCATGTATCATGGGAATACGTGCAGCCATAGAACACAAAATTAAAGTGTTAGAGGTTTATGGATATTCTGCACTAGTGATCTATCAGCTTAAAAGTGAATGGGACACAAGAGACCCCAAATTGATTAATTATCGAAAGATAGTTCTAGACTTAATTGAAAAGTTTGATGACATCACTTTCCATTACCTCCCACGAGATGAAAACTAGATGGCTGACGCCTTGGCCACGTTAGCTTTCATGATCAAAGTAAACAAACAAGAGGACATAAAACCCATTCATATGAGTATATATGAGGCCCCGGCCCACTGTTACAATATCGAAGAAGAAGAAAGGGATGACCACCCTTGGTACCACAATATATTACGATATGTGAAAAATCATGAATACCCTGACCAAGTGACCGAGAATGACAAAAGAACGTTGAGAAGACTAGCCTGTGACTATGTCTTAAATGGAGAGATCCTATACAAAAGAAGGAAGGATCAGGTACTTTTGAGATGTGTGGAAGTTGTTGAAGCCAAGAGAATCTTGGAAGAAGTCCATGAGGGCGTCTGTGAAACACATGCTAACGACTTTACAATGGCCAAACAGATTATGAGGTTTGGATATTATTGGTTCACAAGGAAAGAGATTGCATTAATTACGCCAATAAGTGTCACGAATGCCAAATCTATAGAGACAAAATTCATGTACCTCCTTTGACTCTGCATGTCATGACTTCCCCATAGCCTTTCTCTATGTGGAGCATGGATGTCATTGGGCTAATCTCGCCAAAAGCTTCAAACGAGCATCGATTCATCCTTATGGTCATCGACTACTTCACTAAGTAGATGGAAGCCGCTTCATATGCCAGTGTTACTAAGTTGGCAGTCAGGAAATTCCTGAAGAAAGAAATCATATGTTAATATGGAATACCAGAAAGGATAATATCTGACAATGCACTAAACTTGAACAACAGCACGATAGTAGAAGTTTGTAATCAATTTAAGATCAGACACCACAACTCGTCCCCATATCGCCCAAGAATGAACAGTACAGTAGAGGCAGCCAATAAAAACATTAAGAAGATCGTATGGAAAATGACTGAGACTTATAAATATTGGCATGAGAAGTTACCATTTGCAGTTTATGCTTATCGAACGTCTATCAGAACTTCCACTGGGGCAACGTCTTTCTCTTTGGTTTACAGAATAGAAGCAGTTTTGCCTATCGAAGTTGAGATTCCTTCTCTTCGAGTACTAGCTAAGCTAAAGTTGGATGAAGCAGAATGGGTCCAATCGCGATACAATCATTTGAACTTGATCCAAAAAAATATATTAAAGGCCATCCGCTATAGTTAGATGTACCAAAAGCGAATGATACGAGCCTACGACAACAAAGTTTGTCCTAGATAATTTCATGATGAGGACTTGGTATTGAAAAAGATCTTTCGTATACAAAAGGATTTCAGAGGGAAATGGATACCGAACTGGGAATGACCTTATGTGGTAAAGAAGGCTTTCTTTGGAGGAGCGCTGATTCTAGCCGAGATGGATGGGAAAAACTTGCCTAATCCTGTAAACTCGAATTCAGTCAAGAAATACTTTACCCAAGAAAAGGGAAGAGGCCAAGGAAAAAACCCTCAAAGGGTGCTTTGAGGCCTTTAGAAAAAAAAAGAAGAAAAAGAAGAAAATGGAGAGGCCAAGGTGAAAACCCGCAAAGGGCATTTTGAGACCAAAGGGGTTTTAAGTTGAAAACCCAAAAATGGGTGGCTCAAATTTTTAAAATGAGGCATGTGGTAGTCTTGTCCTCTTAGAATTAACAAGAAAGAGGAGCGTTACATCTTGGGGCATCAACAAATGCTTTAAATCTCCTAAACACATATCCAGCTCGAAATGGTCTTCGAGAAGTTTGAGCAAAGAAGCTCGTACTGCGATATCTGGGGCACCTATTTTCATCTTATTCATTTTTGTACTTTAGCAAATTTTTTATCTTGATTAATTTACTTTAAGCTTGACTTTTAATAAAATCCCATCTTGCCCATAGCCTTTTTTTCAAGCATTTTTCATTGAAACAATGATTATCGGACTTACAATATTCACACGAAAGGAGTTCTGCATATTATTCTAAAAAGTTTCTAAATGGTACAAGAACCTGAAACATTACCACTAGTTAGAAATAACCCAAATTCAAAAATTGACAACATTGGAGGGAAGATAGTTCAAATTATGGCTATCTCTTCAAATCTTCTGTCAAAGATACTAGCAGAGTAAGAAGGCATAGTAGCGTATGAGTGATAGAACCTGAACGACGAGCAATGACAACTTAATCATTAAAAAGGAAATCATTTTTGAAAATAACATTCTGCATTCATGCAAATATCATTCACGCATATCTAGTTAGGAGCATCTGATGCATTCTGATCATAACATCCTAATCACTTGGCATAAATAGGCCCATCAAATAGATTTTACAGGTCCTGTTCCCCAGAGAATGGCATAACAGACTAGTGAAACCACAAATCCTATACATTTAAAGTGTAGTAGGTCAGATTAAGTCATCATGGCAAATCTTATCTCCCTGAAGTTACAGCGGAGCAGATTGAAGCCACTAACCTTATTTCCTTGAAGTTGCAGTGGAGCAGGTTGAACATAGATCTTATTTCCCTGAAGTTACAGTGGAACATATCAAAGCTACAAACCATGACAAATTTTATCTCCCTGAAGTTGTAGTGGAGCAGATTGAAGCCACTAACCTTATCTCCCTGAAGTTGCAGTGAAGCGGGTTGAACATAGATCTTATTTCCCTGAAGTTGTAGTGGAATAGATAAAAGCTACAAACCATGGCAAACCTTATCTCCCTGAAGTTGCAGTGGAGCTGATTAAAGCCACTAACCTTATCTCTCTGAAGTTGTAGTGGAACAGGTTGAACATAAATCTTATTTTCCTGAAGTTACAGTGGAGCAGACTAAAGCCACAAGTCCTATACCCCTAAAGATGCAGCAGAATGGAATGAGGCTAATTGAAGAAAAGAAGCACTAAAGAAGTCAAGATTCAGAGAGACTAGGCAAAATTGGCCCTTTTGAAGTCTTTGCTCCATTATCGTTACACTACAATGAGCAAAGAGGGGCAGCTATAATAGCCAATTTTGGCCTAAACCCAAATCAATAAAATGAAAAATAAAACCCAAACAAATAAATAATTAAATAGTCTAAAATGAATGTCATTTACAAACCAAAACCCAAAAAAATTAAAACCCCACAGGCCCAAATCAAACCCAAAACATTAAACAAACCTAAGCCTGAAGTTAACCCAAACCCTAGCTTATACTAGCCCAAGACCCTAGTCGGCCCAAATGGCTCAAAGAACAGCAAGGGTAGAAATCCTAAGGCTAGCCCCAACGCCGCTGCTACCACACGGCCTCCGTACCACTACCGCATGCCTTCACGTCCTCTTTTCCATACCCGTACAGACACAAAAAGACAACAACAACAATAGAAAAATAAACAAATTGTATTTTTATTTCTATCTCTTTTTTCGGCTATAAGAGAGCCAAAAATCACAGTGAGTTTTTTTTTCTTACGGATACAAGCAAATAGAAATCAATCAAAAAAATCAAAGTTTTAAAAGGTGATTCACAGATCAATCTTTTTCTTTTCGATTTTTCTCTATTCTTTAATCTCTAATTCGTTTGCATGTGAAAATAAAGAGAGGAAATAGGGAATCTTACCTTTACAAGCGCACCATTGGAATCCTCGTTTTCTCCGTCGAAGTCGGAGTTAGATGGAGATTTTGGGTTTTAAGTGACGAGACCCCCTTTGAATATTAGCCCTAAGTAGGGTATATTAGGCCTTTGCTTGACATTACCCACCCGTTGTAGTGGCGAAATGGTGGTCAGACGGCCTATTTTGGCTCTATCTTTGGTTCAGCTGAATATGGGAGCAAAAGGGGTGTTTTGTTTTTTCATTTTCATTTTTAGTGGTAAAGGATTTGTTTTAGGGTTTTATTTATGTTTTAAATCTCATGAAACGGTACCATTTAGGGCTTACTTCAGTGGCTCCAAAACGGTATCATATAAGGCTAACCAACTGGACCTGACCCAATACCCATGAGGACCCGCACTTTTGCTTAAAGGGGATATTTACGCGATTAGTCCCTCTTTTTTGCGCTGTCCCAAGATTGGGGCCTGTTTTAATTTTCTTTTTTTTTTAATTTGTGTCTGAAATTTGGGCATTGTTTTAATTTAGTCCGCGTTAAATGTTACGTTTTGATATTTGGTTCATTTACATTTTTAATCCCTTTGCGTTTGTGCACATTGTATTTCAGTCCTTAACTTTGTTTTAATGGTTCATTTATTTATGAATTGCCCCTTTTATCCTGTTTTTATTTTAATGGAGTCCTTTGCTGTTTCAATTTATGTTATTATTATTCTTTGTAATTTATTTATCATTCATTTATCATAAATTGTTTTAACACATGATTTTGAAATATTTTCCTGATTTTACATTGTTTAGTTTTTTTATATATACTTTCATTTGTATTTTTTTTAAAAAAAATTTTTATTACACAATTTATTTGTTTTAAAAAATTTCTCTCTTATGAATATTTCTTTATTTTAAGACTTATATAATGTTTATAAATACTCTTATACATTATTTTTTTATACATATTATTTATATTAAATTATTTCTTAATTTGTTTATATTATTTATTTAGATATATATTATTTTGTATATTACTTACGTTAAAATTTTATGTATTTAATTTATTTTCAAATGGTTGTATATTATGATTCCAAATGTTTTACATTATTTATTTTAAATCTATTCATCATCGTTTAAAGGCTTGTTGGGTTTTGTTTGTGTTAATTTGCTTTATATTTCTTTTAAAATTATTTTCGTTTTCATGAGTCTTTGAATATTAATATTAGTAATTGCATAATGTGTGATGTGAGCCTATTGCTATGTTGTGTACCTTAATTGGGTCTTTTGTATTTCACATTATTGATATTCATTTGTATGATATTAATGCCATGTACCATTGTTCCATGCTTGTAATTATGTCCTTGTTTCTAGTTATTGTATCGTGGTTCAAATTTTAATGTGTGAGTTCGATATTGGTTGTTGCATTTTCACCCTAAACAAAACAAATATATTTTGAACCGATTTTATAATCACTTATTTGAAAGCTTCTCAAAATAAGGCAATATTTCGTATTTGGAAATTCGAGAAATCGTGCCTTAACGTGCTGGGTTTCGATTTTCCGTTTGGCTAAATAACCAAATATCCTTTTAAATTTTTGTTCATGTTTTCTTAAATAAAAAACAAGGCAATATTTTGTGTTTAGAAATTCGAGAAATCATACCCTAACGTGCTGAGTTTCGATTTACCGTTCGACCAAATAACCGAGAGTTCGAAATGTCGTATCCTAACGTGCTGGATATGATATTCTATTTCCTCGAAACAAGAGAACTCAATATCTAATTCGAGTTATCCAAACTTTTTTTTAAAAAGGGTTGTATTTTAAAGTCTTTTCAAACTTTCGACATCAGGACACTAATTAATCAATAGGGTACTAATTTTGGGCGTTGCGAGGGTGCTAATCCTTCCTCATACGTAACCGACTCCCGAACCCGTTTTCTTGAATTTCGTAGGCCAAAATCAATGTTTTAATAAAACAAAATGTTTTATTAGGTGATCGGATCACATATTGGTGGCGACTCCCCTTTTTTGTTTTCATTTTCAAAAATCAAAGTCGATCCCCTTTTTTTCTAAATAAAAAAATAGTTTCGACAATACTAACATGCGGGACCCGAAAGATAAGTTATCCAGTCTTTAAACAAGACTACATGAAATGCTTTCGTACTTGTTTTTCTTTATTTAATCTATGGATCGGCTTAACTTCAGCGGATGTTGATTCCTATTAAAAGTAATTTGATGATTCTTTGATGACGAATTTCATAAGCCTAGTTCTATATATTGAACATTAATTAAGGTTCGGAAGATATTATGTATAAATATTATATAAAATATTATCATCCATCCATGTATTCCACATTCTTTTTTCCTTCACTTCCACCATTCTTTTTAACTTTTCCCTTTTCTTCTGCCGAAAGGTTTATATCACTGATTCTTCAGCCAACGATATATGTGTGTGTGTGTAGGCTTTGGAAGTGATTAAAACATCACAATTCCTATCCACGAACTCATGGAATGAACTTAAGCTAATTTTATGAATTTTCAAAACATTTCCGAAAAAATTACATGTAATTTCGATGCGGTTCGTACATATAAACATGATTGATATGAAAATTAAAACTAGGCTTTGTTGATGTTATTTGAAATGGATAGAAATTATTAAAACTAAACGATCATATATTAGATATTTAATCAATTGTTAACTACACGTACAAGCTCTTGTACATATTAATTTGTCCGATATTGTAGACAAATATGCATATTTGCATACGTACATTTTACAAGAATGAATCAAACAAATATGACATGCATGTGCAATACTTTGTGATTCTTTCAATTGCATGCTATGTTTCAACAATTTCTGCGGCAAAACCCAACTGGGGAATATATGTATAGCTTTAACGGTGGACAATATTTTACTTATTTATTTTACATTTGTCTTTATAAGCTACCATTAATGGTGCATGGCACCTCGACTCTTCCATTGTTTTTGCTAGTAGGGTTCCAAGTGTTCTGTTTTTGAAGAGCTAATTTCTATTTACAGAATTCTTGGACTGGTTTTTTTTTTTCTATTGTCATGTAGTGGCAGGTATTGCCTTAAGGAAAATTAACGATCGCCAAATTAAGGCTCACTGGAGTTTAAGTGGCAGATCTTTAAGAGACATGAAAGGGTTATTGACATATTCATTCATGAAGCAAAGTTGGCAGCTTACTTATTGAATGTTGCACTTAAAGGGTTTGTCGTTTTTCATAGTTTTAAATTTTTGTCACATTTAAAGGTTTGTCTTTACATTGATCTTCATAAAAAGTCTCAGGTAATATTAACACTTTATTAGATTATAATATAAATAAAATCTATTTAATAAAAAACTTCAATTTAAATATTTTGACATCTATAGGGACATGTCACTCTGTTGTTGACAAATTGAAAGTTGACAAAACAGTTTTTTAGGGATATTATTGAGTAATCGATAGATTTTTAGGATAAAATTAGCTGATAGTTAGGGGTTACAATATTGTTCTTCCTCTCCTTTTCTTATTCAAAGTGTATAAATTGCCTGTAAATTCTACTCATTGAAATGATCAAGTGAGAAATTCTTCACAATTCATCTCTCCTGATGTTGTCCACTTTGATTTTAACATGGCATCAAAGAAAAAAAGTTCAAATTTTCTCATGTTTTCCCAAAATATCAGAAACCCTATATTTAGATTTTATTAATTACCCACTTCGGCCCCTTTTTTTTTTTCACCGTCCACACTAAGGAGGTCGGAACCTTATCGTTAGTGACACCTTCCAATCCGATGACCAAGAGACCTATGCGTGAGCCTCACACGCCTCTGTAAGCTTTTATGAGTCTCCTACGTGCTAGTGCGTGTACGTTACCCTGCCGGGGGTTCCTTTCGACCTTCCTCATTTGTCCCTGCTATTTGGGCTAGTTAGAATTTTTTTTTTCCTTGGCTTGTTGGGTAAATTTTGCTTTTGGTTATTAACGGCCCAAAGTTTCTTTTAAGGAATCTTCTTGGTTTTTTTTCCCTTCTCTTGCACTTATAAAATGGTAGACAAGAAAAAATTGTTGCTTCCGGTTCTGATAACCCTTCATTACAGATTAGTCCCGTGAATCTTGATTAGAACATCTATCTTGCATGGTCTTCATCATGTTTATTATTCAGCAATGCTAGAGGAATGCAAGGTTACATCACTAGTGATTTGAAAACACCAGAGCCATATAGTCCCACTTTTACTCGATAGGAGTTGGAGAACTCCCTTGTTATGGCTTAGCTCATTAATTCTATACAACTCGAGATTTCCAAAACATATTTGTTGCTCGACACTATAGTAAAAATATGGAATGCAATTCTCTCAAGTAGTTAGTTACAATGCTTAGATTTTTTTAAATCCAAAATAAGTTTCATATTATTAAGCAAAGTGAGATGACAATTTTTCAATATTTTTTGAACTAAACAGCTTATGGTAGAAGCTAGACTATTATCAAGATTTTTAAGCAAATTGTACCGAAGATTTGATGGGTGTGGAATACATTAAAAATAAATTCTTACTCCTAAGCAGAATATAAACTAGCATTATAAGGAGTAAGGTCAATCCCACAAAGACTGAAGTATCTAAATTTGCTACTCTTTTTTTTATCAAAATATGTGGTGTAATGACTCGATTCTCGTCGGTGTCGAAAAATTCAATTTCGGGACCAAATTTATTAAATTGAGTTAGTCAAAACTTTTAATCGAGTGATTACTAGATGTACACGAAATTGTAGGATCGAATTACTAACTGATTAAATTATATAAATTATTTTGTTTAGTATAGGGACTGAATTAGAAGGTTCGTCATTAATGAATAAGGTTAAATTGCAAGTAGTTAGTGTAATATCCCGAATTAGGGCCTAATCAGAATAGTGGTTTCGTGACCACAAATCCGAGGTAGAAATAATTATTTTATAATTATTTTGAGGTTTATGATATGATTGGATGATTGTGTGAAAATTTCGTGAAGAAATTCTATGCGTAAAGTGCTTAATTTAAAATTAGGGACTAAATCGAATAAGTTGCAAAACTTGCATTCTAGAAGTTTCTAGTATGAAATTGCTTTGAAATATTAATTAGGAGGTCTTAAATAGTAATTTGGTCAATTTTAAGTTCATGGACAAAATTTGGACATGGATGGAATTTTTGAAAGTTTAGTAAGGAGGGGCATTTTGGTCATTTGGATATTAACATGAAATAAAAAGGGAAAAATAACACAAAATTGATCATCTTCTTCATTACCACGAAATTTCAAGGGTTCTCCATAGCTAGGGTTTGTTTCAAGCTTCCAAGCTCCATAGTAAGTGATTCCAAACCCCGTTTTTAATGATTTTTACGTTTTTGAGATCCCGGTAGCTCGGTATAGCTTATGATAGCAATATTTTGAGTTAGGGTTCATATTTGGAAAAATACCCATAGATGAAATTTGTGTATTTTGATGTTTTATGATAGAATATGAGGTTTTAAATTATGTTAGACAACTTGTGCTACTCGATTTTAAGTAAAAACGAACAAAACGGCTTAATCGGTAAAAGTACATATTGTTCAGAAGTATGTGTTATAGTGGGAATTTGAGCTTGCTAATGGCAAATAAATGATCAGCATGTCCTAAAACATAAGAATTTGAAATAAAATTTAATTTCTGAGCTTTGGGGCAAAAGTGTAAATATGTAAAAGTTTAGGGGCAAAATTGTAATTTTGCCAAAATTTGAATTTAGGACTATTTTGATAAATGTGAGTATTAAATAAGTTAAATGTGTTATTTTAGATCAAGAAAGATGTGGAATCAACCTTGATCGAGGAAAAGAAAAAATTGTGGACTAAATTACAAAATTGCTATATTTTGTACCGAGGTAAGTTCATGTGTAAATAATGTAACATAATTGCTATTTTAAGTGATTTAATGCTATTTATATAATATGATACTTGTTATTATGAATATTATGCTTTGTGAAATATTATGTATTGGTATGAAAAGTATGTGATTAAATTGATAAGTATGAGATGCAAGCAACATATTGGTTCCAATATTCCGAGGAGAACGACTGGGAAATGTGTGGTTGAGGAAAATCCCGTTTGAACATTGGGAATAGATTAGGATATAAGTGACATGTCACTAGGATGGTTGGGCATCTGAGCTCGTTGAGTTGAGTCCAAGTTCACTTATGGATGCAAATGTCTGAACTCGTAGAGTTGAGTCCGAGTTCGTGAGATGTAACTAGGCATCCGAGCTCGTTGAGTTGAGTCCGAGTTCACTTATGGATGCGAACGCCCGAGCTCGTTGAGTTGAGTCCGAGTTCACTTATGGGCGGGCTACATGGTCGCTTGATTACATATGTGGCACTTATGTGCAAATTATCCATGTATCCGAGTTATATTCCGATGTGTTCAACGGGTAAAATTTTAGCGAAATGGAAGAATGCTTGAGATGCAAATGATATTTTGGTAAGTGTCGCGAAAGGCACACTTTGGACAGGTATGTACTTAACCCTCGAGTTGAAACTTGATACACGATGGCTAGAAATGTGGAATATGTCTTGGTGATAACATGCTATTGTTGTTTGGTATAATTGCTTTGTTATGTTACTCGTTATTTGCATATGGACTTACTAAGCATTTATGCTTACTCCCTCTTTTTTATTCATTGTAGTGTTGGACAAGCCGGCTCAGGAATCGGGATAGGTCGAAGGCTCGATCACACTATCCGAAGGACTTTTTGGTAAAATGGCTTGTATAACTTAAGTATGGCATGTATAGCAATGTTCTTATTTTGTGTAAATAAATCTTATGATATGGTTGTGGTTTGGTTAAGAAAATGCTTGGTAATGATTAGTCATTGGAATGGCTAGCCTAGATAATGTTGGATGCTATGTTAGACTAATATGTTATGTAGTTCATGAAAATTCATAAAAAGATAAAATTTGCCATAAAACAGAACATTACAGTAACAATGACGTGAGTTTGAAAAATCACTAAAAATAGTGGAAACCGAATTAGGTGATGAATTAAATATGGAATTAAAGCTTATTGTGTCTACCTTCATATGGAAGAAGCAAAACAGGTAAAGGAGTTATATGTAATGAGATATTTTAATTTTAGTGAGACAGTGCCAGAGCGATTTCTGGATCCCCTGTTCCAATTTTGGGAATTCACCATAAATTGTATAAAAATAATTAGGAGGTATGTTTTATATGTTAAAAATACTTATTGAGTCTAGTTTTAAGAGAAATAAACGGCATAGTCATATGAATTTTTTAGAGAGAGAAAAGTGGTTTGTAGTAAGCAGAGGTCAGTGCAGTCGAGTCCTGAAACGGGGGTAACTTTAACTAATAAACTGTACTAATTGGCCTGACCAAAAATTCTAGAAAAAAATTCAGTATATAGATATATGAGTCTAGTTTTAGGGAAAATTTACGGATCTTTATTTCGAGTTTTGTAACTCGAGATATGATTTTTTTTGTAACCATAACGTAGGTAAACAGTATGCTGTGAATCTAGAGTTAAATGTTTCAAAGTTCTTAAAATGGAAAATTATGTTCAGTAACACCTCAAGCTCGACTCCGGCGACGGTCTCGGGCATGGGGGTGTTACAGTTAGAACTAGAGAAATTAGGATAGTGTTTTAACAAAGTCCTTAGTAGATAATAAACAGTAATTATAATCTAAATAGTGGATAGGGGTGAGCAAAATCCGATTCGATTAGAAAAAAATTGATAAAAAAATTTAAATTTTGAATTAAATAATTCAAGTTATTCGGATCAACTCGAATAAAAAATTAAAATTTTCAGTTTAACTCAAATATGAATTGCACATTTCGAGTTATCTGAAAATTCGAATAAGAAAAGGCAAAACTACATCGTTTTGATAAATGTTTACCTTTTCTAAAGCTAAAAGGCAGATCTACGTCGTTTTAATAAATGTTTACATTTTCTAAAGTTAGAAGGCAAAACCATTATACTGTTTATGTAGTTAAATAATCTTGTACTTCGTCTACTAGTTAAATAACAGGTCCATGTAAACGTAACATTGAGTATAAATAATAGGATTCGTTAACTCGACTCAATTTGACTCAAAATTTTTTAACTTAGTTCGATTCAATTTGAAAAAATTTCAAATTGAATTCGATTGCTAAAATAGTAATCGTCAACTCGACTAACTCAGAATTTTTTTACTCGATTCAACTCAACTCGACTCGATTGAATACTCACCCCTAATAGTGGAGTAGGTGTTGGAAAATTTGGACATCACATATATAATAAGGATAATTACATGTTATTATTTACTATCATTATAGGTTAGCCCAAATTAAAAGTGATCTAATTTGGTTAGAATTTTATTGGGTTTTTAATTATTAAATAAAGTATGGGTCAAATATGTGTAAATACTCTTCTAATAAAATTCTAATTAATGATGGGCTAATTAGAATTTAATTAGAACTAATATGCCAAGGTTATAAATATTAGGGTTATGGTCCCCAAATTATACACAAGATGTCTTTTCTAATATCCCATCATTAGGAAAGAGAGAGCAGATATCCTCTGAATTCTTTGTGTTCTAATTTGGAAGATCAAATCCCCAAAATCCAGTAAAACTTCAAGGAATTTATGGATTCAGGTACGCTTTCATATTTAATTTTATTCTTAATTTATTCTTGATGATTTGATATGATAGATCCTGATTTATTCTGTTTTATTTTAGATTTATTTTACAAATCTAACAAGTGGCATCCGAGCCTCGTCATGTTGAATCATTGAGAATGAATTGATTCTCTATTATTTTTAGATTGATTCATTTTTTAAATCTTATGGATTTGATATTTTAATTATATATCATATTGAATTTTTGAGATTCTTGATAATTTTTTTTGGTGTTTTTATCCATGCCAAAATTATGAATACATGTGCTTGTTAATTATTTGGCTTTGAACCACTACATTATTTTTATTTGGTTTTGACATATATGGTTTTGGAACAAAAAGAAAAAAGAAAAAGAAGAAATAGTCAAAAATGAAGGTTTTCGGTTTTTTATTGCATTATTAAGACAACCTTATTTGGGGTTAGTTTTAGAGTCTATAAAGCAATAAAAAATAGTTTTGACATTTAACTATTGGGAAAATTTTAAATTTGAATATTGGTATGTTTATATATTTTTTAAAATAACTTAATTGAAGCAAAAAGTCAACAAAGTGATTTTTTTTTGTATAAATTATTTTAAAATATAAAAGGTTGTGTGCATGTAACTTAAGTTAATATTGATTGGCCCAAATGAAAGTTAATAATATTACATGTGCAACTATGGTAATAAACATGTGACAATTATTCGGTTTGACATATGAGTAATAAATTGGCCCAAAGGAAAATTTATTGTTCGACATGTTCTTATTATAAATGTTTGGTTATTACATTAATATATCACTTACAAGTTAATATTTTGTCCAAAGATAAAATATTAATGGAGTGTCAGATATCTTGAGATGAGGTTTACCTTTATTCAAATTATTTTGGTTTAAATTTGAAGTCTTATAAGAAGTTGTTTATAATTTATGATTTATTCAACTATTATGATATTTGCTAGCATCATTGTATGTTGTTTTGGGATAAATATATTCTTATATATCTTTTAATTTGATTGAAAGATGAAATTAAGGTAAATATTTTGAAACAAATAAATTCATCTTTTGGCTTTTAATTAAGGATGTCTAATATTTTAAATAAATTAGTTGAAACAAAATGTCGCCAAAGTGATCTCTTTTGTGTAGATTAGTTTATTTGAAATATTAAGATGGTTTTATGTTTTTGTGATTCATGCATTTATTAATGGACTCGAATGTAAGTTAATATTTGACAAAATTTCAAAAACAACTGTGGTGATAAATGTGTGACAATTATAAGGTATTTTATGTGAGCAATAAGTTAGTCCAAAGATTAATTAATTGTTTGACATAATTTATTGTCAATGTTTGATTACTACAACAAGAGTACCACTTATTGTTAATATTACCATCCAAAGACTTGATATTAATGTTGTGTTTGGTATCTTGAGATGGGATTAGCCATTATCTTGAATTTATTGTTTACTTATGAATATTGATGTGAGATTATTTTTATTTATCTTTTGTTCTATATTCAACTAATTCATCTTTTACTGCCACAATATCTGCTAAATTCTATACTCATGTTTAATGGGACAAATTTCAATGAATGGAAAAGGCACTTACTTATAGTGCTTGGCTATATGAACATAGACCTTACACTGAGGGAAGAACAACTCGCACCTCTCACTGCGGAAAGTACCCCTTATATTAAAAGGGATTTTGAGAGGTGGAATTATTCAAATTACAAGAGTCTAATGATCATGAAGCACAGTATTTTAGAAGCCTTTAGGGGCACAGAATCTGAAAAGATTACTCAGGCCAAGGTTTCCTTGACGAAAGTGAGAAATGTTTTGCTAAAAACAATAAGGTTGAAATGATATCACTTCTGACTTCTTTGATGTCTATAAAGTTAAGGGTCAAGGAAATTCTGAGCGATCTAAAGGCTTTGTGTAACAGCCTGATTTTGACCCTAATCGGAACGGTGGTTTCGGGACCACGAATCCAATTTAGAAAAAAATATTTAAATATTATTTTCTATGTTTATTATGTGTGAATTTATGTATGTGAAATTTTCGTATAAAAATTTGATCTTTTGAGTGCCTGATTTAATAAAAAGGGCTTAATCGCATAAAATGTAAAATTTGCATGCTAATTGTTAAAGTGCCTAATTACTTTGTTCTTTTAATGTGGGGTATTTATAATGCTATTATACCATTGAAATTGGCATGGACACATTCGGTCACTAGTTAGTGGGTGGAAATAATATTATAATGATTAAAGTTATAATATAAGAAATAATATGTATATATTAAAACATAAAATAAAAACAACCATGCATGTTCTTTGTTATTGCCGAAACTAAAGAAAATAAGAAAGAAAAGAAAGCTTTTAAGGGTTCGGCAACTTGTCAAGCTCAATCAAGGTACGTAATTAGCTCGCTTTTTGAAAATTTTTATGTTTTTGAGATCGGTGCTTCGAATACTACCCGACCCATGCTCGAATTTTTTATATTGATGTATATTTTGAGTTTTGCCATTGTTGATAGCTTGGTGAATTTTGTGTTTGATGTTGTTAAATAAAGCTATGTAATAATTTAACAAGTTTTGTATAGGAATTTTTGATGAATTTGAGTAAATAGGGTTAAATTTGCAAAGTGTTTAATTGAGGGACTAAATTGTGATATAAATGAAATATGGGGACTTATATGTGTGTGGGGAGTATTCGGCCAAAGCATGGCATGGGAAAATTATGTTTGTTCTGTGTTTTGTGAATTTTGGATTAAATTGCTGAAAGTATAAAATGTTTGGGGCAAAAGTGTAATTTGTCTATTTATGTGTTTTTGAATGAATTTGATTGAATATTTGATTAAATAAGTTTAATTTATATTAATTTAGATCAAGAAAAGAGAAAATCGAATTTGGACCGGGAGAAGACCAAAATAGTCGAATAGTCGATTAATACCGTTCGTCAATATCCGAGGTAAGTCTATAAGCAATTAAACATTGTTAATTTTGAATGAAAATTAGTTTAATTTGCTAATTTGGAATTTTTAGATTAATTTTGGCAATAGCCGAATGTGATATTGCTTGGAATAGCATATTTGAGTTTAATTCGATTAAGTTACGATATTGAAAAGTCCGTATGAAATATATGTAGCAATTGAATTTCTTATATATGAATTGTGTATGAGATGATTTTGTATTAGTGATATTCGGGCTTCGAGCCTAGCAAGCCTTGTGCTAGTGGATTTAATCGGGCTTTATGCCTAGCAGGCTTATTGCCGGTGTATAAAATCAGGCTTTAAGCCTAGCAGGCCTTGTGCCGGTGTGTGATACAGGCTTATGCCTAGCAGGCTTTATGCCGATGAATTATTATAAGCTTATGCTTAAAAGACTCTATGCTGATGTGGTATTTGAATATGTTAAACGAGCTGAAATGATCAGGTATGTGATGGTTAATTTCCTATTTGAAACAAGGTAAGTTGGTTACTTGATTTGTGATAGAAAGGATATATGAAGTTGATGTAAGTATATTTGTGAATGTGGAAAAATAAATTCGGCCATATAGTTGTTTAAGGATGTAATGTAAAATTTTGAGTGATGAGTATATGATTATAAATGCATATCTATATTCAGATATATATATATATATAAGACAATATGGTCTTAAAATTGGAGAATATAATGATGATATATATACATGTACATTCGGTCAATGAGAAATTGTTCTATGAAAGTATAAGTTATATATGTATGGAATTGTAAGTTTAAAATTTTATGTGATTACAAATATATAAGTTGATTTGGTTAGTTGAAATGAGTAAGTAAGGGAGATGTTATTATACACTAATTGTTTAATTTGCTTAAGGCTTACTAAGCTAAGTTGGCTTACTTTGTGTACATATGTGTTTGTATTTGTTTTATAGATTTTGGAGATTGTTACGTGCTCGGGGGATCGTCAGTAAAGTCAATCACACTATCGTCTATTTTCGGTATTTTTAAAAGTTTGAATTCGAATCTATGGCATGTATAGGCTAGATAATGAGTTTGATTTTGGGAATGTATATATATATATATATATATATATATGTATGTATATAGCCATGCGAAAATGGCTAATATGTGAAGTAAATTAGATAAAATTATGCTATGCTTAAAAATGTGGTATGTTTGGTAATGGTTGGTGAATTTGATAGTATGATTTCGTGGTTTGAGTATGATGTGGTTGGTATACTGGTTGTTGTAGGCATATTCGGTTATAATATATATATATATATATATATACACACTTAGATGTGAATATGGCTTGGAGTAATTGGTTTAAAAAAAAATGAATGACATGTGGATTTTGATAATGAGACATAGGATAAATATTATTTGTTTTTGAATGATGTATGTATATTCGGTGATGGAGATTAATATTGAATTTTTATATAAATCATTTGTTTTGGTGATAAGATAGGGGTGTGGATTTGTGTAATTGATAATTTGGCCTTGTGTACGTATGTATGTATACGGCTAAAACCTTAAAAATTTACCAAATGAATAGTGTCTTTGGTTTTATGTAGAATTTTTGATTCAATGCAATATGAAAAATGTTTATTTTGAGCTTAGATATTTTCGATCAAGTCTTGAGAAAATAACCATATGAATAGTAACATTGGCTACATGTTTATGATATGTTTATATGCGAAATTGATAAAATAATTTGAGCATTTGTGTATTAATGAGTATGTATACTATGAAAGTTCATAAATGTTTATGAAATATTTAGCCTAAAATATATTTGTTTGTTTTCATAAAAGGTTTTATGTGAGCATGTGTTATAATATAAGGGTTTTTAATTTAGGTTTAAGTTAATTTGGTTAAGATATGCATATTATGGTTAAGTGAAGAGTGCATGATTTGTTTGTTCATAATTATAACAAGTTTCAAATTGTCTCCTTGACTTATTAAATTTTATTATAAAGACTAGACATTAGGCATGCAAAATGGTCCATGTTTTATCTATGTATTAAACTCATAAAACTTTAGTAATAGAAATATTATTAATTTCTTAAAAGAATTTATTAATGCATTTTATTTTATAAGTCTATAAATCATGATTCGTGATTATTATATTGAGGTTATATGTATGTCTTCGAATATGACTTAAATGTATTTTTGAATGTATGATAGTTATATCTTTACCGGTAATACCTCGTAACCCCTTTTCGGCAACGGATATCAGTTAGAGGTGTTACACTATGAGTTTTATGATCCCACAATTAGGAATATTTTTGAGATGAGAATTGCAACATTCATTTAGGATGTTGAGTTTGGAGGGAGAAATAAGGTTAGAGATATTGCTTTTAAGGAGGAATTGAATTCTAACTCAGTTCCTACTATCACTTTGACGATGTTTAGGTCCTCATACCTATCATTGATTAAGAAGTGAATCCAGAACCTCAATAAGACAATGTTGAGCAACTCCCTATTCAAGATGGGGTAATTATTCCAGAAGAACAAACTCAACAACCTCAAGAATGAATGTCATTAATAAGGTCCACTAGAGAAAAGGTTATAATGGCTTTAGTGGAATTTTTTACCTTAAGCTACATCAGATGAATATTAAGTTAATGATTTCTCAATGGTAACATTGATTATACATTTATATGGTGCAATTAGAAAAACTTTGTGTCTAATGATGCAAAGGTAATGATTTGCAAATTAAAGAACTTCATTATGGGCTTAAACAGACTTCTTATCAGTAATATTACAAATTTAACAAATGATTATCTTATTCGATTTAAAGATAAACTTTGTTGATAATCATTTATACCATAAGTTTAGTGGGAGTAAGGTTCTATATTTGGTTTTATATGTTAATGACATACTGCTTGTCAATAATAAGAATAGCCTCAATCAATGCACTAAGAATGATTTTGAGATTACAAAAATGTATAAGATTTTTTACATTTTAGCAGTGGAAAGTCTAATTTACATTCAGGTTTGTATACATTGGAATATTGTGTACATTATTAAGACGTTAGGCAGATATTTTAAGCAACCCTGGTTTGGACCATTAGATAGCATCCAAGAGAGTTATAAGATATTTTTAGAGAACAAAAGATTACATGCTCACATATGGCATATCTAATCAGTTAGAGATCATTAGGTATATAGAACTCTGATTTTGATGGAATATGGATACAAGATTTTGTCACTAAGGTGCAAATTGTGAAAACAAATTGAAGTATTTTCTTCCAATAGCAATAGGAGCACTTCAAAGTCAAAACACATAGACTTTAAGTTCCTGGTTGTTAAAAGTAAAAGTTCAGAGTGGTTAGGTGCCTATAAAGCATATTAGGACAAACTCCATGATTGCGGATCCGCTTACTAAGGAACTACATCTAAGGTTTTATAAGAGCACATTGCTCATATGGGTGTAATGTCATTTAAAGGATATTTGGTTTTAGTTGGAGTTTGTGTTTTTAAATGTTTTTATGTTATAGATACGTTTTCAGTTATTTCAGTTTAAATATATTAAGTTTATTTTCTGCAAAAATAAAGTTTATTTGGTTTATTCACACTCTGATTTTGGTAAGGTTTGATCTCACTAAGAATGACCAATTGGAAATAGACATGTTTAGATCATATTGCATGTAATTTTCATGCTACACATCCATACTTGATCTATGTCATTTGGTTGTGTTAATATACGTAATCATGGATGGATTTAGTTACGATATATGTAACAAAAGTCGCCTTGGTTCTATGTTAACATAATTAATGGACGAGATTGTTCGGAATACCTTTTGGATATGATAGTAAAATTTTGAGCTCATAAGGTTATATAATGACATGTAATTATAAAGTAATTAGTATATATATGTGGTCCAAGTGGGAGATTGTTGGAAAATTTGGACATCACATATATAATAAGGATAATTACATGTTATTATTTACTATCATGATAGGTTAGCCCAAATTAAAAGTGATCTAATTTGGTTAGAATTTTATTGTGTTTTTAATTATTAAATAAAGTATGGGTCAAATATGTGTAGATACTCTTCTAATAAAATTCTAATTAATGATAGGCTAATTAGAATTTAATTAGAACTAATATGCCAAGGTTATAAATATTAGGGTTATGGTCTCCAAATTATACACAAGATATCTTTTCTAATATCCCATCATTAGGAAAGAGAGAGCAAATATCCTCTGAATTTCTTGTGTGCTAATTTGGAAGATCAAATCCCCAAAATCCTGTAAAACTTCAAGGAATTCATGGATTCAGTTACGCTTCCGTATTTAATTTTATTCTTAATTTATTCTTGATGATTTAACATGATAGATCCTGGTTTATTTAGTTTTATTTTAGATTTATTTTACAAATCTAACAGTAGGTTGATCTTATCCATCATTTTTCATTAATTATTACCAAGTTCATTCCTAGTCATTAGATTTAAGTTTAATTAACATTAACTAAAAAATTAAAATTGATAAAAAGATGAATGTGTAAGTGTTCTCTTCATTTCTTTCTTCTTTAAAAGGTAAAATGAAAAGGAAGAAAGGAATCTTTCATGTTCTTCTCCTTTATGATGTGAGCCATTTTTAAGGTTAGTGAAGCTTTCTTTTTAAATTTTGTTAGATTATTAGTATAAAATTATAGTTAAGTACCCATTTTTTAGAATTAGAAATCTTTAAGTGTTGTTTAGGTTACCACTGATGAAGGCTTAGAAAAAGGAAGCTTTGAACCATGAATGTTTAGTTGCTTTAAGCTTGAACTAGGGTAGAACCAACTTAGGAATAAAGTGAGTTGTGTAGGGACAAGGTTTGATTCCTTTCATAAGAGTGAAATGTGATCATTCAATTTTGATTAGAAAAAAATGAAAATCACATATCAAAAATAAAAATAAAAACATTCAAAGTTAAAAAAAATGAAAAACATGGAACATTCTCATAAAAGATATGTAGATGCATGAAATTTTCAAATCTCAACGTGAATGTGATGATTGATGTTATGTGTTAGTGCATTCCTTTTTATGCTTTAGAGAATTAGTTTTAATGTCCTTTGAGGTTTGTTTGTTCTTTAAAGATATAGTTTTTCAGGTTCTATTTTGCTTTATAGACCTAGTTTTGAGGTCTAAGTTTGTATTAGAAGCCTAGTTGTAATATCCTTTTTGTTTTTAGAAGCCTAGTTGTGAGGCTTGTTTTTTATTTTGAGGACATAATTTTAAGGTCTTCTTATGTTCCAATTTTATTTTAGAGGTCTAGTTGTGAGGTTTGTTTATACCTTAAAGACCTAGTCTTGAGGTCCATTTTGGTTTGTTTATGCTTTAGATATTTAGTTTTGTGGTCCATTTAGATCCAATTTCATTTTATAAGTCTAGTTTTCAAGTCCAATTTCATTTCGGAGGACTAGTTTTAAGGTTTGTTTTTGTTTTAGAGGCCTAGTTTTGAGGTCCATTTATTTTTCAGTTTTGTTTTAAAGGCCTAGCTATGAGGTTCATTTTTTTTCTCGAAGACTTGATTTTGATGTCCTTTTATTTTCCAAATTTGTTTTAGAGACTTAGTTGTGAGAACATGTAACATTCCAATTCTGGTGGATCTAAAGTTTTGGGTGTATATCAGTAAACAATTTGTTTGGCATGGTGTTATCCGCCCAAATGATCATTTTGATGCATACGTGTGGGCGTATAGTAACCGCCACTTGAGTTAGTAAGAATTTGATTTCATGATATTTTGCTATATTAAGGATATGTTCGTGTTAAGGGATAAAAGGGAAATATGAGATGAGTATTCGTCAAAGGTATAGTATGCCTGGTTTGTATAGAATTGTAACGCTCCGAATTTTGGGCCTAGATGAATTGGGCTTTGGGCTTTGGGCTTTGGGCTTTGGGCTTTGGGCTTTGGGCTTTAATTTTTTTTAGTAAGAAAGAAAATAACAAATGACATGTTGGTCTTAAGGGTTTAATAAATTTGGAGTGTCTAAGGGTGTTGGAGAAGTTTTGAGTTTGAACTTTGACGTGAAGGAATTTTAATTTAATAATTAAAGGAACCTTGATGGCAAATAGCTTGGCTTTTAAATAAATGGAGATAAAATAGGACACAAGCAAGGATGTGGTGTAGTGGATAAGTGACGCCACTTAGGGTGCAGGGAGGTGGCGTTAGTGGCAAGCAAGGGGATCCTAGGTTCGAGTGCTGGCTTGGTATTTTTAGGAATTTTATTTTTACCGTCTAGATGGTTGGTAGTGGCGTGGAACTGGACTCTAAGAGAAGTGATGAGAAGAAAAATTTTTGGAAGGGATTGAGGAGCTTATCGTGGAGAAAAGTTAGGAGATGGGGATAGAAGAAGTGGTGGAGTCGAATTGGCAATTAAGGGAAGGCAATTTCGGCTAGTATATATAGGTGCCGAATTTGAGATCCTAGGTTAATGATGAATTCTTCATCTTTTTCTTTTTCTTTTTCTTTTTCTTTGTGTTGTCGATTTTCATTCTTTCACCTCCCGAATTTTTGTTAGTTTTAGCCGAATTCTTTTTCCCTCACTTGCTAAATCTTTTATATTCTTTCTCTTCTCAAATTCTCCTAGATTTACCCTTGGTTTAGTCAAACCCTTCTTCTACTCTTCTTCTTTAATTTGTGCTGAATAAACCTTATTCACCATATTAGTTTAAAAGCTGAAAAGCCGAAAAGTCCCTGGGCCGATTACTCTGTTGGTGTAAGTACCTTATTTATTTTTCGGTTACTATTGTTAATACCGATTACTCCTCTCCCTCACTCTTTTTAATTGGTTTTGGTAGGGGATTAGTATAGAATCTTGGATTTCAGATCTTTACCGATTTTACCATATGCATTTCAGGTTTTAGGGGTAAGTAACTCTTCTTCATATTTGGATGGGTGTTGGACGAATGGTTATAGGTAATATGAGGGTGACTTATGATGGATATAAGTCACTTATGGTTTAGTTTTTAATAATTAAAAGTGGTGCAGATACAGGAGGTACTCGTGATCAGTGATCAAGGAGAGCCTGTTGAGGCTTGTCGTTCAAGGTAAGGCAAAGGTGAAATTTCGGCCTTTGGTGATAGTATTGATAAGTGTGTGATTAATCGTTGAGTGACATTATTTGTAGGTTCGTGGCTAAGAAGATAGCAGCATATTTCATTACTAGGTGTGTATGTACACTTCACACACAATAGATCGGCAAATCCCGAAATGCCGAAATGCCGAAAGTTTGGCTACGGTAGTTGTGCGAGTGCGCGAACACTCGTATGAGGGAAATCGATGTGTTACCAAAGGCCCATGAGCGATCTCATGGACTTGGGCCGTGTATTGGCCAATCGGGCCAGAATGGGCTAAATAGGCCCAGTGGGCCATAGGGCCCATAATAGGCAAAATTGACAATTTGATAATAAGTGATGGAATAAGCATATGATTGCATGAATATGAATGTGATTGGGCCTGATGGGCCATATGAATGAGATTGGGCCTAAAGAGCCATATGAGTATGTGTGGGCTTGTTTGGGCTTTGTAAGGGGTTTTGGGCTTAGTATTTGATAAATGCTCAATCAAACATAAAACTCTGATAATTAATTAATTATGACCGTGGACAAGTCATAAGGTTAAGGTGTGGCAATGGGTATATACATGTCTAGGATTGGATCTAGGGAGAGCTTGGTACTTAAGCAGTTTTACTGACCCACCTCCTCTTCTCTAGAATCCTACCTAGTGTATAGTATCTATTCACTTTAGCCAACGGAGACTTGTTAACGGACCAAGTTAAGTAACTAGACTCTTAGTAATGGGAAATGACCAAAATGTCCCTAAGGGTGAAAATGACTAAAATACCCCTATGTGTTAAATGTAGAATTTATGTATGTTACATGTATGATTATTGCATTCATATGATATTCTGTTTAGGTTGCATAAGGGTTGGGAATTATGGAACGGAGGAAGTATATGAGGATCGCATAGTTGCTTGACGACCGTGGATCCACCGATGGCTTTTTAAGCCCAATATTTGATTAGCAGCTTTGCTACAACGTTAGGTAGTACTGCAACCGGGCTACCATTGTTGTGTAGCAGATGGGTGGTTCGATTTAGATATCCCCACAGATGTGTTTCGGTTGGACGGAGATATTGTGTAGCGGATGGATTATTTGGGGAGGGTTTTCACAGCATTGCATGTATGAAATTGTTATGTTATTAATATGATATGGGCTTCGGCCAATTGAATGTTATATGCTATTTGTTTGTTGAGGGTCGTACACAATGAGTTTCGAAACTCACTCCCTCTTTTAATTTTTTTTTTAGGCGAACCTCAGTAGGCGGTTCGACGGAGGATGGGACTCAGAGGTGGCCAACTAGCAAGACGATTTAGACTTGTTTCATATAATTTCTAGTATTTTAATTACTTTAGTCCAAATTGTAATAAGCCCTTTTTCTCTGACTATTATTTCATTATCATTGCTATGCTTCACATTCTAGGAACGAAACATGGATTTAATTATTCCAAACACTTTTCAAAATTTTTCTAAAATCAAATGTTGTTTGAAAACTTAAGCTTCCGCAAATAAAGAAAACTTTTCCAAAATAACTATTAATTTAAATCAAAGAAATAACTTTGGGGAAACACTTCGTTTAAAAAACAAAACTGGGTTTTTACTTGAAATTTCTTTAGAAGGGTTTTCAATGAAAACAAGGTTTTCGCAAAAACACTTCAATGTGACACGCTGGATTCAAGCCTAACTTCTAGGCCAGATTTGGGGTGTTACAAGAATATTGTGCTAGTTAGACTTTAAGTAATCTGGTTAGAAACCAACTGTATAGTTTAGCCTAATAAGTTTGATGAAGGAAACTTATTTATATTTTTCTCAGAAATTGTAAGTCAATAAAAAGGCAAGTTCTGATGCATATGACACTTGTTAAGTTCCACTAAGCAAGATGAGTCATATTTATATGTAAAAGTATGTTATGAAAGGGGTTCTTCTTCTTTCCTCTTCCTCTTTCTTAAGTGGAAATTATTGATACCTTCTTTAAGTTTTAATGTATTTCTTTATTGATATTTGAGAAGCTAAGATTATGTTATGGTTAGTGGCTATTCCATTGATAGGTAAGTATTACTATTATGCATGTTAAATTCTGAAAGAGTATATGCATGTTAAATTCTGAAAGAGTAAGTCTGTAAAAGGTGCATGAACAATAAAATGTAAGTATAAGGCTTTACATAGGAGTTTTCATTGCTCAAATTGATGGTAAATTGCATATGAATGAGTCTTAATAATGTTCATATGTTCTAAAACAGTAGTTGCTTCTAGTTCGATATGGATATTCGGATCTAGAGTTTTTGTTAAACTAAGCCTTATTGGATAATATGTTTTGATATAACAAATTAAAGTATTTTTGAATAAAAGTAAAGTTGAGAAATTTGAAAATCAAGTTGAAAAGGTTTCAATTGAGTCAAACATTTTCAAATATGTTTTAACCATTTTCGAACAAGTTAGAATTCCTCCATGACAAAATGTATTGATACTTTTTGTCTAAGTATCGATATTTTATAAGATATCGATACCCCTCTAATAATCGATACCAAATGGACATTTTGTTTCTTTCAAACCCTGGTAGGTATTGATCCAGTATCGATACTTCTCTTAAGGTATCGATATATTTTCCTAAGATATCGATATTCCTACTCTAACGGTCTCTAAAATTAGCATTAATTACAAAAAAAATATCAATACCCTTTTAGTAGGAATCGATACTCGTTGCTGCAGGTGAAGTTAATGACTTGGTATTTCATCTCCAACGGTTATATTCACTTCTACAACAACCACAACAGTTGGAAATCAATTAGAGGATATAAATACCATCTTCTTGTAACAACCCGTTTTTAGGGAAATCAGAACAGTGGTTTTAGGACCACAAATCCGATGTGAAAATATTTATTTTAATATTATTTTGAGTTTCACGGCATGATAGTATAATTGCATGAAATTTTTGTTAAGATATTTTATCGTTTGAGAGCTTAATTTGTAAAAAAGGACTAAATCGCATAAAGTGTAAAATTAGAATTCTATTTGTTAAAAGTACCAAATGACTATGAAATTAAATGGTTGGAGGATTTATGATGTAATTAGACCATGTGTTTAGTGGGTGGACATTTTTGGATATAGTTTAAATGATTTTTAAAGTTATAAACAAAGGTTAGTTTAGTAATTAGTAATTTAAAACTAAAACAAATAAAAGAAATAATGTTCATCTTCTTCATTTTCATCAAGCCACCACTGGAAATACTACATGAAAACAAGCTAGGGTTCGGCCATCCTTGTTTTGCTTGCATGGTAAGATATTTTGTCTCATTTTTAATAATTTTTATGTTTTCGGAATCGTTGCAACTTAATCTAGCTAACCTAGGGGCTAAATTGTGAAAATGTTAAAAGTATAAGGTTTTATCATTGATGAATATGTATGTTTTTTGATGTTTGATGATAGAAAATGAATGGTTGTTGTTAAATAAACAATAATTGTTAAGTGATTTTTGATAAAATTGTCAATTAGGGAGTAAATTGAGAAATGTGAGAAATTGTGTGGTAAATGTGTGAATAAATGAAATATTTGGGCTGATATGGGTATATATATAATTTGGCTAGCATGGGTGTGGACTTAGTTGTGTGAAATTGTATTTTTATGAGCTACAGACTAAATTGTAAAAAAGTTTAAAGTTTAGGGACAAAAGTGTAAAATTGCCATAATATGAAATTTGGATTACATTGAATAGAATGATAATTAAATAAGTTAAATTTGATTATATATAGATCAAGAAAAGCAAATATCAAAAATTAGATCGAGGTAAAGACAAGGTTATAGAGTAGACGATCAAATTCGTCGTTTGAACATGAGGTAAGTTCGTATAATTAGAATTGAGCAATTTTATATACTTATTTGAAATGTATGTATGTGAATTGAGAAACTAAATTCATAATGATCAAATTCCTAATTGATGAAGTTAGATGAATATCGAGCCCCATTTAAGCCTTAGGAATTCGTAGGATATGAGTGACATATCACTAGGGTTACCATTTGGTTGAGATTCCTACATATGTTGCGGACTCACCACAGCTCGTATGAGCTTACCGATATTTCAGCTCATTAGAGCTTACCGTTACTTCAGCTCAGAAGAGCTTACCGTTTACAGCTCAGAAGAGCTTACCGTTTATAGCTCAAAAGAGCATACATGTACAGGAATTGATGGATTATAGTTTAGTGCACCTTGTGTGTACTACCCGTGTATCTGACGATATTCTGAGTGGTTCAACGAGCACAGTTTTGTTATAAGTTACAGGAGATTGAAATGAATTAGTACAAATGATACATGAATTTTATGGTAATGATATTATATGATATTTTGAAGAATGAAATGGAAGATATATGTATACAAAGTTTGATTGAGTGTTGTATTCATCTATATGATTTAATGATTATATGTGCTTTACATGACTAACCTATTGGTGAATTCATGTGTATAGGCATTTGGCAAATTGATTGGAATATATATTGTTTACTTATTTAAATTGTGAATAAATGGTAAGTTTAATTCTATGTTATATGAGCTTACTAAGCTATATAGCTTACTCTATTTTCTTTTCCGTGTTTTATAGTGATTCAAAAGTTCGCTCGGATTGGAAGTCATTGGAGATCTCATCACACTATCTAGCTATCGTTTTGGTACTTTTGAACTTGGTGTATTTAGGTTATATAGCATGTATATGTATTGTGGTTTATATGGTCTATATGTTTGTAATGTATATAGCCAATTTATTTGGCTTATAATTGTTGTATGTTTTGGTAATATGGTTAGCCATGAGATTTGGCTCATTTTGGTACACTTGGTAATGTGTATATATGTGTAAATGGCTCATTTATTATGTGATTTGAAATTTCTATGTAAATGCTTGTTGTGAATTGGTATTTTGAGTACCAAATGGTTGAAAATTTGAAATATGATATGCATATGGTATAGGTAAAATAATGTATAGTTGAAAGTGACCATTTAGGTGATTTTTGAATGTCAAATTGATATATTTTAGGTTGGTAAATTATGATGTTATGAGTATTATAGTTGTTGGTATTAGAATTGCATGCATTAGGCTTGGTTGAGATTGGTTTGAATGCCTAATGATGCTATGTTATGTGTCAATTGAAGTGATTTAGGTTGATGCAAGTTTGGGTGAGAAATGTGGCTTGGAAAATAGCCTATTTTCGTTCACACGGGCAGAGACACGGGCGTGTGTCTTAGCCATGTGTGGGACACGGTCAGGCGACACGGTTGTGTATCCCCTATAGTTTTTAAAGGAAGCAAGTCAGTGAGTCACACGGGCTAGTCACATGGGCGTGTAGTTGGCCATATGACACAAGTTAGAGAGTTACACGGGGTACGACATAATCTAGGACATGGCCATGTGATCCCATTTCGAATGTCTACACGGCCTATGACACGGGCGTGTCTTTTGGCTGTGTGAGACACACAGCCTGGGCATACGGGCGTGTGTCCCCTATATTTGAAAATTTTTAATGTTTTCCCAAAATTTTCCTAAGTTCTCGAATTAGTCCCAAATTGTTTTAAATATCTGTTTTGGCCCTCGAAGGCTCATTTTAGGGACTATATGAATGTGTATGAAAGTTTTATGTTTAGAATGAAAAACTTGTATGAAATGTTTGATGAAATATGTTATAAGTCCGGTAATGCTCCATAACTCTATTCCGGCGACGGATACAGGTTAGAGGTGTTACACTTCCAAAGGTTTAGCAATAATAAGAGCAATGTGAAAAGCTTATAGATCAATCAAAACAACCTAGAGCTTAATTCTTTTATACATTTTCTTGTAAACACTTGTGAGCTTTCATTGTATTCATTTAACTCAAGTGTTCTTCTCTGTATTTGTGCTTAATTAGTAAACATCTTGATCTTGTGAGGATTGTGTTCTTTGTTTGATTATTTGTTTCTCTTTGAGAGAGGGTTTATTATTAATGTTTGGGTAGAAACTTTAAGGGAGTTGTATCTTAAGATTTTGGTGTATAAGTCTTAAGAGAGATTGCAAGGTTAAACCTTGTCCTCAAAGGTTGCCAAATTAGTGAATTTGGAAAATTCTTAGTTGTGGTAAGCTAAGGTAGTAGAATAGGCAATTGGGGCCAAACCACTATAAATTATTGTGTTCTTTGTTGCATATTTTTCATTACTTCCACCATAATTTCTCAAAGGATAATTCAACTTCATATCAAAGATCTCGAGTTGGTCCTTCCGAGCTAACAGTTTTGAATTGTCGTTAGTGAGAATCAGGTGAGTTCTATGTTGACTCTTGCATATATACTATTCATATCGAGAGATACCTGTAGGAAATTGATTGAACTATAATTTTGAAACTATAATTTCAAGTATGTGATGAATGGTGTACAAGTATTGTGTAACACCCCAAAACTTGACCTAGAAGTTTAGACGAATCTCGGAGGCCACATTGATCACCAAACTGATCGAAAAGCTATTCACAAATGATTTGTCAAAATCTCATTCAAACGCAGCTCTATTTAATATTTCAAGATTCAATACAGAAAACTTTAAAATACTTTAAAATGTTTGGAAATATAAATCTACAAAATCAAAAGTTCATTCCGAGACAAAAATCAACTTATGGAATTCCAAAATTTAATTTATACCACAGTCCCTTTTTAGTAAGCACAGTCCAAAACAGTTCAAAATTAAAAAAAAAAGACTAATTATTTTGTTTAAAATCGTAACACTTCTGAGACCTTCAACATGCCAAGTCCAGCTTTAGATTATGAGAGTACCTGAAAGGGAAAACTAAGCGGGTGAGCTACACGAGCTCAATGTGAGTCTAAAACTAAATGTGAAAAGCAAAAGGCGAAGAAACAAACCAAAATGCTCTCAAAACATTATCCAAACAACCGATCAAAAATGCAAAATACGGATACAAAATTCACAAACAGTATTTACAAAATTCCAATCACACATAATACTCAACCATACAAGACTAAGTAGTTTAGTGGATACAAAACAGTACATGCACCCTGTCGTAACCATTTTTTGAAAAAAAAAGCGGGCGTCGACTTAAAATGAAAAACGAGGAGTCGCCACCAATCTTTTAGGTGTGATTGGGTCACCGTATAAATGTTTTGGTCTACGAAAAATTAGAGAAAACGGGCTCGGGAGTCGGTTACGCGCGGGGAAGGATTAGCACCCCTGCAACGCCCAAAATTGGTACCAAATTGAACAATTTTCTGTCTTAAGTCGAAATTTAGAAAAGATTTAAAACAGGATTCCTTTTTTGAAACTGGAATGGTTTAAGTTGAAGAATCGAGGTTCCTTCGTTTCGGAAGAATATGAACATCACATCCAGCACGATTGGGCACGAGGTTCTTAAATTCTTCGAAACCGAAGTCATCTCATGAGTTATAAAGTTTTGCTTAAAAGGGTATTTTAGGTATTTTGGTGGGCGAGAAATCGCAACCCAGCACGTTAGGGCACTATTTCCCTTATTTCTAAACACCAAAATATTACCTCGTTTTTGAAACATTTTTAAATAAAGTGGGGATGATTTGAAAAATCGAGATTCCTCCGCTTCGGAGGAGTACGAACATCACATCCAGCACAATTGGACACGAAGTTCTTGAATTCCTCGAAACTAAAGTTATCTCGCGAGTTATAAAATTGAGGAGGGTATTTTAGGTATTTAGACGAACGAGAAATCGCAACCCAGCACGTTAGGGCACTATTTCCTGGATCTTTAAACACTAAAACATTGCCTCGTTTAAAAATCTTTTTGGATTGCATGAGATATATATTTTGAGAATGGCGCAAAAATGTTTGAACATAATATTGGAATATTGTGATGATAATAGCAATGATATTTGGTAAAAGGATGATATAAAAGAGTATGAATACTATGATGTTAAGGACATGCATGATGGTATAAAATGTACGCAGAATATAATATTTGAGTTTTATGATATAATATAAGAAATACGAGGCTAACAAAATGAAAAACACGGGTTTATAAAAGTACGATACATAATATATAGGTGTGATATACGTATAGATATAGTGTTGGGACTGAATATATAATATACAAAGAAATATATGTGAATAAGATAGTACGAAACAATATGGAATAATACGTATAGTACATGCATGAAGGATAAAATATTTGAAAGTATGAGCGTATAATATAATATGAGGTGATAAAAATACGAATGACGGTTTATACATGATACATATATATATTTAAAAATCACATACGTAATGTACAAAGAATACATGATACATATAAAAGGATGTATGGTTTAAAAGGCGTAATATACGTGAGAACATATAAATAATAATATTAAGATATGATAAAAGATAATATTAATAAATATAAAAAAAAGCATGTATAAATATAATATTAAAATGTATATACACATGCTAATACAATATACACGTAATATATACATTGAAAACTATGAATACAAAACCTAAATGTACATGTATAATGATTTAAAATGATACAATATAATATTAGTAATAGACATATAGTAGTTAAAATATACGTATAATATATAAAAAAAGGAAAACATTTGTGTAGCAAATATATATATATATATATGTATATAATATATACTGTACATAATATATATATATGAAAACATTGAATATATATATATATAATAAGTGCATAAAATATTTATAATGGTAAATAATAACATGATGATAATGATGAAAATAACAATTAAAATAGGTATTATATGTTAATAATAATAATAATAAAATAATAATAATAATAATAATAATAAAACAGTGAAAAAAAAGGACGAAATTGTGTTAAATTAAAAGGTTTTGGGTAAATTTGGAATTAAAACAAAGGTAAGAGGATCAATACGAACACAGGGGGAATGTATAGGGGCCAAAGGAGAAATTTCACCGCGCATTTAAAACGACGTCGTGACAGGAAGGACTAAATTATAACGCAGGGTAGATTAACGGGTCAATTTGAAAGGCCAAGAAACCTGATTGTATAGCCTTGAAAAAGCGAAAGGGCCGATTGCGCAAATAGCCCTTCCGTTTTAAAACACGCGGACCTCATGCGGGCAGGGTCGGGTCGATCCGACCCAGGGCCAAACGATGCCGTTTCAGCCCTGGCTTTTGACACCAAAACGGTGCCGTTTTTTACCACTATAAAAGGACCGATTCTTTGAAAAAAATTTCATTTGGCCCGGGCAGAGAAAAAAAGAAGAGGGAGAAAGAGAGAGGGGGAGCGTGGGCGATTTCCGGTGAGCCCTCCGGTCACCAGTCCGGTCGTCGTCGGCCACCGTCGGCAGTGGCTCCGGCCACCGTGCACGGTGGCCGGAAAAGGTAAATGTTTAGTTTTTTTTTTATTTCATTTTCTAGTTTTATTTGTTATTATTATTGTTAAAAAATTACATGCATAAAAATAAAAACTTATAAAACGAATCAAAATCACCTTGGCACGATTCTGTTTTCCGATCCTTTTATTCGGGGGTATCCCTTCGCTGGAAATTATTAAAGCAACTGCCTTTTTGCCTGTTGTTTGAAATTTCTAGGTGTATTTTTAGAAAAAAAAAATCTGACCTTTTTACATGAATGTCATTCGGCTTTTATAGCCTTGATATTCTACAAGTTTTTTTCCTCTCTTCTCTTCTGTCTCTTCTTATTTATTGTTTGCAGGAGCAGGGAGATGATGGTCACAGTGGCGGTGGGCGGTGGACTTGATGGCTGTCAGATTCGGCAGTAGCAAGTGGGGGGGTAGGTGATGCAAGTGGCTAGGGTTTCGGTTGGTATTGGGCTAGGTTTGGGTTTAGGGTATTGGGTCTGTTGGTAAACGGGTTAGGTTTAGTAGGCTACCGGTATTGGTTTTGGAATTGGGTTTATGTTTGTATTATTTGGGTTTAATTTTGTAAAAGGCATTTGCCCCGGGCCAGAATTGGCTTGTACACACCCCACGTTTAGACAAACAACATGTAAACAGATGCAAATGGTATGTAACAAGTCAGAAAATAATCTCACCCATCCAACCAAACACCTCTCCATCCGCCGTTCACACCATGAATGAGCTATAAGAAGCTCAACCAATCATGCTCACCACATAGGACCTTGAAAGGCCCATCTAACCCTACACACCACATATGTGGACTAGGCCACTCAGATGATAATATGCAGTAGAGCTAACATATGCGTAGTATAGTGCGGTAAACCGCAGTACTGATGAGTTACAGTTAAAACTACCAAAACAGAACAGATCAAACTTCATTCTCTTCGCAAGCAAACCCAAAATTATAATACAAATGTAAAAAAGCACACCATTTGAAGACAAACATAGAAAATCAGAAATTTTATACGAATGCTTGAATGCAAATAGATTATTAACTAACTTGCAGAAACAATACACACAACTTGTGAACAATTATGCTTCAGTTAAACAGAATTAATGTATTCAACTTACAGACAGTCAAACAGAATTAGAGTGTACACATTCAATCGACTAGATTCAAAATCAGTTCTAGCAGTACTTAACACTTGGACAATCATTAAATTAGTGCAATTATCACAATATATCATAAGACCGAGCCAAAACAGAGTCCCAACCACCCTTACTAAGGCCTAGCCGAGGGTTGGAACACACAGGAATACAACTAAGTCATATTCTAACACAGAACGATAATTTGCGAAACAGGGCCACACGGCCGTGTGCCCCAGCCATGTGAAAGTGCCTAGACCATTTGAGGGTCAACATGCCTATGTGAAGGAGGCACACGCCCGTGTGAAGGGAGGCATATGGTCGTGTAACTATGACATATGCCCATATGACCCAAGAACATGGCCGTGTGGATAGCCCGTGTAACTCTCTGTCCATTTGTGCTAAAATGTGGTGCAGGGCCGACATGGCCATGTGGAAGTCTCACACGCTCGTGTGCCCACAGGACACGGCCATATATCCAAAACACACATCAGTGTAGAAATCGACAAAAATCACCAAATTAGCGACACGACCATATAGCACCAATTTCATCCCAAAACCCTAATCCCCAACTCCACACAGCAGTGTGAACCGGCACACGCCCTTGTGGCCACCCATGTAGTTCTAAAACCACCTCGAAACAGCCTGCAAGTGGCGTAATTCACCACTAAACTAACCTCCGATTGCTTAAACCCAAAAATATACCAGAAATTGTAAAATTTCATATAAACTTGACAACAACACAGAACATCAATTAACCAATTTCAAAGTTCTACAGAAATTGTCGATCTTTACAGAATCCACTCAGAAATTCTAAACCAAAATAAAAAAATTTTTCAAACACACACCTGATTTTGCGAACCAAGCCCCTGAAAGGATCAGACGTCACCACCCACCTAATTGAAATTTGACTCCGAAACCAACTAAAGGAATACGTGAAAACCCTTGCCCAACTAATGAAATCAATAGTACAAGACAGAAGAATAATGAAATGACAAAGACTACTAATTTTTGGGGAGCATTGAAGAACAAATTTGCAGAAGAAGAATAACCCAAAGAAAAAGAAATAGAAAATGTGGGATGAAGAAAACAAAACATGCAACCTTTTAGGATTTTTTATTTATAAATTTAAAATAAAAAATAAAAAAATAAAAACAAAAACAAATCTAAAATAAAATTACTCCGTCAAACATACACAAGTATTTGAACTAAGGATTCAAACTCAGAATCCAAAGATAAACTAACACACATCCAACCATTGAACCAGTAGGCTCATTTTGACACTAAAATGCCGAAATAAACACAACTTCTTGACCTATTCACTATCTCTAACCAAAATCCTCAAATCTTCTAACCCTAAAATTTGGAATGTTACATATTAAACGTTGAAGTTTGGCTGAGTATGTATATGTCTAAAATGCATGCTATGAGATGTGTGTTCTAGTTGGGTGTATGTTAATGAAGTAAAATATTGAATTTAGATTGTGTCAATGCATTAAGAGTCTGTCAAAAGAGTGTGTTTGTTCACTATAGTGGTGTCTGATGGAGTCCGTTGAGATTGAAAACACGAACTCTGAAGGAAAAGCTCATGGCCATGGCACCCTTTGAATAAGAACTAAGGAATGGTGAGTACCCAATGAAGTTCTTTACGTGTCCTAAGATGATGATGGGCAAACCTCACGTAATGTGAGTTTAGGCAAATCCATATTGTAAACATGACAACTAAAAATAGCCTTTGTGGCAAAATCTGAAAGAATAGTCTTTATGGTGAACTCTGAAAAGAATGCCTTTATGGAAAATTTTGAATGGAACACCATGGTGGCGTACTCTATATGATTGCCTGTGCAGTGTGTTCTGTTGACCTATGTAGCGTGAACTGTCAGAAATATCTAGTAAGCTATTGATCTGAATGTTTGTCTCTATGGTAAGATGTGAATAAATTCTAGTTATTCTGTAATAAGTATGACCAATATAAGGTATTGATACGCTCTGAAATAAGATTTGAATAAAATAGTAAGGGTTCCGTGAAAAAGAAATGTGTATCTGTATGTTGAGAAGGGTATTTGTCACAATGAAATGTAAATATGGAAAGTAAGTGGTATTGCATCTCCTTCTAAAATTATTCTGAATCTGAGTTAATGCTATTTTGAATTATGAGATTCTGATATAGCATGATGTGGAGTTCATTTGAATGTTATACGTAGTAAATTATCAGTATGGATATGTGTACAAAACTGAATTAATGTATGTCTAAGTAGGGGTGTAAATGAACAGAACGTTCGATGAACTGTTCATGAACCATTCGTATAATGTTCAGTTATGTTCATTTATTAAGCTTAATAAACGAGTATGAACAAATTTTTTATGTTCGTTTATGAATAAAATTTTTATGTTCGTTTAATAAATGAACAAACACAAATAGAGGTATGTTCGGTTTGTTTATGTTCACGAACAAGCTCATTTATAAGCTCATATATTTACTCTTTTGTGACTTGTTTATTTATTAATGATATTTTCTTATAAAAATTCCATTAGTATATATTAATAAAATTATCTTAAAACTCGTTTATTGTTCCATTAATATATATATTAATAAAATTATATTGGTTTACATCTTTTTATTTATAATATAATTATTAATATTTATATTTGACTATTTTATATCTGAACAATATATGTGTGTGTATGTATTTATTGTTTGTTTATTTGTTATTTATTAACATTGTTCGTGAACTTATTCAAATATATGTTCATGAACATATTCGTTTAATATTCGTGAACATGTTCGTTTAATGTTCGTGAACATGTTCGATTAAGTTAAATAAACATGTTTGTGAACATTAAACAAACGAACATGAACAACGATTTGAAATTCTTAACAAACACAAACTGAACACGAACAAGCTTAAAAATAAACAAACAAACATGAACAGAGGTTTGTTTGTTCAAGCTTAGTTCATTTACAGCCTTATGTCTGAGTGTGAACCAAAAGTAAGAAATCCTATGTAAGTATCCTCCAAATATATGTATCCGCCCAAGATAATGTCAATGAGCAATTGTTTGAAATAAGAGTATGAGTTAAGGTATGGATTGTTGGAAGTGGTTTCTTAGAGTGTGTTCTATTAAGTAAGTATTATGGGATAACAGATCTGTGAAATGTTTGGATGGATTCCTTATTTAACAAGATATGGAAGATTAAGTATGATAAGGGCATAATAACTGGTGTATAAAGGAATGATAACACTGTGTTGGTATTAGTCGAAGTAAATGGTGCAGAATATGGTTAACTCATAGTAATTCATACAATATTGTAAAGCATCCATCAATATATGGTTCATAAGCTTACTAAGTACTCTTGTACTTACAAGATTTGTTATTTCTTTTCAGGTATTTGAGAAGAGACTTTATCTGGAGGGATAATGCTAGGAGTGCGCCAAGGTGGTGGTGAAATGGACTATCATCCATACAGTGGAGTTATGGCGTAGTTTTGGAATGCGCCTTTTGAAGCTGTAATAAATAAATTTTCATTTTGTAGTGATTTAATTTGAGTCTGTTGTAATTAAATATATATTAAACACAACCCTTGTTTTCTTGTAATAATTTTTTGATTAAAATGCCATAGTACATGTTTAAAGAAATAGGAAATTGTAAATTTCCATTGTACGTAATGTGAACAGGGGCGAAGCCAGAACAAATTTTTAGGGGGGGCCGAATGAAATTTTAATTTTTTATAGTCTATATATTTCTAATTTTTAAAGGATTAAATAGAATTTTTATAATTTTAAGGGGGGCCAAAGTACAATTTTACCTTTACTAATTTAAAATTTTAAAAAAATTTCAAAGGCCTAAAGATAAATTTTCCATTTTAAGGGTGGCCAGGGCCACTACCAGCCCCCCTTGTATTCGCCTCTAAATGTGAAGTTTATGTGGTAACACCCAAATCCGAACCCGATGATTCGAGTCGGGTTTGGGGCATTATAGGTCCATTTTTGTTTAATGAACTTGAGTTTTGATGTCTAGTTTTGAGATCCTTTTAGGTTTAGAACTAGTCCGAATTGATTAGTAGTAAGTTTAATTTTTTGGTTTTTCTGTTTAGTTTGTTAGGTTCATTTCGAATATGTTATGACAAAAATTAATTAAAATAATCATGATTATAACTATAGTCACCATACTTGAAAAAAAAAAAGACTAATTAAGTATCGAATACTCCCAATATGCCCAACCTATGTTGACTGGCTTTATACAAAGATCTTGTAGACTAAGTGCGAATTACTAATTACTTGTTATTGCTATCAAAAGATACTAATAATTAGCTTAATCAGTTGAGTATACTTTTTTGAGGAGATTAGTTGATACCATTAACTTTAAGAGATGGAAGTTGACATATGATACAGGCATCATATCCACCCTTGATACCCACTTCCCCTTCAAAAATTCATTTTATAAATTCATGCATATATTTTATGTACGATATTATTAATTTTAGAGACCTATACGGGCTCTTTCCACGATTCTCTGCCTAACTTTGGGTAAAATTTTATACTTAATTATATATTTAATTAGAATAATTAATTACAATAATTATTGATTAATGATGTGCATATGCAATAGAATGATGGGGGGCCTTCCCAACACTTTCTTTTGAGAATATATTTGTTGAAAGAAAGCAAGCTTTTACCCTTCTTTTGAATCATTCACCTTTAAAATGTTATCATATGTAATTGCTATAAAAAATTACCTATAAATAGATAGATAGATAGGCATATATATTATACCAACATTTTAATAGTTAATATAAAATTAAAGTCCTCAAATTTAAAAAAAAATTAAGTCACTGCTTTGTTTTATACTCATTTAGATACTTAAACTTTCAAAATGCATAAAAAAGGCTCTTAAACCTTTATAACAAAAAAGTAATTAAGCTCCTATTTTTTTATGATTTTTATAAAAAAATTCTGATTTTTAATAATTTTATACTTTTATTAAAATTTAATAATTTTCTAAAATTTATTATTTTTTTAATCTTTTTCTAATTTTTAATAAAAGTAGAGGCTTAATTGCATTTTAAAAAAATTTTGAGGGTGTTTTTGATGCATTTTGAAAGTTCAAGTACTCAATTGAGTGAAAAAAAAGAGGCAATGTTTAATTGCTTTTTTGAAGAAGTTTAAGGGACTTTTTTATGCATTTTGAAAGTTCAATTGCTCAATTGAGTGCAAAGAAAAAAAAAGAGGGGCTTAATTATTTTTTTGAAAAAGTTTGAGAGCTTTTAACACCTTTAAGCCTAAAATTAATGTTTTATTTATTTGATTTAGCTCCTCAAATTATTCATTTTTCACTTTAGTCCTCAAAGTTTTTTTTCTTAGATCACGTCTTAGAATTATTTTTTGTCAAGCAGTTCAGTTCTTTAATTTATTTGATTTTTTAAAATTTTGAAGAAATTTGTTAGACTTGACTCAACTTGAATTTTATTTTATTCGTCTTAATTTTAAAAAAATCAAATAAAAATAATAAAATAGAACACATCAACTTGACAACTCAAAATTCTTTCGCGCAATTGGATCCAACACTCATCTCCTACTAGCCACTTATTTCCTCCACTTATAAGATATTATGATTTCATAATTTAGAAAATTACAAAATCCAAAAATTATAAAAAAATTAAAAAATATAGAAATATAGAAATCAAAGAATATATTAAAATTTTAAAAAATTAAATAAAGAATATACAAAAAAAAATAAAATTTAAACAAATTATAAACAATATATATAAACCTTTTCATTCAATTTTAACTATATGAGTGTTTTAAAAAATTAAAAATTAAAAATTAATCAATTATATAGTGGTGATATAGACTCGGTTTGATTTAGTCGAGTTTTTTTAAAAAAAAATTAAACTATTTATTATAATTTATTTGGATTTATTTTTGGTTTTAAATTTTTAGGCTTATTTTAACAAAATGAACTTTATTGTATGATTTTTAATTATTATTTGATAAAGTTTTAAATTTTTTATAAATATTAAAAAAAAAATGTGGTCATCGGGATTCAACCTATTACGCTGAATGGCATGTTGGAGTCGCTCTCATTTTCGAGCCTAAAATCTGGCAGCCTTTCAAATCTTAAGCAAGATTGTTTTAAGCCTTCCTTGATTGGCCAACCCTAATTCCTAACTCTCGATCACATTCTAACCAGAAGTAGAGATCTCAATTTTCTCCAACAGCAGCCCATCTTTGTCTGTAATTGTCCAATTACCAGGTTGGGCTCCAATTATTTTGACCTCATTTTGATCCCAAGTGATAGCCTTGGACTTCTTAAAGGCAAGCCCATAGAGTGGGCTCCCCAAAGCTTCTAAGGTTTCCTTCACGAAAGGTCCATGGAGAAATTGGGCCCATTACACAAAGGTTCAAACTTCTCTAAAACCGTTGTGGTTTGAAAATTAGATTTAGAGAGTGATCTCAGCATACATATTTTAAAATCATATTTTTAAAAAGTTTTAGGGTGAATCATTCGTCCCCAAAGCTTTAATAAGAATGAAGGATGAATTTCATTCTTAAAGTTTTGGGATCAATACCATCCTCTTAAAAAAAACACTAAATCTTTAATCACGTTTTTATCTTATGAAGTGTGCCTCGCATTTCAAATGAAACATAGTCGATGTCGTGATGAGGAATAATCGATGTCCTGACGACACAACACGACACGCGACATCCCGACAAGAAGAACCTAACGATGCAATTAGGAGTGTTCAATCGGTTAATCGACCGGTTAACCGATCCGAAACACTATTATCCGAATTACCCGATTTACCAGAATTACCCGATTTACCCGAATTAACCGAATTACCCGAATTAACCGAATTAATCAAATTAACCGAATTATTTTTATTTTTGTTTTTATTTTTATTTTTATTTTTATTTATTAAATTATTTGTAATTTTTATGATTGGGTTAGGTAATTGGGTTGGGTAATTGGGTTGAGTAATTAGTTTTAGTTTGATTGGGTTTATGTTGGATTGGGTTTGAGTGAATAGTGGGCTATTGATATATTATAATTTTATTTATTAATTTTTTCGGTTAAACCGAAAAAATTCGGTTAACCTACCGGTTTCGAACCGAATTAACCGTTAACCGAAAACTCAAAAAATTATTAACTGACCCCCGACGGAAAAAATTCGGTTAACCGACCGATTAACCGAATTCGGTCGGTTAACCGAATTTTTTCGGTTTTACCCGAATTTTGCACACCCCTAGATGCAATGAATGGCATCCTAATGAACCAAACACGACATCACGACGTGACGACATGTTCCCTACGAAACCGGGTTTCTTATCCAAGTTAAACTTTGTTATCTTTTCCCATTCTAACTTTGATTATTTTAGGGATGTTTTAGTCATATTTTCACATGAATTTCAACCTATAAATAGGCATTTTATCAACCCTAGATAGTTTTGAATGATAATAACAAAATTTAGAGAGTCTGTGGGAATTTTGGGAAAACTTTGTAATTTTGGGTGTAAGGTTTGTTTGTTTCTCCCTCTTGTACTCCTCTGCAATTTTTGCCATTTTAGTAAAGTTTTCTTTGTCCATGGTTTTTTATCCTCTTTGGAGGAGTTTTTCCATGTAAATATTTGTGTCCAATTTCTCAATTTTTCATTCGTATTTGTTGCTTAATTCAGGCTTAACACAACAAATTGGTATCACAGCTTGGTTCAGTTTTCACATACAACTCGTTCAGAGATGGCAATGAGTTACGATATTGAGAAGTTTGATGTGATCACAAATTTTAGTTTGTGGCAAATTCGGATGACGATAATTCTGGTTCAAAATAGTCTAAAAAATGTCGTTCCAAGGTAAAAGATCGTGGATGCAAATCAGACAGAATGGGAGGAGCTTGATGAGAAGGCACTATTTGTTGGATCTAGTGCTCTAAGTGTAGTATTTTTGTCTAAATACACTTGTAATTTTTCAAACAAAATATTTAATACATTATTCATTAATTACATTAATACTTTGTGTATTTGTCCTCACATAGTTTTTACACGCAAAGCAAAATGGAAGCAAATGTTGCTCACTAGTTGTCTAATGTTAACTAATATTAAGCAGTATTACATGGTCAGGTCGTAATATAAAAAAACAACTTGTATTAGTAGATGAACTTAAACATGTCATTAGTCTAATCGAAGATGAGCAAACTGATTGAACGACTAATATGTCTTCTATCAAGTCCAATTGGGAATATGTATTATCTTGGGCATCAGAACGGATGACTCCAAAAAGATAAAGACATAGATATGACTGACTGTACTGACAATACATCGAATAGGACCCAAGCAGAATAGATCCTGAATCCATTTATGGATTCATTTACTTGTGACATTCATAGTATGCATCCCTAAATCTTGAGTGGATAGCGGACTATGCATGCGTGACTTGTACACTTTGATATAAGGAAAAGCTTGAGTTCAAATAGATAAGGAGCCGAAAGCTGGTGCATTGGGTGTACGATTTCTACAGTATGTAGCGTCATTTACAGTAGTAGAATTCATAGCCCAAAACATGGGTAAACAACATCCTCTCATTGGAATTCCATGATTGATGAAAGGTAAACGTTGCCACGGGTCGTCCGTCTTTGTGGTGGATGACTTTATCACTATTTGATAGTGATTGACTTTTCATGAAGGAAGATGTAATAGTTACCATGAGATAAAATAGAATCATATTAGAAGAATAGATCTTATCCCAAAAAGATCAAGAATATCCTATAAGGGTAATACACTTATGACAAGGTCATCAGACAAGCACTTAGTAGTTGTTTTCGTAATGGTATGTCATTAGGGAGAGCTCAGTCACGATACTATAGTGGAATGACTTCGTGACTAAATGTATTTATAATTAATAGGTGAAAAGTCAGAACTTAATTATAAATCATTTAAGCCTCAGCTACATATGTCCAATCAGTCTTTTCGCTAGCTCATTGAAACCAGAAATAAATTGCGTGTTTAAATAGAAATAAATGGAATGAATAGGAAAAGAGAAATAGGAAATATTCAAAAATGATTATGGTTTTCTCTGAAATAGAGAAATGAAATTATTTGGAAATAAATGTAGGTTTCCAAAAATGGAAATGGAAATGATCCATTTACAATCCTATATGGATTACTTAAAAAATGATCGAAAGGATAAATTTATAATTTTGGACTGTTTTGAAGCCTGAAAATGAAAATAAATCATTCAGTCATAGTAAACATGTTGAGTTGTGAAATATTGAACATATTTTCTTAAAATTTTACCAGGGAAAAATAATCAAAATTTTACTAAGGTAAAATCATCAAAATTTTGCTAAGGGAAAAATAAGGATGAAAAATTATTTTACATATAAATATTAAATTTTATTTTGGAAAAATAGAAAACCTGAATCGGGTTGGATTACATTATAGAGTACTAGGTTAAAAAGGCCAAGTAAGTACTCATAATTGGACCCGATGTGAAAGAGGCCCAAAAACCCCTCATGGACATGAAAGGGGCGACAACCCTAATAGTAATACTAGAGTGTGCCATCCACTCTAGTCCTATTCTAAGTAGGATGTCGTTTTTCTATTTGAAATAAACCACTACAACTGAACAAGGGTTCTACCTTCTCTTCCTACAAATAGATAGCACCGCTAAAGCTATGGACACAACTTTGAGAGATTGTTATTCTACCAAAAAATAGAAAGAATTTATTCTCAATTATTACATATATTTTTCTGGAATAATAATTCTATTAGTTTTTATTAAGAAGAGGGAATTTTTGTTTTCATCCCAAAATAAGAGAAAACTTTTTTCTATTTTTGTGTTTCGATACAATTGGTTCGAGCCCACACTCGAAGCAGTTCGTGGTATAAGAATAGCGAAGAAGATCGTTTGGTTGAAAGCTTGGAATAACGAACGTCCGCTAAGTTGAAAACACATGTACGAATTCAGTTAAGGTTTATTGTTATAAATATTACAAATCAGGTTGGTTTTCAAAATTTTAATTTTTTACTGTGCAAAAAACTGTTTTCAAACTGAGTTTTTTCCAACACTGTCAACACTTCAGTTGTGCCTCACTAACAATGTATTCTAACAGGAACTTACGAAGAAGACAACAACAATCTTATAGAGGAAATTGAAAGGCCTTTATATGACAAAGTGCCTCACAAATCGATTGGTATTAAAACATTGATTATACATGTTCCGTATGGTAAAAGGTGAGTCTATTAGGGCTCACATCAGTGAATTTGTTATCTCTTTAATGACTTGAAGAATGTGGAGACCAGTATAAACAACGAAGGTGAAACGATGTGATTTCTTTGTTCTTTACCCATTTCATACAAAACTTTCAAGGGAACCCTAATTTAAAGTAGAAAGAGACTCTCGTTTGAGGACGTGAAAGGAAACTTATTAAGAAAAGATAAACTTGACAACGAGTTAAGTTTAAAGAACAAGTCAGATGGGCAAGCCTTAGTTTTGGTTGCTACAGGAAGATAATAATCTAACGATTTGGGTCAAAGAAGATCAAGGGCGAGATCAAAATCAAGAAATTGCGACAAGCAGTGTGGTTATTGCAAAAAGATGGGTCACATTAAGTCAGAATCTTATAAACTATAGAACAAAAATAGGAGGGCCACCGAAGACAACGAAAGAGGGAAGCAGAAAGTTGATGTAACCGATGTTAGTGTAGTTGAGGACAAAGGTGATGATTTATTACTAGTGTCAACGATCGAAAGGTCTAAGTTCACATCTAAGTGGATCTTGGATTTAGGGTGTTCCTACCATATGTGTCCTAACAGGGACTGCTTCTCCACATACAGTTCGATTAAAGATGGAGTTGTGTTTATAGGAAATAACTCACACTGTAAAATAATCAGCATTAGTACCATTCATATTAGAATGCATGACAAGATCGAACATTATTAGATGTTAAGCATGTGCTTAATTTAAAAAAGAATCTCGTCTTTTTAGGTATTCTATACTTGAATGGTTGTAAGATTGTTATTGAGTCAAACGACTTAAAAAATATCTTGTAGGGCTTTTATTTTGATGAGATGACAAAAAGTTGGCAGCCTATACATTTTGCAAGGTTTAATAGTGCCGGATTCAGTAATAATTATGGAAGTAGAGGCGAGATTATCGCCATGTCACGATGAGGACTTTTTTGACATTGCAACGACACAAAAAAAAATCAATTTTTTACGGATTCTGAATCAACCTAGTTGTGGCATATGCGACTCAGTCATATAAGTGAAAAAAGTATGACCGTTTTCAACAAAAAGAGGTCTTCTTACAGGCTTCAAAGTTGGAAAGTTAGATTTCTGTGAGTATTGTATTTATGGGAAGTAGACTCAAATTAGCTTCAATTTGATGATGCACAATACTAAAGGGACCCTTGACTACATTCATTTCGATTTATGAGGTCCGGCTCTAGTCGAATTCAATGGAGGTAGCAGATATCTTCTAACTTTTATTGATGATCACTCTAGAAAAGTTTGGGTATATTTCATGAAACACAAGAATGAAGCCTTAGGGATCTTTAAGCAATGGAAGATCGTACTTGAAAAGAAAACTAAGAAGTTTGTAAAACGACTAAGAATGGATAATGATAACAAGTTCTATTCAAGTGAGTTCAACAATTTCTGTAAACGAGAAGGAATTAAGAGACCACACAATTATAGGTACCTCGCAACAAAAATAAGTTGCAGAACGAATAAAGAGAACATTACTTGAGAAAGCTCAATGTATGTTTTCCAATACAGGCTTAGAAAAGGAGTTTTGGGCCAAAGCAATAAACCTAGCAAGTTATTTAGTGAACTAGTCTCCATATCGAGCTTTGGATGGAAAGGTTCCTAAAGAGATTTGGTCAGGTAATCCTTCTAATTACTCTAACTTTAGAGTATTTGATTATCCTGCTTATGCCCAAGTTAGTTAGGGAAAGCTTGAACCAATGATTGTAAAGTGTATATTTCTAGGTTTTGCTACTGGGATAAAAGGCTATAAGTTATGGTGCCTAGAAACGAGTAAGATTATCATCAGTAGAGATGTTATGTTTGATGAAACATTGATGATTTTGTAAAAAAAGGGTTTGTATTTTTCTGGGTTTTGCTGTTGGGATAAAAGACTATAAGTTATAGTGCTTAGAAACGAGTAAGATCATCGTTAGTAGAGATTTTATATTTGATGAAACATCAATGATTCTATCAAAAAGGGGTCCACCAAGTCAAAACAACATACAAAAGCTGAGTGTTTCAAGCAAGGTGGAGCAAAAAAAAACACAAACGGCGACGTCACGATGTCATAAAGCTTGACGTCACAACATCAAAATGAACAGGGGTAATGTCCTAGTGAGGAGAATCGTCATATCGCAATATCACATAAAAAATCATGAAACAGACGCCTTGTTGAAGCAATAGAAGGTTTTCGAAGCCTCTCCATCCCAATCAGAGATCTTTTAAGATTATAAGTCAGCCTAATATAGAAAAGGCGAGAGATTAAACCACAAAAAAAAATATTGTGAAGAAAATCTAGTGGCATATGCTCTAAGTGTTGCAAAGAGCATTGATTCAACCTACCCTTCGAAGTATTTATGTAACACCCCTAACCCTTATCTGTCGCCAGAACAGGGTTACCGAGCATTATCGGGCTTTTTAGGTCAATTACAAGCATTTCATATCATTTAATACACATACTAGAAACCAATCATAATTCATTCACATTGTCCCTTATATGAGCCATTGAAGCCCAAAAATATACCTTAGATACAAGTAGGGATTAAACCGAAAACTCAGAGAATTTTTCACGACATTTCAAATTTTAACTTAAGTGCAGAGGACACATGCCCATGTGGTCAGGCCGTGTGAGCCACACGGCCAAGTGACACGCCCATGTCCCAGGCTGTGTGGGCATTCGATATGAGGCACAGGCCATGTCCCAACCTCTGTCCATACTCGTGTAACTCTCTGACTTGGGTCACACGACCAAGCCATATACCCATGTGCTAGGCCTGTGAACAATTTAATTTGTAATAATTAGGTGTAGGGGTCATACGGCCAAGACACACGCCTATGTGCCAGGCCATGTGAAAATACCTGAACATTCTGTTTTGAGTTTTAGAGATGCAGGGGACACACGGCTAGAACATACGCCCATGTGCTAGACCGTGTGTCACACACGGCTGAGACACGCCCGTGTCTTTGCCCATGTGGACAAAATAAGGCCATTTCCTTAGCCTTATTTCTCACCCAAACTTGTCTTTCACTTACAAAACACTTAAACATATTCTTGAACCATATTAAGGCACTTAAAACATACCAAAAACATGTCTTAAACATGTCATATTTGTAACACCCCTTACCCGCATCCGTCGCCAGAATAGGGTACGAGACGTTACCTAGCTTCAACGCATACAACCATTCAACTTACACTCAAAGAAATGCATCCCAATTAAAAACGTTTTCAAACAATTCCCTACGGACCTTCATGTAGGCCTATGAGGCCTAATACGTGGTGTAGAAACGATCCGGGACCATTTCTGACACTCAAGAAAAATTTATTCAAAAAAAACTAGCTTAAATAAGGCACACGCCTATGTGGAAGGGCAACATGCCCTTGTGACCTCTAGACATGGCCGTGCTGATGGCTCGTGTACCTTCACACGGCCTAAGCACAATAGGAACATGCCCGTACCCCTCACCCGTGCGAAATTAATTTCCAACATTCAACCTACAGGGGTTTTCACACGGCTAGGCACAAGCCTGTCTGCCTTAACCATGTCCCTTTACACAGCCATGACACGCCCGTGTCACAGCCCGTGTGTAACAACCTTGACATTTTGTTTATGACATCATCAGCCACACGACCGCGGCACACGCCCGTGAGCTCAGCCCGTGTCTATCATACGGCCATGGCACATGCCCGTGGGCTCAGCCCGTGTCTATCACACTGCTAGGACACGCCCGTCTCTCAGCCCGTGTGAGAGAACCTGGACATTCTGTTTCTGACATCAGTAACCACACGGTCATGGCACAAGCCCGTGGGCTGGCTGTGTGCCGCACACTTCATAAGCATATGCTCGTGTGTCGCATACGGCATAAGGACATGCCCGTGTGCCTACCCGTGTGGGCAAAAATTGGCTATTTACCAAGCCTTTTGGCCACCCTCAAACAAAACCAACACAAGTCCAAGAATACTAAGACCACTATGATCAACCACTAGCCATAAATTGGTATTCAATACATTAATAATTATAATCAACCCTTGCATAATCTCATACTCATTTCATTAGTAATAACTAGAACCATTTTAGCCAATTTCAAAGGCCATTTACCAAAATGAGCTAAAGTCATAAATGGCCTACACAGTTGGCTCACTAGGTACCATACAACAAAATAACTATTTATCCTATACATGTCATTACTCAAAACATAAAAATACGACCATACCAAGTATTTTAATAGATAGTGTGTACGCTGCCTCTAACGCTTTTAGATCCTCGGATTAATTAGACGGCTCTAAAGGCAAACGGAAAGGAGAGGGGTAAGCATGAAGCTTAATAAGTCACAAGTAAATAAATAACAACAATATATCAAGTCATGATAGCCTTGCATTTATCAAGAAAAGTTACCACATAACTTACTCAACTCCATCTTTTACTAATCATAAAACATGTTAGTGAGCTCATAATACATATAATTCATTTGGGCACCTGCACCATTCGAAATTCCTCATATCGTTTATCAACTTAGTAATAATTGAGACATTCCCGTTGAAATACTTAGAATATTAAAGGATATTCAGTTAGCCTTATCGTAGGGTATCAAGTCGACGCCATGTCCCAGACAGGTCTTACACTGACTCATAACTAGCTAACGCCATGTCCCAGACAGCTCTTACACTAGCTTATACAACTTGAGGCTGATGCATGTCCCAGACATGTCTTACACTAGCACTCATCTTAAGCCGATGCACGTCCTAGACGCGTCTTACACTAGCTTATAATTCTCAAGGCCAACGCATGTCCTAGACATATCTTACACTGACTCTCGTAGTGTGGCCGATGCATGTCCCAGACATGTCTTGCACTAGCTCACACGTCACCCAATATTTCGACATGAATATCCAATCCCATCCTAAGTGTTCAAACGGGCTCTATCATAAGTTCTCAATACTTTTTGCATACAAGTCCTACATTTCATAATTTATGCTTAATTCTATATGGTACCCCTTTTGCTCATATCACAAATTCTAAATTTCACTACAATGTAAGTATTTCAAGCATAAAGATTAGAATTATTGTATTATTTACCTACAACTTACCTCGGTATACAAAAATAAGAGTGTTGATTCGACTTACTCGACTTGCTTGGCTTTCCCTCGATCGAATGCCGGATTTGGTAAATCTTGATCTATGACAATAAAAAATTTGTCAATTTAGTCACTAATTTAATACAACCAATCTAAAATTCATAAATTGGTAAAATGACCATTTTGCCCCTAAATTATGACAAATAGACCATTTTACCCCTAGGCCCGAAAATCAATTTTTATCAGATTTCCTCAATTCTCATTCCTAGAAAACTCATTTTATTCCCATCACTACCTCAATTTCTCATTATTTCAAACATTTTCCTCTTTATTTTGCAAATTCTACAAATAAGTCCTTCCTAGGTGTTTTCATACAATTTCTTTCACCTAGTTGTTTATCTAACAACAATAGCTCATTTTCATTCCAAAATTTCCAGCAAATAACATTTAAGCATTCATGGAAAGTTTTAACACTTTCAACAAATATGCAAAATATGCCTCTCAAAATGTAACTCATGCTACAAGGGTTCCAAAAATGCTAAAATTTTTAAGAAAGGCTTCAAAAATCACTTACTATTGTGTGCTCAAAGTTGCTGCAAATTCAAGCTCTTAAAACCCCCAAATATGGCTGAAAATTTTGGCAAATAGAGACTAAAATGAGAAGGAAGAGAAGGCTAGGCAACTAGGCATTATTTCATCATTTTAAATTACCTAATCCAACTAAGCCATTGACTATTCTTCAATTTTGTCCCTTACCACTCTTCTTGGCTGGCCATACCTTCTTTCAATGGGATTAATTGCATTATAAAACCCCCCACATTTCATTTCTCTAACTATTTCACTCAATGCTAGCAATTTGCAACTTTTACTCTTTGTGCGATTTAGTCATTTTTCTCGATTAAGCTTTCAATCGCGTAAATTAATTCACCAAAATTGTCATGCATACTTATAAAAAATACTAAAACACATAATTTATTGATAAAAATAATTTCTTAACCCTCGAGAAATGATTTCAAAATCACTATTCCGACTAGGCCTGGTTTTGGGCCGTTACAATATTACTATATTCAACCAATGTGTCTTTAGGCACCTCTAGTGACAATATATTTTCACATTTACCTATTCTCATATGCGCATACCATTCTCATTCATTTATCCACACAATAATGCATTTATATATTTATATCAAAGCCCATTCATCACAAGCCATTCCAATGGCTAATTACAACCAAAACATTTATATGCCAACAATGATTAAGTTAACTTATACATGCCATTATAACAAAAAATTAGTTTCATATTTGTACCAAAATAGGCCGATGGATAGTGTGAGTGATCTCCATCAAACTTCCAATCTAACGAGCTTCCGAGTACTATAAGACAGGAAAATAAGATAGAGAAAAATAAGACAGATTAAGCATATAGTGCTTAGTAAGTTCGTATAACGGAAAATTAACTTACCATATATTTTCACTTAAGGTAAGTATACAAGAATATATCTAAAGCAATTTGGCAATTAGCCTAACACACATAATCTCATCAAACATATTAGTCATGTATTTCATGTGATTAACAAGAACAAGGATGAGCTCATCAAATATTATGTTTCCATATATTTTCAAGTATATATGGGTAACAATTCATTCAGAGTTCATCTCAACTTATATAAAAATTTCACCTGTTAAATCATTTGAAATCTCGATGGATACATGGGTAGTACACACAAAGTGTACAATACTGTGAATCTATCAATTCATATTCGGGAATGCTCTTATGAGCACATAAACAGAAAGCTCTCTCTCAAACCATATAACAGGAAACTCATGTGAGCCATGTAACGGGAAGATTATCCGGGCAATATAACGGGAAGCTCATAAGAGCCATAATCAGGAAGCTAATATGACCTGATAATACTCTAGAATAACATATTTTTATGTATTAATTACGTGTTTATTCTAAGTATGATCCTACTAATTTGAGCTATTTATGGTTTTTTATCTTATAGGGATTAAATTGGAGGCAAGAAGTAAATTTAAGGGCAAAAAGCGTGAATTTGGAGATAAAGTGGGCCAACATGCAACATAGGGAAAAATGTGGTGCCAAAAGTGCAAGCATAGAAGACAAAAGGGCTAAAAATACAAAAAGAAGAGATTTTGAATCATAAAACTCCATTTTAACTTCAATTAAATTAGGATAATTATTCAGGATTATTTAGGATTATTTAATTTTAGGATTTATTTTATTTATCTCTATTTATCTTTAATTATTTGTAATTATCTTTAGGAATTTAAGTAGGAATAGACTATCTTTCTTAGCACTATAAATAGGGGATGAAGTGACTCAATATTGATCCATCTTTTTCTGTAAACACTCTCTTCCTCATAAATTCAGTCTTTTTTTATCTTTTCATATTTCTATAAAAGATTTCCATTTCTATTATTTTTCCCCAGAAATTATGAGCCACTAAATCTAATCTAGCCAAAAGTTGTTGAAATTCCCTAAAAAGGTTCATGAGGTTTAGAACCCGCACTTAGCCTTCTTAACAGGGTATTCATCACTTCTCCGCATTACGGGCTGACGCTTCCATCCATGTCCCTTAATCGATGATCTTTTCAACGTGTGCAAAGGCTGCCGCTTTGTATGTTTTGGGAAAGTTGCACAGTTGGTTCATTAGCTTATTGCGTCAGAGGTTGGCAAGCCCAAGAGACAAAATGGCGTGGGATTCGCCATTGAGAAGTGATAATCTAGCATAAGATGATCCCACAGAAGCAATTGTTGGCTAGAGTCAGGTTCCACCAAATCTTAAGTCTAAATTCTTGGAACTGGTGGTCATAGGCATCCTCTTCCACTATAATTGGCTTATTCTGCTTGAGAAGGGTCATTTAAAAGCTAAGAATTGAACCCAAGGTGAATCGAGGCAAACGGAGGCTGGAAAATCCACATAAGAAATCTTTTTCTTAACTTTATTTTACTTTTAATTTCTAAAAATTCAATTCAACTTTTAATTTCGTCTTTATTTTATTCCCAGATTAAAAACTTTAAAATTCTATTTTTTTATTTTTTTTAGGAACATAGGTTTTATTGGGCACGATTCTGCCTAGGATTTCGAGAAACAAGCATTCGTACAATCCGATCCCTGAGGATTCGACCCTACTTCCCCTTTACTGTTCTTTTTCATTATTTTGTAGGAAATAGGATATTTTTGGTACTCTCAACGACTATATCAAATTTTGGCGCCGTTGCCGGGGACTAGTAACGTATTAATCTTGTTTTTTGTTTTTTATGACCAGATCTGCTCTATGCACTTTTATGTTTGACTCAGACATTGAAAAGACTGTGAGAGCTAATTGCAAGGAAACAAAGCTAAGGAAAAAACAGTCAGTGGTGGTTGGGACTCAAAGTAATCCACCGCTAGAAATCGAAATCAACGACGAAGTAAAGTCTAGAGTTAACAAAAACCCTACTCGAACATTTAAACATAAAAAAGTAGAAGTCGATTCACCTAAAGAAGTGTTTAATGCTAGGGTTAATGAAAACCCTAATCCATCACATTGACTAATGGCTCAAACAATTCGGCAAAGCTCTGACAGGTTGTGCATTACGTATGCTAATGTGGATATTGATTTCAAATTAAAGTCAAGACTAATTCAGTTGCTGCCAACCTTTTGTGGGTTACAAAATGAAAGCCCCTATAAACATTTGAAGGAGTTTTATATGGTTTGTCTTAGTATGAAACCTCAAGGCATAACTGAGGATCAAATTAAATTGCGTGCTTTCCCTTTTTCCGTAGCAGATTCAGCTAGGGAGTGGTTATTTTATTTACCTCATGGATCTATTACAACTTGGGCTGTTCTTTCTCGTTTGTTTCTCAACAGGTTTTTTCCAACATCATGTGCAGCTAAGTTAAGGAGAGAAATCGTTGGAATAAGGCAGAAAGAAGTAGAGTCTCTTTATGACTATTGGGAGAGATTTAAAATATTGTGTCCGAGCTGCCCACAACATGGTATAACAGAACAATCTCTACTCCAATACTTTTATGAAGGTTTAAAGCCCATGGAGATGAATATGGTAGACGCCGCTAGTGGAGGAGCGTTGGTCAACATGACTCCCCAATAAGCAAGATACTTGATATCCATGATGGTTGCAAATACTCAGCAATTCCAAGCCAATACTGAACCCCCTAGAAGGGTTCATCAGCTAAGTAATTCTACATTTGAGGATAGACTTGATAGACTTACCAATATTGTAAATTCTCTTTTTGCAAAAAAAGCAAAACCAGCCCGAGTATGCGAAATATGTGCTACACTTAAACATACAACTGATGCATGTCCCAGTTTGTATGATGATACTATGGCTCATTTAGATGCTGTAGGAAATTTCCCTGGGCCACCACAGAGGCGATATGACCCTTATGCTAATACCTACAACCCATGATAGAGTAACCATCCTAACTTGAGTTATGGGGCCAATCCATGATATAACCAATCAAACCAAAATTAGTTTCCACAACAGCCTCGAGATTCAGGTAATTCTCTAGAAACTTTGGTTAATAAATTAACAGCTAATGTCCTTGATTTTCAATAGCAAACTCTTAATTTCCAAAGAGAAATGAAGGATTTTCTAAGAGAATTGACCATATCAGTTGACAAATTAAACTCTCAAGGGAAACTACTGTCACAAACAGAACCTAATCTGAGACAACATGCAAATGCACTAACGCTGCGAAGTGGAAATGTACTGGAACCAATTCCTGCCAGAAATCTTGGCCAAGATTTTGCCCAAGAAAAGCCCAAGAACGATGAACAGGTCTGAACGAAACCCCCATTGCCTATAATTCAACCTCCACTTTCAGAAAGATTTTACCAGTGTCGAAGAGGTAAAGAGGATAAGGAGATCCTCGAAACATTTAGAAATGTCGAGATCAATATACCACTATTGGATGCTATCAGACAGATTCAGCGGTATGCTAAGTTTCTTAAAGAGCTCTGCACCAACAAGCGAAAATTAACAGGTAATGAAAGGGTAAACGTTGGTGAGAATGTATCCGCAGTGTTAAAGCGGAAGATGCTAGCAAAATGCAAAGATAGAGGCATGTTTGCAATACCATGCAAGATAGGCTATTTGGGAATTAAAAAGGCTATGTGTGATTTAGGGGCTTCCATAAATGTAATGCCTTTTTTTTTATTTATGAATCACTTAATGTGGGTTTTCTGATGAAAACAGGTGTTACTATACAGTTGGCGCGTAGGTCTATTGTGCATCTTGAAGGAGTCCTTGAGGATGTATTAGTGAAAATTAATGAGCTTATTTTCCCTGCAGATTTTTATGTGATAAAAATGGAGGAGGATAAAGCTCCTGGGTCTTTAGACATCTTGTTGGGGTGACCTTTCCTTAGAACTGCAAATATTAAGATTGACGTACGAAGCGGAACTTTTATAATGAAGTTTGATGGGGAGATCGCAAAGTTTAATGTTTACGATGCTATTAGTCATCCAAGTGAAATCTTGAGCTTAAACCATGTCGACATAATAGACTCATTAGTAGAAGAAACTGTTGAGTCATCTTATGGAGATAAATTTAAAATGATGTTTAATGATTTTTCTGTTAATAAATTATTGGCTCCTAAGGATACTAATCTTCTACCTTCTGTTGTGCAGGCACCAGATCTGGAATTAAAATCACTTCCCGAGCATCTCAAGTGTACATTTTTGAAGAATGATGATACCATTGCCGACTTAAAAGGGCTCAACCCCTTGACAGACACACATAAAATTTTCTTGAAGAAAACAATGAAATCAAAGAAAGAGGCAAAAGGACGATTGAACTCAAATAAGGTGGATGTGGTAGAAAAAGAGAATTTTCAAGCCCATACGAACGAAACAATTCAGTCAGAACAGCTCCGATACTAGCTGAGGCGTCAAGCCAGTGATGTTAAACAAGCGCTTGTTAAGAGACAACCCAATTTTTATTTTTTCTTTTATTTTTATTTTTATTTTTATTTTTACTTTATTTGAATATTAATAAATTTCTCTTCTTCCATCTAGGTAAAACGGAGCAAAAAAAAAAATGAAGAAAAAGGAGAAAAACTAGAAAAATAAAACCAAACAGCCTTATCCATAGAACCAAATAGCCTTATCATATCCCTATTCCAGATCAGAGTACCCATATCCCTGCAACCAAATACCCATATCCCTGCAACCAAACATCCATCTTTAGCCACAAATAACCCCCAAAACCCTAAGATATTTTTTTAATTTTTCCCTTTCTTCTCCTATCATGCCGCCGTAACTTTCCCTAACACACCCACCGCCGATTTCTCTTCCACCATGGTACGAACACACAGTCATGCCACTATCGAACCCTCCTTTATCGCCATCCCTCGTCGTTTCTCATTCTCCTTCTAGCACCGATGCCTCCACCGCATGTTTCACGGGGAGTTTTTCTAAACTTTTCTTTACCCGACTATCAATTTATTTTCTTCCACATCGAGGACTATGTGTTTTAAGTAGGGGGAGGCATTCTTTATTATTACTTTCATTTTATCTGCTATTTTTGCTGTCATATTGTTGTTGCTACTGTTTTGTGCTCGTTTTTGCCCATTTATTTATTTATTTATTTTAAGAATATTATGCCTCTTTTCATGCCCAAGAATTTGACCACGACTTGCCACTTTTGACCTACGTGCATGATTCTTGTCTACTGAGTTAGTTATGATTTTGCCTGTTTGATTTCATCTCCACTGTTTTATTTTTATTAGCCTAAAAATAATTATGATTAATAAAGTTAACTCTATCTTGTTTTTCGTAAATTGATCAAGTTTAATGTAAAGCGGACACCTAATACAATTGCATGCTTAAATTATGTTCATGACTATTAGGTGGTTACTGAAACTTATTTTTGACACTTGATTATTTTTCCTAAGTCCTCCAAAATTAAAATTTCGTGTAAATTTCATTTAATGGTAATAAATGTTTCCGTAGTTTTAAGTGCAGCTTAGAATGTGACTAACTGAGTAATCGGAGTAGGGTGCTTGGGTTGTCATTCTACTTTATGTCAAAAGGTTATGTGACGTGATAGGTAAAACTCCACTAACCGAGGTTATGAGTGTGGCTCAGAACGTGATTGACTGAGTAACCGGGGTAGGGTGCTTGGGTTATCATTCTACTTCGTGTTAAAAGTTGTGTGACATGATGGGTAAAACTCCGCTAACCGGAAATAACCAATTTTTAGGAGTATGTTGGGCTGAGTAACGGGGGTGGGGTGCTTAGGTTGTCATCACTCTTCGCGTCAAAAGGTTCAATATATTCCTAAGTAAATAAATAATAATAACAAAATAATAATAATAAATATTAAAAAAAGAGAAAAAAAATAGTACTAATAAAATTACAGTTGGGGACTAAAGGAAGAAATAAATAGGGTGTCTTGGTAGGTTTGGTAATTTCCCTAAATGGCATGAAATAATTCAAGTCGGTTTTAATTTTTGTGTGTAATAATTGGAATGCTTTTTCTATTTTACTTAAAGCAAGCTTGGGGTTCTCTTCATTTTTCATATGCATTTTTGACTAATTTTTATAAAACTTTGGAGTGGTATTTTTTAGGACAAATTCTAAGTTTCACAGTGGATAGGAATCATACTTGAGGGCAAGCATGGGCTAAGTAGGGGGAATTTGATAATACTCTAGAATGACATATTTTTATGTATTAATTATGTGTTTCTTCTGAGTATGATCCTACTAATTTGAGCTATTTATGGTTTTTTATCTTATAGGGATTAAATTGGAGGCAAGAAGTAAATTTAAGGGCAAAAAGCGTGAATTTGGAGATAAAGTGGGCCAACATGAAACATAGGGAAAAATGTGGTGCCAAAAGTGCAAGCATGGAAGACACAAGGGCTAAAAATGCAAAAAGAAGAGATTTTGAATCATAAGACTCTATTTTAATTTCAATTAAATTAGGATAATTATTCAGGACTATTCAGAATTATTTAATTTTAGGATTTATTTTATTTATCTTTAATTATTTGTAATTATCTTTAGGAATTTAAGTAGGAATAGACTATCTTTCTTAGCACTATAAATAGGGGATAAAGTGACTCAATATTGATCCATCTTTTTCTGTAAACACTCTCTTCCCCATAAATTCAGTCTTTTTGTTCTTTTCATATTTCTATAAAAAATTTCCCTTTCCATTATTTTTATTTATTTTTCCCCAAAAATCACAAGCCACTAAATCTAATCTAGCCGAAAGTTATCGAAATTCCCCAAAAAGGTTCATGAGGTTTAGAACCCGCGTTTAGCCTTCTCAACAGGGTATTCATCACTTCTCAGCATTACGGGGTTGACGGTTTCGTCCATGTCCCTTAATAGGTGATCTTTTCAACGTGTGCAAAGGCGGCCGCTTTGTATGTTTTGGGAAGGTTGCACAGTCGGTCCGTTAGTTTATTGCGTCAGAGGTTGACGAGCCCAAGAGACAAAATGGTGTGGGATTCACTATTGAGAAGTGATGATCATGCATAAGATGATCCTACAGAAGCGATTGTTGGCTAGAGTCAGGTTCCGCCAAATCTTAAGTCTAAATTCTTGGAGCTGGTGGTTGTAGGCATCCTCTTCCACTATAGCTGGCTTATTCTGCTTGAGAAGGGTCACTTAAAAGCCAAGGATTGAACCCAAGGTGAATCGAGGCAACTGGAGGCTGGAAAATCACCATAAGAAATCTTTTTCTCAACTTTATTTTACTTTTAATTTCTAAAAATTCAATTAAACTTTTAATTTCGTCTTTATTTTATTTTATTCCTAAATTAAAAACTTTAAAATTCTATTTTTTTATTTTTTTCATGAACACAGGTTTTCTTGGGCACGATTCTGCCCAGGATTTCGAGAAATAAGCATTTTACAATCTGGTCCCTGAAGATTCGACCCTACTTCCCCTTTACTGTTCTTTTTCATTATTTTGTAGGGAATATGATATTTTTGGTGCTCTCAACGACTGGGTCATGAGCTAATAACGGGTAACTCCGAAGAGCCATTAATGGGAAGCTCCGATAGCCATATATTAGGAAGTTCAAGCGAGCCATATCGGGAAGCTCACAAAGAGCCTTTAATTGGGAAGCTCACAAAGAGCCGTATAACGATACGCTTATAAGATCTGTGGTGTGTCTACAACACATGTAGAATCATAACCAAATTGGGATGCTCCGAAGAGCTATTAATGGGAAGCTCGCAAGAATCATATAACGGGAAGCTTGAGAGGGCTTATAAAGGGATGCTCTTTTAAGCTACGATATGTTTGCAACATATGCATGATCATAACCAACCAGGAACCCTGTATCCAATCAAATTTCATTCATTCAAATGGGAATTAATATTTGTCAGGTATTTTCTAGGCATGTGATCAAATTTCATATACTTGGTCGTTACACATTTCACATACAAATCATTCAATTCAAGCCTATAATTATACAATTAAGTTACACGAACTTACCTCGACAATGTTCGTGAACTTGTATGCTACTAATCTGTTACTTTTTCTTTACCTCGATCTAGCTCTGAATTTGGTTTATCCGAATCTATACGAGTAAATTTAGCTCAATTTAATACAATTTATATTCAATTCAATTCATATATTAGGCAAAATGATCATTTTGCCCCCATACTTTTAATTATTGATGATTTCATCCCTAAGCTCGGAAAATAAAATTCATGCAATTTAATCATTATTCCAAGCCTAGCTGATTTTCATAGATCACAATAACAGCCCATCTATTTCAAAAAAATCAAAATTTTTCCTTAAATTTTACATCTTTTCAATTTAGTCACTAAATCATGTTTTCATCAAAATTCCTTTAATAAAAGTTGTTTATTTATCAACAATCTTTCATTTTCTAACATGAAACTTCATAATTCATGCATACTTATCCATGTAAAAGCCCTAGTACTTTGATAACTTTGCAAATTAATCCCCAAGATAGCTAAATTAAGTTATTAGAATCTCAGAAATGTAAAAATCATTAAAAACAGAACAAGAAAACATACCTAATCAAGCCAAATAAGTTTGCTTGAGTTCTTTTCTCTTAGCTAGGGTTTCCACAAAAATAATTCGGGAAAGATAATGAAAAAGATGATATTTTCATTATTTAATTAGTTATAATATTTTATTATTTCACTTTCCAATTTCATTATTTTCTTTATTTAATTTTCCATGGATGAATCATCAAACTCATCTACTAACTCCTCTTTATGGTCTATTTGCCATATAAGGACCTCAAATTTTGAATTCCATAGCTATTTGATACTTATAGCTACTAGAACTTAATTTTTACATTTTATGCAATTTAGTCCTTTTATCAATTAAACATGTAATCGGTAAAACTTTCTTAACAAAATTTTCATACGGCATTCCTATCATAATGCAAACCATAAAATAATATTAAAATAATTTTCTTTTCATACTCGAATTTGTGGTCCCGAAACCACTGTTCTGATTCACTAAAAACGGGCTGTTACAATTCAGAGGCAGTTTGGGTTTTGATTCCAATAAGTGGCTCATTGCTATGGAAGAGGCGATGGAATCCTTTTAAAAGAAAGAGACTTGGCAGCTTGTTACATCACCTATCCAAAATTGATCGATTAAAAACCATGCTCAATTCTAAGTTTAAGACGAAGGATCTTGAGGCAGCTAAGAAAATTTTAGAGATGAAAATTTTGAGAGATAGACACTTTGGGAAGCTATTTTTGTCACAACAGAGATACATAGAAGGAATTCTAGATTCGTTTGGAATGCAAGATTCTAAACCAGTTAGTAATCCTTTAGTTGCACACTTCAGACTTTCGGCTTCAGATTCTCCACAAACCAAAGATGAAGAAATGTACATATTTTTGGTTCCTTATTCTAATGCAGTCGGAAGTCTAATTTATGCAATGGTTTGCACTTGTCCCGATATTTCACATGCTGTTAGTGTAGTAAATAGATACATGGCCAAACTCGGCAAATTATGTTGACAAGCTATTAAGTGGATACTTAGATATTTGAGAGGGATTTCCAATGCTTGTTTAGAATTCGGAAGATGTTCAGAAGGTCTAGTTGGCTATGTGGACTAGATTATACTGGAGACCTACACAAAAGAAGGTCTTTCACAAGTTATCTGTTCACTTTCAGTAATTGCATAATTAGCTCAAAAGCCACCTTACAGACCACTATGGTATTATCAATTATAGAGGTAGAATATGGCTATCACAAAGGCTGTGAAAGAAGCCATTTGGTTGAGAGGTCTATTCGGGGAGCTGGTTGATAAAAACGACAATTGTTGTATATTGCGATAGTCAAAGTGCCATACATCTCACCAATGATCAGATGCATCACGAAAGAACAAAGCATATGGATATTCGGTACCACTTTGTTCGAGAGGTGATCGTTTAAGGAGATGTTTAGATTCATAAAATTTGCACAAAAAACAACCCAGCATACATGATAACAAAAAGTCTTCCAATTTCCAAGTTCAAGCATTGCTTAGACTTGGTAAACAATCGACAAATATCAAGTTAGGCCCTTAACGAGACTTAGCAAAAAAGACATTTTAAAATATGAGCTAAGGTGGAGATTTGTGGAGTGTGCCTTGCATTTTGGATGAAATAAAGTTGAAGTCATTATGAGGAAGAGAGGACGTCCTGACGACACGACACATGACGTCCCAACAAGAAGAATCTGTCGTCCCGACGATGGATGCATGGCACCCCGACAAGCTAAACATGACATCACGATGTGGCAACGTGTTCCCTACGAAACCATGGTTCTTCTCCTAGTTAAACTCTGTTATCTTTTCCTAGTCTAACTTTGATTATTCTAGGAAAATTTTAATCATATTCACGTGAATTTTAGCCTTAAATAGGCCTTTTAGAAAGCCTAGATAGTTTTGATTAATAACAACAAAATTAAGAGAGAGTTTGTGGGAATTTCGAGAAAACTTTGTAATTTTGGGTACGAGATTTGTTTGTTTCTCGATCTTGTACTCCTCTGTAGTTTTTGTTGTTTTAGTGAAATTTTCTTTACCCGTAGGTTTTTATTCTCTTCGAAGGGGTTTTTCCACGTAAATATTTGTATACAAATTTTTTGAATTTTCGTTCGTATTCGTTGCTTAATTCGAATTTAACCCAACACATCTCTGAATAAAAATTCTATATAAATGCATTTTATCCTCAATATGAATTTTTATTTAGTAATGTATTATTATATATTTAAATCTAATAATAAAAATTCTTAAAATTATTAATTACATTTAAAATAAAAGTAATAAACCTAAAATAAAATCTACAATATTAAATAGGATAATATTTAATTTAGCGTCAGTGCATGAGTCCCATGTATTATCAATAAACCATAATTTATCACCTTGTTAATTAAAAAAATAAAAGAAAATTAGAAGATTTAAAAATAAATATTAATAAATTTATTTAAACCTAAATACAATTTTCTTTTCTTCTTAACTCTCCCGTGATTTCATTCAAGACCAAACTCTCCTTCACCTTATTTCCTCCCATTCAAAGACAGTAATCTAAAAAGAAAATATGTTGAAATTAACTACAACACATTGAAGTCCAATTGACAGTGGCTAAGTATAATAATTAATAATTTATAGTTGAAACATGTGAAGTAATTGGCAATATATTTGAAGGAAAAATTTGTGAAAATTTGAAAGAGCAATATTTTGAGACTAACAACAATAGCTTTGGGTGGCAACAAAACAGTCGAAGCCAAAGATTGGAGCTATGGCAACAATAATTGGAGCACTGCATTGACTACCTTTGAAGGAGATTAATCGATTGAAAATAGAGACGACAACAATTGTAGATGGAAGGAAAAGCTCATCCTCTTCCTGTAATTTTTGAAAATTGAATTATCTTATAATACTAAAGTGATCCCTAAAAATATTAAAGAAATTAGTGCTATTGGCTTCTTTCATATCTAAATCATTATTTTTCAAAAAGGTTTCTATCTCCATCAAAATAGCTTCTCTTCATTAAACATTCCATCAAATTAGGGAAAAAAAAAAAAAGATAAATAGCAAGTTTCTCCTCTTTCTGTAGCGATGGAAGCCGATTGAGTAAATTCATAACTTCAAAAAAATATCTAAAGAAGAAAAGAAAATTGTAATTAATTTTTAATTAGGTTTAACTAAATTTAGTAATATTTATTTATAAGTCTTTAAATTTTTTTATTTTATTAATAACAGCATGACAAATTGTTATGCATCAACCGTATATTAAATATAATTTATTTTAAAATTTATATTTACATATAAATATATTTATATACATATAATTATATATAATATACATAAAATATTTGAAAAATATTGATACATCAAAACACGTCAATATAAATATATTATGATATATCCACTCTTGCGTTTTCAAACTTGAAGTTTTTAATACAGCAATTAAATAGAAAATTTAGTGATTATACATATTGCATCCTAAAACAAAATTATGGATTTAAGCTTTAAAGACATGCTTGAAATGGAAATCTATTACTTCCAAATATAAATTATAAAACAAACATGAAGCTACAAAAACAAACTAGAATAATCTATCACCCATATCTTCAACAGTTACTTTGCTTAGGATAAAGTATCGAATTTTCACTAAATCAACCTTGGCATGGTTCATTTTTGGAGAACGTAATGTTGAGAGTTGTTAAGAGTCTATTAAGAGTTTGTTCTAAGTTAGCTATGAGGTAGTTCAAGCTGTTAGTAATAGCAGTTATCACAAGGTTACTATAAATACATCTATTGTATTGTACAGAGTGAGTTTGAATGCTTTTAAATATAGAGTTTTCTATATTCATTTGACTGTAGTATTCTTTAGAATTGTTTTCACCTGAGTTCTTAGCATGGTATCAGTCGCTAGCTGATCCAAGGGCAAATGGCTACCGCGCATTCAACAAATTCTGATGGCGCTGAGTTCTCTGGTGATCGAGTCGTCACATCGTTCCCTCGCCATGATGTCGTTAAGCTTGATGATGGAATGTTTCTTCAGTGGCGGCAACAGATCTGACACACTATGGCTGGCTATGATCTAGTCAGATTCCTAGATGGTTCTTTCACGGCCCCGGTGTGATTCATTCAAGCACCTGACGATGTTCTTGTGGCAAATCCGGCGGCCACAGTTTTTACTCAACAAGATCATTTACTTACTTCTTGGTTGCTTTCCACGGTAAGCTCCTCTTTCTTAACGTTTTTTATGGATGTTAAAACTGCTTCCGATGTGTAAATGGCAGTGGCTAGCCTATTTGCGGTTGATACTAGAGCCAAGCAATCCCGAATTCGTCATAAGCTACACTCCTTGAAGAAAGGAAGTCTCTTTGTCAAAGGATATGTTGCGAAGATTAATAGTCTTTGTGCACTCCTTGCTGCATCCGGTTCTCGCATATCAGAGGTTGAGAAAATAGAAATTATGCTTGCTGGTTTGCCTTCTGAGTACGAAGCCGTGGTGTCATCCACTTTTCTATCCTCCACTCCTGTGCTATGGCAGAGGTTAGTCAATGCTTTGGTTGAATGTGAATCGCGTTACGCACAGGCATCTTAGGAAGTGGTGTTTGTGGCAAATCTAGTGGAAAATGTCTCGCTACAATAGGTGGAAAGCTCCGATCGTGGTGGTCAGTTTTAGTCTCGTGGTCGTGGTAGAGGTTTTCGGTCTCAGATTCAATGCCAAATTTGTGGACGCTTCGGTTATCTCGCACAGAAATGCTACTATCGGTATCATCAGAATGACTTATCGCCGGTGGTAGCTCCGACGTCCTGTCCTGGTGGTCAAGTTCCCTCTAATGTCGGTGGTTCTAACCCGTTTTCTGGGCAATTTGTGGGTCAAAACACAGCAGCCGTATATGGGGGACTTGGAAACAATGAATGGCCTCCTCAACAGCGCCATCGGTTTAAGCCCCAAGGTTATGTGGCTCCACATAATCCCATGGCCATAATGGTTCCTAGGCCAAATGGGCAGTCAATGCCGAATGGGCAATCAATACCGTGTGAGCTGTACCTAGCTTGTACTCCAATTGGGCCAAGCAATTTTTATAATGTTCAAAGGTCTTTTGTTCACAAGCCGCATGAGATGGGTTTCTTTAATGGACCTACTCGGCCTACTAGTGAGCTGATTCCTATTATGCCTGTTAATAATAATGTTTAACTTGGATCCTTTCTTGGTGTAGGACAGTATGCAGGTTCCCCGGGTGTTGCTGTTCCGTGGCAAACAAAGCCGCGTGCTCGAGTCTATTCTGGGTCTGACCTGTGTATTAGGCTACCACGTGTTGGTAATATTCATGGTTCCGATTATTCTGATGCATCTGATTCTCATCTTAATTCGGCGTAACTTGGGTCCAACGCTGGTGGCACAGATTTATACGTTCCCCTGCCTGTTGGTTCCTCATCATGGCATCCCGATTCTGGCGCCAGCAATCACGTCTGTCGGGATTTGTCGGCTCTCCATGAAGCCACTCCGTATTCAGGTAAGGCCTTTCTGTTGATGGGTGATGGCACGCCCAATTCAATTTTGTCGGTTGGTTAAGAGATATTACCTACGCATTCTCGATTGCTTCGACTGTTTAATGTTTTGTGTATTCCAACTATACGGAAAAATTTGATGTTTGTATCTCAGTTTGCAACTGACAATGGTGTTTTCTTTGAACTTCACTTAACGTTTTATGTAATTAAGGACAGCGTGACCCAGGAAGTTTTGTTGACGGGTCGTATTCTTGATGGGTTGTATCAGTTCTCCCTATTGAAAGTACCTGTTCAGAGTTCTGTTGCTCCGACCACTGCTCGTGTAGACCTACAACTTGACTTTGCAGATAATAATGCTTTTTCACTGTGGCATCGACGACTCGTTCATCCATCTCATTCTGTTGTTAAGTCAGTTTTAGATAAGTGTAACACCACTTTAAATAAAATGTCTCTTGATTACGTTTGTACGACTTGTCAAAAAGGAAAAATTCATAAACTGTCTTTTTCTCCGTCAACTACTGTATATATTGATTTGTTTGAGTTGGTCGTTTCTGGAGTTTGGAGACCTGTCTCAGTTGCCTGTGCTAATAATCGGTACTATGTGTCATTTGTTGATATGTGCTCGCGTTTTACTTAGTTATATTTGATTAGCCGGAAATCTCAGGTAGTGGAATGTTTTGCTCAGTTTCAGAAATTAATAAATACACAGTTTGGTAAGGATATTAAATAGCTCCAAACTGACGGGAGTGGAGAATATCGTGCACTTGCATCTATTTTAGTGTCTCAAGGAATAGTCTATAGGTTGACTTGTCCTCATACATCTAAATAGAACTGGGTAGCTAAACGTAAACATCAGCATATTATGGAAATGGGTCTTACTCTTCTGGCACAAGCCAATCTTCCTATGGAGTTCTAGTCTTATGCTTTTTGTCATGCGGTTCACTTCATAAATTAACTTCCTTCTACGAGTCTAAGTGGGAGAACACCATATGAAGCTCTTTTTGGACGTGTTCCTATGTGTGACCACTTGAAGGTGTTCGACTGTTATTGCTTTTCGAACTTGCCCCCGTTTCAGCGTCATAAGTTAGAGTTTCACTCGCAGCCTTGCATATTCTTAGGTTACAGTCTGCAACATAAAGGCTATCAGTGTCTTTTGCCTGATGGAAAGATTATAGTTTCTCGTCATGTGGTTTTTGATGAGCACCGGTTTTTTTCTCTTTCGTCTGTTGCGGAGACTTCCGATAGCTTAACTAGAACATTGCCTACGTTTGTTCCTCTGGTTAATAGTGCTTCATCTCGTCCTACACAGTTGCTACCTACACATAGTAATCCTCCTTTGTCTAGTGGGCCTACAGCATTACCGTCTGGAGAGAGTCTTGAGTCATTCAGCCCTGCACCGTTGTCTACCATTGAGATGGAGCCATCATCTTGTACGCCTACTTTGGAGGTTCCGCCTGCTACTCTGATCCAAGAGTCTGGTTTACCCCCGACGAATAACCACCCGATGATCACTCGGTCCAAGGCTGGTATCTTCAAACCAAAAGTTTTTCTGTTGAAGCTACTAAACCTAACACCATTGATGAGGCTTTTTCTACCACTGAATGGCGTGTTGCGGCTCAAGCAGAATTTGATGCTCTTCTTAATAATTCTACATGGGATCTTGTTTCGTTACCACCTGGGCGCAAAGCTATTAGCTGTGTAACATCCTATACCTGAGACCGTCACTGGAATCGAGTACAGTGCGTTACCGGAGTTAACGGACCTTTACAGAAATTAATCAGCCTCAAATCAGAACATTTCACGTCAATAATCACAAATAGGTTCATATAAGATATTTTCGGGTTAAAACATTCATTTCGGATGGTTAGGATTCGAATCCTACTGTCTCGGAAGCTCAGAAAAATTTTCGTTTTTGAAACAACGTCACACGCCCGTGTGACTCAAAGCACGGCCGTGTTGTTAAACCATGTGGCTTTCACACACCCGTGTTGGGTACCCGTGGAACATTCTGACTTGTAAAACACGGCTGGAAGTTAATTTCACACGCCCGTGGAGTAGGGCCGTGTGCTTCCCACGGCCAAGGCACGCCCGTGTGCTCAGCCCGTGGTCGAAACTGTCTAAAATGTTTAAGGTGCAGAGGACACACGGTCAAAGCACACGCCCATGTCCCCTGGCCGTGTGGCATAATATAGGCTTGGTTTAAGTCAAATTGCCACCCAATAAGGGTCATTTCTTTTCAGCCAATAACATACAACATTTCCAAGCCAATTTACCATATACAACATACCAAAGAACAAATCAAATACTTTAATATAAACATATATGACCCAAGCCATATCTCATGGCTTGATCACTTACAAAATACATCATGTACACAAAAATATCTAGCCTATACATGCCATGACCATTTCATTTACAAAAGATTCAAAAGTACCAAAGCTTGATGGATAGTGTGATGGCGATCTCCGACACGTCCGATGATCGAGATAGCTTCCGAATCTATAAAACATTGACAGAAATAAACGGAGTAAGCTTCTAAAGCTTAGTAAGTCCGTAACATAGAACTTAAACCTTACCGAATCTATGCGGTATTTACAACAACAATGTTAATTCAAATCCTATACTCAAGTCGCCTATTCCACAAGTATAAACTTGTTAGTCCATGTAACATATAATGTCATTCATGTACCAATTACCACATTCATGTATCATATCATTGCACAAATACTTGTACACTTATTTCATATAACATAAATTATATAATTCGTGTAAATCTCAATAACATGTATCCAAATGCTTCATGTAATTCTCATATAACACGTATACCATATAATCCATGTGGAGCTCGTGTAACATATAACATGTAATTCATATAATTCTCATATCTCATATAACATGTAATTCATATAATTCTTTTACTTTTCATGTAACGTGTATCGGTAATTGCCCATTTAACCTTTAAGAACATCAAGGGATAATCGGGTGATACACACACAGTGTATATACATGTAACCTGTAATCCGTCAATGCATCATATTTGCTCTTTCGAGCCTATATCGGTAAGCCTGAAGGCTGAACAGAGAGTCTGAAGACTAATCAGAGAGTCCAAAGACTAAACAGAGAGTCCGAAGACTAAACAGTAATCCCGAAGGATAATCCTGTAGCTCATGAGCATGTGGTGAGTCCGCAACAAATGCAGGAGCTCAAACCACCCTGTAGCCCTAGTGACATGTCACTTGTATCCTATCGACTTCTACGGTTCTAACGGGGCTCGGTATTTATTTCTCACTTGTAATAATTTCCTTTCAATTTCACATGTATACATTCAAATAGGCTACTGAATCAAATAGTACTTCATACATTCAATCAACCACAATTATAAGCATATACACATTATATTTCATTATACGGACTTACCTCGAAATTTCGTATCTATTCGTCTACTTTTCTTTTTCCTCGATCAAGTTCCAGAATTCGGTCGTCTTTATCTATATTAATAAAAATTTAGCTATTTAATCACTAACTTGTTCAATTTAGCCCAAAACATGTATTTTGGCATATTAGCAATCTAGCTCATATATTTTCAACACATTGCAATTTAGTCATTTTATCACAAAATGACAATTCACACAAATAGTCCCTAAATTTCCTTTAACCGAATATTCAAGGGACTTATACAAGCACATATAATTCATCTATCACATTTTAAACCACAAAAATTCCACCTTTTTACAAATAAATCCTTAAACCCCGTTTTCTTTAAAAATCATTTCAAAATTCTTGTATATTCTCACATAATATACAATAATTCATCAAAATCTATCAATATATCAAGGATTCATCAATGGAACTTTTCAAAGACATGTTCAAAATCAGAAATTGAGGTATGGGTGAGCAAGTATTCGAAGCAACGACCTCAAAAACGTAAAAATTATCGAAGACGGGACAAAAACGAACCTCCAATCGAAGCTTGAAGTAGCCAAATAGAAGAAAGCTTTAAACCCTTCTTTTTGTTTCAGAGAATCGGTGGAAGAAGATGAAAATGAAAGCATTTTTCCTTGTTTTAATTAATTAATACACATAATAAAACCATTTGACCATTTTGCCCTTTTACTTAAACCATAAAAAAAATATCATTAAGGACATAGTTGTCCACTAGCATTGGGAATGGTAAAATAACCATTTAAGGCCTTTACTTAATAAACCATCATCTAATAAGCCATTTATAAAATTGGACTCTAATTTATCGCCTTATGCGATTTAGTCCTTTTTATCAAATTAACCGGTATAACAATAAAATTTCTAAACGAAACTGTCACACAGTAATTTCTATCATGCTGTAAAACATTTTAAAGCAATAAAATTAATACTTTGACCCAGTTGAGTGGTCCCGAAACCACTCGTTCCGATTAGGGTCTAAAATGGGCTGTTATAAGCTGCAAATGGTTGTTCAAAATCAAGAGGAATCCTGATGGCACCATTGCTCGTCGGAAAGCTCGGTTAGTTGCCAAAGGTTGTTCTCAGGTTCCTGGTTATGATTTTACGAAAACTTTTAGTCCTGTCATCAAGCCTGCTACTATTCGAGTCATTCTGTCTATTGCTGTTTCCAAAGGGTGGCTGCTTCGTCAGGTCAATGTGAATAATGCATTCTTGAACGGTGATCTCACTGATAAAGTGTTCATGTTTCAGCCTCCGGGGTATGTCCAGTATGGGTCTGATGGCAGACCTTTAGTGTGTCGACTCAAGAAGGTATAGAGTTTTCTTCTTTCTATTGGTTTTGTTTTATCTAAATTAGATGCGTCTCTGTTCATTCGTGCTTTGGATACTTTGGTTCTCTATGTGCTTATATATGTGGATGACATTATTATTACTGGGAGTGTGTCACATCATATCAACAGCTTTGTTCAGCAATTAGATATTGAATTTTCCTTAAAAGATATGGGGGAGCTTCACTATTTTCTTGGCATTGAGGTCACTCGCTCCTCTTCTGGAGGCCTTCATCTTTGTCAAGGAAAATATATTCGTGAGTTACTTGACCGGTGTTCTATGTCTCAGGCCAAGAGTGTTCCTACTCCAATTGTTGGTTCTTTGTCCAAAGATGACGGAGATCGACTCAGTGATCCTACAGTCTATAGAAGCTTAGTCGGTGCATTATAGTATGTAGTTTTGACTCATCCAGATATTGCATATGCCGTGAATCGGGTTTGCCAGTTCATGCATGCTCCTACAACTGCTTATCTTGTTGCATTTTGCGATACTTAGCTGGTACTTTTGACTTTGGGATAGTTTTTCGTCCATCTAATCGCCTTTCTTTAATCGGGTATGCGGATGCAAATTCGGGGCTAGATTTTGACGATAGGCATTCCACCATGAGATACTGTGTGTACTTTAGTCACTCTCCTGTCTCCTGGTGCTCCAAAAAGCAGTAGCTAATGTCCCGGTCCACGGCTGAGGCTGAATATCAAAGTCTTGTTGCAACCACAAGTGATATTACATGGTTAATGTCTTTACTTACAGAGTTACGGGTTCAGAGTGTTGATCCGCCCACTATTTGGTGCGACAATTCCAGTGCCGTTGCTGTTGCAGTTAATCTCGTGTTACATTCTAAGTTTAAACATGTGGAGCCTGATCTCCTTTTTGTTAGGGAAAAGGTCGCGGCTGGTTCGCTTGTTGTAGGGGAGGTTCCTGCGTGCGACCAAGTGACAGATGTTTTTATCAAACCGCTTTCTGCATCTTATTTTACAAAGTTTCGGGATTCTCTTCGGGTCTTGCCAAAACGAAAGTTGGGTGAATGTTAAGGGTCGTTAAGAGTCTGTTAAGAGTTTGTTCTAAGTTAGCTATGAGGTAGTTCAAGCTGTTAGTAATAACAGTTATCACAAGGTTCATATAAATACATCTATTGTATTGTACAGAGTGAGTTTGAGTGCTTCTAAATACAGAGTTTTCTATATTCATTTGACTGTAGTATTCTTTAGAATTGTTTTCAACTGAGTTCTTAGCACGTAATGGTAGGGGTAATATCACCTCATTTTTCTAAACAAATTAAAATGATTATCCTTAAAATCTTTGACTCACTGGTGCACAATCTTACAAAGTTCCAAGCTTGAAACAACAGTCAAAATGACAGATTTGGAGACTAGTAGTTTTAGTATTGTTTTGTTGGACGCATGGCACGTTTCTTGCAATGACAAATATAATTTGGCACTATCAAAAACAGTAAGAACTTGGGTCCTTTTCAGCAAATGGGATTTTGCTTTCTTATAATTATTTGAAGTCGTGACCGGATCAAGAAGAAGGTCTCAGCTGCATCTGCCAGAGCTTACACCATAGCTAACAGAGCCAAATCCAGTTCATTTCCAGGTTGGGGGCTTGGGGCTTTTAGTTTCCTTTTATTTCTTCATCTCTTTCTATCTAATTGTTTCTTGGAATTTCTGGATATTATCTATTTATTTCGGATCAACTCTTTGTTTTAGATTATTTATGAGGAAAATGATATGAATGGTTTCCTATTTGTTAGTTACTGGCTACTTAGGAAACTTCCAAATTTTATTTGGTTGTCATGAACTTGAACTACTGGAAATAAATCTTATTTGAAAGTTGTAATATGAAATATTGAGATATTTATGATTGTGCTTTCTCTTAATTTCTGCAGGTCCTAAACTAATTAGTCATTAGGTTTTAATTTGTAGCAAACTTTCCTACTTTGGCTGCTGCTGTTGCTTCCTTCCTGTTATGCTGTAGTTCTAGTAGTGTTGGCTGAGGGAAGTTTCATTGATCCCAAAAATTGGATTGCAAAAGACAGATATTTGTCTGCATTAAGGACATGGTTGCATGATCTAAATTTCACATATACTATTGGATAAAGGCTTGCTTGATTATGTGTTTATAATTTGAAAATCACCCATGTTTTAAGCACATAAGCAATCAGCTTCCCTTTAGATCCCCTTATTCCGTGAATAGCTAGCTGGCCCTATTTTTTCCAGAACTTGAAATCAATCCGTCTGTTTGGCTTTGTATGTTGTGGCCTGCTTTCATTCCATCTACTTTTTTCTTAAGAAAAAAACATAGAAACTTAGAAGCACAAAACAATGGCTGAGGATTTCCCCATTATTATTCTGTTAAAGTGATACTGTTACTTGGTTTTCACTTATGGCGTACAGTTACCTACGAATTTTCGAAGAACCCCAAGAGCCAAAAGCACGTTTTGCTTACTTTCAACATTCCCTATATTTTCAACTTGCTTTGGATGAATATGAAACCGGGTAAAAATCTTCCTCTATCTTGAATTATGTGATATGATGGATTTATGGTGTTTTCTCCCTTTGCAGCAATGATTGTCCCTGTAGCGGTAGCTTTGACAGTGGGCCTCCTGGGATGGACTTATCGAGCATTAAAGCCGCCCCCTCCAAAGATATGTGGTTCACCAGATGGGCCTCCTGTCACTTCTCCCAGAATTAAACTTAGTGATGGGAGGCATTTGGCTTACAGGGAAGCTGGAGTTCCCAGGGAAGAGGCTAAGTACAAAATAGTTGTCATTCATGGCTTTGGCAGCTCCAAAGATATGAATTTACCTGCATCTGAAGTACGAACTTTTGGTTATTTACAGTTTTGCATACCTTATCATATCTTGTTCTAAACTTGTTAATGGAGTTTGTACTTTGTTACAAATTCTGAAATTTTACATGGAAGGATGACTGGTAGTTTGCAATATTGCGACAGACTACGCACTACATTTATGAGCACTTCTATCATCTCTAGGGGACATGATCTTTGTTACCTTAAACCGATATCAAGATATAAAATAGGTTTTATGTTTTGATTTTTTTTTCTATCATCTCTAGGGGACATGGTCTAGTAATATATTTTTTGAAGTCTTGTGTTGCAAGTGTAAAACTATATATGGTAATACTTGAGAGTTGCTAATTTAGTGAAAGGGTGTGGGTGAGACTTCTTCCGTTTCATCCCTGGAAGATCCCTGCTTTGGTGGGCCATGACTAGTTTATGACCCATTATGTTGTTTCAGCAACTGCTTGATTTTAGTTTTTATCTTCAGAAAGCTTAAGTTTTTTATTTGAAAAGAAGATACTGTGACTTCAGCATTGTGGTTTGGTTTTCAGGAACTTGTAGAGGAACTCAGGATCTATTTCCTTTTCTTCGATAGATCAGGTTATGGAGACAGTGATCCAAATCCATCACGCTCAGTGAAGAGTGAAGCATATGATGTTCAAGAACTAGCTGACAAGTTGCAGATTGGTTCTAAGTTTTATGTGATTGGGATCTCAATGGGAGCATACCCTGTTTACAGTTGCTTAAAATACATACCTCATAGGCATGTTGCTAGATTTGTTTACAGATTATAAGCTTCTTATTGTTTTCTTCCTTTTGACTTTGCAGAATTCTTGCTTGCTAATTCTACTAAATGAAAGAAGTTACTTTGGCAATGGATTTTCTCATTTTTACAGATTGGCAGGAGCTTCTCTTGTAGTTCCCTTTGTTAACTACTGGTGGCCTTGTCTTCCTGCAAATTTATCAAATGATGCATTCAGTAGGTTGCTTGCACAAGACAAATGGTCATTCCGAGTTGCGCATTACACCCCTTGGTTGTTCTACTGGTGGATGTCCCAGAAATGGTTCCCTTCGCTAAGCATTCTGGCTGGAAATATGGCGATTTTCAGCCAAAGTGATTTGGAGATCTTGAAGAAGTGGTCCGAAGCTCCAAGTGTCGGTCAGGTTGTTAAGTTCTTATAAATTGATTCATCGCTAGAAAGAATAAGAAACTGCTATAGATTAATGCATCACTAAATGTTTTTCTTAAAGTCCCTAAGCACGCATTGCAGACCCTTCTTCAAAGAGTTATTCTTAGACAATTCATTCCACCATTGAATACATAAGTTATTTAACTTGCTTGTTATCACTGCATCTATCTCCAACTTATGTTGCTTAGCGACATGTCTGACTGCAGGAGAAGATTCAGCAGCAAGGTGTTTACGAGTCGCTGCATCGAGATGTAATGGCCAGTTATGGAAAATGGGAATTTGATCCCATGGATCTAATTAATCCTTTTCCAAATAATGAGGGTTCGGTCCATATTTGGCAAGGTTATGAAGACAGAATCATTCCATTTCAAGTAAATCGTTATCTCTCCGAAAAGCTTCCATGGATTCATTATCATGAAGTTCCTGATGCTGGGCACCTTCTGATTTTTGAGAGCAAAAACTGCGAAGCGGTTTTACGGGAACTTGTGCAGAGGTAAGACCCCAGTATATGTACATTATTCGGTGAGTTGTTCAATGTTTTGGATGTGTTTTACGGGATACTTCATTTATCATTTGTAAGTTGCTCTACTAGAAATTTAAGTGAAACCAGTAATATATATGCTAAAATCTGCACCTTTTTTCTTCTTTTAATCTTAAAAGGAGGAACCTGATTTTAAACAGAAACCAAAAGTGGTTATATAGTCGACCAAGATGGTTTGATTGAGTGATCCTGATTAACACCCGTTCATTTGATATTCAAGAATTTGCCCATCCACATTCAGCTCCAACCTAACTTTCATGTGATTGAAAAACAAAACCGTAAGAACTCCTGAATTGATTCCTTGAAAAGAACCCAAATATTTTCTCTTTAATCGAAACTTCTCTGGATCATGCAAAAACAGAGCTCCTAAGTTCAAAGTACATTTTAAGAAACCATATGTACAAACGGCAAATGTAGTAATTTTTTTCAAAACTTCCAAAAATTGGTTTTCAATCAAATTTTAAGCTGAACTAAATGTTATTTACTTGCATTGAGTGTTTAATCAATGGCGTTCTGTATTGATTCAATATAGCAATGGATATCGCAAAGAATAGATATTGCACTTTGGGACTTGGGAATTTGATCCAGTGCAGCACAAAATTTCATTTCTTCTGTTTACTTGTGGGAACGTCTTTAAGATGCACTAGTTTAAACTTCAACTATATTGATTTTGATCATCTTAAGTATTGAACTCTTGACACCCAAAATCTCGAGAATCGTCTGGTAAAATATGATATTAGAAAAATATGAAGGTTTTGAGGTGTGTAAAACACTTTTCTTAATGTTTTTATATGCTTTCAAGATACAATACAACACTAAGCACTTTAATGATTAGTAGAGAATTCATTTATATAGACAAATGTATTTTTTCATAATATACCTTTTTATGCAATGTATCTTTTAATAAGAATCTCTTTAATAAGATAATTTTGTTTTACAAAATAACTTATGTCTTTATAAAACTTCACATACAAAAAGTTATGTTTTTACAATACAATTTGTTGTGAGTGATAGCATGGGACAGCAACAAGCTCAGCATGAGCAGCAATTGCAGCAAGGCCCCATGATGATGACCAAGCCAATCGAGCAACAAAGCCCAAAAAGAAGCACTCGACCAAGGGTGCCTTCTAGAAGGTTGAACGATTATGTATTGAGTGCCATGTTAGCTGAAGCTAGGTCAGAGGCAATCTAACGATACTAGTAGAAAGGAATGGGAGATACTATTTAGGAAAAAGGCAGTAGGGGTTGGTTATGCAACTGGTTATGCTCTGGCTGTTTTCTCTTCCCATCTTTTTATTGTTTCCTTTCTCATCTATCTTTTCTTCTCACGTTTCTCATGAGCCGAGTTATAGCAATTTGTGTAATCATCAATTTTTCAATACAAATTTGCAAAAGAAATTCCTTCAATCATACAATTGTTTACATCTTGTTTTTGTTAGCCACAACATTGATGCTTTCATCGTGTCCCTACAAAGATGGTAGAGTTTCAAATCTGTTTTCGAGTTTTGGATGATAGCGTCAAGGTTGTTTAGGAATCTAGCTCCCTTATTCACAAGGATCTTGATGCTCTGACTTCACTAGTTAATGATTAGAAGTGGTTGCTCTAGGAAGTGTTGAGTCAGGTCTTTGCCCTTTCTATTCAGAAGCAGGTCTCTGCTTCGATAGATTCTAAGTAGGCCACTCCCTTTCCCGCCGATGTTTCTGGTTCTACACCTCTTAGGCGACACAAGCCAGCTTTGGTTAAGATGGCGTGTTTCTCTAGTGTTGACCTCGATTGCTGGGTTATGCAAGCTAAATGATACTTTGATTTTTATAAGATCAAAGGAGATAATCGGCTTACCATTTCTTCCTTCTATTTTGACGATGACACCGCCAACTGGTTTGATTGGATGTATTAAAATAATTAGTTGGTCGCTTGGACTACATTTACAATGGCCATTCTAAAGCGTTTTCATCCCAGATTTGAGGCTGTCACCGATCGTACAGTCCACTTGCCTTGTCAATTTTTTATCCATTGTTTCATCTTGGGCTTGCGTTCAGATATCAAAAATTATATTTTGGTCTATCGGCTCACTTCGCTGAAAGATGCTATGATTTTGGCCCAACTTCATGAGCAAATAATTGTGCCGGAAAAGGGATTGCTTAAACCGTCCTTGGGTAATCCGAAGCCCTTGTTACCCACTCCCACACATTTGCCATCGCCATTGCTTGTGGTCCTCACCATCGGCCACCGTTACGGCCACCCTCCCAATTGCAATAAGGTTTCGTTTCGCCATCTTACTCCAACTAAAGTCGCGCACCATTGTTCTCAAGGTCTTTGCTATTATTGTGATGAAAAATGCTCATGGGACCATAAATGCAAAGCTAAGCCCCAATTGTTGCTTTAGGAGTATGATACCAACTGACCCCCTCCACTTGAACCATTTGTGCCCGTTGTGGCCATTGCTTCTAATTCCGATTCCGCTCCACTACACTCTTCCACTCCTCAATCGATTATCTCTTATAATGCTTTGGTTGGGAGTTGTTCCATATCTACAATTTGATTTCAAGGTAGCGTTCATGGTAAGTCGGTTCAAGTCTTGCTTGATGGCGGCAGTACCGATAATTTTGTCCAAACCCGAGTTGCCAAGTTCTTGAATTTGCCAGTCACAGCGATTCCTACATTCTCCGTTTTGGTCGGCAGTTAAGCGTTTGTCCTTCTGATTTAGGGTTGGGATATGGTCCTCAGAGTAGTTAGTTAGTGACATTGGGTCCTGTCATGATAGATTATTCTTCGCCTATTTTCAAATTTGATTATCATGGGCAGTGGATTCGTTGTATAGGCGATACTACACCTACTGCTCAACCAGTTCAATTTAATGGGTTACGTCGCTTAACTCAGATCAATTCCATTTTTGAATTTTTTTCATTTGGAATTACTTCCATATCAGAATTCGAGTGAAATTTTCAATGACGCCACTATGGAGGATTTATTAACTACCTTTGAGGATGTTTTTCATAAGCCTCGGCTTACCTCCCTTTTGCTCCTGTGATCATAGTATTCATTTGCTTCCCAATAATGGCCTGTAAATGTTAAACCTTACCGTTATTCTCATTTTCAAAAGCAAGAAATGAAGAAATTGGATGCTGATATGTTACAAAAAGGCATCATCCGTCTAAGTACTAGTCTGTTTTCTTCTCCGGTTTTGCTAGTTCATAAGAAAGATGGTACATTGTGTTTTTTTGCGGATAACTGAGCATTGAATATCATCACCGTTTGAGATAGATTTTTTATTCCATCTATTGACGAACTATTTGATGAGTTACATGGGGCATGTTATTTTTCAAAGCTTGATTTGTTGGCAGGCTATCATCAAATTCGGGTTAAGTTGGTGATGAGGGTAAGACGACATTTCATACACATGATGGGCACTATGAATTTTTAGTTCTGTCGTTTGTGCCAACTAATGCACCATCGACATTTCAAAGCCTCATGAATGACGTTTTTCGGCCATACTTGCGGAAGTTCATTTTGGTCTTTTTTAATGATATTATGTTTTATTGTTCTTCTTTCGAGGAGCATTTGTGCCATATTCAGGTTGTGCTTCAATTGTTACAAGATCACCGTTTGGCTGCCAAGCAATCAAAGTGCATTTTTTGTCAGACTTTCATTGGCTATCTCGGCCATATCATTTCTCAACAAGGGGTGGCAATTGATCCAGATAAAATTATGGCCATTCAGAATTGGTCGATTCTTCATTTAGTTAAATAGGTTTGGGGGTTCTTAGGACTTGTCAGATATTATCCGTGTTTCATTCGGTATTATGCATCCATTGCATGGCCATTGACAGATTGGTTAAAGAAGGATAATTTTACTTGGTCTGAGAAATCGGGTGGGGCATTTCAACAGTTGAAGCAAGCTTTGGCATCCGCTCTTACTTTATGTCTTCCGAAATTTTCTCAATCTTTCACACTAGAAACCAATGCTTTTTGGAGGGGTATAGGAACTGTGTTATCTTAGAACAATCACCCCATTGTTTATTTCAACTAACAGCTCAATGGGAGAATGCAACAAGTTTCCACTTACCATAAAGAAATTTACGCCATCACTCAAGTCATTGCTAAATGGCATCAATATTAATTGGGAAGAAAATTTTCGGATATGGATCAACAATCGCTTAAGAATCAGACGGAGGAAGTAATTCAAATTCTTAATCAACAAAAGTAGTGGGTAAATTGTTTGGTTATGATTTTGACTTTGTGAATCGATCAAGGAAGCACAATAATATTGCTGATGCATTATCTGAATTCCTACTTTTCCCCTTTTCTGCAATTTTTTGGGTGGAATTTGACATTGTTGCGGATGTGCATGTTGCCAATCAAGTGCACCCTGAACTACTTTTACAGTGTTAGTAGCTCTATAAACTGAAGTAACTATAAGACAAATCAAAAGAAATAAAAGAGAATTATTTGAAACTGTTTCTGTATTGCTTATCTGTTTGTATTCATTGCATAAATATGGTTTATATACATGATGAAGGTAGACTAACTTCTGCTAACAACCTATAATAGAATTACCAGTCTTGATAACTGACTAACCACTTGCTTAACACATTTACATACTTTAACATTCACCCAGCTCCCTTAAGTGGTTCAACCTGAAGAAAACGACGAAATCGGGTAAATGTAGATATAGACAGTGGTTTGGTGAGAATATCGGGAACCTGGTCACAAGCTGGCACTTCACCGGCAACCAAAGAACAAAAAATAAGTCAAGTTCAACATGTTTGAACTTGGAGTGTAAGGCCGGATTAGCTGCAACAGCTACAACACTGGAATTATCACACCAGACAGCAGGAGGAGCAACAGAATTGTGTTTCAATTCCGTCAATAGAGAAACCAACCAGGCAATGTCACTGGTGGTCGCAGCTAAACTCTGATCCTCGGCCTCTGCCGTGGATCAAGAAACAACTTGTTGTTTCTTAGAACACCACGAAATAGGTGTATGACCAAAGTAGACACAATATCTCGTAGTAGACCAGCGATCATCAAAATCAAGACCCTAGTTGACATCAGCATACCCAGCCAAAGAAAGTCTGTCAGATCGTCGAAATACCAAACCATGATAATGGTGCCATGCAAATACCTCAATATACGTTTTAATGCTACCATATGCACCGTGGTAGGGGCATGCATAAACTGACACACACGATTTATAGCATAGGGATGTTTGGCCAAGTTAAAACCACATACTGAAGAGCACCAGCAAGACTTCGATATTCAGTAAGATTAGCAAGCCGGTTACCCTCATCTTTAGACAAAGTAGACGAACTCACCATAGGCATATGAACACTCTTTGCATTAGCTAGAGAACTCCTGTCAAGCAAGTCCTGAATGTATTTGCGTTGACATAAATGAAGATTACCAGATAACAATCTTTTGACTTCAATTCCTAAAAAGTAATGAAGATCGCACATATCATTTAGAGAAAATTTGTGTAGTTGCTGAATAAAACAGTTTATCTCATCAGACGAATTTCCAGTAATAATAATATCATCAATGTAGACTAAGATATAAACGACAAACTTAGTTGAAACTTAAACAAACAATAAAGCATCTGACTTAGATAAAACAAACCCAGTAGTTATCAGAAACTACTTTAATTTTTCAAACTAGGCACGAGGTGCTTACCGTTATCCATATAGTGCCTTTGCCAGATGACACACCAACTGTTCACCATTTGGACCATACTGAACATAACCAGGAAGTTGTTGCATGAATACTTCATCAGTCAGGTCTCCATTTAAAAAGGCATTGTTTACATCAACTTGACGAAGTTGCCAACCACTTGATACAACAATAGATAAAATGGTTCGGATAGTAGTAGGTTTGACCACTTGACTGAATGTCTCTTTGAAGTCACACCCAGGCACCTGTGAACAGCTTTTTCCTACCAACCGTGCCTTTCGTCGATCAATTGTCCCATTAAGATTCTTTTTCACCTTAAAAAGCCATTTGCAAAGCCATTTGCACACAATCACCTTCCGTCCAGGAGGGAGAGGGACAAATTCCCAGGTAGAGTTAGCTATTAAAGCATCGAATTAAGCTTGAACCGCTAATTTCCAGTCCTGATGTACAAGAGCCTCCTCAACAGAACTAGGCTCAAAATCGATAGCGTTTACAGACAAAGCCTTGGGTTCAAAAATCCCAACCTTAGACCGAGTGACCATAGCATGTGTATTGGTAAAAGAGATAGTAGGAATAGTTATAACACCTCTAACCCGTGTCTGTTACCGAAACAGGGTTATGAGGCATTACCGAACTTATACACAAGCATTTGTATAAAACTGAGTCAAAAAATTTCATTCCAACATAACTCTTTCCAAATTTTATCTTAAAATCCCTAATATGGGCCTACGGGACCCAATACATGCTTTAGAAGTGGTTCAGGGCTAAATCGGTAACTTTGGAAAATTTTTCTTGAAGATAGGGGCACACGCTCATGTGGCTTGGGACATGGCCATGTGGCTAGCCCGTGGGGCTCCCATGGATGTGTGGTTAGCCCGTGTGGCATTTTGACTTGCAATTTCTCAAGAAACAGAAGACCACATGGCCTGGGCACATGCCCATGTGACTAGGCCGTGTGGTAACCTGATTTTTCACCATTTCTAAGCTATTTTCACACGATTATAATGCACGACCATGCTTGAAACTCGTGTCCTCCACACGACCAAGACACACGGCTGTGTCTTTTGCCCGTGTGCTATCCTGACTTCACATTTAGGGATGTAGGAGACACACGGTCACTACATATGGCTTTGGGTTGACCGTGTGTCACACACGGCCTAGACACACATGTGTCTAGCCCGTGTGGACGAAAATAGGCCATTCTAAGCCACTTTTCTCACCCTATCATTCATAACCTGCACTTAAACACAACTTTATACTAATTCTAACCAACCAATCATTTTATACTCAAACATTTATTTAATGAAAACACAAAGCAACATATGCATTTTACTAAGATAATATACCCATTTATCACTTCTTACATATAGTTTAACCAAATTATCTCATTATAATATCAAATACCTATACATGCCATATAAACCAAAAACTAAAAACCAAAACTACTGGAGAATGTCTGGATAGTGTGATTTTTGGTGATGATCCGATCCTCTGTATCCACGTTAATCTACAAGACATATAAAACACATTCAAGTAAGCTTGTGAAAGCCTAGTAAGTTCATAGGCTTGAAAAGTAAACTTACCAAATATGGTAATGCATTCATATAACATACAAATTCACTAATTTCTCTTGTCATCCACAAATCAGTGTCAAATTCACTTAATATTGTTCAATATTACTCATTCATAAATTTCGTTCTCTTGGGACCATCTATTACTTACCATTCTTTTAAATTTTAGACAATTATATAGAATTGAGTACTTCGTCGTCACTTTGCCATAGTAGGACTACGGACTTGCACATGATTCACGTTTCACTTTCCGAAGCCATGACCCAACCATGGTCTTGCACGGGTCACATATCATACCGATGCCATATCCTGGATATGGTCTTACACGGAAGCACTTATCACTTTTCTCCGATGCCATAGCCCAGCTATGGTCTTATACAGATCACTTGTATCACTTTAATCTGAAGCCATATGTAATGGCCTAAATTCAAAGTTATCGGAACAGTGGTTTCGTAACCACAAATCCGATTTAAAGAGAAATTTATTTTAATATTTTTTTTTACATGAATATTGTTGTGATAGGAAAATCGTATGAAAATATTGATAGAAAAATTTTACCGAATTAGTAGTTAGTTAATAAAAAGAAATTATTGAAGAAATTAGGTAAAGACAAGTTATCGGGAGCTTGATCTCGTAAAACCGAGTCAAAAATATTTTTATAAATATTTGTGGAATGTTAGTAATATTGTATTAAAATTTCGTTAGAAAATTTTAACGTTTGGGCAGTCAATTAAATGAAAAGGACTAAATTGGAAAAGGAGTAAAAGTTGTTAGGATGATTAAATAGCTTAAGTGTTTAATTAGAAAGGATTTAAAAAGAAAATAGACCCAAAATTTATTTGGGCTGGACGGCAAGGGCATAAAATCAGCAGAAAAGTGGATGAATTAAGGGCAAAATTGGAATATTGCATTATTAACTAAATAAAACTAGGACTAATATGGAAATATCTAGATTTCCTGAGATTTCTCTTCATTCTCATCAGAAAAACGCCATAGGAGGGGTTCTTTAAGATGGTTTTTCATACTTTTTGCACCAAGTGAGTTAATCCTTGCCTTTTTCTTGTAATTTTTGTGTTTTTAAGACTTTTACAACTAGGTCCTACTATTAAATTCATTAGTTTTTGATTTTATGGATGAAATTGAAAGTCACCATGGTTTAGTTCTGTAAGTATATGAATATTTAGCATGGAATTTAAGCTTTAATCTTATTATATGATGATATTATGGAATAAAATGTAAAGAAAGTGAATATTTAGGACCTATTTGTAAAAGAGTGTGAAGTTGAAGTTTGCTTCTGAAATTCTTGTTCCCAAAGGTTACAAGGTAGTTTAAAATGATGGAATAAAGTATTAATTGAGAAAAATCAGCTCAATTGAGAGGTTAATTGAGTAGGGACGAAACTATCACTTATTAAAAGCTTGGAGGAAAAATGGTAATAAACCTCTTGCACTAAAACAGTTTTGGACAGCAGCAGTAGTCCAACTTTGAAAAATCACCATAAATTGTAGAAATCGAATTAGAGGGTGAACAAAATATGGAATTACAGCTTATTGAGTCTAGTTTCTCATAGAAGAAAGAGAGTAAACAATAGAATTGTAAATCTTGAGATATAATGCATTTTGTGAGACAAGGTCAGAATGATTTCGGGTTCCCCTGTTTTGACTTTGGAAAATCACCAAAAATTGTATAAAAATAATTATGGAGTTAAATTTATATTTTTAAAATCCTTAATGAATCTATTTTCAAGAGAAACAAGCGGGAACATCATCCGAGTTCTGTATGAGGAGATAATTAATTTTTAGTGAAGAAAGGTCGGAACTGTCATATAGCAGAACAGGGGTAACTTTAAAGAATAAACTGTACTAAATGGCTAAACCAAAAATTCTGAAAATTTTATGGTTAGAATATATGTGAGTCTAGTTTCAGGGAAAATTTACGGATCTTAATTTGGAGTCCCGTAGCTCAAGATGAAAATAATTTAGTGACTATGACGCAAGTAGACAGCCTTGGATGAACTATAAATGGTAGTGGAATTGTAGAAAATGGTACATATGAACATGAAATGTTAATTTGATGAATAAATTTATTTATTTAGATCCTGAAGACTCAAACACGAAGCTAGATCGAGGAAAGGAAAAAGTTTGGGATTAGTAGATTTTTGTATACAAACAAGTATTGAGGTAAGTTCGTGTAACTTGAATTATATTCTTAAATGCTTGAAATGTATGTTATTGATGCGAATATGAATTGAATGTTCATTGTATGAAAATTTATGGAACATTGATATATTTGATAAAAATGGGAAGAAATCCCGGTTGAATGAAAGGAAAATTCGATGGATCTCTGAAAAGGAATTGACGGTAAAAAAGGATCTAGTCCGGACGGGTGATCCTATCCTGATATAGCCCTCCCGAAGAATATGTGAAAAATGGATTTAGCCCGGACGGGTAATCCAAATTAGGGTCTGAATTTAGCCTGGACTGGTAATTCAGATCCAAGCTCATTAGAGTAATTGTCGTTGCAGGGGATTTAGCCTGGACTGGTAATCCCGACAATACTCTATGAGTTTATATTACAGGGGATTTAGCCTGGACTGGTAATCCCGCTGTAAGGATGAGGTTCGCGGGAGTGTGCTCTCTGAAATGAAAATGTGCGCACATGAATATGAATTGACGGACCCGGATTTGTACACTAAAGTGTACCCCTGAAAGTCCATCGAAATTCCGAGAAATTCAACGGGATAAATATGGGAAAATAATAATGGAATGGAAATTACGGTATTGATGAGCTCATCAATCTCAATATATATTATTGATACATTGAAATTATTGTACTAACTTGAATGTTGAGTTTGTGCATGTTAAGGTAACAATGCATTGAATGGATGTATGTATGTCTATTATATTGTATCGAAAATATTAGGTAAGTATAATTCTTGTTACATGAGCTTACTAAGCACAATGTGCTTACCCTGTTTTCTTTTTCCCTGTTTTGTAGTATCAAGAGCTCGGAGGTCGGATTCAGTCGGAGATACATCACACTATCAACCTCAATATTTTGGTATATCTAGAACTTTATTTTAGAAATCAATGGCATGTATAAGTTAATAAAGTAAATGTTGATGTGAAATGAATGTAAGGTTAGCCATTGGTATGGCTAACAAACCTTAGTTGGGTGTTTAATGTGATTATCTTATGAATGTGCATGAATCTATTATAAAGATATGCTGAATTGGATTGGTTGATTTGGATTGGTATCAGTTTAAGTTTTTGCAGGGAAGGCTACATATTTATAAAGGGGATATATTGAGTTTTAAAAAAAAAAAATACTATTGTTCGGTAAACTTCGGTAATGCCTCGTACCCTATTTCGGTGACGAATACGGGTAGGGGGTGTTACATTTGTTGGTATCAGAGCTACGGTTTAGCCGGTTCTCGGACCGACGTAGCAAATACGGTATTAACTATACATGCCATTTAAATTATTGTTGATAGTGTGATATCTCCTGACCATTTAAAGGTGTTTTTCTTATAGTAAATGTCTGCCGACCGAGCTCAATTCGAGGAAGCCGGGAGTCATGCTCCGGCCCCGGAAAGGGAACAAAGAGAAGTCGAAGCTACTAGTAGGAGAAGGTCCGAGACAAGGGACCAAAGTGAAGAGGCTAAAATGGCCCTCTATCAAATGATGAATGATTGGTTTACTCAGTATATAAGAACTAACCCTGTAGTGCAGCAAACTCAAGCTCCTCCTCCTCCTCCACCGGTTCCCGTGACTACACAGGGTACAGGTATTGAATCTACCAGAAAAGGAAAAGCTCCTGTTGATAAAATTAGAAAGTATGGGGCTGAAGAATTCCGAGCTGCAGTTGATGATGATTCTGAAAGGGCTGAGTTTTGGTTAGAGAATACTACCCGGGTTTTAGAAGAATTATCATGCACACCAGAAGAATGTCTGAAATGTGCTATTTCACTGTTAAAAGACACGGCTTATCATTGGTGGAAGACTAAAGCTTCGGTGGTTCCAAAAGAAGAGATTACTTGGGAGTTCTTTCAGAATGAATTTAAAAAGAAATATATCAGCCAGAGATTTCTTGATCAGAAAAGAAAAGAATTTCTTGAGCTGAAACAGGGCAATAGATCGGTATCTGAGTATGAAAGAGAATTTGTTCGGTTGAGTAAATATGCTCGGGAATGGGTACAATCAGAAGCCGAAATGTGTAAACGATTTGAAGAGGGGCTAAATGAAGACATTAAGTTGTTGATCGGAATTCTTGAAATTCGTGAGTTTGCTACACTGACAGAGCGAGCTTATAAAGCAGAAGAGCTGAGTAAAGAGAAGAAACAAGCTGAAAGGGAAGCTCGAATTGCTAGTAAGAGACCGGTGAGCAAATCACAGTTTTCTACTTCAAAGAAATTGAAAAAGTATCAAGATCGTTTCACTTTAGTCACTGGACATTCAAGTAGAGAACGAGGCTCTCAACGCTCTAATCCAAGACCATCTACTCCATCAGTGACCAGTGTGGGCAGTGTCGGTACTCCTAAGCCGAGATGTCAGTACTGTAATAAAGTTCATTTTGGAGAATGCCGACTGAGAAGTGGGGCTTGTTATCGATGCGGTTTATTTGATCATTTTCTCAGAGATTGTCCAGAAAGGGGTGAAAAAGAAGCTGAACAGATATCGAAGCCGAGTAATCCAGTTTCGAGAGGCAGACCACCACGACCAGCAGGTAATGTCAGTGGTAGCCGAGGAGCTACGAAAGAATTTGCAGGCAGGTCTGAGACACGAGCACCTGCTAGGACATATGCCATCCGTGCCAAAGAAGATGCCTCAGCACCCGATGTTATTACTGGTACATTTTCTTTGCTTGACACTAATATTACTGCATTAATTGATCCTGGTTCTACGCATTCATATATATGTATAAAGCTTGCATGTGTTAAAAATTTATCTGTTGAACCAACTGAATTTGCGGTTAAAGTTTCGAACCCCCTAGGCCAGTCTGTGTTGGTGGATAAAATTTGTAAAGATTGTCCACTAATGGTAAGAGGCTATTGTTTCTCGGCCGATTTGATGTTACTTCCTTTTGATGAGTTTGATGTGATATTGGGCATGGATTGGCTAACCCAGCATGATGCAGTAGTAAATTGTAGACAAAAATATATTTTGTTAAAATGTCAGAACGGTGAATTGCTTCGGGTTAAATCGGGTCAGACAGAGGGGTTATCTGATGTCATTTCAGTTATTACTGCTCAAAGGTATATCAAAAAGGGGTATGATGCTTTTCTTGCTTATGTATTAGACACTAAGGTATCTGAGTCGAAGATTCAGACAGTGCCAGTGGTATGTGAATTTTTTGATGTGTTTCCAGAAGAATTACCAGGGTTGCCACCAGAAAGAGAAGTGGAATTCTCTATAGATTTGGTTCCAGGAACTACTCCAATTTCCATAGCTCCGTACCGGATGGCTCCTACAGAATTAAAAGAGTTAAAGATACAGTTACAGGAACTTGTTGATAAGGGTTTTGTTCGACCGAGTCATTCACCTTGGGGTGCCCCGGTTTTGTTTGTGAAAAAGAAAGACGGATCTTTGAGATTGTGTATCGACTACCGACAGATTAATAAAGTAACTATAAAGAATAAGTACCCGTTACCCCGGATTGATGATTTATTTGACCAGCTGAAAGGTGCTACAGTGTTTTCAAAGATTGATCTCCGATCGGGTTATTATCAGTTACGGGTAAAGGAATCAGATGTGCCAAAGACAGCTTTCAGAACCAGGTACGGGCATTATGAGTTTTTGGTTATGCCATTTGGGCTAACTAATGCACCTGCAGTATTTATGGATCTGATGAACCGGATATTCAAACCGTATTTAGACAGATTTGTGGTAGTATTCATTGATGATATTTTAGTCTATTCTCGAGATGAAAATGAACATGCAGAACATTTGAGAATAGTGTTGCAAATTTTACGTGAAAAACAGCTTTATGCTAAATTCAGTAAATGTGAATTCTGGCTTCGAGAAGTGGGTTTTCTTGGACATATTGTATCTGCTGAAGGCATTAGGGTAGACCCGAATAAAATCTCAGCTATTGTAAATTGGAATCCACCGAAAAATGTATCTGAAGTTAGAAGTTTCTTGGGCTTAGCTGGGTATTATCGGAGATTTGTACAGGGGTTCTCTATGATAGCTTCTCCAATGACTCGTCTACTGCAAAAAGATGTAAAGTTTGAGTGGACCGATGAATGCCAGCGGAGTTTCGACCGATTGAAAGATCTGTTAACGAAAGCACCTGTACTAGTGCAGCCTGAACCGGGTAAGGAATTTGTTATTTACAGTGATGCCTCATTAAATGGTTTAGGTTGTGTTTTGATGCAAGAAGGTAAAGTTATAGCCTATGCTTCAAGACAACTTAAACCTCATGAAAGAAATTACCCAGTACATGATCTTGAATTAGCTGCTATTGTATTTGCGTTGAAGATATGGCGGCATTACTTGTACGGTGAGAAATGTTATGTTTATACTGATCATAAAAGCTTGAAATATTTGATGACACAGAAAGATTTGAATTTAAGACAGCGTAGGTGGCTCGAACTGATAAAGGATTATGATTTGACTATTGATTACCATCCGGGTAAAGCTAATGTTGTAGCTGATGCTTTGAGCCGGAAATCTTTATTTGCTTTGCGAGCTATGAATACCCGGTTATCATTATCTGGAGATGGTTCAATTATAGCTGAAATGAAAGCTAGACCAGTGTTTCTACAGCAGATCTGTGAGGCTCAGAAAAATGATGAAAAGTTACAAGCTAAACGGGCACAATGTGAGTCGAGTACTGATTCTGAATTTCAGGTTGGGATCGATGGTTGTTTATTATTCAGAGACAGGGTATGTGTACCTCAGAATTCAGAACTCATACAGAAAATTTTACACGAGGCTCACAGCAGTACTATGTCTGTACATCCAGGGAGTAATAAAATGTATAATGATTTGAAAAAGTTGTACTGGTGGCCAGGTATGAAACGTGATATCTCTGAGTTTGTATCAAGGTGTTTGGTATGTCAGCAAGTTAAAGCTGAACATCAGGTACCTTCGGGGTTACTTCAGCCAATCACTATACCAGAATGGAAATGGGAAAGGATTACAATGGATTTTGTATCTGGATTACCATTGTCTCCGAGAAAGAAAGATGCTATTTGGGTGATCGTTGACCGGTTGACGAAGTCAGCACACTTTATTCCAGTACATATGGATTATTCTTTAGATAAATTGGCTGAATTGTATATATCTGAGATTGTCAGGCTACATGGAGTGCCTGTCTCTATTATATCAGATAGGGATCCCCGATTTACATCTCGTTTCTGGAACAAATTGCAAGAAGCTTTAGGTACTCAATTATCTTTCAGCACTGCATTTCATCCTCAAACAGATGGCCAATCTGAACGTGTAATTCAGGTATTGGAAGATATGCTCCGATGTTGTATATTAGAATTTGAAGGTAATTGGGAGAGGTATCTACCTTTGATTGAATTTGCTTACAATAACAGTTATCAGTCCAGTATTAAAATGGCTCCGTATGAAGCTTTGTATGGTCGAAAATGTAAAACACCGTTATATTGGGCAGAGCTTAGTGAAAAGAAGATACATGGAGTTGATTTGATTTGGGAAACAGAAGAAAAAGTAAAGGTGATTCGGGATAGTCTAAAAGCAGCTTCCGATCGTCAAAAGTCATATGCTGATCTTAAACGAAAAGAGATTGAATTTCAGGTTGGTGACAAGGTATTCTTAAAAGTGTCTCCGTGGAAGAAAGTTCTCCGGTTCGGTCGAAAGGGTAAATTGAGTCCAAGATTTATCGGGCCATATGAAATCCTAGAAAGAATTGGACCGGTAGCTTATCGATTGGCATTACCACCAGAACTTGATAGAATCCATAACGTTTTTCATGTGTCTATGCTACGACGGTATCGGTCGGATCCTTCACATGTTATTTCTCCAACAGAAGTGGAGATTCAGCCAGATATGAGTTACAGTGAAGAACCAATTAAGATTTTGGCACGAGAGACAAAGGAGCTCAGAAATAAAAAGATAAATTTGGTAAAAGTATTATGGCAAAAGCACGGGATTGAGGAAGCGACATGGGAACCGGAGGAGGCAATGAGGAAACAATACCCGAACCTCTTTACTGGTAAGATTTTCGAGGACGAAAATCCTTAAAGGGGGGAGAGTTGTAATGGCCTAAATTCAAAGTTATCGGAACAGTGGTTTCGTAACCACAAATCCGATTTAAAGAGAAATTTATTTTAATATTTTTTTTTACATGAATATTGTTGTGATAGGAAAATCGTATGAAAATATTGATAGAAAAATTTTACCGAATTAGTAGTTAGTTAATAAAAAGAAATTATTGAAGAAATTAGGTAAAGACAAGTTATCGGGAGCTTGATCTCGTAAAACCGAGTCAAAAATATTTTTATAAATATTTGTGGAATGTTAGTAATATTGTATTAAAATTTCGTTAGAAAATTTTAACGTTTGGGCAGTCAATTAAATGAAAAGGACTAAATTGGAAAAGGAGTAAAAGTTGTTAGGATGATTAAATAGCTTAAGTGTTTAATTAGAAAGGATTTAAAAAGAAAATAGACCCAAAATTTATTTGGGCTGGACGGCAAGGGCATAAAATCAGCAGAAAAGTGGATGAATTAAGGGCAAAATTGGAATATTGCATTATTAACTAAATAAAACTAGGACTAATATGGAAATATCTAGATTTCTTGAGATTTCTCTTCATTCTCATCAGAAAAACGCCATAGGAGGGGTTATTTAAGCTGGTTTTTCATACTTTTTGCACCAAGTGAGTTAATCCTTGCCTTTTTCTTGTAATTTTTGTGTTTTTAAGACTTTTACAACTAGGTCCTACTATTAAATTCATTAGTTTTTGATTTTATGGATGAAATTGAAAGTCACCATGGTTGAGTTATGTAAGTATATGAATATTTAGCATGGAATTTAAGCTTTAATCTTATTATATGATGATTTTATGGAATAAAATGTAAAGAAAGTGAATATTTAGGACCTATTTGTAAAAGAGTGTGAAGTTGAAGTTTGCTTCTGAAATTCTTGTTCCCAAAGGTTACAAGGTAGTTTAAAATGATGGAATAAAGTATTAATTGAGAAAAATCAGCTCAATTGAGAGGTTAATTGAGTAGGGACGAAACTATCACTTATTAAAAGCTTGGAGGAAAAATGGTAATAAACCTCTTGCACTAAAACAGTTTTGGACAGCAGCAGTAGTCCAACTTTGAAAAATCACCATAAATTGTAGAAATCGAATTAGAGGGTGAACAAAATATGGAATTACAGCTTATTGAGTCTAGTTTCTCATAGAAGAAAGAGAGTAAACAATAGAATTGTAAATCTTGAGATATAATGCATTTTGTGAGACAAGGTCAGAATGATTTCGGGTTCCCCTGTTTTGACTTTGGAAAATCACCAAAAATTGTATAAAAATAATTATGGAGTTAAATTTATATTTTTAAAATCCTTAATGAATCTATTTTCAAGAGAAACAAGCGGGAACATCATCCGAGTTCTGTATGAGGAGATAATTAATTTTTAGTGAAGAAAGGTCGGAACTGTCATATAGCAGAACAGGGGTAACTTTAAAGAATAAACTGTACTAAATGGCTAAACCAAAAATTCTGAAAATTTTATGGTTAGAATATATGTGAGTCTAGTTTCAGGGAAAATTTACGGATCTTAATTTGGAGTCCCGTAGCTCAAGATGAAAATAATTTAGTGACTATGACGCAAGTAGACAGCCTTGGATGAACTATAAATGGTAGTGGAATTGTAGAAAATGGTACATATGAACATGAAATGTTAATTTGATGAATAAATTTATTTATTTAGATCCTGAAGACTCAAACACGAAGCTAGATCGAGGAAAGGAAAAAGTTTGGGATTAGTAGATTTTTGTATACAAACAAGTATCGAGGTAAGTTCGTGTAACTTGAATTATATTCTTAAATGCTTGAAATGTATGTTATTGATGCGAATATGAATTGAATGTTCATTGTATGAAAATTTATGGAACATTGATATATTTGATAAAAATGGGAAGAAATCCCGGTTGAATGAAAGGAAAATTCGATGGATCTCTGAAAAGGAATTGACGGTAAAAAAGGATCTAGCCCGGACGGGTGATCCTATCCTGATATAGCCCTCCCGAAGAATATGTGAAAAATGGATTTAGCCCGGACGGGTAATCCAAATTAGGGTCTGAATTTAGCCTGGACTGGTAATTCAGATCCAAGCTCATTAGAGTAATTGTCGTTGCAGGGGATTTAGCCTGGACTGGTAATCCCGACAATACTCTATGAGTTTATATTACAGGGGATTTAGCCTGGACTGGTAATCCCGCTGTAAGGATGAGGTTCGCGGGAGTGTGCTCTCTGAAATGAAAATGTGCGCACATGAATATGAATTGACGGACCCGGATTTGTACACTAAAGTGTACCCCTGAAAGTCCATCGAAATTCCGAGAAATTCAACGGGATAAATATGGGAAAATAATAATGGAATGGAAATTACGGTATTGATGAGCTCATCAATCTCAATATATATTATTGATACATTGAAATTATTGTACTAACTTGAATGTTGAGTTTGTGCATGTTAAGGTAACAATGCATTGAATGGATGTATGTATGTCTATTGTATTGTATCGAAAATATTAGGTAAGTATAATTCTTGTTACATGAGCTTACTAAGCACAATGTGCTTACCCTGTTTTCTTTTTCCCTGTTTTGTAGTATCAAGAGCTCGGAGGTCGGATTCAGTCGGAGATACATCACACTATCAACCTCAATATTTTGGTATATCTAGAACTTTATTTTAGAAATCAATGGCATGTATAAGTTAATAAAGTAAATGTTGATGTGAAATGAATGTAAGGTTAGCCATTGGTATGGCTAACAAACCTTAGTTGGGTGTTTAATGTGATTATCTTATGAATGTGCATGAATCTATTATAAAGATATGCTGAATTGGATTGGTTGATTTGGATTGGTATCGGTTTAAGTTTTTGCAGGGAAGGCTACATATTTATAAAGGGGATATATTGAGTTTTTTTAAAAAAAAATACTATTGTTCGGTAAACTTCGGTAATGCCTCGTACCCTATTTCGGTGACGAATACGGGTAGGGGGTGTTACACCATAACCCAGCTATGGTCTTACACGGAATCACTTGGCACTTCTTATCGATGTCATAGCCCAGCTATGATCTTATACGGAGATCATTTGTCACTTGTTTTCCAATGCCATAGCCCAGTTATGGTCTTATACGGATATCACTTATCACTTGTTGCCATGGTCCAACCATGGTCTTTTCCTTCAATTCGTCTTGTTACTGAACGAAAGTACTCAAATCCGTTGTTCCAATCAATTTGATCATTTCTTTAATTTCAAACTTTTACATTGTTCATTGTTTTATCAAATACATATAGTATAACACATTATACAATTCAAAAGATTAACAAATGATCACTAAAATTTAGCCACATGAACTTACCTGGCTATTTTGCGAAAGTTGTAGAAGTTCGGGAAATTATTCAACTATTTTCTCCTTTCCTCGATTTGCTTCAATTTCTTGATCTATAATTGCAAAATCATTCATTCATTAGCATTCATTTAAATTTCATTTTATCTCACAATTTATACCCTTTATTTCCTGAAATTACACTTTTACCCCAAATTTTACAATTTTCACAATTTGGTCCCTGACTAATTAACTCATCAATAGAACTTTTTCTTCTCAATTAACACTTTCCTTAGACATTTTAAGTTACTTCACAACCATTGAAATTCAGAATTTCCACATAAAACCCTAACTTTAAGTTCTTTTACAAATAGGTTTCCAAATATTCACTTTCTATTCAATTCTTTTAATAAAATCAACATATAAACAAATTAAAGCTCTAATTCCATGCTAAATTATCATAAACCTCCAGCACTTATTCATGGAAACTTTCAAAATCAACCATGAAATCAAAAACTAATGAATTAGACAAGAGGACCTAGTTGTAAAAATCCCAAAAACATAAAAATTTCAAGAAATAATCAAGAATTGAACTTACTTGCGGTAAAAATAGGAAAACCAGCTTTTAGAAACCCTCCTATGGTGTTTTTGCTGGAGAAGATGAAAGAAAATGAAAATCTAGATTTTTCTTCCAATTTCATCCATATATCACTATGTATTTCAATTTATTTACAAAATTGCCATCAGCTCACACTATTTTTCAGCCAATTCTCAACCCATCCGTCTAACCCATTTAATTTTAGGCTTAATTACACTTTAAGTCCCTCTTATTTATTATCTAAGCTATTTCATCACTTTCCATAGTTTTGTACTTTATTCAATTTAGTCCTTTTTACTCAATTGACCAACGAAACCTTAAAATTTCCTAACGAAACCTTAATACTAACTTATTAACACTCTATAAATATTTATAAAAATATTTATGACTCGATTTAAAATTTTGAGGTATCAATACCTCGTTTTTAGTTCTAATTATTTAGTATTTATTTCTAAAATACTATTCACTATTTCAATTATTTTCCTAACTTCACATCTAACTTAAACTTATTAAATTAATAATATTTTCTACTCATTTTTCGGATTTAGTGATCTCAAATCACTGTTCCGACACCATTGAAATTTGGGCCGTTATAATAGTGACGCTCTCAGTAGGTAATTGAACAACTTTAGTGGAAAGATGCTCCTCCCGTACACCAGGCCCTAATTTAGCCAGCGAGTCAATTGAGACTGTTTGTAGCGGACTATATATAGCTGGCGAACCAGACTGAATAGAATCGTAGCTACGACTGGCTATAGGTGCTGGAGTCACAGGTACAATGGTTCTGCTAGGCTCCACAGTGGTTTGGGAGGAAGATAACTGAATAATAGGAACATATATGGAACACATGGAGACATCTGACCACCGGTAGTGGCAGCCAAAGGAAACAAAAATCAACGTTCATCAAAGATAACATGTCGAGAGATAACTACCTTACCATCTGATGTTAGATAGTTATAACCCTTATGTTGAGAGCCATATCCTAGGAATGTACATGGTTGTGAGTGAAAATCCAGCTTATGTCGTACAGAAGGACTTAAGTACAAAAAACAACAACAACGAAATACTCTGAGATGATCATACGTAGGTTCATGTCTATACAAGATCTAATACGGAGACTGACCTTTCAAGACCGGAGTGGGTAGTTGATTAATAAGATGCACAACACAGCAGAAAGCATAGCACTAGTAGGCCATAAGTAGATTAGCTTGGGCCAAAAGAGTAAGACCGGTCTCCACAATGTGTCTATGTTTATGCTCAGCAACACCATTCTGTTCAGAGGTATGAGGGCAGGAAAGACGATGAAGAATTCCATGACTAGCTAGAACTGACGCAAAAGCACGAAACTCACCGCCCCAATCACTTTGGAATCTTTTAATATTATTTCCAAACTGAGTGAAAATCATCTTCTGAAACTGTAGAAAACATTCAACTGCTTGAGATTTGTGTTTAATCAAATAAACCCAGGTAAACCGACTGTACATGTCAATGAATGAAACATAATACAAATTTCCTTCATAGGTAACAGAAGCCAGTCCCTACAAATTAGAAACAACTAATTCAAATAATTCAACATATTCAGTATTGGAATGTGAAAAGGCCAATTTATGTAATTTCCCTTTCTAACATGCTATACAAACATTATCAATATATTTTTTATTTGAAACAATTCGACACTTGTCAAGGACACTTTTTACAATAGCAGGAGAAGGAAGACCAAGCCTTTTATGTCATAGAGTAAAGACATCATCACCCGTAGGACAATCTTGAATCCCAGTGTTGTGAATAGAAGGATGTGAATCAGACGAGCCTACTAAAAAGTGATAGAGTCCATCACGAACTTGGCCCCGCATTGAAATTTTCTGTGTCTGGATGTCATTAATAACACAATAAGAGGGGTGAAATTCAAAAAACATGTTGTTATTAGTAGCAAATTGAAACACAGACACAAGATTTTTTTGGATGCTCGCACGCACAAAGTATTAAAGAGATGTTCTTCTTTATAGGTAGAATAATATTTCCAATGGAAAAATTTTAGTGGGAACCTTATTTCCCATTAAAAGAGAGGAATTACCTATGTATGGAGTAGAGGCATTTAAACTGGAGGCATTTTGATAGACATGATGAGTGGCCCCTGAATCTGGACACCATGATGTGGTCCCTATCGGTAATGAAACATATGAGTCAATATTATTGAAACTGGAATCATACTACGTGGCATCCGAAAAATCAAACATATGAAAATCAGGAATTCAGGGTAGCCTAACACACTGTGATGAGTCAAAATCAAATACACAAGCTCATGGTTTAGTTTACCACGGACCTTCGAGGGCAGTATTTTGCATAGATCCTTCAAAATTAACACAATTAGCATTGGGCCAAAGTGAATTTTGTCCATAATTTGGATCAGTCTTAACCGATCCACTATGTTGGCTCTTAGGTGCAGTTGGCCCAAGATTTTGGCCTGCAACAATCAGCCCACGGGCTCCAGCAGAAGCCCCAATATGCCGCTGGCCTAAGTCACCCTCACTACACTACTGACCTATATTTCGGTCAAATCAGTGCCTAAAATTATACCCAATGCCGCGCCCAAGTGATGGTCTTTCATAAGGTCCATGTGCCGAATTCGGGCCATTAAAATTTGGGCTATCACTATATCTATTAGCACCATATCCAAATGTTCCATCATTATCACCAGCCTCGTATGTGTAAACAAAGGAAGACGGAACCCTAGGCAGCTAATTTGCAAGCTCTTGAGATAAAGGCCATCTCCCCATGATCGGGTAGTAGGAAATTACGCTATAAAGCAGTCCGACTGCAGCCCAGGTCTATTAGAGTAGGTGAATCTACTAGCAAAGTCGCCTTGTATACTTCGACCATCATGGGCAAAGAAGACGCGCGCCGGAGTTGATGTGTTTGGGCCGCTATAGTCTTTATTAAATCACTAGAAGCATCTTTGTGCTAGATGGCCAAAACGACTATAGATCTGACATTGAGTCTGTAGCCGAAAGCCACACCCATGCGAGCCTGCTACAGAATGCCTGCCACATATCTCTCATGGTTCTAGTCTGCCATCACAGCAACCGCAAGAGTCTCAACAGGTTGAGCATGCATCGGGACTTCGCGCACTGCTCGTGTTTGCCTATTTTCAAATTCTAGGAGAACATTAACCAAACATTAGAATGGAAGCAACTCGGTCGAGAATGAGGCTAAGGTCAAGATAGTATTAAAGTCCATCGATAACTCGGCCAAAACACCTCCACCTTTTCAGCCTCTGAAACTGCCGATCCCGACGCTGTAAGAAGATCACAAATATTTTGTATCTTTGCTACATATTCTTTTACTGATAGATCTCCTTTCTTTGTAGAATGCGGATCATGCCTAATACGAGAAACTTTAGCACCAGTTGAAGTGGCGAACAAATGGTTTGTAGTGCTCCATATATCACATGCAGATTTGGCAGAAGTAAAACATGATAATAGGGAAGAATGAATTGTAGAGAGAGGCCAAGATGCTAATAGCTTATCTTGTTGATTAAAGATTGAGGCATTTGGATTTGGAACAAGTACACTGTCCGGAGATGTGACAAACCTAGGCAGAGCAGGTAATGTGCCCTCCAAGAACCCTTGCAGCTCATATCCCTCTATTATCAATCGGATATGTTGCTGCCACTGGATAAAATTTCTCTCATCTAGTTTTATTGTGTCATGTCAAGGAAATGCTTGGATCAAATGTGCACTTGAGAATGACAGATTCATGTGATCAGCAGAGGTTGAACTATAACACCTCTAACCCATATCTGTCACCGGAATAGGGTTAAAAGCATTACCAGACAAATCAAAACTTTTACAAACAATTTTCTATCATCAACATCATATCATTATTAAACAATATCATTAAGTTCCTTATGAAGGTCTTCGAGACCTTAAACATGCATTAGGAGAAGGTCGGGACTAAACTGAACACTTAGAAAATTTTCCAAAACTTAAACATTTTTCAAAGCTGCAGAGGTCACACGCTCGTATGATCAGGCCGTCTGCTCACACGGCCACCAGACACGTCATTGTGTCCAGGCCGTGGCAAAATAGGGCATACATATTGACTTGTTCACACGGCCACAAGACACGCTCTTGTGCTCGACCGTGTAGAAATTAAGGGAGCTACTGACTTATGCACACGGCCGGTCACACTCCCATGTGACTAGCCAGTGTAACACCCACGACCACTAGATACGTCCGTGTATCTAGGCCGTGTTAATCTTATAGGGTATACTGACTTAATTCGATAGGACACCTAAGGGACACACGGCCGTGTACTATAACCGTGTGTCACACATGGCTGAGACACACGCCCATGTCTCTGACCGTGTAGACAAAAATAGGCCATTCGAAAACCCAATTTTGCCACCCATTTTGGGTCATTCCTACAAGACAAAACCAATACAATTATACCAACAAATTTTTAGCCAAAACATACTAAAAAAATTCATCATTCATACTATATATTCCTCATCTCAAATCACATTCAACTTCCAAACAAAATCATACCAAATCAGCCAATTTCATACCACTAACTTATATAACATAAACCATCAAATGCCACATTTATCCCATGGCTAAACTTACCAATTTTCCAACACTTTCATACCAAAATGTCCATTTCTCATAAGATCATAAGAACATCAGAAAACATACCAAATTTACCATACTTGTCACATACCAAAACAACCATATTCACAACCATTAGTTAGCCATATCATATGGCATAACATATATACACATCAAAACATATCTCATAGACTTCTAGCCTATACATGCCATAACTTAACATTACACTTTCAAAATGTACCAAAACAAGGTTTGATATTGTGGTGATGATCCTCAATGATTCCTGAGCTTCCGGTAGCTTCAATATCTATAAAACAAAGCAAACACACACAAAGTAAGCTACAAAGAGCTTAGTAAGCCATATACAAATAAATTGTTCAAAAACACATTCATAGCTCAATTTAATCAAGTGGTTCATGGAAAAACTCAATTAATGATCCATATTTCACATATAATTCACATGATCACATATATAACTTAAACATATACCGCATTTTATTCTCAAATCACTATATATATCATAAATTCATAATTGAACATATACTACTTTTCAATCTTAAACATAGTACATGTTTCATATGTACCAGAATCGGAAGCATATTCATACGTTCATTGATTTTCTCGGAATGCTCGTTGAACCATTCAGAATAAAAAATGATATGTGAAAAACTCAGAAAAGATTGTACAATGCCAACGTCCCAGACGTGGACTTACATGTAATCAGATATCGATGCCATTGCTCCAAATAGAGTCTTATACGAATTCAAATACGATGTCGATGTCTTGGACATGGTCTTACACGTAAATCTCAGATCAATGCCAATGTCCCAGATGTGGTCTTACACATAAACAGATATTGGATCCTATGTCATGACATATGTATCCTAACTATTCTTAAGGTTCGAACGGGGCTTTTCAGACGTCGTCACTTACTCGAAACTTTCTCGAATTTCATATATTCATCTATTATAATAATTCATCATAATTCAATTACATATAAACATGAATAAATCAACTTAAGCACATTTATTTGTTTATAGACTTACCTCGTACGGATTTGAACAGACGAAATCGGCTAATCAACGACTTTCGACTCTCCCCGATCTAATTCCGTTTTCTTTACTTCTTGATCTTTAAAAATTTAAATTTAACTCTTTTATTCACCAAATTATTCAATTTAATCCAAAAACACATAATTTGGGCATTTTACAAATTAGCCCTCACATTTTCACACTTTGACAAATTAGTCCCAAATTCACAAAAATCACAAATATGCAAAATTTCATTTTATCAAAGCTTGGCTGTATATTCCCCTATTTTATATGAGTCCATACAATTCACTTATTTCACAATTTAGTCCTCTAAATTATTATTTTTACTATTTAGCCCAAATTGCTCAAATTCATCAAAAATTCAAGGCAAAACATATTAATCTCACATCAAGCTTCCATAATTCATCAATTAACACCTTAAAGCTCACAAATCAAAAACGGCATAACTCAAAATCATCATCAATTTCTCAAATTGATGCACGGGCTAAATAGATCACTAAGCAACAATCACAAAAACATAAAAATCATCAAAAAGTAGTCTTGGTAACTGACTAACCACTTGCCTAACACATTTGCATACTTTAACATATAGCAACAACTATTGCATGACACTTAGAGTCTCCCATACTTTGTCTTCAAGGATGGCCATTTTTATTTCATGGTCGTTTGGTGCTTCAAATCTACTCTTCTTTACGCAAATAATTATTAACAGAGTTTCATGCTTTGTCATTGGGGGGACACGTAAGCATTACTTGTACCTTTCATCGACTTTCATCTAACTTTTATTGGTGGTCCATGCACAACAACGTTAATCGTTTCGTTAATGAGTGTCACGTTTACTAAAAAATGAAAACTTCTTGTTTACCTCTAAGTGGGTTACTCCAACCATTACTAACTCTTCAAACGGTTTTTGAAGGTATCTATAAGGATTTCATTATTGGGTTGCCACTTTTAAAGGAAAATTGTTACCATGGTTATCATTAATTGACTTTCTAAATATGGCCATTTTATTGGCTTGCCTTCAAATTTTCTAGTGCCTTTGTAGCAGTTGTGTTTGTGCAGGAGGTCATTCAGCTACATAGGGTTCCAGTTGCTATTGTCACAGATTGAGATGCTCGATTTCTAAGTTAGTTTTAGCGAGAGCTTCACTGCCTTCAAGGTACCACATTGCTCACTAGGACAACCTATAGCCCACAAACGAATGGCCAAACGAAGCTCTTAATAAATGTGTAGAGATGAACTTAAGATGTTATGTTGTGGATAACCCGATTACATGGATGTAAATTTACTATGGGCTGAGTATTGGTATAACATGACTTACCAAACTATCACACAAATGACACTGTTTGAAGTTTTATATGGTCGAACACCTCCCACTATTTCTCGTTATATTCGAGATTCAGTGGCAATGCCTTAGTTGAAGGTTAAATATTGGATCTTGACAAGGCCTTAGCTTCTTTTAAGTAAAATTTTAGCAAAGCTCAAGCACGTATGAAAGTATTAGCTAATCAACATCAAAGGGAAGTCTACTTTGAAAAAATGGATTATGTTTATATGAAGCTCCAAACATTTCAACAACATGCAATTTGAACCTAGTGTTATAGTAAACTTCAACACCACTATTTTGATCTGTACAAGATTCTAAAACGTATTGGGGAGGTTACCTACAAGCTCAAGCTTCCAAACTTTGCCCATAATCATCCTATGTTCCATGTTTCCTTGTTGCGAAAATGTCTTGTGCAGCCTGATCAATAGATTACACCTTTGCATTTGGTTGATTCCACTTCTTCTTTTATTCTCAAACTTGCTTCTATTTTAGAGAAAATAATTTTGCAACTTTCTCAACTTTAGGTCAAGCAATGGCTGATTCAATAAGAAGGCTATCATATGAGTAAAGCTATATGGGAAGACAAGGCCAATATCCTCTATTCTTTCCTAACTTGAACCTTGCTGGCAAGGTTTCTCTTGTGGGGGAAGGTATTATTGTGAATGATAGCATGAGACAATAGAAAGTTCAACATGATAAACAAATCTAGTAAGGCCACACGATGATTACTAAGCCTATAGAGCAGCAAAGTCCAAGAAGAAGTTCTCAATCAAATATACCTTCTAAAAGTTGAATGATTATGTACTGAGTGCCATGTCAGTTGAAGCCAGATCAAAGGCAATCTAACAATACTAGCATAAATGAATGAAAGATAGTACTAATAGGAATAAGGCGTTAGGGGTTGGTTGTAACTACTTAATTTTTAGTGGTATCGAAAAATTTGGTTTTAAAACTCCATTTTCATAAACTAAGTTCGTAAATACAAAATATGAATATTTATGGAGGTAATATATAAAGAAATTGAAGATTTTTCGAGTAATTTGGTTGAATTAATAATTAGTAAAGGCTTAGGGACTAAATTGTGAAAATCCAGTCACTATAGAATTTTAATTAAAAAAGGCTTGATGACTTAAATTGCAATTAGCTAAAGGCTTAGAATGTAATAGCCCAAATTTCATCGATGTCGAAAATAGTGGTTCGAGACCACCAAATCTGACAAATGAACTCGTAGATTATTGATAAGCGCTAATTTATACATATTTTTACCTCATGTTTAGCCTATATTATGGATGAATTATTATCAATTTAGTGAGAATTGGTGCTCTTAATCGTTCTTTTTCATATCTTATACTCAGGAGAGCCTAGGGAAGATGAAAGAACAGAAAACGAGCCCAAAACAGTGAAAAATGAGCCAAAATGCACGAATCACACGGGCCAAGCCGTGCCACACGACTGTGCCACATGGGCGTGCCTCACAAAGATCACACGGACAAAGCCCCGACAAGCACGGCCACTGCACACGTGCGTGCTGAATCACACCGCCTCTGTCGAAACCCACACGGGCGTGGCACACGGGCGTGTTCTAGTCGCGGGAAAAACGAATTTCACTCAAATTGGGATGCTTAGGGGCTAAGAAAGAGTCCCCAAAACTTCTCTATATAAAGACCCCATGAGGCAACGCAGAGGAAGGCCTTCTTCCATCTTTTACACACCCTCTATATTCTTTTCCTCTCGTCTTTCTGCCACACCACAGGTAGAAGCAAGGGATTACTCGAAGGGAGAAGCCAATCGATTCATCTCAGAAGCCGAAGTTCTGCATCAACATAGAGGATTCTCCTAAATTCCTTCAGGGGTTTTTGGTTTCTTTTATGATTTGTTATTTTATAACTTCTGAGATGTTTTCTTTTATTATTATGAGCTAAACCCCTCAAATACTTGAGGGGGATGAAACCTAAGACAAATCTTGTTATTTATTCTTGATTATTATGAGAATTACTTGAATTGTTCTTAATTATGTGTTTTTAATCCTTGATTTAATAGTCCTAGGTATTGATTCAAGAATTGGATGTGCTTAAAGTAGAGGAGCAAAAGTCCCTGTGATAAGAGTAGATCTACCATAATTAAGTGGAGTTGCATGCAACCCTAGACATAGGGCGACATAAATCTACCGGATTAGGGTCAAACCTAATATGGGGAACCATAGATCGAATTAATGCAACCTAGGGAGTTAATTAATAAAGGAACTTTAATTAACAACTTAGGCCTAGTTGCTCTTCACCTCGACGGAGGGTTTAGCATAGATTAGGGATCTCTACGGATCAAGTCAAGTAAATAACTCGTATAATTCAAGAAAATAATAACAAGTGAAGTCTAGGTGGATTCTCCCTTAATTATTAATCATATCAATTAGCTTTTCCCTAAAAGTTCTTCCCAATTTATTTTTCCTGCTTTTCTTAGTTAGTTTTAGAGTTAGTTTTAAATAAACCCTCACTTAATTTTTAGGTTAAATAATAGAAAGAAAGTGAGTAATAGTACTTTCGGTTCCCTTGGGTACGATACTTGATCTTATCACTAGACTATACTACTGTCGACAGGTGCGCTTGCCTTAAAAACGTCGTGATATTAGTCAGTTTAGGTTTGATCAAGTTCTTTATAAATTTTATTACTTCATATCACGCCGATATCAATTATATTATTTAATATTTACGAGCCAAATGTAGCTTTTAAAAGATTTTTGAAACAGTAAATTATGTTTTATAAAGATTTATTTGGTTAAGAAATTGAGAAAAAGAGGTATTGAGATCTCAGTATTATAAAACAAGCCATAAATATTTTTATGAATATTTACAGAGTGTCAATAAGGTAGTATTAAAATTTTGTGAGAAAATTTTAACGTTTGGGTGGTTAATTAAATAAAAAGGACTAAATTGAAAAAGGTGTAAAAGTTGCTAGAAGGATTAAATAGCTCAATTGTCAAATGAGGAAGGATCTAAGTGCAAATAAGCCTAAAAGAGATATTTTGGGCGGCAATAGCTGAGAAAAATCAGGAAATGAGTGAAATAAGGGCAAAATTTAGAAAAATTGCCAAAATTAGCTACATAAAAATGGGACCAAATTGGAATATCTATAATTCTCTTCATTTCTATTCATATTCATCAGGTAAAAAACAACCCTGAAAGAGGGTTCAAGCTGGTTTTCATACTATAGCTTCATGTAAGTTTAATTCTTGCTTTCTCCTTGAAATTTCTATGTTTTTGGACTTTTATAATTGGGTCCAACTTACTATTTTGTTAGTTTTTGATTCCATGGCTAATTTTTAAAGTTGCTATGAATGAGTGCTGGAAGCATATGATGAATAAACATAGAATTGAAGCTTTAATTTTGATATATGTTGATTTTATCAAGTAAAATTGATGGAAATTGATTTTAGGACCTAACTGTGAAAGAGTTTGGAATTAAGGTCTAGTGCTAAAGTTCTGATTTTCAAAGGTTATGATGTAGTTTAAAATGATAGAATAAATTATTAATTGAGAAAATTTAGCTCAATTGATGGGTTAATTGAGCAAGGACTGAATTGTATGAACTGTAAAATTTGGGGCAAAATGGAAATCAACATTTTGCACTAAAATAGTTTTGAACAGCAGCAGTAGTCTAGCTTTGAAAAATCACCAAAAATTGTAGAAATCTAATTAGAGAATGAATAGATGAAATTAAAGCTCATTGAGTCTAGTTTCTTATAGAAGAAAGGTGTAAGCAATGGAATTGTGAATAATGAGATATAATAAATTTTGTGAGACAAGGTCAGAATAATTTCGGGATCCCCTGTTTTGACTTTGGAAAATCATCAAAAATTGGAGAAAAATAATTATGGGCTTAAATGTATATTTTTAAAATCTTAAATAAGTCTATTTGAAGAGAAACAAATGGGAACATCATCCGAATCCATTATGAGGAGATAATTAATTTTTAGTACAGATGGGTCGGAACTGTCAGACAGCAAAATAGGGGTGACTTTAAAGAGTAAACTGTATTTATTGGTCAAAAAAAATTCTAAAAATTTTATGGTAAGAAGATACGTGAGTCTAGTTTCAGAGAAAATTATCGAATCTTAATTTGGAGTTCCATAGCTTAAGATAAAAATAATTTAGTGGCTATGACACAGATGGACAACATTGAATATACATAAGCAAATAGTGAAATTATAGATAATGTTACTGATAAGAGTGTTATAAACATTAAGGATGTGGAATGGGGTGGAGGAGGAGGAAAATATATGAATGACATGTGTATAAATTGATCACATGCCCGATTATAATCGATAAATGTTGAATTAGAAATGATAAAATGTTTTATTTGGAATATTTATTATGAAATTATGATTATCGTTATAATATAAAAATCGAATTTGTAAGTTCATATGGCTGAAATTTAATGATTAAATGTTAATTTCATGAATTATATAATGTATGATGAGATATATTTGTTGATGAATTGAGAATAGAATAACAATGCACAAACCAAATAAATGATCAAATTGAGCGGAACGTCAGATTTGAGTACTTCTGATCAGTGACAAGTGATAAGTGGTAGCTTTAGCTACACTTATCTGATCAGTGACAAGTGACAAGTGATAAGTGGTAGCCTCGACTACACTTATCTGATCAGTGAAAAGTGACAAGTGATAAGTGGTAGCTTTAGCTACACTTATCTAATCAGTGACAAGTGACAAGTGATAAGTGGTAGCCTCGGCTACACTTATCTGATGAGTGATAACTTGTAGCTTTAGCTACACTTATCTGATTAGTGACAAGTGACAAGTGATAAGTGGTAGCCTCGACTACACTTATTTGATCAGTGACAAGTGATAAGTGGTAGCTTTAGCTACACTTATCTATCAGTGACAAGTGACAAGTGATGAATGTGATCCGTGTAAAATCGTGGCTAGGCTATGGCATCGGGATAAAGTGATAAGTGATTTTCCGTGTAAGACCATATCTGTGATATGGCATCAGAGTGATATATGCATTTGTGTAAGACCATATCTGGGATATGGCATCAGTGTGATATGTGATCCGTGTAAGACCATATCTAGGATATGGCATTAGTGTGATACGTGTTTAAGATGTAAGACCATAGTTAGGTTATGGCATTCTAGTGAAAAGTGATTAATTGACAAATAAGTCCATGGTTTTACCGTGGCATAATGATAGTGAAAATGTAAGACCATAGCTAAGCCATGGCATTTTAGTGAAAAGACCATAGCTATACTATGGCATCAGTAATTATCAATAAAATTCAGTGCATACCAGTGCAAACCAATGAACGTATGATGTTCTCCAATTTGATAAAATTTTAGTAATTATCATTTAAATTTATATAATAAATTTTAGTGAACATTGAAGTTGGGTTCAATAAGTGATTTGTTAATTTAAATTATGATTGGCAAGAAGAGTTAGTGAATTACATGTTTATGAATAGTTACACGTATTTGTCTGAAATACGAAGAAATAATGGTAATTGATAAATGGAAATATGAGAATATGATATATAAAAACATGGAATATGTTTGATAAATGTGTTCATTCATAATTATAGAATTGTGCTTCTTAAGTGCACTATTTGTGTAAAGATGATGTTTCAAATGATTTGATGAGTAAAACTCAAATATGAAGTAGTTTGAAACTAAGACAAATTGTTATGAAAATGTATATGAAATACAGAGGTATGATTGTTATATGTTATATGAATACATAATGTGAAGAAGTATAAGTACAAGAGAAATTTAATGAGAATTGAGCCTATACATGTTTTTTGTTATTTATATGATGTGTACGACTAACAAATGGTATTAATTATAAGGCTGAATTGAATATCTTAAATGTGTTTTTGTATGTATTAAATGTGGGTGAAGATAAAGGATCAAATGACTGAGAGATATGGCTTGGAAAATAGCCTAATTTTTGTACACGAGCGTGTGTCATGACCGTGTGTGACACACGGCCTAGCGCATGGGCGTGTAATTTGGCCGTGTGTCTCCTATACCTAAGTTTTTGAGAAACAAAATGCTCGATGTTTTTCGCATGGGCTAGACACGACAGCCGAGGCACACGGTCTTAAGACATGGCCGTGTGATAAGGCCGTGTGAAGTCTGCACCTAATTTGTGAAAATTAACTTTACCGCATGGCCTAGCAACACGGATGTTTACTAAGGCCGTGCAACCCGAGTTTCTTCATAGATGCAAGTCAGAGATTTACACGACCTAGAGACAGGGCAATGTGAGCCACACAGCCACGCTATACGGGCGTGTCCCTAGTCACATGGGCGTGTGACCCTTCTAAATGAGAAAGATTTTGGAATTTTTTATAACGGCTCGCGATATTAAGTAATAAAATGTATAAAATTGATCACACCAAAACTAACTAATATCATGACCTTAAAGGCAAGCGCACCTGTCGAACAATAGTATAGTTTGGTGGCAAGACTGAGTTATCGTACCCAAGGGAACCAAAAGTACTAGTACTTACTTCCTTTTTATTATCTAGCCTAAAAATAAAGAGAGTTGATTTAAACTAATTCTAAAACTAACTAAAAGTACACAAAAAGTAAATTGAGGAAAGACTTTCGGGAAAACTGATTGATATAAGCAATACTTAAGGGAGAATCCACCTAGACTTCACTTGTTATTGGTTCTTGAGCTAGACGATTTATTCACTTGACTTGATCCGTAGAGATCCCTAATTTATGCTAAACCCTCCGTCGAGGCGAAGAGCAACTAGGCCTAGGTTGTTAACTAAAGTTCCTTTATTAATTAACACCTTAGGTTGGATTAATTCGATCTATGGTTCTCCATATTAGGTTTGACCCTAATTCGGTAGATTTATGTCGCCCTATGTCTAGGGTTGCATGCAACTCTGCTTAATTATGGTAGATCTACTCTTATCACCCGGACTTTTGCTCCTCTGCTTTAAGCACATCTGTTTCTTGAATTAATACCTAGGCTTATTAACACAAGAATTAAGCACACATAATTAATAACAACTCAAGTATTTATCATATAACTCAAGAATAAATAATAACAAGATTTGTCTTAGGTTTCATCCCCCTCAAGTATTTGAGGGGTTTAGTTGATAATAAAGAAAGAAAACATCGCAGAAGAATTAAGATAACAAAACATAAAGAACCCGAAAACCCCTGAAGGAATTTAGGGAGATCCTCTGTCTTGATGTAAAATTCTGGCTTCTGGGATGAATCAATCGGCTTCCCTTGGAGTAATCCCTTTGCTTTTACTCTTTGTGTTGGCAGAAATATGACGCTCTTTCCTGAGAGAAAAGAGTATTCCCTTAGCAGGAAATAAGCACCCCTTTCAAGTTGCCTCCTAGGGTCTTTATATAGAGTTTAGAATGGTTTTCTTAGCCCCTAAGTATCGAAATCCGAGTGAAATTCCTCTTTTTCACGACTAGAACACGTCCGTGTGCCACGCTCGTGTACTTCGACAAGAGGACGTGTAAGATTTTGTCGATTGGGGCTGGACCGTATGGTTTTCGTGTGGCACGGCCGTGGTGTGGTGACTTCTTGGGCCATGCGTTTTCAGATTTTGGACCATTTTCTCCGGTTTTTGGTCCATTTTTCGTTCTTTTCTCTTCCCTATGCTCTCCTGAGTGTAAGACATGAAAAAGAAAGATTAAGAGCATCAATTCTCACTAAATTGATAATAATTTATCCAAAATATAGGCTAAACATGGGTAAAAATATGTATAATTTAGCGTTTATCAAATACCCCCACACTTAAGCCTTTGCTTGTCCTCAAGCAAAATCTTAATCCCTAAATAAGAATCATTCTTCTCAACTTACAATTTTTATCAACAATGTTTCAAACTAATTCACAGGTAATCATACAATGAAGATTCAATCAAAAGAACATTAAAGACTCAATCACTTTAAGTTGAGAATTTTATCATTGAAACATAAGTTTCTTCCTATTGCCTGAGTAGTTATCTCTCCATCTTTAATTATCAGAAGTTGACATCCTCACTAAGGATTCACTCTATCCACTCGAAGTGTTTAGGGTTCCAAAATTAAGCACTCTCTAGTCAACCTGAAAAGTTATTACCATAGGCTTGTTAGAAAATCAGATCTCCACCACTGTAGATTGACATGACATATCGATCAAAAGGTCTTGTAAGGGTTGTAACGGGGCTTGGTTAGAGGTGTTGTCACAGGCTGTAAAAGAGGGTTAGAATCGAGACTAAACTGAAAAATTATCTAGCCAGAAAAATCTCTGTCACTGGAACATATTTCTCAAGCTAGTTCTTTTGATAACATCATTTCTGCCTTAGTAGCCTTAAAATAGAAATATGCAAAAACTGTTTGAACTACTACAGATTACAACTGAATCAATACATACGTTTTTTTTAAGAACAATTCAATACAATAACTTGAATATTTATATTCTGAAAAAGAGAATAAAGCTAGATGAAAATTTCAACTCAAATCTCGACAAAAAGAGAGGTCAAAGTAATTGAATAAGATTCATCAAAAAATGGGTTATTGGTTAATAATTAAGGGGTGAGTCAAAGAATGGGGTGTTAGGCTCAACGAGGTTTACTAAGGGTTAATTTATGGAGGTAGGCTTTTTGTGGAGTAAGTAGGTTAAATCCTAAGTGCCTTTATCATTTCGGTATATCAAATCAATGATGTGGTCTTGATGCGTATAATCAAAGCAAGTTCTAGAATAACAAATCAATGTTGACTCACTCAAAGCAATAATAAAAGTGAGCACGAAAGAATATATGCTCAAAAGGCTCAAAATCTCACCAGAATTATGGCTTTTTGATGTCAATCCTGTGAATTTCAAATTTCAAGATAATACTTAGAATTAAAGAAAATGACATATGTAAAAATTTGGGGTTCTCAAAAATTTCAACTTATCATGCTTGATTCCCTAATGTTTTAAAGTTTGAATAATCAGAGTACAAGCACCTATATCTTAATTCTCAACATATCAATAGAAATCATAAATCAATCAGAATAAATTCCTAATAGGAGATTGAGAATTGGTTAAGAACAATGCGTAAAGTACAATTTCAGGGATTTTCATAGATAATGTAAAGATTTCAAGTAAGCTTCCCCCCCACACTTAAGATGTACATTGCCCTCAATGTACAAAGATATATAAATAGCAAGAGAAGTATATATCATAAGGTAGGGAGAGAATTGAAACTTCCTGAATTTAGGATGAAATTGTAAGGAAGAGTCGGCAATTGTGGTAGGGTGTTCCCATTTCTGTTTGAATATGAGCTGTAGAGCTCCTTTTTGAAACTGTGAAAGTATTAATTAGTCGTGGGAATTTCTGATTAATAGAGATTACTCGTTAGGGATTGGCCGATATGAAAGTTAGAAAATTAAATAATAGAAAAATAAGAAACTAAGTTCTAAGAATACTAATACTGTAATGATTAAAAGTATTAAACATAAAAATAAAATGTGAAATAAAAAGGAAACTAGTAAAGGAAAAATAAAAATGAAAAATGAGAAAAATAGAACCGAATGGGAGAATAAAGGCACACGCTCGTGTGGCTAGGGTTTAGCCCGTGTTGGCCATATTGCACGGCCGTCTGCGAACTTGTTTGCTTTTCGTAAGGTCGTGTAGGTAGTCACACGGCAGTGTCTAATTTGACAGTGTTGGCCACAGCTTGGGGACACGGGCGTGTGGCGTTGTGTGAGCCCGTGTTGATACTATAGGGTTGCCACGGCCATGTCGCACGGCCGTGGGAAATTGTTGATAGCCCGTGTGGGATTCGTAAGGTCGCCACGGCAATATCGCACGGCCGTGGGGATTTGTTAGCCTCCCATGCTTTTGGGAAACTTCTACTCTGTTTGTACACGGTCTGGGTGCACGACTGTGTCTCTAATTTAAGATGTCACAGGCCTTAGGCACGCCCGTGTGCCAGGCCGTGTGGTCCTAATTTCCTGTATCAAGTGCGTTAGTTGCTGTATAAAAAGACTGAAAACAGAATAGAAGAAAAGTTATTAAGTTAGCGCTTGGATTGCCTCTCAAGAAGCGCTTATTTATAGTCTAAGCTCGACTTTGCTCGAGCTTGTACGTTCATGGTGGTTTGAAGAGTTGATACTCTTCTATCCTGCTTACTATTTTATTATCAATGTAAGATTTGAGTCGAGTGTGATTTACCTTGAAAGTGCTGAGTGACTCATGTTTTATCTCGACTGTACCATAGGGAAATATTTTCTTTACTGTGAAGTAAGGTGTATCACTTGTATGCTCTTTTGAATTCAAGATTCGAGGATCGTCTTCCCCTAAGATTACCTTATCCCTTACTTTGAGTTGATTCGTTTGTACCTGAGGGTCGGCTTGGTGATGCTCTGGGTTGGTTTGGCATACTTTGGGCTTTTCACGATAGTTCAGCCACTCATCTAGTTCCTCGATCTGAAGCATTCGTTTTTCAGGTGCATCTCCCTTGGATGGACCTATCTGTGATTGGGTTGCCTTTATGTGGAGTGTATCCTGCACAGAAGGTTGGATGGTGAGATTATTCTTTTTACAAGGACTCGTGACTATATTATTATCAATAGTCTTATTCGAGTCTCGAGCTTGTAAAGTAACTTTGTCATCACCTACACGTAGTGTAAGTTCACCTGTTCCTAAATCAATTATTTTTCTGGCAGTTGCTAAAAAGGGTCACCCTAGAATTAGGGGTAAATTGCTATCCTCATCAATGTCTAAAACAACAAAGTCAACTGAGAATATGAATCTATCAATTTTGACAAGCATATCTTCAATTATTCCCTTAGGAGACCTAATAGTTTTATCAGCCAGTTGAATGCTCATCTTAGTTTGCTTAGGTTTTCCAAGACCTAGTTGTTTAAACAATTTATAAGGCATGACATTTATACTAGCCCCTAAGTCAGCTAAAGCATTTTTGGTGTCTAGGCTACCAAATAAACACGGAATAGAAAAACTCCCTGGATCTTTCAGTTTGGTTGGTAGTTTATTTTGGAGAATAGCTGAGCATTCCTCGTTGAGTTCCACTGTGGACAGTTCTTCCATCTTCCTTTTATTTGTGAGAAGTTTCTTTAAAAATTTTGTGTATTCCGGCATCTGCGTAATTGCTTCAACAAATGGTAAGTTGATATGTAACTTCTTTAAGAGTTTAAGAAACTTATCAAATTGCTCATCTGTGTGGTCCTTCTTTAGCGCGGTTGGGTATGGGATACGAGGTTTAAATTCTTTGGTAATTTCATCTCTGTAACTTACCTCATTCTTTCCTTTACTTACCACAGGCTCCTTGCATGGCTCTGGGTTGGTTTTGGTTATCCCCTCATCATCTATCGTATCCACAGCATTGAGTTGCTCCTTAGGATTAGTCACAGTGTTGCTTGGTAACCCACCTTGCGGTCTTTCAGAGATTAGCTTGGCGAGCTGGCCTATTTGAGTTTCAAGTCCTTGAATGGATGCCTGCTGGTTCCTCAGTGCCGTTTCGATATTTTGAAAACAGGTTTCTGATACAGCCATAAATTTTGTGAACATCTCTTCAAGGTTCAGCTTTTTTTCTTGTTGTGGAGGTGGCTGTTGAAATCCCAGAGGAGGTGGTTGTCTTTGATTTCCTTGTCCTCCCCATGAAAAATTAGGGTGGTTCTGCCAACCTATATTGTAAGTATTACTATAAGGGTTATTTTGAGGTCTAGAATTGTTACCCATATAGTTGGTTTGCTCAGTTTCCATACCATGTCCATAAGAGGAGTAATCTGGATTGAACATATTTCCCTGGATTGCGTCACACTGCATCACTGGATGTGTCTGTATAGAACCAAAAAAATTATCAAACTTTTTATTTAAAAGTTCTACCTGGTTAGTAAGCATGGTGACAGCATCAATATTATAAACTCCTGCAGCTTTTGTTGGCTTTGTCCGCATGACTAGCCACTGATAGTTATTCAGTGTCATCTCTTCTATAAACTCATAAGCTGCTTCTGGTGTTTTGTTGTTAATTGTTCCTCCGGCGGTCGCATCGATCATTTGCCTTGTTGATGATTCAAACCGCTGTGAAAGGTTTGAACTTGTAACCATAAAGGCAACCCATGGTGATGGCACCTTCTCAAAAGATCTTTGTATCTCTCCCAGGCATCGTAAAGTGTCTCTAGATCCATCTGTACAAAAGAAGAGATATTGTTTCGCAATTTATCTATTTTAGCTAGAGGAAAATATTTAAGTAAAAATTTTTCGGTCATCTGTTCCCATGTAGTAATTGAGCCTCGTGGTAGAGAATTTAACCACTGTTTAGCCTTGTTTCTCAAAGAGAATGGGAATAGCCTAAGATGAATGGCATCATCAGAAACGCCATTTATTTTGAATGTATCGCATATTTCCAAGAAATTGGCTAGATGCGAGTTAGGATCCTCATCCTGCAAACCATCAAACTAAAAAAATTACTGTATCATTTGAATAGTGTTAGGTTTCAGTTCAAAATTATTTGCAGCAATAGTAGGCCTAACAACGCTAGATTCAGTGCCTGCTAAATTAGGTCTAGCATAATCATACATAGTACGCGGAGCAGGATTTTGCTCAACAGGATTTGCGGCTACTACAGGAAGTAGCTGATTATCCTGATTTGCTTCCATCTCTTCAGTAGGTTCAGGTTTTTCTTCTTTTCCTTCTTCTGGATATTGCAAACTTCTTCTTATCTCTTAGCAAGTTTGACAAACTGTCGCTTCTAAATCGTCGTCAAAAAGTAATGGTCCTATTGGGTTTCTTCTAGTCATAAACTAGAGATACCTAGAAGGAAAAAAAACAAAGAAAAATAAAAAATAATAAAAATAATAAAATAAAAACAGAAATAAAAATAAAAATAAAAATAAAAATAAAAATAAAAATAAAAATAAAAATAAAAATAAATAAAAACTGAAAATAAATAAATATAGTAATGGCTAAAGTAATAGAAATCGAGTTTTCTTAATATTTCAGTTCCCCGGCAACGGCGCCAAAAACTTGATAACGGCTCGTGATATTAAGTAATAAAATTTATAAAACTGATCACACCAAAACTAACTAATATCACGACCTTAAAGGCAAGTGCACCTGTCGAACAATAGTATAGTTTAGTGGCAAGACCGAGTTATCGTACCCAAGGGAACCAAAAGTACTAGTACTTACTTCCTTTCTATTATCTAGCCTAAAAATAAAGAGACTTGATTTAAACTAATTCTAAAACTAACTAAAAGTGCACAAAAAGTAAATTGAGGAAAGACTTTCGGGAAAATTGATTGATATAAGCAATACTTAAGGGAGAATCCACCTAGACTTCACTTGTTATTGGTTCTTGAGCTAGACGATTTATTCACTTGACTTGATCCGTAGAGATCCCTAATTTATGCTAAACCCTTCGTCGAGGCGAAGAGCAACTAGGCCTAGGTTGTTAACTAAAGTTCCTTTATTAATTAACACCCTAGGTTGCATTAATTCAATCTATGGTTCTCCATATTAGGTTTGACCCTAATCCGGCAGATTTATGTCGCCCTATGTCTAGGGTTGCATGCAACTCTGCTTAATTATGGTAGATCTACTCTTATCACAGGGACTTTTGCTCCTCTGCTTTAAGCACATCCGTTTCTTGAATTAATACCTAGGCTTATTAACACAAGAATTAAGCACACATAATTAATAACAACTCAAGTATTTATCATATAACTCAAGAATAAATAATAACAAGATTCGTCTTAGGTTTCATCCCCCTCAAGTATTTGAGGGGTTTAGTTCATAATAAAGAAAGAAAACATCTCAGAAGAATTAAGATAACAAAACATAAAGAACCCGAAAACCACTGAAGGAATTTAGGGAGATCTTCTGTCTTGATGTAGAATTCTGGCTTCTAGGATGAATCAATCGGCTTCCCTTAGAGTAATCCCTTTGCTTTCACTCTTTGTGTTGGCAGAAATATGACGCTCTTTCCTGAGAGAAAAGAGTATTCCCTTAGCGGGAAATAAGCATCCCTTTCAAGTTGCCTCCTAGGGTCTTTATATAGAGTTTAGAATGGCTTTCTTAGCCCCTAAGTATCCAAATCTGAGTGAAATTCCTCTTCCTCATGACTAGAACACGCCCGTGTGCCACATCCGTGTACTTCGACAAGAGGCCATGTGAGATTTTGTCGATTGGGGCACGGTCGTGTGGCTTGGCCGTGCTTGTCGGGGCTGGACCGTGTGGTTTTCGTGTGGCACGACCGTGTGTACCACGGCCGTGTGGTGACTTCTTGGGCCATGCATTTTCACATTTTGGCACATTTTCTTTGGTTTTTGGTCCATTTTTCGTTCTTTTCTCTTCCCTATGCTCTCCTGAGTGTAAGACATGAAAAAGAAAGATTAAGAGCATCAATTCTCACTAAATTGATAATAATTCATCCAAAATATAGGCTAAACATGGGTAAAAATTTGTATAATTTAGCGTTTATCAATTTTGCGAAAAATTTCATACGATTTCGATTTTGTCCAGACTCGGTCCTAATGCCTGATTTGGACCTCGAGGGTCTGTTAAAGGAGTGTTTATAATAAATCTCGGTATTTGAATGATAAATGATTTAAATTATCTGTAAGTGTTTCGTTCTCCTTGGTAATGCCTCGTACTCTATTCCGGAGACGGATACAGGTAGGGGGTGATACATTTAGTGGTATCAAAGCTACGGTTTAGTCGGTTCTTGGATCGAACGTTGCTTATGTGAAGTCTAGAAATACATGCCATTATAAAACCTGTGATAGTGTGATATCTCTCGACCTTGATGAGAATTATTTTACTAATAGATAGAGATGCTTTCAACCGAGCTAATTTTAGCAGTGATGAAAGTGATATTTGAGTATTTGATAGAAAAAGGGGAATTGCCTATGATAAGTAAAAATTTATAAAGGAATGAAATAAATGTTTGTAATGAATATATTGACGATAAAACTCATGTTATGTGTGCATATATGAAAGCCAAATTTAGAGGCTTTATGACCTCTGACCCCTCATAAGTATAGTTTTATACAAAGAAATTTACCAGATTTATATTGATTAAGATTGCAAGTGTGAAATTGAAGAGTTCAGTGGCTAAATGATTAGTAACGCAAATAGAACTAAGAATGTGTTAGTTAGTAAAGATGATTATAACTGAGATATCAGATCATTTATTTTGAAGATTATTCAGAATACACAATATTAGAAGTTTTTCATGAGGAATCAATTTATTCAAGTACGGTATTTACAAAACGAAATTTCTGGAAAATTTCTTCTGAATTAGTTCCTTTAGTGAACTAAATAATTTGATATTATTGATTGCTTTAGTAGTCAGTGGAGTAGTAATGAAATCATAAAAATATCTGAAAGCAATTGTTATAATTGGATATGATGCAGCAATTTCTTCTGAGTATTTTACATGTTCTGTTATTTTCAGAAATATATGTGAATGTTCATTTTCAGATGTGATTCTTATTTACATGGAAAGGTTGTTTGATTATGATATTAGAAGGAATTATTGAAAGTCTTGATAAACTATGAGCGGTATTGTTTTATCCTTCTCTGGTATTCTAATCGGTTATGCTTCAGAGGACACTTGATGGAAACATTCATATGATATTACTTTCTACTTCTATTGGGTTGAAGCTCTGAATTACAAATATGATTTATTCATGAAAGATATTCATTGACCAAAGATGAAAGTTCTGTTGATCGAAGCATCAGTTCTAGTTCAGCTTAAATCGGGTAAGAAAGTTATGATTTACAGTGATATATCATTGAGTGGGTAAACTATGTTTTGATGTAGTAAGACAAAGTAATGGTCTATATTTTTAAACAATTAAAAATTGCATGAAAAGAATTACCTGATACATGATTTAGAATTGGCAGTTAATGTTTCAGCCTTGAAAACTGGTGATACTATTAGTTAGTGAAAATATTTGAGCCTCTCCACTGAAGGAATTTTCGAGGACGAAAATTCTTAAAGGGGGAGAGTTGTAATAACCTAAATTTCAGCGATGTCAGAAATAGTGGTTCGAGACCACCAAATCCGACAAATGAAATCGTAGATTATATTATTTAATATTTACGAGCCAAATGTAGCTTTTAAAAGATTTTTGAAATAGTAAATTATGTTTTATAAATATTTATTTGGTCAAGAAATTGAGAAAAAAAGGTATCGAGATCTTGATGTTATAAACCGAGCCATAAATATTTTTATGAATATTTATGGAGTGTCAATAAGATAGTATTAAAATTTCATTAGAAAATTTTGACATTTGGGTGGTTAATTAAATAAAAAGGACTAAATTAAAAAAAAAAAAGGTGTAAAAGTTGCTAGCAGGATTAAATAGCTACATTGTCAAATGAGGAAGGACCTAATGTGCAAATAAGCCCAAAAGGAGATATTTTGGGCGGCAATAGCTGAGAAAAATCAGGAAATGGATGAAATAAGAGCAAAATTGGAAAAATTGCCAAAATTAGCTAAATAAAAATGGGACCAAATTGGAATATCTAGAATTCTCTTCATTTCTCTTCATTTTCATCAGCTAAAAAACAGCCATGGAAGAGGGTTAAAGCTGGTTTTCATACTATAGCTTCATGTAAGTTTAATTCTTGCTTTCTCCTTGAAATTTCTATGTTTTTGGACTTTTACAATTGGGTCCAACTTACTATTTTGTTAGTTTTTGATTCCATGGCTAATTTTTAAAGTTTCTATGAATGAGTGCGGGAAGCATATGATGAATAAACATAGAATTGAAGCTTTAATTTTGATATATGTTGATTTTATCAAGTAAAATTGATGGAAATTGATTTTAGGACCTAACTGTGAAAGAGTTTGGAATTAAGGTCTAGTGCTAAAGTTCTGATTTTCAAAGGTTATGACGTAGTTTAAAATGATAGAATAAAGTATTAATTGAGAAAATTTAGCTCAATTGAAGGGTTAATTGAGCAAGGATTGAATTGTCTAAACTATAAAATTTGGGGCAAAATGGAAATCAATATTTTGCACTAAAATAGTTTTGGACAGCAGCAGAGTCTAAATTTGAAAAATCACCAAAAATTGTAGAAATCTAATTAGAGAATGAATAGAATATTAAATTAAAGGTCATTGAGTCTAGTTTCTTATAGAAGAAATGGTGTAAGCAAAGGAATTATGAATAATGAGATATAATAAATTTTGTGAGACAAGGTCAGAATGATTTCGGGATCCCCTGTTCTGACTTTTGAAAATCATCAAAAATTGAATAAAAAAATTAGGGACTTAAATTTATATGTTTAAAATTATATGCTTTAGTTGGAATATTCATTATGAAATTATGATTATCGGTATAATATAAAAATCAAATTTGTAAGTTCATATGGCTGGAATTTTATGATTAAATGTTAATTTCATGAATTATATAATGTATGATGAGATATATTTGTTGATGAATTGAGATTAAAATAATAATGCAAAAACCGAATAAATAATCAAATTGAGCGGAACGTCGGATTTGAGTACTTCTGATCAGTGACAAGTTAAAGCTACACTTATCTGATCAGTGACAAGTGACAAGTGACAAGTGATAAGTGGTAGCCTCAGCTACACTTATCTGATTAGTGACAAGTGGCAAGTGATAAGTGGTAGCTTTAGCTACACTTATCTAATCAATACCAAGTGACAAGTGATAAGTGGTAGCCTTGGCTACACTTATCTGATCAGTGACAAGTGACAAGTCATTAGTGGTAGCTTTAGCTACACTTATCTGATCAGTTACAAGTGACAAGTGATAAGTGGTAGCCTTAGCTACACTTATCTGATCAGTGACAAGTGACAAGTGATAAGTGGTAGCTTTAGCTACATTTATCTGATCAGTGACAAGTGATAAGTGATAAGTGGTAGCCTCGGCTACACTTATCTGATGAGTGATAAGTGGTAGCTTTAGCTACACTTATCTGATCAGTAACAAGTGACAAGTGATAAGTGGTAGCCTCGGCTACATTTATCTAATCAATGACAAGTGATAAGTGGTCACTTTAGCTACGCTTATCTGATCAGTGACAAGTGATAAGTGATAAATGTGATCCGTGTAAAACCGTGGCTAGGCTATGGCATCGGGATAAAGTGATAAGTAATTTTTCGTGTAAGACCATATCTGCGATATGGCATCAGAGTGATATGTGCATTTGTGTAAGACCATATCTGGCATATGGCATCAGTGTGATATGTGATCCATGTAAGACCATATCTGGGATATGGCATCGGTGTGATACATGTTTAAGATGTAAGACTGATAAACGATAAATTATACATGTTTTTACCTCATGCTTAGCTTAATTTATGGATGTATTATCATTAAATTTATGGAAATTGGTGCTTTTAATCCTTCTATTTCATGTTTTTTGCCCAGGTAAGCTTAAGGAAGAGAAAAGAGCAAGGAACAGGCCAAAAACAGGCAAATTAGGCTCAATTCAATAATCAACACGGCCTGGAGATTCACCACACGGCTGTGTCACCTTGAGCCCAACATGGCCTAGCCCCGATAAGCACGGCCGGACCACACGGCCGTGCCACCATCAACAGACCCGACCACGGCCTGGGCCTCGATCCACATGGGCATGGCACACAGAAATGTCCCTGTAGTGAGGAAGTGCAATTTCACTCGGAAAAGGATGCTTAGAGGCTAAAAAAGGCATTCCAAAGCTCTATATAAAGACCCTAGGGGGCAACTACAAAAATATACTTTTCTCTCCACAAAAGAGTGCCTTATTTCTGCCAACACAGAAAGTGGAAGCAAGGGATTGCTCCAAAGGAAGCCGATTAATTCATCCGTGAAGCCGAATTCTACATCAAGACAGAGGATCTCCCTTCAATCCTTCAGGGGTTTTTGGGTTCTTTATGTCTTGCTATTTTAATTCTTCTGAGATGTTTTCTTTTTTAAATATGAACTAAATCCCCCAAATACTTCAGGGGGATGAAACCTAAGACAGATCTTGTTATTATTTTATCTTGAGTTATATGATAAATACTTGATTTGTTCTTAATTATGTGTTCTTAATTCTTGTTTTAATAATCCTAGGTATTAATTCAAGTATTGATGTGCTTATTCAGAGGAGCAAAAGTCCCTATTTAAGAGTAGATCTAGCATAATTAAGCGGAGTTGCATGCAACCCTAGACATAGGGTGACATAAATTTGCCGAATTAGGGTCAAACCTAATAAGGGGATCCATAGATCGAATTAATGCAAGACTAAGGGTTTTAGCTAGAAAGAGATTTCAGTTAATCAACCGAGGATTAGTTGTTCTTATCCTCGACGGAGGTATTAACATAAATTAGGGATTTCTACGAATCAAGTCAAGTGAATAAATCGTCTAGCTCAAGAATCGATAACAAGTGAAGTCTAGGTGGATTCTTTCTTGAGTATTGCCCAAATCAATTAGTTTTCCCTAAGAGTTTTTCCCAAATTCACTTTTTGTGCATTCATAGTTTAGTTTTAGAATTAGTTTAGTTTCATAAAAAAAACCCCTTTTATTTCTAGATAGAAAGAAAGTTAGTACTAGTACTTTTGGTTCCCTTGGGTATGATATCTCGGTCTTGCCACTAAACTATACTACCGTTCGATAGGTGTGCTTGCCTTAAAATTTTGATAATAGTTAGTTTCTGGTTTGATCATTATTATAAATTTTATTACTTCATATCACGCATATCAAAGACCATAGCTGAGCTATGGCATTCTAGTGAGAAGTGATGAATTGATGAATAAGTCCATGGTTTCACCATGGCATAATGATAGTGAAAATGTAAGACCATAGCTGAGCTATGGCATTTTAGTGAAAAGACCATAGCTATGCTATGGCATCAGTGATTATTAATGAAATTTAGTGCATACGAGTGCAGACCAATGAACATAAGACGTTCTCCAATTTGATAAAATTTTGGTAATTATCATTTAAATTTATAGAATATAGTTTAGTGAACGTTGAAATTGGGTTCAATAAGTGATTTGTTAATTTAAATTGTGATTGGTAGGAAGAGTTAGGGAATTACATGTTTATGAATTGTTACACCATATTTGTCTGAAATACGAGGAAATAATGGTAATTGATACATGGAAATATGAGACTAGATATATAAAAACATGGAATATGTTTGATAAATGTGTTCATTCATAATTATAGAATTGTGCTCCTTAAGTGCACTATTTGTGTAAAGATGATGTTTCAAATGATTTGATGAGTAAAACTTAAATATGAAGTAGTTTGAAACCAAGAAAAATTGTTATGAAAATGTATATGAAATACAGAGGTATGATTTTTATATGTTATATAAATACATAATGTGAAGAAGTATAAGTACAGGAGAAATTTAATGAGAATTGAGCCCATACACATTTCTTGTTATTTATATGAAGTGTACGTGATAAACGATAATTTATACATATTGTTACATCATGCTTAGCCTAATTTCTGGATGAATTATCATTAAATGTGTGGAAATTGGTTCTTAATCCTTCTATTTCATGTTTTAAACTTAGGAGAGCATAGGGAAGAGAAAAGAATGAGAAACGGGCCAAAAACGGAGAAAATGGGCCAAAGTGTGAAAACAACACGGCCCGAAGATTCACCACACGAACGTATCAAACGGCTGTGCCACATAAAGTCCAACACGGCCCAGCCCCGAAAAGCATGGCCAGACCACACGGCCGTGCCACCATCAACAGGTCCGCACACGGCCTCTTGTCGATCCACAAGGGCATGGCACACGGGCGTGTCCCTGTCATAAGAAAGTGCAATTTCACTCAAAAAAGGATGCTTAGAGGCTAAGAAAGGCATTCCAAAGCTCTATATAAAGACCCTAGGGGGCAACTACAAAGGTGTGCTTTTCTCTCCTCAAAAGGGTGCTTTATTTCTGCCAAAACAGAGAGTGGAAGCAAGGGATTACTCCAAGGGAAGTCGATTGATTCATCCCAGAAGCCGAATTCTTCATCAACACAGAGGATCTCCCTTCAATCCTTCAGGGGTTTTTGGGTTCTTTATGTTTTGTTATCTTTATTCTTCTGAGATGTTTTCTTTATTAACTATGAACTAAATCCCCCAAATACTTGAGGGGGATGAAACCTAAGACGGATCTTGTTATTATTTTATCTTGAGTTATATGATAAATACTTGAATTGTTCTTAATTATGTGTTCTTAATTCTTGTTTTAATAATCCTAGGTATTAATTCAAGTATTGATGTGCTTATTCAGAGGAGCAAAAGTCCCTGTTTAAGAGTAGATCTAGCATAATTAAGTGGAGTTGCATGCAACCCTAGACATAGGGCGACATAAATGTACCGGATTAGGGTCAAACCTAATAAGGGGATCCATAGATCGAGTTAATGCAAGACTAGGGGTTTTAACTAGAAAGAGATTTCAGTTAATCAACCTAGGATTAGTTGTTCTTATCCTCGACGGAGGTATTAACATAAGTTAAGGATCTTTATGGATCAAGTCAAGTGAATAAATCGTCTAGCTCAAGAATTGATAACAAGTGAAGTCTAGGTGAATTCTCCCTTGAGTATTGCCTAAATCAATCAGTTTTTCCTAAAAGAGTTTTTCCCCAATTCATTTTTTGTGCATTCATAGTTTAGTTTTAGAATTAGTTTAGTTTCATAAAAACCCCTTTTATTTTTAGGTTAAATAATAGAAAGGAAGTAAGTACTAGTACTTTTGGTTCCCTTGGGTACGATATCTCGGTCTTGCCACTAAGCTATACTATTGTTCGATAGGTGCGCTTGCCTTAAAGTCGTGATAATAGTTAGTTTTTGGTGCGATCATTATTATAAATTTTATTACTTCATATCATGCATATCAAGTTTTTGGCACCGTTGCCGGGGAACTAAGATATTAAGAAAATTCGATTTCTATTACTTTAGCCACTACTATTTTTTATTTTATTTTTAGCTTTTATTTTTATTTATTTTAATTCTCTTTACTTTTCCCTTTCTAGGTATTTCTAGTTTATGACTAGAAGAAACCCAAGAGGACCACTGCTATTCGACGAAGACTTGGAAGCGACAGTTTGCAGAACTCGTAGAGAAATCAGACGAAGCCTACATTATCCCGAGCAAGACCAAGAACAAGAACTTGAACTACGGAAGAGATGGAAGCAAATCAAAATAATCAACCACCTCCCGCGATAGCCGCGCAACCAGTGAACCAAGATGATGCTCCTCGTACTATGTATGATTATGCTAAACCAAATTTGGCTGGTACTTAATCTAGTATTATTAGACCTACTATTACTGCAAATAATTTTGAACTAAAGCCTAACACTATTCAGTTGATTCAGCAATTTGTGCAGTTTGATGGTTTACAGGATGAGGATCCCAACTCACATCTAGCCAATTTTTTTGGAATTGTGTGATACTTTTAAAATCAATGGCATTTCTGACGATGCCATTTGCCTCCGACTATTTCCTTTTCCCTAAGGAATAAAGCTAAGCAATGGTTGAATTCTCTACCACGAGGCTCAATCACTACATGGGAGCAGATGACTGAGAAATTCTTACTTAAATATTTTCTTCCAGCTAAAATAGCTAAATTGCGAAACAATATCTCTTCTTTTGTGCAGATAGATTTAGAGACACTTTACGATGCCTAGGAGAGATACAAAGATCTTTTGAGAAGGTGCCCTCACCACGAGTTGCCTTTATGGTTACAAGTTCAAACCTTTTATAACGGTTTGAATCTATCAACGAGGCAAATGATCGATGCAGCCGCCGGAGGAACAATCAACAACAAAACACCAGAAGCAGCTTATGAATTTATAAAAGAGATATCATTGAACAACTATCAGTGGCAAGTCATGAGGATAAAGCTGACAAAAGCTGCAGGAGTTTTAATATTGATGCCGTCACTATGCTTACTAATCAGGTAGAACTTTTAAATAAAAAGTTTAATAATTTTGTTGGTTCTACGTGGGCACAACCAGTGATGCGGTGTGACACAACTCAAGGAAATATGTTCAATCCAGACTACTCCTCTTACGGACATGGCGTGGAAACCGAGCAAGCCAACTATATGGGTAACAATTCTAGACCTCAAAATAACCCTTATAGTAACACTTACAATGTAGGTTGGTGGAATCACCCCAATTTTTCATGGGGAGGACAAGGAAAACAAAGACAACCACCTCCTCCGGGATTTCAACAACAACTACCACTACAAGAGAAAAAGCCGAACCTTGAAGAGATGTTCACCAAATTTATGGCCATATCAGAAACCCGTTTCCAAAATACCAAAATGGCACTAAAGAACCAGCAAGCATCCATTCAAGGGCTTGAAAATCAAATTGGTCAACTTGCCAAATTAATATCAGAAAGACTACAAGGTGGACTACCAAGCAACACTGAGTCAAATCCCAGAGAACATGTCAAAGCAATTACTCTAAGAGATGGGAAAGTACTGGCTGAATTAGAAAAGAAGCTTGTTCAAGCATCCACAAAAGACAAGGTAGAGGAAGAAAAACCCAAGGAAAACACTCCACCAACACTTAAGGAATATAAACCACCCATAACATATCCAGCAAAGTTGAAGAAAGACCGCACGGATGCTCAATTCGATAAATTTCTTGAACTTTTTGAACAGTTACATATTAACTTACCTTTTGTTGAAGCAATTTCGTAGATACTGAAATATGCAAAGTTTCTTAAAGAACTCCTCACAAATAAAAGGAAGTTGGAAGAATTAGCCACAATGGAACTCAACGAGGAATGCTCAGCTATTCTCCAAAAGAAACTGCCGGCCAAACTAAAAGATCCAGGAAGTTTTACTATTCCTTACTTAATTGGTAGTTTAATCATTGATAAAGCCTTAGCTGATTTAGGTGCTAGTATTAATCTAATGCCCTACAAAATGTTCAAGCAACTAGGTCTAGGGAACCAAAACCCACTAGGATGAGTATTCAATTAGCTGATAGATCTATTAAATACCCTAGGGGAATCATTGAAGATGTGCTGGTAAAGGTAGATAAATTTATGTTCCCTATTGATTTTGTTGTGCTTGATATGGATGAGGATATTGAGGTGCCTTTAATCCTGGGCCGCCCATTTTTAGCTACTGCTAGAGCCGTTATCGATGTAGGGGATGGTAAATTAGTGCTTAGAGTTGGTGAAGAAGAAGTTGTCTTTAAAATCTATGATGCTATGAGATTTTCTAGAGAATAAGATGACTCCTGTTATTTTATTGATGTTATTGATTATTTTGTTCAAGATAAATTTCAGGAAATTTCTCTCGCAGACACGTTGGAACTATGTCTTGTTCAAGGTGGGGGGAAAATAAAGCCACCACTGAAGTTAGAGAAGTAATGAAGGAGTTAAACTCTAATGAACTTGTCACAAGGCACATAAGTTATGAAAGTATTAAGATGAATGACGAACTGAAACAAAAACCTTCGATTGATGAACCTCCTAAATTGGAATTAAAACAATTGCCTGACCATTTAGAGTATGCATTTTTAGGAGATGATTCTACATTACCAGTAATTATTGCATCAGATTTGAGCGCTGAAAAGAAAGAGGAACTACTTCAAGTATTAAAAGAACACAAGAAGGCTATAGCTTGGAAGGTTTCTGACATTAAAGGAATTAGTCCTTCTTTTTGCACCTACAAAATTTTAATAGAAGATGAATATAAACTATCGGTGCAAGCTCAGAGACGATTGAATCCCAACATGAAGGAAGTGGTAAAAGCCGAGGTAATTAAACTTCTAGATGCAGGCATTATTTATCCTATTTCTGATAGTTCTTGGGTAAGTCCTGTGCAGGTTGTTCCTAAAAAGGGAGGCATGACCGTGGTATCCAATGACAAAAAGGAATCAATACCTACAAGAACAGTCATTGGATGGAGAGTTTGCATTGATTATAGAAAGCTGAATAACGCAACTCAAAAATATCATTTTCCCTTACCCTTTATAGATCAAATGTTGGAAAGATTATCAGGACATATGTATTACTGTTTCCTAGATGGCCTCTCTGGTTACTTTCAAATCCCGATAGCTCCAGAAGATCAGGAGAAGACGACATTCACATGCCCATACGGTACGTTTGCTTATCGTAGAATGCCTTTTGGATTATGTAATGCTCCTGTTACTTTTCAGCGATGCGTGCTAGCTATCTTTGACGAATTCGTGGAAGACATCATGGAGGTATTTATGGATAATTTTTCAGTTTTCGGTAATTCCTTCCAACTTTGTCTTAATAATTTAAAACGTGTTCTGATAAGATGTGAAGAGACAAATCTAGTGCTTAATTGGGAAAAATGCCACTTTATGGTTCAAGAAGGTATTGTTCTAGGACATAAAATTTCTAGTAAAGGGATAGAGGTAGACAAAGCAAAAATTGAAACTATTGAAAAATTACCTCCCCCTAATTCAGTTAAGGCCATAATAAGCTTTTTAGGACATGCTGGTTTTTATCACAGATTCATTAAAGATTTTTCTAAAATAGCTAAGCCTTTGACGAAATTACTAGAAAAAGATGTGCTTTTCAACTTTAACTAGGAATGCTTAGAGTCTTTTAACACTTTCAAAGAAAAGTTAGTTAATGCTTCGATTATGATATCACCTAATTGGAATCTACCTTTTGAACTAATGTGTGATGCGAGTGATTTTGTAGTAGGTGTAGTTTTGGGACAGCGAAGAGACAAGCACTTCCAACCGATTTATTATGCTAGTAAAACTTTGACAGACACACAAGCAAATTACACAACCACAGAAAAAGAATTGCTAGCTGTTATTTTTGCATTTGATAAATTTAGATCTTATTTAATATTGTCAAAAGTCATCGTTTATACTGATCATTCTGCTCTTCGCTATCTTCTAACTAAAACTGATGCAAAATCGCGATTGATAAGATGGATTTTATTGTTACAGGAATTCGACTTAGAAAGAAAAGACAAGAAAGGAGCTGAAAATTTGGCAGCAGATCATATTTCAAGATTAGAAAATCCACATCCTAAGTACCTCGATAAAATAAACGACTTGTTTCCTGAAGAACAAGTCCTCGCCATAGCAGACGCAACAGTTCCTTGGTTTGCCAATTTTGCAAATTATTTAGCAGCTAACATAATCCCAAAAGAGTTGACCCATCAGCAAAAGAAGCGATTCTTCGCTGATGTGAAAAATTACTTTTGGGAAAACGCTTTCCTTTTTTGTATTTGTGTAGATCAAGTCATTTGAAGATGCGTTACAGAGACAAAAGCATATAAAATTTTAGAGCACTGCCATTCGGGACCAACAGGAGGACACCACAGTGGAGCTAGAACTGCTCACAAGGTACTCAGATTAGGTTTTTACTGGCCTACCCTTTTCAGAGATGCCAACATGTATGTGACCTCTTGTGATAAATGCCAGAGAACAGGTAACATCTCTCAACAGAATGAAATCCCTCAAAATTATATACTCTCATGTGAAATATTTGATGTATGGGGTATTGATTTTATGGGTCTGTTCCCTACTTCATTTGGAAATAAGTACATCCTAGTTGCAGTAGATTACATGTCAAAATGGGTGGAAGCCCAAGCCTTACCTACTAATGATGCTAGAATGTTAGTACGCTTTCTAAAAAAACTTTTCTCTTGATTTGGAACACCTAGGATAATTATTAGTGATAGGGGTACTCATTTTTGCAATGCTCAATTTGAAAATGTTTTAAAGAGATATGTAGTACACCACAAAACAGCTACCCCTTATCATCCATAAACCAGTGGCCAAGTCGAAGTAACAAATAGAGAGTTAAAATGCATCTTAGAGAAAACAGTAGAAACAAATAGGAAAGATTGGTCAAGAAAAGTAGATGATGCTTCATGGGCCCATAGAACTGCATTCAAAACACCCATAGGAACGTCTCCTTATAGACTTGTCTACGAAAAAAGTTGTCATCTACCATTTGAACTCGAACATAAAGCATTTTGGGCTATTAAATTTTTAAATCTTGATTTTAAGCTTGCAGGTGAGAAACGACTAATGCAACTAAACGAGCTAGATGAATGGCGCTGCAATACTTACGAAAAATCACGATTATACAAGGAAGCCACAAAGCAATGCCATGACAATGGCTGAAATAACCTAAGCAGTTTAAAACCGGTGATCTCATCTTACTTTACAACTCAAGGCTTAACCTATTTCCTGGAAAACTTAAATCAGGTCAGGTCCATTCACTGTTCAAACTGTCTTTCCATACGGCGCAGTTGAGGTAACTCACCCAAACCATAGCACTTTTAAGGTAAACGGCCATCGGCTTAAACATTACAGAGGTGAGAATTTCAAAGATAATAGGGATGAGCTTTAGCTCCATGAACTCCCTTCGTGATACATCCAGGTAGAGTCGAGCTTAGACTCTAAATAAGCGCTTCTTGAGAGGCAACCCGAGCACTAACTTAGTAACTTTTTATTTTAGTCTTTTAAAACATCAACTAATCCTTTCGAATGTAGGAATTTCGAACCACACGGCCATGCCCACAGGCGTGTCCAAGGCCGTGTGGACATTATGAGCAGAGACACGGCCGTGCACCTTGGCCGTGTACAAGCAGAGTAAAATTTTCAATTCAAACATAGGCCTCGACAAAGTGCCATGCCTGTGTCCCTGAATCGTGGCCAACACTGTCAATTGAGACACGGGCTCAGACTAGTAGGACACGGCCGTGCAATACGGCCGTGTGATCCAAACATGGGCGTGCGACACGCTCGTGCCCTAAGCCCGTGGTCGACACTATCAATTCAGACACGGGCGTGTGACCTACTACACGGACTTGGGAGAAGCGAACATCGTAGGACACGGTTGTTCGATACGGTCGTGTGTCTCAACACGCCCTAGGCGCACCAAAATCACCGATTTTTGAATCACATGGGCAAAACCCAAGCCACACGGGCATGTGCCGTGCCCGTGTAACCCAAAATCTATATAAAGAGGCCACTATTCATCATCTTCCTTCACTTAAAGCCCTAAATCCTCCCACCTAAAACCCACCCCAAACCTCCCCAGCACCGCAGCTGGACTCCAAAGCTTCTCCATAATGGTGCCACACGTACCACGACCGTGCTCCACCCTATTAATCACCCATTCGGTTCTATTTTCTTAATTTTCTCTTTAGTTTTTAATGCTTTTATCTATTTTTATGTTCATAATATGTCTTATTTCATTTTTGCACTAGTTTTAGGGAATGAAATTCATAGATTTAGAATGAACCATCTAGAATATCATAGAAAGTTTTATGATACCATGCCATCTAGACTCACATTTGTTTGCCACTTTTTCCTATTTAAACTTTTTATGATACCATGCCATCTAGACTCATATTTGTTTGCCACTTTTTCCTATTTAAACTAACATACATCTAGTATAAATTCATACATATGCCTCTTAATTTTGATATCATGTTAGGGTGAATAAATTATATTATTTAGGTTAGTAAAATCCACATCTCATTTCAAAATATTTTGTTTACATTAACATTTGAGCATAAATACTTATTACTATTAGTCTTTGTAATTTAATTTAAAATTTTTTTAGGACTAATGTATATCATTTTGTTTGTAGGTACCATGTCATCATCCCGCGGTAAGAAAGCTGTCGTACCTGTTTTAAAGAAATGTAAAGGGGCCGGTGGCTCATCCTCTAGACTTACGACAGAAGTCTGACATCCGTACCTCCAGTTTTCACAAGACTCCCAAGAGTAGTTATTCCAAATTTTAAGGTGAAACCCCTCGGGGTAGGGAGATGTATCGACTGGCCCGCTTTAGAGCAAGTCCAACTAGCAGACGCGGTCCGGGCCCTTTTAACAAAGGACCCATGAGAGCAATTCTTCCAAATTGTGGAACCTATATACTTTGAAATCACCCTCGAGCTTTGCTCCACTTTCCACCTACAAACCGTGATGTCCCAATATGATGACCCAGGGACAGTTCAGTTCGGCCTCGGAGGCCTTGTTTGACAACTTAGCGTCCCTGAGTTCGGTACCGCACTGGGGCTATACACGGAGCAATTTTTGGAATAAGAAGACCTCTCTGAGCTCCACCGCCATATCCATTATTCAACCTCTAAGTGTTGGGAAGCCCTAGTCCCGGTAGCATCAGCATACAACCCCAGTCGCTCCAAGGCGACCGCCCTACGTCCACCATTGAGGTACCTTCATTCCTTCCTCGTGCATACACTGACCGGAAGGCGTGGGAGCACCAGTGTCATCGACACTCACGACGCCTACTTTCTGTGGAGCATGGCACACGACAATGTCTTCGACCTAGCTTACTTCATCGCTCTCGCCATCCAACATCATACGGAGAGGCATAGAAAGGAGGTGATCAACATAGGCCCGTACATGACTCGCCTAGCCCGCTACTTCGGGCTATTCAATATCGCGGCCCAGACTTTCTTCTACACCCTCATCGGTCAGATGTCCCCGCAGGGCATCCAAACCATGCTTCACATGAGGATGATCCAACAACAACAAGGGACCGATCCTCCACAGTACAGACTACTTCGAGCCGCAGAGCAGGAGGATCCCAAAGACATTACTGATCATGTCCCACCACTAGAGGAGTAGCCCACCGAGCCACCACCATCTTGCCACCAATTCATGCGACAGCTTCATACGCTGACATATCTGAGCGCCTAACACGATTCGAGCAGTAGTGCTTCCAACGCTTTGATTATATAGATGCTACACTTCAGCAGATATGCCAGTACCTTTATATCTCTGCACCACCACCACCGCGCTACCCATCTGAGGATTAGACTTTCCTAATCCTCTTTTCTTCTCTTTTATTTTCCTTTTTCCTTTTTCTTTTCTTTTATTTCATTTTATCTTTTTCATTATTTGAATTTTCGTATTTTTAGAATTTAATTTCCTTTATTCTTTATTTTAATTATTTCATATCGGCTATCCCTTACCAAACATATTCTATTAATCCAAATTTCCCACGACTGATAAATGCTTTCGTAGTTTCAAAGGAGCTCTACAGCTCATATCCATATGTAAATGGGACAACCCTGCCACAACTGTCGTCTCTTCCAATTCCAATCTCCGTCTCACAAATTCATTCAAAATTCAGGGAGTTTCATGCCTTTCCCTATCTTATGATCTTATGCTTCTATTGCTACTAATGTATCTTTGTACATTGAAGGCAATGTACATCTTAAGTGTGGGGGGGAATCTACTTTTAGTCATTACATTTTCTTTGAAACCCCTGAAAATTTTTACAACTAACATTTTGCATTGTTCTCAAAATTTTGAATTCTCACTTTCACTCTTTGCATTATCTTCAATCTCCTATTATGAATTAATTCTGATTGATTTATAATTTTTATTGATGTCTTGAGAATTAAGACATAGGCGTTTGTACTGTGATGATTCAAACTTTAAAACACTAGGAATCAAGCATGATAAGTTGAAATTTTTAAGAATCTAAGCTTTTTTCATAAGCTATTTTCCCTAATTTTAAGTATTATCTTGAGATTTGAAATTCGCAGGATTGACATCAAAAGCCATAATTCTGGTGAGATTTTTGAGCCTTTTGAGCATACATTCTTTCGTGCCCTAATTTTGTTGCTTGTCAAAATTGATAAATTTATATTCCCAGTTGACTTTTTTGTTTTAGACATCGATGAGGATAGCAATGTACCCTTAATTCTAGGGCAACCTTTTTTAGCAACTGCTAGAACAATAATTGATGTAGGAACATGTGAGCTTACACTACGTGTAGGTAATTGATACCCGCGATATTAAGTAATAAAATTTATAAAAACTAATCACACCAAAAAACTAACTAATATCACGATTTTAAAGGCAAGCGCACCTATCGAACAGTAGTATAGTTTAGCAGCAAGACCGAGTTATCGTACCCAAGGGAATCAAAAGTACTAATACTTACTTCCTTTCTATTATCTAACCTAAAAATAAAAGAGGACTGTCTGAAACTAATTCTAAAACTAACTAAAAGTGCACAAAAAGTAAAGTGGGGAAAGATTCTTTGGGAAAACTGATTGATATAAGTAATACTCAAGGGAGAATCCACCTAGACTTCACTTGTTATTAACTTCTTGAACTAGACGATTTCTTCACTTGACTTGATCCGTAGAGATCCCTAACCTATGTTAATACCTCCGTCGAGGATAAGAACAACTAATCCTAGGTGGTTAACCAAAGTTTCTTTATTAATTAACACCTCTAGGTTACATTAATTCGATCTATGGATCCCCCTATTAGGTTTGACCCTAATCCGGCAGATTTATATCGCCCTATGTCTAGGGTTGCTTGCAACTCCGCTTAATTATGGTAGATCTACTCTTAAAACAGAGACTTTTGCTCCTCTGCATAAGCACATCAGTTTCTTGACTTAATACCTAGGATTATTAAACCAAGAATTAAGAACACATAATTAAGAACAATTCAAGTATTTATCATATAATTCAAGAAAAAATAATAAAAAAATCTGTCTTAGGTTTCATCCCCCTCAAGTATTTGAGAGGTTTAGTTCATAATTAATAAAGAAAACATCTCAGAAGAAATAAGATAACAAAACATAAAGAGCCCAAAACCCCTAAAGGAATTTAGGGAGATCTTCTGTCTTGATGTAGAATTCTGGCTTCTAGGATGAATCAATCGACTTCCCTTGGAGTAATTCCTTACTTTCACTTCTTGTGTTGGCAGAAATATAGTGTTCCTTCTTGGGAGAAAAGAGTATCTCCTTAGAGTTGCCTCTTGGGGTCTTTATATAGAGCTTTGGGATGCCTTTCTTAGCCTCTAAGTATCCAAATCCGAGTGAAATTACACTTCCTCACGATAGGGACACGCCCGTGTGCCACGCTCGTGTGGTTTCGATAAGGGCCGTGTTCGGGCCTGTTGAGGTGGCACGGCCATGTGGCCTGGCCGTGCTTGTCGGGGCAAGGCTGTATTGGACCTTGTGTGGCACGGCCGTGTGCCACAGCTGTGCGGTGACTTCTTGGGTCGTGTCGTTTTCACACTTTGGCCCATTTTCTTTGCTTTCGGTCCGTTTTTCATTCTTTTCTCTTTCCTATGCTCTCTTGAGTATACAACATGAAATAGAAGGGTTAAGAGCACCAATTCTCACAAAATTAATAATAATTCATCCAGAAATTAGGCTCAATATGAGGTAAAAATATGTATAATTTATCGTTTATCAAATACCCCTACATTTAAGCCTTTTGCTTGTCCTCAAGCAAAATCTTAATCCCTAATTAAGAATTATTCCTCGCAATTCACAATCTTTATCAATATTGTTTCAAACAAATCCACCGGTAATCATACAATGATAATTCAATCAGAAGAATATTAAGGATTCAATTATTTTAAGTTGAGAATTTTATCATTGAAACATAAGTTTTCTCCCTTCTCCTAAGTAATTATCTCTCCATCTTAATTAACAGGAGTTGACATCCTCACTAAAGATTCACTCTATCCACTCAAGGTGTTTACAGTTCAAGAATTTAGTACTCTCTAGTCAACCTGAAAAGTTATTACCATAGGCTTGTTAGAAAATCAGATCTCCACCACTGTAGATTGATATGATACATTGATCAAAAGGTCTTTCAATGGTTGTAATGGGGCTTGGTTAGGGGTGTTGTCACAGGCTGCAAAAGAAGGTTAGAATAGAGATTGAATGGAAAAATTATCTAGCTAGAAAAATCTCTATCACTGGAACATATTTCTCAAGCTAATTCTTATGATAACATCATTTCCGCCTTGGTAGCCTTAAAATAGAAATATGCAAAAACTATTTGTACTATTACAGATTACAACTGAATTAATACATACGTTTTTTTAAGAACAATTCAAATACAATAAATTGAATAAAATTTTACAATCTGGATAAGAGAATAAAGCTAGATGAAAATTTCAACTTAAATCTCGACAAAAATAGGGGTCAAAATAATTGAATGGAATTCAACAAAAAATGGGTGAAAGGTTAATATTAGAGGTAAGTCAAAGAAAAGGTTGTTAGGCTCAATGGGGTTCACTAGGGGTTAATTTATGGAGGTAGGCTTTTGTGGAGTAAGTGGGTTAAATCCTAGGTGCCTTTATCATTTCAGTGTATCAAATCAAAGATGTGGTGTTGACATGTATAATCAAAGCAAGTTCTAGAATAACAACTCAGTATTGACTCACTCAAAGCAATAATAAAAGTGAGCAAGAAAGAATGTATGCTCAAAAGGCTCAAATCTCACCAGAATTATGGCTTTTGATGTCAATATTACGAATTTCAAATCTTAAGATAGCACTTAGAATTAAGGAAAATAACTTATGAAAAAAATTGGGGTTCTAAAAAAATTCAACTTATCATGCTTGATTCCCTAATGTTTTAAAGTTTGAATAATCAAAGTACAACCACCTATGTCTTAATTCTCACATATCAATAAAAATCATAAATTAATTAGAATATATTCCTAATAGGAGATTGAAGATAACGCAAATAGTGAAAGTGAGAATTTGAGAACAATACAAAATGTTAGTAAAAAAAAAATTAGGGATTTCAAAAAGAGTATAAAGACTTGAAAATAGATTCCCCCCCCACACTTAAGATGTACATTGCCCTCAATGTACAAAGATAACTTTAGTAGCAATAATAGCATAAGATCAAAAGATAGGGAAAGGCATGAAACTCCCTGAATTTTAGATGAATTTGTGAGACGGATATTGGAATTGGAAGAGTTGGCAGTTGTGGCAGGATGTTCCCATTTTCGTAGAGATTTGAGCTGTAAAGCTCCTTTGAAACTGCGAAAGTATTTATTAGTCATGGGAAATTTGGATTAAGAGAGATTACTCATTAGGGGTTAGCCGATATGAAAAATAGACAAATAAAGAAAAGAAAAATAATAGACTAAGTTCTAAAAATACTAATATTCAAATAATGAAAAAGATAAAATGATCTAGAAATAAAAATAAAAATAAAGTTAGAAGAAAGGAAAAGGTAAAAATAGGGATCAGTGTTAAAATAAAAGTTAATATAAAAAAATAAATTTAGGAGGAATAGAAATCTCTAATCCTCAGGTGGATCACGCGGTGGCGATGGGGAAGTGATGTGAAGGTGTTGACATATCTGCTGTAGTGTGGCGTCAATGTGGTCGAAGCGCTGGAAGTATTGCTGCTCGAATCCTGATAGGCGCTCAGATATGTCAGCGTATGAAGCTGCTGCATGAAATGGGTGATGAGGGGGTGGTGGCTCAGCTGATGCATCTTCCTCCTGTGGTGGTGGTAGGACATCATCAGGAATGTCCTCAGGATCCTCGCCCTCCTGGATGAGGCGATATTGGAAGGGGCTACCTCCTGGCCTCCGCTCGATCATCCTCATGTGAAGCATGGTCTGAATGCCCTGTGGGGACATCTGGCCCACCAAAGTGTATGAGGATGTCTGGGCTGTGGTGTTGAATAGGCCAAAATAACGGACTAATCTCGTAATGTACGGGCCTATAGATATGACGCCTTTGCGGTGTCTCTCTGTCTGATGCTAGATTGCATGGGTGATGAAGTAAGCTAAGTCGATGACATGTGCGTTCGCCATGCACCATAGGAAGTAGGCGTCGTTGGTATGGGCGACCCCTGTGCTCTCTCCCCTGCCAGTTAGTGTGTGTGAAAGAAGAGAATATGGATACCTCAGGGCCGGGATAAGCTTAGTCGCTTTAGAGCGACTAGGGTCGTATGTTGATGACATAGGGACTAGGGCCTCCCAACACCTAGATGGTGCTAAATGAATATGGTGGTGAAGCGTGGAGAGGTCCTCCTCTTCCATAAATTGCTTGGTATAGAGGCCGAGAGCTATGCCGAATTCTGGGACACTGAGCTATCGTACGAGACCTCCCAAGCAAACTAGACTGTTCTTGGATCATCATATCTGCTCATCATGGACTGAAGATGGAAAGTGGAGCAAAACTTGAGAGTGAGTTCTAAGTATGTGGGCTCCACGATCTGGAAAAACTGCTCCCATGGATCGGTCATCAATAGGGCCCTGACCTCGTCCACTAGGTGTATTTGTTCGAGGGCGGCCCAATCTATGCATCGCTCAGCGGTTATAGTGCGAGCTCGAAGTATTTCATATCGCTCCTCCTGGGAAGCTTGCGAAAAACGAAGAAAAGGATGGTAGTTTTCAGTAATGGGTTGCGAGGACGAACCACCGGGTCCCTTGCGTTTCTTTGAAGTGGGAACAGCAGCTTTTTTACCGCGCGATGGTGACATGATGCCTAAAAATAAAATAACAAGTATTAGTCCTAAAATTAACATGAAAATGACTATAAATGAAATACAAGGAAGATTAAAATAACGATGTTCCTAAAAACATAAAATGGGGATTGACCTAAATAATATAGATTATTCATCCTAATGTGATATTAAAAATAGGCAACATAATTATGTATTTATACTAAATGCGTAAGAAAAATGGCAATCAAGTGTGATGTTAAGTGGCATGCAATTATGAAATGTTCTATACTACTCTAGATTATTCATCCTAGTGTAACTAATTCCATGCTTGAATTAATTCTAAATCTAAATATAGAAAAATAAATAAAACAGATTAGTAAAGATTAAAGAGAGAAATGAGAAAAATGGAACCAAATAGGAGATGTGCACGGTTGTGGGGGAGGTTCCAAACGGTCGTGGGGGGTTTTGCGCGGGCGTGGGATAGTCCTTTACGAGTGTAGTGGTGTTTTGAGGGTCAGAGGCGACGTTTACGGTGGTTAGGGGAGAGTTTGGGTAAGAGGATTTAAGGTTTGAGTGAAAGAGAAAGTGAATAGTGACCTCTTATTTAGGATTTCAGATTTAGGGTTTGCCCGTGTTAATCAAAATTTGATGGTTTTGGCGCATCTGGTTCGAAGCACATGCCTGTGTTGGCTATCTCGCACGGCCATTTGTGATCATGTTCGCTTTTCACACATCTGTGTGAGCGATCACACGGCCGTTTGTGATCGGTTCTTCGTTAATCACACGGTCGTGTAGGTCATCACACGGCCGTGTCTAAATTGACAGTGTCGACCACGGTCTGGGGACACTGGCATGTGGCTTTGTGTAAGCTCGTGTTTAAGTTGAAAGGTTTCCACAGCCATGTCGCACAGCCGTGTCGATTTGTCGGTAGCCCGTGCTTTTGGGAAAATTATGCTCTGTTTACACACGGCCTGGGTGTACGACCATGTCTCTGCTTAAAATGTTCACACGGCCTTAGGCACGCCCGTGAGCAAGGTCGTGTGGTCCTAAATTTCTGCATTTAAAAAGGGTTAGTTGATGCATGAAAAATACTAAAATTTTAAAGAAAGAAAAGTTACTAAGTTAGTGCTCGGGTTGCCTCCCGACTTATTTAGAGTCTAAGCTCGACTCTACCTGGATGTATAACGAAGGGATTTCATGGAGCTGAAGCTCCTCCCTGTAATCTTTAAAATTTTTACCTCTATAATGTTTAAGCTTATGGCCGTTTACCTTGAACATACCGTGGTTGGGGTGAGTTACCTCAATTGTGCCGTATGGAAAGACAGTTTGAACAGTGAATGGACCTGACCACTTGACTTGAGTTTTCCAGGAAATAGTCTTAGCCTTGAGTTGTAGAGTAAGACAAGATCACCTATTTTAAACTGCTTAGGTTGTTTCAGTTGTTTGTCATGCCATCGCTTCATGGCTTCCTTATATAGTCGTGAGCTCTCGTAGGCATTAGAACGCCATTCATCTAGTCCATTTAACTGCATTAATCTTTTCTCACCTGCAAGCTTAAAATCAAGGTTTAAAAATTTGATAGCCCAAAATGCTTTATGTTCAAGTTCAAATGGCAGATGACAACTTTTTCCGTAGACAAGTTTATAGGGAAATGTACCTATGAGTGTTTTAAAAGCAGTTCTATAAGCCCAAAAAGCATCGTCTATCTTTCTTGACCAATCTTTTCTATATGTTTCTATTGTTTTCTCTAAGATGCGTTTTAGGTCCCTATTTGTCACTTCGACTTGGCCACTGGTTTGTGGATGATAAGGGGTAGCTGTTCTATGGTGTACCCCATACCTTTTTAAAACATTTTCAAACTAGGCATTGCAAAAATGGGTGCCCCTATCACTAATAATTATCCTAGGTGTTCCAAATCAAGAGAAAAGTTTCTTCAAAAATTGTACTACCATTCTAGCATCATTAGTAGGTAAGGCTTGGGCTTCCACCCATTTTGACATATAATCTACCGCTACTAAGATGTACTTATTCCCGAATGAAGTAGGGAATGGACCCATGAAATCAATACCCCATACATCAAATATTTCGCATGAAAGTATATAGCTCTGAGGCATTTCATTATGTTGAGAAATATTACCTGTTTTCTGGCATTTATCACAAGAGGTCACATACCTGTTGGCATCCCTGAAAAGTGTAGGCCAGTAAAAGCCTGATTCGAGTACCTTATGAGCAGTTCTAGCTCCACTGTGATGACCTCCTGCGGGTCCTGAATGGCAGTGATTTAAAATCTGGTATGCTTCTGTTTTAGTAACGCATCTTCGAATAACCTGATCTGCACAAATTCGAAAAAGAAAATGATCCTCCCAAAAGTAGTTTTTCACATCAGTGAAGAATCGCTTCTTTTGCTGATGGGTCAGCCCTTTTGGGGTTATGTTAACTGTTAAATAATTTGCAAAATCAGCAAACCAAGGAACTGTTGCATCTGCTAAGGCTAGGAGTTGTTCTTCAGGAAACAAGTCGTTTATTTTATCGAGGTACTTGGGTTGCATGTTTTCTAATCTTGAAAGGTGACCTGCTGCCAAGTTTTCAGCTCCTTTCTTGTCCTTTATTTCTAAATCGAACTCCTGTAACAATAGAATCCATCTTATTAATCGAGGTTTTGCATCAGTTTTAGTTAAAAGGTAGCGAAGAGCAGAATGGTCAATATAAACAATAACTTTTGACAAAATCAAATAAGATCTGAATTTGTCAAATACAAAGATAACGGCTAGCAATTCTTTTTCTGTGGTAGTATAATTTGCTTGAGCGGCTGTCAAAGTTCTGCTAGCATAATAGATCAGTTGAAAGTGCTTGTCTCTTCGCTGTCCCAAAACTGCACCTACTGCAAAATCACTTGCATCGCACATTAGTTCAAAAGGTAGATTCCAATCAGGTGAAATCATAATCGGGGCATTGACTAACTTTTCCTTAAGAGTGTTAAAAGATTCTAAACATTCTTGTTCAAAGTTGAAAAGCACGTCTTTTTCTAGTAGCTTTGTTAAAGGCTTAACTATTTTAGAAAAATCTTTAATAAATCTGCGATAAAAACCGGCATGTCCTAAAAAGCTTTTTATAGCCTTAACTGAATTAGGGGGAGGTAATTTTTCAATGGTTTCAATTTTTTCTTTATCTACCTCTATCCCTTTACTAGAAATTTTATGTCCCAATACAATACCCTCTTGAACCATAAAGTGGCATTTTTCCCAGTTTAGCACTAAATTTGTCTCTTCACATCTTATCAAAACACGTTTTAGATTATTGAGACAAAGTTGGAAAGAATTACTGAAAACTGAAAAATCATCCATAAATACCTCTATGATGTCTTCCACGAATTCATTGAAGAGAGCTAGCATGCATCGCTAAAAAGTAGCAGGACGTTACATAAACCAAAAGGCATTCTACGATAAGCTAACGTACTGTATGAACATGTGAATGTCGTTTTCTCCTGATCTTCTAGAGCTATCGGGATTTGGAAGTAACCAGAGAGGCCATCTAGGAAACAATAGTACATGTGACCTGATAATCTTTCCAACATCTGATCAATAAAAGGTAAGGGAAAATGATCTTTTCGAGTGGGTCATTCAGCTTTCTATAATCAATGCAAACTCTCCATCCAGTGACTGTTCTTGTAGCTATTGACTCTTTTTTGTCATTAGACACCACAGTCATGCCTCTCTTTTTAGGAACAACCTGCACAGGACTTACCCAAGAACTGTCAGAAATAGGATAAATAATGCCTGTATCTAGAAGTTTAATTACCTCGACTTTTATGACTTCCTTCATGTTGGGATTCAATCGTCTCTGAGATTGCACCGATGGTTTATATTCATCTTCCATTAAAATTTTGTGGGTGCAAAAAGAATGATTAATTCCCTTAATATCTGAAATTTTCAATGCTATAGCATGCTTGTGTTCCCTTAATAGATGGAGTAGTTTTTCTTTTTCTGCAATGCTTAAATCCGATGCGATAATAACTGGTAAAGTTGAATCTCCCCCTAAGAAGGCATATTCTAAATGATCTGGCAGTTGTTTTAACTCTAATTTAGGGGGTTCATCAATGGAAGGTTTCTGTTTCAATTCATCATTTATCTTTATACTTTCATAACTTATGTGTCTTGTGATAATTTCATTAGAATCTAACTCCTTTCTTACTTCCTCAATTTTAGTGGTGACTTCATCTTCTCCCCCACATTGAACAAGACACAGTTCTAACGTGTCTGCGAGAGAAAATTCCTGAAAATTATCTTGAACAAAGTAATTAATAATATCAAAAAATAACAGGAATCGTCTTGTTCTTTAGAAAATTTCATGGCATCATAGATTTTAAAAACGACTTCTTCCTCACCAACTCTAAGTACTAATTTACCATCCCCTACATCAGTAACAGCTCTAGCAGTGGCTAAGAATGGACGTCCCAAAATTAAAGGTACCTCAATATCCTCATCCATATCAAGCACAACAAAATCAATAGGGAATATAAATTTGTCTACCTTTACTAGCACATCTTCTATGATTCCCCTAGGATATTTAACAGATCTATCAGCTAGTTGAATACTCATCCTAGTGGGCTTTGGTTCCCCTAGACCTAGTTCCTTGAACATTTTGTGAGGCATGAGATTAATGCTAGCACCTAAATCAGCTAAGGCTTTATTAATAAGTAAACTACCAATTAAACAAGGAATAGTAAAACTCCCTGGATCTTTTAATTTTGCCAGCAGTTTATTCTAGAGAATAGCTGAGCATTCCTCGTTGAGTTCTACTGTGGCTAATTCTTCCAACTTCCTTTTATTTGTCAGAAGTTCTTTAAGGAACTTCGGGTACTTCGACATCTGTGAAATTGATTCAACAAAAGGTAAGTTAATGTGTAATTGTTTAAAAAGTTCAAGAAATTTACTGAATTGAGTGTCTGTACGGTCTTTCTTCAACTTTGCCGGATATGGAATAGGCGGTTTGTATTCCTTGAGTGTTGGTGGTGTGTTTTCCTTGGGTTCTTCTGCCTTGTCTCCTGAAAATTCTAGAACAGATTTCTTTTCTGGTTCAACTAGTACTTTCCCATCTCTTAGAGTAATTGCTTTGACATGTTCTCTGGGATTTGGCTCAGTATTACTTGATAGTCCACATTGTGGTCTTTCTGAAATTAATTTTGTAAGCTAACCGATTTGATTCTCAAGCCTTGAATTGATGCTTGCTGGTTTTTTAGTGCCGTTTCAGTGTTTTGGAAACGGGTTTCTGATGCGGCCATAAAATTGGTAAACATCTCTTCAAGATTCGGCTTTTTCTCTTGTTGTGGTGGTGGCTGCTGAAATCCTGGAAGGGGCTGTTGTCTTTGATTTCCTTGTCCTCCTCATGAAAAATTGGGGTGATTTCTTCAACCTGCATTGTAAGTATTACTATAAGGGTTATTTTGAGGTCTAGAATTGTTACCCATATAGTTGGCTTGCTCAGTTTCTATGCCGTGTCCATAGGATGAATAGTCTGGATTGAACATATTTCCTGGGGTTACGTCACACTGCATCACTGGTTATGCCTGTGTAGAACCAAAAAAATTATCAAACTTTCTATTTAAAAGTTCTACTTGGTTAGTAAGCATAGTGATAGCATCAATACTATAAACTCCTGCAGCTTTTGTCGGTTTTGTCCTCATGACTTGCCACTGATAGTTATTCATTGACATCTCGTCAATAAATTCATAGGCTGCTTCGGGTGTTCTATTGTTGATTGTTCCTTCTGCGACTGCATCGATCATTTGCCTTGTTGATGGATTCAAACCGTTGTGAAAGGTTTGGACTTGTAACCACAAAGGTAACCCATGATGAGGGCATCTTCTCAAAAGATCTTTGTATCTCTCCCAAGCATCGTAAAGTGTTTCTAAATCCATCTGCACAAAAGAAGGGATATCGTTTCCTAATTTAGCTGTTTTAGCTGGAAGAAAATATTTAAGTAAAAATTTTTTGGTCATCTGTTCCCATGTAGTGATTGAGCCTCGTGGTAAAGAGTTTAACCACTGTTTGGCCTTATTTCTCAAAGAGAATGGAAATAGCCATAGACAAATGGCATCATCAGAAACACCATTAATTTTAAAAGTATCACAAAGTTCCAAAAAATTGGCTATGTGTGAATTTGGATCTTCATCCTGTAAACCATCAAACTGTACCAATTACTGTATCATCTGAATAGTGTTAGGTTTTAATTCAAAATTATTAGCAGCAATGGCAGGTTTAATAATGCTAGTTTGGGTACCAGCCAAACTAGGTTTAGCATAATCATAAATAGTGCGAGGAGCTTCTTCTTGATTTGCTAGTTGCACGGCTATTACAGAAGGTGGTGGAATGTTTTGATTTGCTTCCATCTCTTCTATAGGTTCTGGCCTTTGTTCTTGATCTTGTTCTGGATAATGTAGGCTTCGTCTAATCTCTCTGCGAGTTCTGCAAACTGTCGCTTCTAAATCTTCGTCAAAAAGTAATGGTCCTACTGGGTTGTTTCTAGTCATAAACTAGAAATACCTAGAGGGAAAAAGCAAAGAAAATTAAAATAGAATAAAAATAAATAAAAACTAAAAATAAATAAATATAGTAATGGCTAAAGTAATAAAAATCGAGTTTTCTTAATATTTTAGTTCCCCGGCAATGGCGCCAAAAACTTGATACCCGCGATATTAAGTAATAAAATTTATAAAAACTGATCACACCAAAAACTAACTAATGTCACGATTTTAAAGGCAAGCGCACCTATCGAACAGTAGTATAGTTTAGTGCCAAGACCGAGTTATCATACCCAAGGGAACCAAAAGTAGTAATACTTACTTCCTTTCTATTATCTAGCCTAAAAATAAAAGAGTATTGTTTGAAACTAATTCTAAAACTAACTAAAAGTGCACAAAAAGTAAAGTGGGGAAAGATTCTTTGGGAAAACTGATTGATATAAGCAATACTCAAGGGAGAATCCACCTAGACTACACTTGTTATTAACTTCTTGAACTAGACAATTTCTTCACTTGACTTGATCCGTAGAGATCCCTAACCTATGTTAATACCTCCGTCGAGGATAAGAACAACTAATCCTAGGTGGTTAACCAAATTTTCTTTATTAATTAACACCCCTAGGTTGCATTAATTTAATCTATGAATCCCCCTATTAGGTTTGACCCTAATCCGGCAAATTTTTGTCACCCTATGTCTAGGGTTGCATGCAACTCCGCTTAATTATGGTAGATTTACTCTTAAAACAGGGACTTTTGCTCCTCTGCCTAAGCACATCAGTTTCTTGACTTAATACCTAGGATTATTAAACCAAGAATTAAGAACACATAATTAAGAACAATTCAAGTATTTATCATATAATTCAAGAATAAATAATAACAAGATCTGTCTTAGGTTTCATCCCCCTCAAGTATTTGAGAGGTTTAGTTCATAATTAATAAAGAAAACATCTCAGAAGAAATAAGATAACAAAACATAAAGAACCCAAAACCCCTGAAGGAATTTAGGGAGATCCTCTGTCTTGATGTAGAATTCTAGCTTCTGGGATGAATCAATCGGCTTCTCTTAGAGTAATTCCTTGCTTTCACTTCTTGTGTTGGCAGAAATATGGCACTCTTTCTTGAGATAAAAGAGTATCTCCTTAGAGTTGCCTCTTGGGGTCTTTATATAGAGCTTTGGGATGCATTTCTTAGCCTTTAAGTATCCAAATTCGAGTGAAATTGCACTTCCTCACGACAGGGACATGCTCGTGTGCCACGCCCGTGTGGTTTCGATAAGGGCCATGTTCGGGCCTGTTGAGGTGGCACGGTCGTGTGGCCTGGCCGTACTTGTCGGGGCTGGGCCGTGTTAGACCTTGTGTGGCACCGCCGTGTGCCATGGTCGTGTGGTGACTTCTTGGGTTGTGTCGTTTTCACACTTTGGCCCATTTTCTTCGTTTCCAGTCCGTTTTTCGTTCTTTTCTCTTTCCTATGCCCTCCTGAGTATACAACATGAAATAGAAGGGTTAAGAGCACCAATTCTCATAAAATTAATAATAATTCATCCAGAAATTAGGCTAAATATGAGGTAAAAATATGTATAATTTATCGTTTATCAGTAATGACAAAGTTACTTTACAAGCTCGAAACTCGATTAAGACCGTTGACAATAAGAATATAGTTACGAGTCCTTGTAAAAACACTGATCTCACCACCCAACCTTCTGTGCAGGATACATTCCACATAAAGGCGACTCAACCACAGACAAGTCCATCCAAGGGAGACGCATCTGAAAAGTGAATGCTTCAGATTGAGGAACTAGATGTGTGGCCAAACTATCACGAAAAGTCCAAAATAACCCAGAGCATCATCGAGACTACCCTCAGATAACAACGAATTAAATCAAGGTAGGAGATAAGGTAATATCAGGGGAAGACAATCATCGAATCTTGAATTCAAAAGAACATACAAGTGATACTTCTTAGTTCACGGTAATGAAAATCTTCCCCTATGGTACAGTCAAGATAAAACAAGAGTCACTTAGAACTTTCAAGATAAATGGTCATCGGCTTAAACATTATAAAGGTGAGAAATTTAAGAATAATAGGGAGGAGTTTCAGCTCCATGACCCCTTGCAATGACCCACGCAAGTAGAGTCGAGCTTAGACTCTAAATAAGTGCTTCTCGGGAGGCAACCCGAGCATTGACTTAGTAAATTCTTTTATTTTAGCTTTCTAATACATCGACTAACCCTTTGAATGCAGGTTTTTCGAGCCACACGGCCATGCCCATGGGCGTGCCTAAGGTCGTGTGGACAATACGAGTAGAGACATGGTCATGCGATATGGCCGTGTATCAGCAGGGTAAAATTTTTCCTAACATACGAGCTTAGACAACTTGCCACGGCCATACGATGTGGCCGTGGCTGAACCTGTTGAATCAAACACGGGCTTCGACAAGTTGCCACGCCCATGTCCTAAAATCGTGGCCAAACCTGTTAATCAGACACGGTCGACACTGTCAATTCAGACACGGGCGTGTGACCTATTACACGGCCGTGGAAGAAGCGAACATCGAAGGACACCAACACGCCCTACGAACACAGGCGTGTGTTACGAAACCGGTGTGCCAAAACCCCTAATTTTTGAATCACACGGGCTAACCCTGAGCCACACGGGCGTGTGCCATGCCCGTGTGACCAAAAATCCTATAGAAACAGCCCACTATTCATCTTCGTCTTCACCCAAACCCTAACAATCTTTGAACCGAACTCCCATACCCACCATTCCTAGCACCGCCGTCGTCCTCAACAGCGCCATCACGCCCGTGCAACCTCGCCACGACTGTGTTCCACCTTCGCACTCACCCATTCAGTTCCTTTTTCCTTATTTTTCTCTTAAATTTCTCATGTCTTTATCTATTTTTATGTTAATAATTTGCTTTATTTAGTTTTTTGCATTATTTTTAGGCATGAACTTCATTGATTTAGCATGATTATTCTAAAATTTTCATGATGCCATTTAGACTCAACTTCAGCTGCCACTTTTACTTATCTAGAGTAGTTAACCCTTAGTATAAAATGATATCCATGCCATGATTAGAACGAGTGAACTATATTAGTTAGGTTAGTGAAATCAACATGTCAATACAATATGTTCATATTTTGCTTAAATTGTCATTTAATCTTAAGAACTTATTAATATTCATATTTTAGTTTCAACTTTTATTAGGACTAATGCATATCTTTTTGTTTTAGGAATTATGTCATCGTTAAGCGGAAAGAAAGCTGTCGTCCCTACTTCAAAGAAGAGAAAGGGGCCCGGTGGTTCATCCTCCAGACCCACAGCCAAAGCTCGCCATCCTTTTATTCAATTCCCATAGAACTCCCAAAAGGAGTTATTTCAGATTCTGCGAGCACGACCTCTAGGAGCCGGAAGATGCATTGACTGGGCCGCCTTAGAGCAGGTCCACTTAGCGGACGAGGTCCAGGCCCTATTGACAATAGACCCCTAGGAACAGTTCTTCCAGATCGTGGAGCCCACCTACCTTGAACTCACGCTCGAGTTCTGCTCCACGTTCCATCTCCAGACGGTGATAAGCTGGTACGACGATCCTGGGATGATCCAATTCCGTCTAGAGGGCCTTGTTCGTCAACTTAGTGTACCAGAGTTCGGTATAGCACTCGGCCTATACACTGAGTAGTTTTTAGAAGAGGAGAACCTTTCTGAGATCCCCCGCCACATCCACGTCGCTCCAGTTAACTGCTGGCGTGCCCTAGTCCCTGGCCAGCGTACATACGACCCCAGTCACTCCAAAGCGACCAATCTCGCCCTATCTCTGAGGTACATACATACCCTCCTCGCACATATATTAACGGGCAGACACGAAAGCATCGGCATCGTAGACACCCACGATGCCTACTTTTTATGGAGCATGGCACACATACATGTAATTGATCTTGCATACTTCACCGCCCAGACCATCCAGCATTAGACGGAGTAACACCGTAGGGGTGTGATATCTATGGGACCGTACATCACTCGACTGGCCCGCTACTACAGCCTACTTAACATCGTAGCCTAGACATCCTCTTACACCTTGATCGGCCAAATGTCCCCACAGGGTATCCAAACTATACTACACATGAGGATAATCCAGCGCTGACGTGGGACCAATCCTCCTTAGTACTAGTTAGCTCATTCTGCAGAGTAGGAGAATCCTGAGGACATTACTGATGATGTCCCACCACCAGAGGAGGAACCTACTGAGCCACCACCCCCTCGCTGCCCAGTTCATGTGGCAGCTTCATATGCTGACATATCCGCGCGCCTCACACGATTCGAGCAGCAGTGCTTCCAATGCTTCGATCATATCGACGCTACTCTTCAGTAGATATGCCAGCATATTCACATCTCATCATCGCCCCCACCTCACGGACTATCTGAGGATTATGATTTTCTACTCCTCTTATCTTCCTTTTTATTTTCCTTTTTATTTTATTTTATCTTTTTCATTATTTGAATTTTAATATTTTTAGAACTTATTTTATTTTATTTCAATTATTTCATATCGGCTATCCCCTAACAAACATATTCTGTTAATCCAAATTCCCCAAAACTGATAAATGCCTTTGCAGTTTCAAAGGAGCTCTACAGCTCAAATCCAAAATCTAATGGAAACCTAGCCACAACTTCATCTAGTTGACACTGCCAAAGCCTACACTCCCAACATAAAAGCTGTAGACAAACAACCGCTACCACCACCAGAGTATCTACCTTCGCACCTTCTTTTGTCCTAGACGCTCAGTTCACACCACCACATCAAAAATTCATCTAATTCAGGGAGTTTCAATTCTTTCCCTATCTTATGATATTATGCTTCTATTGCTACTAATTTTTCTTTGTACATTGAGGGCAATGTACATTTTAAGTGTGAGGGGAACTTACTTTCAGTCATTACATTCTCTTTGAAACCCCTGAAAGTTTTTAAAACTAACATTTTGCATTGTTCTCAAAATTTCGAATTCTCACTTTCACTCTCTGCATTATCCCTAATCTCCTATTAGGAATTAATTCTGATTGATTTATGATCTCTATTGATATGTTGAGAGTTAAGAATAGGTGCTTATGCTTTGATTATTGAAACTTTAAAACACTAGGGAATCAAGCATAATAAGTTGAAATTTTTGATAATTTAAATTTTTTCTAGGCTATCTTCCCTAATTTTAAGTGTTATCTTGAGATTTGAAATTCGCAAGATTGACATCAAAAAGCCATAATTCTAGTGAGATATTTGAACCTTTTGAGCATACATTCTTTTCTGCTCACTTTTATTATTGCTTTGAGCGAGTCAATACTGATTTGTTATTCTAGAACTTGCTTCGATTATACATGTCGAGACCACATCATTGATTTGATACATTGAGATGATAAAGGCACCTAGGATTTAACCTACTTACTCCATAAAAGCCTACCTCCACAAATTAACCCCTGGTGAACACCCCTTGAGCCTAACAACCCATTCTTTGACTTACCTCTAATATTAACCTATAATCTATTTTTTTTGAATTCTATTCAATTATTTTGATCCCTATTTTTGTCGAGATTTAAGTTGATTTATTATGTAGCTTTGTTCTCTTTTTCAGTTTGTAAAGTTTGTAAATATTCAAAGTATTGTATTTGATTTGTTCTTAAAAAAATGGTACATACAGTTAATTTAGTGTAATTCATATTTTAGTTTAATATTTTTTCATATTTCTATTATAAGCTATCAAATCCAGAATGATGTCATCATAAGGCTTAGCTCGAGAAATTTGTTCTAGTGATAGAGATTTTTTTAGCTAGATGATTTTTCAATTCAATCTCGATTCCAACCCTCTTTTTCATCTTGTGACAACACCCCTAACCAAAGCCCCATTACAACCATTAAAAGACCTTTTGATCAATGTGTCATATCAATATATAGTGGTGGAGATTTGATTTTCTTGCAAGCCTATGGTAATAACTTTTCAGGTTGACTAAAGAATGCTTAATTCTTTAACCCTAAACACTTTGAGTGGATAGAGTGAATCTGTAGTGAGGATGTCAAATCTTGTTGATTTTGATCAAAAGGTAATTACTTAGGAGAAGGGAGAAAACCTATGTTTCTGTGATAAAAATCTCAACTTAGAGTGTTTGAAACTTTAATGTTCTTCTAGTTGAATTTTCATTGTATGATTACTTGTGGATTAGTTTGAAACATTATTAATAAGGATTATAAGTTGAGAAGAATGATTCTTAATTGTAAGTTGAGATTTTGCTTGAGGACAAGCAAAGGTTTAAGTGTGGGGGTATTTGATAAACGATAAATTATACATGTTTTTACCTTATGCTTAGCCTAATTTCTGGATGAATTTACTCTTGATTTGTGTAAATTGACGCTCTTAAACCTTTAATTTCATGTTTTATACTCAGGTGAGCATAGGAAAGTGAAAAGAACGAGAAACGGGCCGAAAAAAGAGGAAAAAAGAGAAAATAGGCCAAAGCATGAAAATAACACGACTTGGAGGATCACCACACGGCCGTGTCCATGACACTTTGAGCATGAACACGGCCCAACCCTGACTCACACAGCCATATCACATGGCCGTGCCACCTTAACAAGCCCAAGCACGGCCTGGGCCTCGATCCACACGGGCGTGGCACACGAGCATGTCCCTGTCGTGAGAAAGTTCAATTTCACTCAGAAAAGGATGCTTAGAGGCTAAGAAAGGCATTCCAAAGCTCTATATAAAGACCCTAGGAGGCAACTTCAAGGGTGTGCTTTTTCTCCCACAAAAGAGTGCCTTATTTCTGCCAATACAGAGAGTAGAAGCAAGGAATTACTCCAAGGGAAGCCGATTGATCCATCTCAGAAGTTGAATTCTCCCTCAACACTAAGGATCTCCCTTCAATTACCTTCAGGGGTTTTTGGGTTCTTTATGTTTTGTTATTTTATTTCTTCTGAGATGTTTTCTTTTATAATTATGAACTAAATCCCCCAAATACTTGAGGGGGATGAAACTTAAGACAGATCTTGTTATTATTTTCTCTTGAATTATATGATAAATATTTGATTTATTCTTAATTGTGTTTTTAACTCTTAAATTGATATTTTCTGGATATTGATTTAAGTCGAATATGCTTATGTAGAGGAGCAAAAGTCCCTGCATAGGAGTAGATCCAATAAAATTAAGCGGAGTTATTTGCAATCCTAGAGATAGGATGACGAAAATCTGCGGATTAGGGTCAAACCTAATAAGGGAATCCATAGATCAAATTAATGCAACACTAGGGGTTTTAATTAGAAAGAGATTTCAATTAATCAGCCTAGGTTTAGTTGTTTTTAGTCTCGAGAGAGATATTAACATAAGTTAGGGATTTCTACGGATCAAGTCAAGTGAATAAATCGTCTAGTTCAAGAGTTGATAGCAAGTGAAGTCTAGGTGGATTCTCCCTTGAGTATTGTCCAAGTCAATCAGTTTTCCTAAGAGTTTTTCCCCAATTCACTTTTTGTGCATTCTTAGCTTAGTCTAATAATTAGCTTAGTTTAATAAAAATCCGCCTTTTATTTCTAGGCTAAATAATAGAAAGAAAGTTAGTACTAGTACTTTTGGTTCCTTTGGGCACGATATCTTGGTCTTGCCACTAAGCTATACTACTGCTCGATAGGTGCGATTGCCTTAAATCGTGATAATAGTTAGTCTTGGGTACGATCATAGTTTATAAATTTTATTACTTCATATCACGAATATTAGAGTGTAGGGATGGACAGAGATGGTGTGTAGAGGCTGGTGGGGTAGGACTTTGATTAGTGTATGCATGACTGTTATTGTGATGGGCTAAAGCCCCAATATGTATCTGAACTGTATCTGAAATGGGCTAAGGCCCAAATTGCTACTGAAATAGAAATGGGCTTAGGCCCAAACTACATTTGACTGCCTACTATGATTGACTGTATGTTTATTTTCTGTGGGGATTACATGCTGAGTTTATGTAAACTCACCCTTTTTGTTTGATGTGTTCAAGTAATCCCTAGTTTTAGATGGGTTGATGCGGCGGAGGGCTCGTCGATGACCATGGTTATTAGAACATTCTATTTTGATTTATGATTATATTCTTATCGTTAGATAATTTTTGTTGTAATTTGGGGCTTTTGGACTTTTGCTTAAATTTGGAATTTTTTTCAGTTTGATGGTTTTCCTATAGCTAGATGTGGTAAACTCAGTTTTTTGAAAAACAAAAGTTTTCTCAAACACACGGTTTATTTAAAATGGTTTTTAAAGATTTCACAACAAACTAAGTTTTAAAGCAACCGATTAAATGAGTAAGCGGTTTTGGGATTAATAAGAGTCAAAGAGAAGTAATTAAACGGAAATGGTTTTATCAAGACAACCTAGTTTAAACACCCTATCATGTGACATCACCAGATTCGGCCATAACGTCTAGGCAGGATTTAGGGTGTTACATTTAGTGGTATTAGAGCCAGTTTACAAAACTCAGCTATAAATTTTGGGTTTTAAAATTTGGTTTCCAAAGAATTGATTTTCAAATGATGTAAAATGATTTGATTGAGTATGTGGTACACCGAGTCTCCGGCGCCAATCCTATAAGTATTCTGAAATGTTGTTAAGTTAATCTAAAAATACTATAGGTAGTATACTATGAAAACACTTTAGTTAGTATATACTGAAATTATAGCGAAATTGAAACTGATGTAAAATTGATAGAGACTGCGACATATGAAAACAAACTCTGAACTACTGAAATTGTTTATGATGTATCATATTTTGCATTGATAGACATAGGTTCCACACATTCTTATGTAGCTAGTACTGTGTCTGGAAACTTGGGGATTTGTTTGAGAGTACTTCTAGTGAGGTGACTGTACTGAGTCCATTGGGGCAATCAGTTCAGGTTAGCAAACTGTATAGAGATGTTCCGCTAGAGGTTCAAGGATCGTTATTTCTGGCTAATCTGATGGAGCTTCTATTTGGGGAGTTCGACTTAATTTTAGGGATGGTATGATTGGCCAAGCACCGTGTCAGTTTGGACTATGTGATTAAGAGGGTCATCCTGAGAACCGAGGAGGACATTGAGGTAGTCATGATGGGAGAACATCGACACTATTTATCTAATGTGATTTCTGCACTAGTGGCTGAGAAACTGGTTCGTAAGGGTTGTGAGGTATTCTTGGCTTATGTTAGTGTTTCCGCTTCTAGGGACTCTACTATTGAGGACATCAGAATCGTAAAGAATTTTTCAGACATTTACCCTAAGGAGCTACTAGGGTTACCTTCGAATTGGGAAGTGGAGTTTGGGATTGAGCTTCTTTTTGGTACAGCTCCAATGTCTATCCCTCCCTACCAAATGGCACCAAATGAGCTTATGGAGCTGAAGGCTCAGATATAGGAGTTGTTGGTTCATAGGTTCATTCGCCTTAGTGTGTCTCTGTGAGGAGCGCATGTACTGTTTGTTAAGAAAAACAATGGATCCATGAGGATGCGTATAGACTATCGACAACTAAACAAGTTGACTATTAAGAACAAGTATCCACTTCCGAGGATTGATGATCTGTTTAACCAATTTTGAGGTGCTTCAGTGTTCTCTAAGATTAATTTGCATTTTGGGTATCATCAGTTGAGGGTTAAGGAGGCTGATGTACATAAAACGGTATTTAGGACTCGTTATGGACACTACAAGTTTCTAGTGATGCCTTTTGGACTGACTAATGCATCAGCAACTTTTATGGGTCTGATGAACCGAGTGTTTCAGCCCTATCTGGATCTGTTTATGTGATTTTCATCGATGACATATTGGTTTATTCAGAGACTGAGGATAAGCATGACGAGCACTTCAGGGTTGTTCTTCAGACTTTGAGGGACAAGCAGCTCTATGCTAAGTTCAACAAGTGCGAGTTTTGGTTACATGAGGTAACATTTCTGGGTCATGTGGTTTTTGCTGAGGGGATTCAAGTCGATCCTCAAAAGATTGAGGCTGTGTTGGATTGGAAGCATCCTAGGAATGTGTCTGAGATCCACAATTTTTTGGGACTGGCGAGTTATTATCTGCGGTTTGTGGAAGGGTTCTCATTGATTCCAACACCCTTAACAAAGTTACTACGTAAAGGTGTACCATGTGACTGGACTGATGCAGAGCAAGAGAGCTTTGAAAAACTCAAGACTGTACTGAATAAGGCTCTTGTTCTGATACAGCCTAAACCTAGAAAGGAGTTCATAGTTTGTAGCGATGCATCACATGTCGGTTTGGGATGTGTGTTGATGTAGGATGGTAAGGTGGTAGCATATGCATCTCATTAGCTTAAGACACACGAGGCGAACTATCTAAAGCACAATTTGGAATTGGTCGTCATAGTATTTGAGTTGAAAATCTGTATGGTGAGAAGTGTATCATCTACACTGATCATAAAAGCCTCAAGTACCTCCTTACTCAGAAGGAGCTGAATCTTAGGCAGCGTAGATAGATTGAGCTGCTTAAGGATTATGACTGTACCATTGAGTGTCATCCAGGCAATGCCAATATGGTGAGCGATGCATTGAGCCGTAGGACTATGATTGATTTAAGAGCGATGTTCGCTCAACTTAGCCTATTTGACGATGATAGCCTATTAGACGAGCTTCAGGTTAAACCGACTTGGATTGAGCAGATTCGAGGTAAATGGTTAGAGGATGAGTCACTTGGCTTACGGTTTCGTCAGGTTGAGAGTGACAACACTACAGAATTTGGGCTGAATAGTGATGGGGTACTCTGTTTCTGTGGACGAATCTGTGTTCTGAATGATACTGGTTTGAGACAGTCTATACTGAGGGAGGTGCATAGTAGCCCTTATGCTATGCACCCAGGAGGAAATAAGATGTATCGAGATCTCCGTGAGTTATACTGGTGGCCAAGATTGAAACGAGAGGTTACTGACTTTGTGGCTAGATGTCTAACATGCTAGTAGGTTAAACTAAGCATCAGTTGCCTTTGATTTTGCTACAGCTGATTAAGATTCCATTATGGAAATGGGAGCGAGTAACGATGGACTTTGTTAGTGGGTTGGTCCTAACACCCACTAAGAAAGATTCTATTTGGGTCATTGTAGATCGATTGAACAAGTCTGCACACTCTATCCTGGTTAGGACAGATTATTCTCTACAGAAGCTGGCAAAGCTTTATAATTTTGAGATAGTGAGACTGCATGGGGTACCGGTTTCGATCATCTCTGATGGGGATCATCACTTCACGTCTCGATTCTGGAAAAAGCTACATGAGGCTCTCGGTTTGAAATTACACTTTAGTTCTGTGTTCCATCCTCAGACCGATAGTAAATATGAGAGGGTGATTCAGATACTGTAGGATATGTTGAGGAGCTGTGTTATTGATTTTTGAGGCAGTTGGGAGGATTATCTACCACTAGTGGAGTTTGCTTATAATAATAGTTTTTAGTCTAGCATTCAGATGGCATCTTATGAGGCTCTGTATGGTCATAAGTGTCGTACTCCCTTATGTTGGACTGAGTTAGGTGAACGACATGTTTTGGGTCCTAAGTTGGTTTCTGAGAATGAGAATAAGGTTAGACTAATTCGGGATCATCTGAAAGTGGCTTCTGACAGACAGAAATCTTATGCAGATCTAGAGAAATGCAAGATAGAGTATTCTGTGAGGACTTTATTTTTCTTAAGGTCTCGCCATGGAAAAAGGTTTTGAGGTTCGGTCGTAAGGGCAAGTTGAGCCTTAAGTTTATTGGGCCTTACCAAATTCTAAAGTGAGTGGAACCGGTTACTTATCAGTTAGAGCTACCTACGGAGTTGGATTGTATTCATGACATGTTTCACGTCTCGATGTTGAGACACTACCACTCTGACCTTACTCATATTGTCCCTGTTGAGAAGATTGAGGTTAGGCCAGACTTGACCTTTGAGGAGGAGCCAATTTAGATACTGGATCGTGATGTTAGGGTTCTGCGAAAAAAGTCTATCCCTTTGATAAAGGTGCTGTGGCGGAATCATAGCACTAAGGAGGCCACGTGGGAGCCTGAGGATACAATGTGTCAGCAGTATCCTCATCTATTCTAATCAGGTAAATTTCGAGGCCGAATTTTTCTTTTCGGGAGTATAGTTGTAACGCCCCAAAAACTGTTATTTTTGTTTTTGTGAATTTGTGACACAACTTTCTATTTGCTTTAGTGGTTTAGTGTTCTGAGTGTGTATAAGAGGTCCCAAGTTCAAGCCTTACTTGGGTTAAATTTTGGTATTCTTTTAAATAAAGCCTTAACCTTGCTTAAAGGGCTTAAGTTTAATTGTTGGTAAGCTTATATCAGAATGGGCCTGCTGGTCTGGTGGTTAAATGGAGTGTTAGTTGGTAGAGGGTCAGGAGTTTGAATCCCTACGTAAGTGTAAGGACTAATATTTTTATTTGCTCGGTCGGTTGGAGAATTCTACTCGTGTTAGACATTTGAGTAGTTGGGAGTTTGGTAGAAAGAATTAAGGGGAATGGATTAGGGGGTTATCAGATTTTCTGAGCATTATCATCTTCTTTTTGTAAAGTTCAATTTTTCCCAAAATTCCCTACCTCTCTGACACCATCTCTTCTCTCTCTCTTCTTCTCCTTTCGGTTTTTTATTGTCAAACCCGATTATTCTTTCCTCGCTATTAATTTTTTTGTTCCTCTGATTTTTTGACTAATTGCTTAATCTTGGTGTTGCTCTGGTCGATGTTTCTGTACGATTTGGTAAGTGTTTGTAGAGCTTTGTAATCTTGATTTTGAATAATCTTTTAAAGAGTAAATTTCCTGTTTGGGCAGCAGAGAATCGGTAGAAATAGGGCTCTTTCGTATGATTTCGTAATCAAACCAAGCAAAGCGTCTTGGGTAAATGTTAGCACTTGATTTGGGTTATGATAGGTTTTGATTGGTGGATTAATCGAAACTTAATACTAAAACTTAAATGTTGTTATGTCAATTATAGATTCTGGATATCTTGGGAGTGATTTTGTAGCGAAACAGTACCAAGTGTGTACCTAAAAGAGCAGAAAATAGGGTTCCGATGAAAGCCGAAAACCCCACTGTCGACACCACATGGGCGTGTGGTCGCCCGTGTGGTAGGCCGTGTTCTAAGAAACGGATGTGTGATCGACGAGGCCAGGCCATACGCACAAGACATGGCCGTGTAATGGCAAAGTAAGCCATGTGTGACATACGGGCTAGACCAATTTAGGCCGTGTGGGCCACACGAGCGTGTGGGTCCACACGGGTAGTCCACACGGGCGTATGGGATTTAGGCCAGGTTGAATTGGGACGTGTGGGCCATACTGGCGTGTGGGCCCATATGGCAAGCCACATGGGCATGTGAGCCCATTTAACCAAAATGATTCCGAGGGTTACACGAGTCGCCCAAGTCGACTGTGAACCTACTATAGGGTCGGTAAGCGTTACCTAGACCCCAAAATGTGTGATCTAATAGTATGAAATGCATGTATTGAGCATGATAATTTATGCATGTTACTGATATATATATATGTATTCGTATGAATGATAGTTGCAGAAGCTTGATATACTGTATGTTTTGCATTGGATTGGGTTGGGATGATGATATTTGGAGGAAGTGTACTGGAAGGCTCTTAAGCCTATTATCCAGTAGCTTGGCTGTAAATTTACTAATTATGTGCTGCATTCGATACTACTTGGAGCGTAGGGATGGGTGGACGTTTTAAACCCCACATAGAGTGTAGGGATGGACAAAGATGTGTGTAGAGGCGGTGGGGTAGGACTCTGATTAGTGTATGCATGACTGTTATTGTGATGGGCCAAGGCCCTAATATGTATCTGAACTGTATTTGAAATGGGCTAAGGCCCAAAGTGTTACTGAAACTGAAATGGGCTTAGGCCCGGACCACATTTGGCTACCTACTGTGATTGATTGTATGTTTGTTTTCTGTGGGGATTACACGCTGAGTGTACGTAAACTCACCCTCCGTTTAATATGTTCAGGTAATCCCCAGTCTTAGACGGACTGGCGCGACGAAGGGCTCGACGGTGACCACAGTTATTAGAACCTTCTATTTTGATTTATGATTTATGATTATATTCTTATCGTTGGATGATTTTTGTTGTAATTTAGGACTTTTTGAACTTTTGCTTAAATTTGGGATTTTTTTCAGTTTTATGGATTTCCAACTGCTAGATGTGGTAAACTCGATTTTTCGAAAAGCAAAAGTTTTTCTCAAACTCACGGTTTATTTAAAATGGTTTTTAAAGCTTCCACAACGAACTAATTTTTAAAGCAATTGATTAAATGAGTAAGAGATTTTGGGATTAATAAGAGATAAGGAGAAGTAATTAAACAAAAATGGTTTTATCGAGACAACCTAGTCTTCAAACACACTATTATGTGACATCGCCAGATTCGGCCATAATGTCTAGGTCAGGTTTGGGGTGTTACAATTTGACATGATAGATCTTTTTTTATTAAGCTTTATTTCTAATTTATTTTATAATTTTAACAAGTGGCATTCAAGCTTCGCCATATCGAATCATTGAGAATTGATTAATGTTCTTCTTTTGGATGATTGATTCATGAAATTTTATGGGCTTATATATTGATTTTTAATGGTATATATTAAAGTAAATTTTTAAGATCTTGGTTATCTTGAATTTATCTTAAAATTTTAGGTTTTTGTTTTAATTTTTTTAATTTGAGTGATTTTCGAATTGATGGATTCAATTACAAAAGTTTAGAATTTTTTATACCTGGGTTTTTGTGCTACTGTAAGTTATATATATTTGCAAAATCATGTTTCGTCACTTTGTGCCTTTTCTTTGAAATCATTATATCCTCTCTTTTTTGTAATGGTAAAAGGAATTTAATTTGATGTTTAAAAAAAGTTAACATATACACATGGCTTAATTCTTAAATATTTATATTTTATTATATATACATATATAATATATGCATGTTGTTTTGGAAAAGTATATAAATACATATATATACACACAATTATCTTTTAATATGATTGAAAGATAAGATTAAGATAAATATTCTGAAACAAATAAATTCAGACTTTGGCTTTTAATTAAGGATGTCAATATTTTAAATAGATTAGTTGAAACAAAATGCCGCCAAAGTGATCCTTTTGTGTAGATTAGTTTATTTGAAATATTAAGATCATTATATGTTTTTGTGATTATTGCATTTATTGATTGACTCAAAGGTAAGTTAATATTTGGCAGAATTTTAATGACATCTGTGGTGATAAATGTGTGACAATTATAAGGTATTCTATGTGAGCAATGATCGTGATGTGATGAAGTAATAAAAATTGATCATACCTAGAAACTAACTATTATCACGATAAAAGGCAAGCGCACCTATCGAATAGTAGTATAGTTAGTGGCAAGACTGGAATATCGAATCCAAGGAACTAAAAGTACTAGTAATGACTTTCTTCCTATTATCTAGCCTAAAAATAAAGATGGGGTTTGTGTAAACTAATTAACTCTAAACTAAACTAAGGATGCGACAAAGAGTAAATCGGGGAATTGCTTTGGGAAAACTGAATGATAAAGACAATACCTAAGGAAGAATCCACCTAGACTTCACTTGTTATCTAACTCTGAACTAGACGATTTCTTCATTCGACTTAATCTGTAGAGATCCCTAAATTATGTTAATATCTCAGTTGAGAATAAGAACAACTAATCCTAGGTTGATTAATTGAAATCTCTTTCTAATTAAAACCCCTAGTCTTGCATTAACTCGATCTATAGATCCCCATATTAGATTTGACTCTAATCCGGTAGATTTTCATCATCCTATGTCTAGGATTACGATCAACTCTGCTTAATTGTGTTGGATCTACTCTTAAACAGGGACTTTTGCTCCTCTGCCTAAGCATATTCGACTTAAATTAATATCCCAAAAATATCAATTCAAGAATTAAAAACACAATTAAGAACAAACCAAATATTTATCATATAGTTTAGATAACAATAACAAGATTCATCTTAGGTTTCATCCCCCTCAGGTATTTGGGGGTTTAGTTCATGTTTATAAAAAGAAACATCTCAGAATAAAGAAAATAACAAAACATAAGAAAACCCAAAATGCCTAAAAGGATTGAAAGGAGATCCTCTGTCTTGATATAGATCCTGGCTTCTGAGATGGATCAATTGGCTTTCCTTCGAGTAATTCCCTCCTTTAGCTCTCCGTCTTGGCGGGAAGACTATACTTGGCACTGTCACCCTTGTAGTTGCCTCCTAGGGTATTTATATAGATTTTGGAATGTCTTTCTCAGCCCCTAAGTAGCTTTTGCCCCTTGAAATTAAACTTAATCACGACAGGGACACGCCCGTGTGAGTCGAGCCCTGATGGTGAACTCCAGGCCGTGTTGTTTCCCTGCTTAGGCCCATTTTCTCGTTTTTGACCCGTTTCTTATTCTTTTCACTCTCTTATGCTCACCTAAGTATAAAACATGAAATTAAATGATTAGAAGCATCAAATTCCACAAATTCAATGATAATTCATCCATAAATGTGCTAAATGTGGGATAGAAATATGTATAATTTATAGTTTATCAAATACCCCCACACTTAAGCCTTTCCTTGTCCTCAAGCAAAATCTCAACTTACAATTAAAAATCATTCTTCTCAACTCATAATCCTTATCAATAATGTTTTAAACTAATCCACAAGTAATCATACATTGAGAATTCAACCGAAAGAAAAATTAAAGCATCAAACAATTTAAGTTGAGAATTTTATCACAGAAACATAGGTTTCCTCCCTTCTTCTAGGTAATTACCTTGAACTCAAAATCAACAAGATTTGACATCCTCACTAAAGTTTCACTCTATCCAGTTGAAGTGTTTAAGGTTCAGAAATTAAGCACTCATTAGTCAACATGAAAAGTTATTATCATAAGCTTGCAGGAAAATCAAATCTCCACCATTATGTATTGACATGATACATCGATTAAAAGGTCTTTCAATGGTTGTAACGTGGCCTTGGTTAGGGGTGTGGTCACAAGTTGAAAAAGAGGGTTAGAATTAAGATTGAGCTGAAAAATCATTTAACTAGAAAACATCACTATCACTGAAATATATTCCTAGAATAAAGCCTTTTTCTTTTGGATGACATTGTTTAAGAACAGGAGCTCAAAAATTACATGGAAATATGCAAAACATTGAATTACAATTGAAATATACATATTTTTTTAAGAACAAATCGGATATTTATAAACTTTACAAGCTGAAAAGGATAACATAGCTAGATAATTATTCAACTCAAATCTCGACAAAAATAGGGTCAAAATAATTGAAGGGAATTCAAAAAAAATTAGGTTATAGGTTAATATTGAAGGTAAGTCAATGAATGATTTGTTAGGCTCAATGGGGTTCACTAGGGGTTAATTATGAAGGTAAGCTTTTATGGAATAAGTGGGTTAAAACCCAGGTATCTTTATCATTCCGGTATGTCAAATCAATGATGTGGCCTCGACATGTATAATCGAAGCAAGTTCTAGAATAACAGATCAATATTGACTCATTCAAAGCAACAATAAAAGTAAGCACGAAAGGATGTATGCTCAAAAGGCTCAAAAATCTCACCAGAATTATGGCTTTTGATGTCAATCCTGTGAATTTCAAATTTCAAGATAACACTTAAAATTAGGGAAAACAACCTAAAAAAATTTAAATTCTCAAAAATTTCAACTTATCATGCTTGATTCTCTAATATCTTAAAGTTTGAATAATCAAAGCATAAGTACCTATGTCTTAATTCTCAACATATTAATAAAAATCATAAATAAATCAAAATTCATTCTATTTGTTAAGGCCTAGATTCAGGGATTTGATAATAATGCAAGAAGTTAGTGGCAAAAATTTTTAGGGGTTCAAGGATAATGCAAAGAATGAAAGTGAACTCCCCCCACACTTAAGATGTACACTACCCTCAATGTACAAAGATAAAGTTAGTGAAAATAGAAGCATAAAATCATAAGATAGGGAGAGAAGTGAAACTCCCTGAATATTGGATGAATTCCTTGAGTTGGAGGTGTGGAAATTTGTAGGAAAGGGTGTCAATCCACAATCTCTGTTTATAAGTTGTGTCGTGGTGGCTATGATCATGGTCGAGTAGGACCCAGCAGTCGTGGCAGGGTTTTCCCATTATATTTGGTTTTGAGCTTTTGTGCTCTTTGAAACTGCGATAGACTGAATAAAACTTTAGGGAATTTAGATTAGCACAATTTATTCATTAGAGAATAACCGATATGATATGTTTAAAATAAAATAAACTAAGTTCTTAGAATATTGAAATTCAAATAATGAAAAAGATAAAGTTTAAATGAAATAAAAGGAAGAATAAAAATAAAAAAGGAAAATAAAAAAAAGATAAGAGGACTCGAAAGTCCTAATCTTTAGATGGTTCGTGAGGTGGGGGTGGGGGTGGTGGTGTGAGATGGAGATGCTAACAAATCTGATATAAAGTAGCATCAATATGATCAAGGTGCTGAAAACACTATTGCTGGAATCGTGTAAATTGCTCAGAAGTGACAGAATCTGTAGCTGCCGTATGAACTAGACGGCGAGTGGGCAGTGGCTCCTCGTGGGATAGGGGGACATCATCAGGAATGTCCTCTGGGTCCTCTTGCTCGGTGGACTGAGATAAGCGATATTGAGGAGGGTCGATCCCACGTCGGCGCTCGATCATCCTCATATGAAGCATGCTTTGGATGCCCTGTGGGATCATCTGGCCGATAAGAGTGTAGGAGGATGTCTGGGCCGCTGTGTTAAGGAGGCCAAAGTAGCGGGCCAGGCGGGTCACGTATGGGCCCATCGAGATTACACCCCTTCGATGCCACTCGGTTTGATGTTGAATGGCATGGGCAATAAAGTAAGCGAGGTCGAGCACGTGTGCATGCAACATGCTCCACAATAAGTAGGCGTCGTGGGTGTTGACGACACTGGTGCTCTTTCGTCTACCCGTCAGTGTATGTGCGAGTAGAGCATGTAGGTACCTCAGTGATGGGGCGAGAGCTGTCGCCTTGGAGCGACTAGGGTCGTAGGTGGTTGAAATAGGGACTAAGGCCTACCAACACTGGGCTGAAGAAAAATGGATGTAGAGGTGAAGCTCGGAGAAGTTTTCTTCTTCTATAAACTGCTCAGTGTATAGACCTAGTGCTATACCAAACTCCAGTATACTAAGTTGTCAAACAAGGCCTCCAAGGTGGAACTGGACCGTCCCTGGATCGTCATATCTAGACATGGCTGTCTAGAGGTGGAATATAGAGTAGAGCTCTAAAGTAAGCTTGAGGTAAGTGGGCTCGACGATCTGGAAGAATTGGTCCCACGGGTCCTTCGTTAACAAGACCTGAACTGCGTCTGCTAATTGGACCTACTCTAATGCAGCCCAATCGATACACCTCCCCACTCCGAGGGGTCATTCTCTAAGGATTTGAAATAGTTCCTATTGGGAACTTTACGAAAACTGGAGGAAGGGGTGTCTAATTTTAGTTGTGGCTCTAGAAGAGGAACCACCGGACCTCTTTCACTTTTTAGAGGCAGGGACAGCGGCTTTCTTTCCTCTTGACGATGACATAGTTCCTGAAATAAAAACACAATGAAAAATAATAAAATGGGCATGTATTATTATTATTCATGAGTTAATAACTAAGTGATGACTAACGGCAATCAAGACTAGATTATTCAATCAGGGATTAATACCTATTTCAATGCAAAATTAATTCTAGGAAAGCAATTCATTATTCGACTCATTCTAAGCGTGGAACTGAACAAACTAATGAAGACAATGGTTGCTAAAATGACTTTTTATCATCTATGTGTGCTAAAATCAATGGCATGAGATAGCTTAAGATGGCAGCAAGAGAATGATTCAAAATGGCATTATTCTAAATCAATAGATCATAGGTATTGCATGGATGTCAAATAAGCATTGAAAGTGAAATTAATAGAATAAAACATGTATGAATGAATGAAACAATAGAAACTAAATAAAATAGAGAAATAAGAGGTAATAACAAAGAGAAAAGATAAAAAGGGGAACCGAATGGGCAGTTGTAGGGGCGGAGCACGATCGTGGCGTTGGTACACGGGCGTGGTGGCTTGGGCTAGGTCGGTAGCGGCGGCACTAGGAAGGGCTGGAGTGGGTTATGGTGGGGGAGGGTTTAGGGTTTTGAGTGAAGATAATGATGAATAGTGAGGGGTTTTTATAGGAATTGGGGCACACGAGCGTGTCACACGTCCGTGTGGTTCGAATTTCAAGGGTTTTGGCACTCCTGAGTCGTGGAACACGCCTGTGTTCTTTGGGTGTGTTAGGGCATACGGCCGTGTCACAAGGCCGTGTCCTTTGATGTTCGCTTCTCTCACGCTCGTGTATGGGGTCACACGTCCGTGAATGAATTGGCAGGTTCGACCACGGGGTTAGGGCACGGGCATGTCTCATGCCCATGTTAAATTAATAGGATTGACCACAGCCTTGGGGCACGGGCGTGTCTCATGCCCATGTTAAATTAATAGGATCGACCATGGCCTTGGGGCACGGGCGTGTTGGGAAAATTTTGTCCTGCTTGTACACGGTCGTATCGCACGGTCATGTCTTTGCCCTTGGTGTCCCCATGGCCATAGGTACGCCCGTAGGCATGGCCGTGTGGCTTGAAAAACCTACGTTCAGGAAGTTAGTTGATGAATTAGAGTTCGAGAGGTTAAATAAAGAGAATTTACTATGTTAGTGCTCAGGTTGCCTCCCAAGAAACGCTTGTTTATAGTCTAAGCTCGACATTTTTCAAGCTTGCACGGTCATGGTGGTTTGAGGAGTTTGAACTCCTCTCTCCTGCTATTAGTCTCAATATCAAAATAAGGTTTGAGTCGAGAATAATTTACCTTGAAAGTGTCCAACATCTTATGTGTTATCTCGACTGTACCATAGGGGAAATTTTTCATTATCGTGAAGGGATGTATGCCACCTGAATGAAGTTTTGAATTTGAAATTCAAGGATCTTCCTCCTTTAAGAATACCTTATCCCCTACCTTAAATTGATTCGTTTTTACCTTAGGGTCATCATGGTGATGCTTCGGTTCGATGGGGCATGTCATTGGTTTCTCTTGGCGGTAGTTCAGCCACTCATCTAGTTCTTCAATCTGTAGCATTCGTTTTTCATGGGTGGTTCCCTTGGATGGACTCATCTGTGGTTCGGTCACACTTATGTGAAGAGTATCCTGCAAAGAAGGTTGGATGGTGATATCGTTCTTATTACAAGGACTCGTAGTAATATCTTTATCATCAACTGTCTTACTAGAGTTACGAGCCGTAAAGTAATTTTTTCATCACCTTCACGAAGTGTGAGCTCGCCTGTGCCTACATCAATTATGGTTCTAGTAGTTGCTAAAAAGGGTCGCCTTAAAATTAGGGGTACATTGCTATCCTCATCTATGTCTAGAGCAACAAAGTCGACTGGGAATATAAATTTATCAATTTTGATGAGCACATCTTCGATTATACCCTTAGGAAATCTAATGGTTTTATCAGCCAATTGGATGCCCATCTTAGTTTATTTAGGTTTCCCAAGACCTAGTTGTTTAAACAATTTATATGGCATTACATTAATACTTGCTCCTAAATCGGCTAAAGCATTTTTAACGTCTAAGCTACCAAGTAAATAAGGAATTGTAAAATTCCCTGGATCTTTTAGTTTGCTGGGTAGTTTATTCTACAAAATGGCTCAGCACACTGCATTCAGTTCCACATGAGATGGCTCATCTAGCTTTCGTTTGTTCGTCAGAAGCTCTCTTAAAAACTTAATAGTGTTTGGCATCTGCAAAAGGGCTTCAATAAATGGTAAGTTAATATGTAATTTCTTTAAGAGTTTAAGGAATTTATCAAATTGCTCGTCTATGCAGACTTTCCTTATCGCGTTAGAATATAGGACACGAGGCTTATATTCTTTGACAGCTAGTTCTTTGTGACTTACCTCATCCTTACCTCTACTTACCACAGTCTCCTTACTTGGCTCTGCTTTGGTTTTAGCTAACCCTTCTTCATCAATCGTGAGCATCTCCTCAAGGTTAGGCTTTTTCTCTTGCTGGTAAGGTGGTTGCTGAAATCTCAGAGGTGGTGGTCTCTGATTTCCTTGGTTACGTTGTCCTCCCCATGAGAAATTGGGGTGGTTCCTCCAACGCATTGTAGGTGTTACTATAAGGGTTATTTTGAGACCTAGGATTATTACCCATATAGTTGGCTTGCTCGTTCTCCATGCCATATCCATAGGTGGGGTACTCAGAATTGCTTATGTCATACTGCATCACTGGATGTACCTGCGTAGAACTAACGAAATTATCAATCTTTTTATTAAGAAGTTCTACTTGATTCGAAAGCATAGTGATCTCATCAACATTAAAAACCCCGGCAGCTTTTTGTGGCTTTGTTCTCATGACTTGCCACTAATAGTTGTTCAGTGACATCTCCTCTATAAACTCACAAGCTGCTTTTGGTGTTTTTTTATTGATTGTTCCACCGGCGGCTGCATCGATCATTTGTCTCGTTGAGGGGTTCAAACCATTGTGAAAAGTTTGAACTTGTAACCATAGAGGTAACTCATGGTGAGGGCACCTTCTCAATAAGTCCTTGTATCTCTTCCAAGCATCGTAAAGTGTTTCTAAATCCATCTGTACAAAAGAAGAGATATCATTCCTTAATTTAGCCGTTTTAGCCGGCGGAAAATATTTGAGTAAAAATTTTTCGGTCATTTGTTCCCATGTAGTGATAGACCCTCGTGGTAAAGAATTTAACCACTGTTTAGCTTTATTCATTAAGGAAAATAGGAATAACCGAAGACAAATGGCATCATCAGAAACACCATTTATTTTAAATGTGTCACAGAATTCCAAAAAGTTAGCTAAATGAGCATTAGCATCTTTATCCTGCAAACCATCAAACTGAACAAACTGTTGTATCATTTGAATAGTATTAGGCTTCAGTTCAAAATTATTTGCAGCAATAGTAGGCCTAACAATACTAGATTCAGTACCAGCCAAATTAGGTTTAGCATAATAATACAGAGTACGATGAACAGGATTTTGCTCGACAGGATTTGCGGCTACTAAATGAGGTAGCTGATTATCTTGATTTGCCTCCATCTCTTTATTCGATTCGGGTTCTTCTTCTTGTCCTTGTTCTGGGTACCGTAAGCTTCTTCTTATCTCTCTGCTATTTCTGCGAACTGTGGCTTCTAAGTTGTTGTAAAAAAGCAAAGGTCCTAACGGATTTCTTCTAGTCATAAACTAGAGATACCTGTCAAGGAAAAACAAAATAAGGAAGAAAAATTTAGTAAATAAATCCTAAGAAGAAAATAGTAAATAAATTGAAATAAAAAGAAAGATGGCTAAAGTAATAGAAATAGAGTGTTCCTAATATTTTAGCTCCCTGGCAACGATGCCAAAAACTTGATCGTGATGTGATGAAGTAATAAAAATTGATCATACCTAGAAACTAACTATTATCACGATAAAAGGCAAATGCACCTATCAAATAGTAGTATAGTTAGTGGCAAGACCGGAATATCGAACCCAAGGAACTAAAAGTACTAGTAATGACTTTCTTCCTATTATCTAGCCTAAAAATAAAGAGGGGGTTTGTGTAAACTAATTAACTCTAAACTAAACTAAGGATGCGACAAAGAGTAAATTGGGGAATTGCTTTGGGAAAACTGAATGATAAAGACAATACCTAAGGAAGAATCTACCTAGACTTCACCTGTTATCTAACTCTGAACTAGACGATTTCTTCATTCGACTTGATCTGTAGAGATCCCTAAATTATGTTAATATCTCTGTCGAGAATAAGAACAACTAATCCTAGGTTGATTAATTGAAATCTCTTTCTAATTAAAACCCCTAGTCTTGCATTAACTCGATCTATGGATCCCTATATTAGATTTGACTCTAATCCGGCAGATTTTCGTCGTCCTATGTCTAGGATTATGATCAACTCTGCTTAATTGTGTTGGATTTACTCTTAAACAAGGACTTTTGCTCTTCTGCCTAAGCACATTCGACTTAAATTAATATCCCGAAAATATCAATTCAAGAATTAAAAACACAATTAAGAACAAACCGAATATTTATCATATAGTTTAGATAACAATAACAAGATTCATCTTAGGTTTCATCCCCCTTAAGTATTTGGGGGTTTAGTTCATGTTTATAAAAAGAAACATCTCAGAATAAAGAAAATAACAAAACATAAGAAAACCCAAAACTCCTGAAAGGATTGAAGGGAGATCCTCTGTCTTGATGTAGATCCTGACTTCTAAGATGGATCAATCAACTTTCCTTCGAGTAATTCCCTCCTTTAGCTCTCCGTCTTGGCGGAAAGACTGTACTTGGCACTGTAGACCCTTGTAGTTGCCTCCTAGGGTCTTTATATAGAGTTTGGAATGTCTTTTTTAGTCCCTAAGTAACTTTTTCCGCGTGAAATTAAACTTAATCACGACAGGTACACGCCCGTGTGACACACCTGTGTGAGTCGAGCCTAGGCCATGCTCGAGCCTGTTAATGTGGCACGGCCGTGTGAGCTACTTGTGTGGTGAACTCCAGGCCGTGTTATTTCCTTGCTTAGGCCCATTTTCTTCGTTTTCGGCTCGTTTCTTGTTCTTTTCACTCTCCTATGCTTATCTAAGTATAAAATATGAAATTAAAGGATTAGAAGCATCAAATTCCACAAATTCAATGATAATTCATCCATAAATGTGCTAAATGTGGGATAGAAATATGTATAATTTACAGTTTATCAAGTAATAAGTTAGTCCAAAGATTAATTAATTGTTTGACATTATTTATTGTCAATGTTTAATTGCTACAACAAAAGTACCACCTACTGTTAATATTACTGTCCAAAGACTTGATATTAACGTTGTGCTTGGTATCTTGAGATGGGATTAGCCATTATCTTAAATTTATTGTTTACTTATGAATATTGATGCGAGCTTGTTTTTATTTGTTTTACATTCAACTAATTCATCTTCTGCTTCCACAATATTTGCTAATATAAATTCTATACCCATGCTTAATAGGACTAATTTTAAGGAATGGAAGAGGCATTTACTTATAGTGCTTAGCTTTATGGACATAGACCTTGCATTAAGGGAAGAACAACCTACACCTCTCCTTATAAAAAGCACCCTTGATATTAAGATGGATTTTGAGAGGTGGGATCGTACAAATCGCATGAGTCTAATGATCATGAAACACAACACTTTAGAGGCCTTTTGGGGCACAGAATCTGAAAAGATTACTCAGGCCAAAGGTTTCCTTGATGAAATTGAGAAATGTTTTGCTAAAAACAATAAGGTTGAGATGATGTCACTTCTAACTTCTTTGATGTCTGTGAAGTATAAGGGTCAAAGAAATGTAAGGGAATACATTATGGAGATGTTCCATACTGCTTCAAGACTTAAGGTATTTAAGATTGAGCTTTCTTAGGAATTACTTGCTCTTATGGTTTTGGTATTGCTTCCTGCACATATTAATCAATTTAAAATTAGTTAAAACTATCGAAAGGAGAAATGGACTCTAAATGAGCTCATTTCTCATTGTGTGGAAGAGGAAGAAATGTTGAAGTGTGATAAGTCTGAAAGTGCTTTTTTGGCCAATACGCTTAAAGACAAGGGCAAGAAAAGAAAATATCAAAATGAAACTGCTAAGGGTCTAACTCAAAAGAAACAACAACAAGCTAAAGAGAATTGTTTCTTTTGTAACAAGTCTGGACATGTAAAGAAAGATTGTACCAAATATCATGCTTGGCGTGCAAAGAAAGGTATAATTCTTAATTTGGTCTGTTTTGAGATTAATTTAGTTTTAGTACCTGGAAACACTTGGTGGATAGATTTTGGTGCTACTACTCACATAAGTGTTTCTATTCAGGGTTGCCTAAGTTACTGAAAGCCAAGTGATGGTGAAAAACACATCTTCATGGGCGATGGAAAATCAGTAGAAGTGGAAGTGATTGGACCTTTTAGGTTGTAATTAGGAAATGGTTTTTATTTGGATTTAAAAGACACTTTTATTGTACTGTCATTTAGACGGAATTTAGTTTCTGTTTCTTCGTTGGACAAATTTGGATATTATTGTTCATTTAGAAACAATCAATTTAATTTGTCTTTAAATTCGAATGTTGTTGGAATTGGTTATTTAAATACTTATGACAACCTTTATTTGCTAGAAACAATTACATCCTCTAATGAAATCTTGCATGTAGAATCACGTGGTATTAAACGTAAATTAAATTAGGAAAATTCAGCATCATTATGGCATAAGCACTTAGGTCATATCTAAAAAATTAGAGTTGAACGCCTTGTGTCTGATGGTATTTTAGAGTCTATTGGCTTCACAGACTTTGATGTCTGTGTCGATTGCATTAAGGGAAAATAGCCTAAAAGCAAGAGATTGGGTGCCAACAGTTCTTCGAACATCTTAAAATTAATTCATATAGATATTTGTGGGTTATTCCCTATGACATCCTAGAATGGTCAACAATATTTCATTACATTCATAGACAATTAATCACGTTATGGGTACCTATATCTCATTCATGAGAAATCTCAGTCTCTGGACATGTTCAAAGTTTATAAAGCTGAAGTTGAAAATCAACTCAACAAAAGGATTAAAAACGTTTGATTTGATCGTGGCGGTGAGTACTACGGTAGATTTGATGGCTTAGATGAACAATGGCCAGGATCATTTGCGAAATTCTTAGAGGAATGCAGTATTGTCCCACAGTACACCATGCTAGGATCACCGAATATGTTTGGTGTAGTTGAAAGACGAAATAGGACTCTTAAGGATATAGTAAGGAGCATGATTGCTCATTCTATCTTACCTGAGTCCTTCTAGGGAGAAGCATTAAAGACAGTAGCTTACATTTTGAATAGAGTACCTAATAAAGTAGTTACAAACACACTTTATGAGCTTTGGACATGTCAAAAGCCTAGTCTAAAGCAGTTTCACATTTGGGGATGTCCAACTGAGGCAAGGCCTTATAGGCCACATGAAAAGAAATTGGACTCCAAAATAGTGAACAACTACTTTATTGGTTATTTTGAGTGATCTAGGGGCTATAAGTTTTATGATCCCATAATGAGGAATATTTTTGAAACGAGAACTGCAACATTTTTTGAGGATGTTGAGTTTGGGGAGAGAAATAAGGTTAAAAACTTTGCTTTTGAGGAGGAATTGGATCTAACTCAGTTCCTACTATCATTTTTGACGATGTTCAAGTTCTCATACCTATCACTGATCAAGAAGTTAATCCAAAACCTTAAAAAAAAATGTTGAACAACACCCTATTCAAGATGAGGTATGTAACAACCTGATTTTCAGTGGTGTCGAAAATAGTAGTTTGAGGCCACCAAATTCGGCAAGTAAGTTCATAAATATTATTATTTAATATTTACAAGTCAAATATGGTTTAAAAAAAGGTTTTTGAATTGATAATTTGTGTTTTATAATAATAATTTAGGTCAAGTGGTTTTGGAAAATGAGTTTTTGAGACCTTGTTCCAATAAACTAAGCCATAAATATTTTTATAAATATTTACGGAGTGTCATTAAGGTAGTATTAAAGTTTCGTTGAAAAATTTTAATGTTTCGATAGTTAATTAATTAAAAATGACTAAATTAAAAAAGATGCAAAACTTGCTAATTATAATAATTAAGCGACTAAATGACTTAATAAATAAATAAGGGAGGACTTAAGAAACAATTATTCCTAAATTAAATGGATGAGGCGGCATATTAAGGAAAAATAATAAAATAAAAGGATTCAATGGCATAATTGTAAATTTGTTGATATTAAAACAAAATAGAAAGGAGAAAAATACATTTTCTCTGGACATTTCTATTTTTCATTGAAAAAAACCATCGGAGCTTAACTTGGAGGTTCTTCCATTTTATATTCTTGCATGTAAGTTCAAGTTAGCCCCGTTTTCAATAATTTTTTACGTTTTTAAAATCGTTACAACTTGGTCTAGTTAACCCGTACCTTCGATTTTGAAACTGTTAAAGATTTTGGTTATTGCCATTAATTAATCTATATGATTTTAGATGTTAAATGATCAATTTGAGATATTAGTTGTTATTTAAAAGTATTTTGTTAAGTGATTTTGATGAATTTTTCGATTAAGGATTAATTTGTTAAATGATAAAAAATACAAGGGTTGTTGTGAAATTATTGCAAAAATGGGTTGTATTGAATGCCATGAATATTCAGCTAGAATGGGTTTGCATTTAAAATGGTTAATTTGCATGTTTTGGGCTCAAGGACTAAATTGAATAAAAATAAAACTTTAAGGGTAATTTTATAAAAATGTCAAAAAAGACCAAATTGCATGAAATGAATCTTTTTATTGTATAAGTTAATATATTGAATGAAATTATTAATTTAGATCAAGGTCAAGTGGAAAATTAAGGAAAATGGAAAATTTCCAAAATGCCATTGAATATTGGTATTTCTGCAATTTAACCGGATAAGTTCGTATGAACTGTATTCTGTATAATTTTGATTAAAGTGAATGTTAATTGATGGTTGGTAATATATATATATATATATATATATATGTTCTGTTGCTGGAATTGAATTATTATTGGAAAAATATTATCAAAATTAATACTTAGTTTGGATTGAACACAAGATTTAAGTACATTGTGACTTGGAGAATTGACGGTATTAGAGGAAAATGACGAAAAATTACCCAAGTAAACTAAGGCTCAGTATTTGTTGCGAATTCTCGTGTTTTACTTTCTGTTTAGTCTTATGAGCTTCTGTTCAACTCTTATGATTTTCTGTTCAGCTCTTATGAGCTTCTGTTTAACTCATATGAGTTTCTGTTTAGCTCTTACAAGCTTCTGTTCAACCTTTATGGGTTTTTGTTTAGCTCTCATGAGCTTTTGTTCAGCTTTCGAGCTTCTGTTAACGATGTACTCAAATCCGTAAGTTGTTCTTCGAAAAGGTAAAATATCGAGAGTTGTCTTGAATGATATATATATATGAAGAAATGGTAAAAGAATGATATGTATTATTATATGTGTATATATATATATATATATATCAATATATTGATATGTTGATACATGGAAATTATGTAAGTTGAGACGAGTAATAAACTCAAGTGTAACATGTTGAGATAGTAAAGTTATCGATGTTGAAATTATATGAAATATGTTCAAGTACACTAACAAGTGTTGTTTTTTGATGCTTAGGAAAATGCCTAGCTATTGGTTGAATGGTAAAATTTTTAATTATAAGATGCATTGGAATGGTAAGTGCTCAAATAAAAATATGCTTGTGTTCATGAAGGAGTGGTAAGTTTTAAGTTATGCAATTTCTTATGAAATAACTTGTTATATGATTAATTTGAAAAAGACTATGTTTAAATGCATTAGCTTGTGGCTATGGTTGAATGATATGTTTATGACTAGTGTGTTATGCATATAGAATGAGAGTAGAAAGTAAAGAAATGCAAATGAAAATAAAGAAATTTGGAAGAGTTAAAGGTTGTTTAAAATCCTACTATGCTAGGGATAATATGTGTAAGTGATGCTGTGGATTTATTTACCTTGTGAGTTGATGAATATAGCCACATGAGTATTATAGTATCAATATTAGATTATTCTTGATATTTATAAATTTCAATTTTGAAATGAATGGATATGATTAAAGTTTTTGCAAGCTTACTAAGCATTTATTGCTTACGTATTTGTTTTTCTTTACATTTCAGATTATTGGAAGCTCAATTGGGTTGGAAGCTTGTCGGAGTTATATCAAACTATCCATCATTTCTATCGGTACTTTCAAATTTTTGATTTTGGTTATTATGGCATGTATAGGTAACTTGTTTAATGTTTGCCTATATGTAATTTATTGAGATTAGCCACTTATTTTGGCTTGTTTTGGATGCCTAATTATGGCTTGATGATATGTATAATGTTGATCATAGGTTGACACAAAATTGGGTGAGAAATATGGCTTGTAAAATAGCATATTTTCATCCACATGAGCAGAGACACGGGCGTGTGTCTCAATAGTGTGTGGCACATGACCAGGTACATGGTCGTGTGTCCCCTTTATCTGAAAGTTGCACAAAACAGAATACTCACAAGACCTAGCACACGGGCGTGTGGCTTGGTCGTGTGACCCAAGTCAATTTGCTCAAATTGTTCACATGGCCTCAGACACGGGCGTGTCTCTTAACCCTGTGAGCCACACGGGCGTGTGTCCCCTGCACCTTGGAAAAAAAGTTTTTTGATGTTTTCTGAAAAATTTTGGAGTTCCCGATTTAGTCCCGACTTATTTCTAATGTGTATTTTGAGCCTCAAGGACTCACCTAAGAGAGAATATAATTGATTTTAATTGGTTTCTAATATGAATGCTAGATTAAATAAAATGTTTGATACTTACTCTGTAATCTCTAGTAATGCTCCGTAACCCTATTCTGGCAATGGATATGGGTTAGGGGTGTTTCAATGTAATTGTTCCAGAAGAACAAACTCAACAACCTCAAGAACAAGTGCCATTAAAGAGGTCTACAAGAGAAAGGAGAAATGCTATTCTAGATGATTATGTTGTATTTCTCCAAGAACATGAGGATGATAATGGAATGATGAAAGATGATCTAATCAACTTTCTTCAGGCCATAAAAAATTCTAATTCTCTAAAGTGGATTGATGCCATGAAAGATGAGTATAAGTCTATGCAAAATAATAAAGTTTGGGAACTTGTCCCATTACCTAAAGATGCAAAACAAATTGGTTGTAAATGGATATTTAAAACCAAGAGGGATGCAAATGGTAATGTGGAGAGGCATAAGACATTGATTTTATAGAGACTTTCTCTCTAGTTTCATCGAAAGACTCTTTCAGGATAATCATGACGCTTATTACTCATTTTGATCTTAAGTTACATCAGATGGATGTTAAGATTGCGTTTCTTAATGGCAACATTTGTAATGCCCTGATTTTTGAGATTTTTTGGGTTTCTGTGATTTTTGGTAAATTTTTAAAATTTTAGTGTTCTGAATATTGGAATTGAGTTTAAAAGTGTTAGTGGGCCTTTAAAAGGCCCAAGCCTAAGTTAAAACCCGGTAAAATATCAAGTTTGGATTTTAAGTGAATAGGAGACTTGGTTAAGTGGGCTTTTAAGAAAAACTTCGTAAATTATGATACAAGAAGAGCTTTGGCAAAGTGGCAAGGTGGCGCCACTAAGTTCCTAAAAAAGTGGCGCCTGGGAAGGAATTAAAGGTCCAGGGTTCAAGTTGCAAGGTAAGCGTATTGTAACTTTTTAGTTTTTAGGCATGTGCCGGGCATGTGATCACTTAAATGAATTTCGGCAAGGGCCTTAGGGAGGTTGGGCCAATTGTTTTAGTTGATATTAGGGTTATGTTCTTTTCTTTTTCTGTCTTGGAGAATTAGGGTTAGCCACCTGAAAGCTTTCACTTTCATTCATCATTTTCTAAGTTTTCACAAAAGCCAAAAACGCAAATTCCTTCTCTTTTGTGCCGATTTCTTCTACCTCTTCTTCTCCTCCATTGTTTTCTTTTCCTTTTTGCTTTCTACCTTAGCCAAACATCCCTATTACTCAAATCCATCTTCTCTTTCAATTCCATCCTCCCTAAAACCACCATAGCCGATTGCCATAAAAGCCAAAATCCCGAAAACTTACCTCTTGTGCTGATTCCTCCAAGCCAATTACCCCTATTCTTTTCATTCCTTTTGACTGAATTTCATCATCTCTAAACCCTTAGTACCTGTCCACAACACTACTCTAAGATTATAACCCCAAATCACCATCTTCTTCACCAGTCAAAAAGCCAAAACTGCCATAACCATAGGAGCTCATAGCCGAATCTTTAGATCTCTAAGATTCGAGTTCTGCTAGCGTTTAAGGGATAGATCTGCATCAGATCTGAGTAGGAACATAAGGAGAAACTGTGGTAAGTACTCGTTATCCCAGATCTACATTATTTTGCGATTTAGAAAAAGCCGAAGTCCCTAAAATATAGGGAGGCTGTCGATTGGGGCTTAGAGCTGTAAGGGTCATTAACCAATGATTTCTTTTGGTGATTAGTGTGTTCTAGAGGTGATTGATCGAAAGCTTGGATCTTTGGAAAGACTAGATCTAGATCTAGTCATCAATTTCGGCAAAGGTAAGATTTTGAGGGCCCTAGGGGCATTGGCCGAATATGGCTAAGTGAATATTGGGATTGTTTGTTGTAGTTTTGCAATCTAAGAATTGTGGTAATCGATTGTAGGATATCATGGGGGATCTCTCTAGCAGTCGTCGTGAAATAGGAGTGTATCGAACTCCTTCTTTAGTCTAATTCGACAAAGGCCAAAGTAACCAAAAAGTGACCGAAAGTTTGACCGAAAGTTAGTATTTCGTGGGGTTGTGAGTGTGCGAACGCTCACAAAAGGATTGGAAATCGTTAGATCTGAAATCATAAGTGGTAAATCAGTAGAGTGTGCAATTTTGTGCAAATCGGTAAGTTGGGCCTCGATGGGCTAAAACTGGGCCCAATGGACTTTCGAGCCCATATGGGTAAAAATAGGCAATAAGTATTTTTTGTTAGACTGAAGGATCAAAGCTGGAAAGTTGGTTATGAAACTTGGACTAAATGGGCTTAATTTGCTAATAGACACCGTAGGGCCCATTAGAGGTTTTAGGGCCCAATAGCTAAAATTGTTAAACTAAGCTAAATAGACTACTATGAAGACAAATGGATTAGTAGTGATTGTATTATGCATGAAAACCCTAAAAACTGATAAAATTACTAAAATGCCCTTATAGGTGGAAAATTACAGTTTTACCCCTAGGAGTAAAAGGACTGTTATAGCCCTAGGGTTAAGTTTGACCCAAAATGCATGTTTTACTATTACTGTTTACTGCATGCCATTATTATCTGTTGCATGGGACTGGGATATTGATGGAGGAAGTACTGAAAGTGGCTTGACCACGTACTGGAGGCCTTGCCTTAATTTACTGTTATCTGAGTAGCCATGCTGCAACTGTAGAGTGTAGGGCTGGGTGGGTTGAGTTATTCCCCACATGGTGTGTAGGGCTGGTACGGGTGGAGTGTAGCGGATGGATTTAGGCTGGGTCGGGCTTGCATACATGATATTATCTGTTCAGTTCTAAAATGGGCCTATGGGCCATACTAGTAACTGAAAGGGCGTAGGCCCAGTTTACTGTATTTGGATAAGGCTTCGGCCCAGTGGGCTTGAGCTGACTTGGGCTCTGGATGGGCATTCTATACACACTGAGTTTTCCAAACTCACCCCCTTTCTTTCCATCCATGTAGGTGAGCCCTAGTTGGTGGACTTAGAGCTGAGAGGGATTCAGAGTGGCCACGAAGATTTAAATTTCTGGTTTTCAATTATTTCATTTTATTATTTATTTAGATTATTTAATTTTGGTTTCTGGGTTGTAATAAGGCCGCTCAATTTATTTTATTTTGGGTTTTTAATTCTTTAATTCTTTAATTGTTTTTAGCTTAAGTATGACATTGTTTGAATCGTTTTAAAATCGGTTAGCTCTATGGTGCGTTTTTGTAAAAGTTACTTGTTTTCAAAATATTTCGAAAACAGAGCAAAGCTTCTGCAACATAAATGTTTTCATAAATAAATATCTTAAATACGTTTAAACTTAATTTGTTGTTCGTGGACAAGTCATAAGGTTAAAGTGTGGCAATGGATGTGTGCATGTCTAAGATTGGATCTAGGAAGAGCTTGGTACTTAAGTAGTCTAAATGACTCACCTCCTCTTCTCTTGAATCCTACCTGGTGCGTAGTATCCATTCACTTTAACCCATAACAAAGAAAGCTTGATTTTCCGATGCTTAAACTGTTTTTATAATAACATGTTTCCGCAACTACAAAGGTTTACAAGCTTTCGCAATTTTTCCATAAGAATTTACAATGTTGTTTTGATTATTACAATGAATCACGTTTTGGAAAAAAATAAAGGTTTTATACAAGTTTACCGGTAAAAGTTTCTAAACATTAAGAAGAGTTTTTAATGAAAACATGGTTTTCGAAAAATACTTCAATGTGACACACCAGACTTGGCATTAACGTCTAGGCCAGGTTTGGGGTGTTACATTTGGTGGTATCAGAGCCCGGTTGCAACAACTCGACTGTGGATCGGGTTTAAAAATGTTTTCGTAAAATTTTAAAACTTAGGCTCAAGAAGGGTATTTTTAGAAATCAGTTTTTGAAAATGTAGGGAAAACTTTTTTTTCAAGCTGGCTTTCTTCAAAATATACATGTTTTAAAAGTTTGCTTTTGAAAAGTCTTGAGTTTTTCTGAAATCTGGCAACTGAAGAAGTGGCACACTGAATCCCCGGTACCAAGTCTGTAAGTATTCCTGCTTTATATACTGTACTGTACTGAAACAATACTGTAGATAGAACTGAGACCCTGCTATGATACTGTAGATAGGGTAGAACTGAAAACGGTAGAGACTGAGACTGTAACTAGGCAACATATTCGCGAAAACAACTCTGAAACTCTATCATTACATAAGACATTTGTAATAAATAACTGAAATATTAACCTACTGTCATAAAATTATAAATCAGATAAGTCGATATGAGTATGAGAGCTGCTCGTGGACGAGGCCGAGGACGCGGCCGAGGCAGTGCACAAGTTGGGTCTTCATCCTCGGAGCATATGCTAGCTGGTGGGGCACGACCACCACCGGTAGCTGAAAATGGACCACACGATCGGGCTGTAGAGGACGACGCTCTGCCCCAGGCTATGTTGAGGGTTTTGGAAAGGGTTGCTGGAGCTAATGTTGGGCCTATAAATAGAGGGTCCATTTCTAAGCAACTCCGGGCTAACGGAGCAGAAGTTTTCAGGAGCGTATCTGGAGTAGCCCCGAACGTAGCTTAGTATTGGCTGGAAGCTATGGAAAGGATCATGGATTTCCTGGACTGCTCGGTAGAGCAAAAGCTGAAGGGAGCAGTGTCTCTGTTGTGAGACAAAGCATACCAATGGTGGATTACTGTGAGAGAGAGTACCCCAGCTGAGCAGGTAACCTGGGAATTATTTAAGATGGTTTCCAAGGGAAAATACGTCGGAGCCAGCTATGTGGATGCACGTAGGAAGGAATTTCTGAACCTGACCCAGGACAATAGGTCAGTTACTGAGTATGAAGCAGAGTTTCTGAGGTTAAGCCGGTATGCCAGCGGAATTGTTTCTACTAAGTACGAGCACAGTGTTCACTTTGAGGATGGCCTTAGGGATGAACTAAGGGTGCTGATAGCTCCGCAGAGAGAGCGCGATTTTGCTGCATTGGTAGAGAAAGCTAAGATTGCCAAAGAGGTGAAGCAAGCTGAATGAAAGAACCGCGATAGGGATCGAAACCGATTTAGGAGAGATGCTGGACCAACTGGTGCTGCAAATCAAAATGTTAAGAGAGCTAGGGTGGAGGAGCCAGTTCGAGCAGTTTCGATAAACACGGTTAGACCACAACCTTGCGGAGATTGTGGTAGAGTGCATCTGGGAGAATGCTAGAAATGTACTAGGGTATGTCTTCGTTGTGGGTCAAAGGAACATAGGATCAAGGATTGTCCTCGGAGGCCAGCTTAGGCTCCAGTTGCTGAGCAAGGGGATGTTCAACCAGTGCGAGGTGGACTGCCACCGCCGAGAGGGCGTGGACAAGGTCGACGTGGGAATGGCCGTGGATGTGGAGCACCTGGCAGGGGTGCTGGTAATGCGGAGGCTTGTCAACCAACTCTGGTTTATGCTGCTCGTCACCGAGAGGAGGGTGATGCACCTGACGTAATAACTGGTACATTTTTTTTATCTCTAGCGTACCTTATACTGCTCTGATAGATGTGGGATCAACCCATTTGTATGTTGCATGTGACATTTCTGGGACGTTGGCTGTGCACTCTGAGGAAACTATGAGTGGGGTAACTGTGATAAGTCCTCTAGGTCACTCGTTTAGGGTAGATAAACTCTTTAGGGAGGTGCCTTTAGAGACTCAAGGTAGGATCTTCCATGGAGACTTGATGGAGTTACCATTCGGCGAGTTCGATCTGGTCTTAGGAATGGATTGGTTGACTAAGCATAGGGCAACTTTGGATTGTGCAGCTAAGAGGATGGTGTTAAGGACTGTAGAGGATGATGAGGTAATGGTTATTGGAGAACGAAGGGACTACTTGTCCAATGTGGTTTCAGCTTTAAGGGCTAAAAAGCTAATTCGCAAGGGATGCGAGGCGTATTTGGCTTTTGTAAGCCAAACTAAAACTGAGAATGTGACTGTGGAGACAGTCAAAACTGTTAGAGAATTTCAAGATGTCTTCCCAGAGGAGCTTCCTGGATTACCTCCGAATCGAGAAGTTGAATTTGGGATTGATTTGCTGCCTGAAACAGCTCCAGTGTCCATCGCGCCTTATAGGATGGCACCAAAGGAGTTGGTGGAATTGAAAGCTCAAATCCAAGAGTTGTTGTATAGAGGCTTCATTAGACCAAGTGTGTCTCCGTGGGGAGCACCTGTGTTGTTTGTGAAGAAGAAGGATGGGATGATGCGTATGTGCATCGATTATCACTAATTGAACAAACTGACGATAAAGAACAAGTATCCTTTGCCAAGAATTAATGATCTATTTGACCAGCTTAGGGGAGCTTTGGTATTTTCCAAGATCGATCTTCGATCTGGATACCATCAGCTAAGGGGAAAGGAGGTGGATATTCACAAGACAACATTCAGAACTCGGTATGGTCATTACGAGTTTCTGGTTATGCCGTTTAGGCTGACGAATGCACCTGCAGCTTTTATGGATCTGATGAATTGAGTGTTCCAACCTTACTTGGACCGATTAGTGGTCGTCTTTATCGACGATATTCTGATATATTCAGAAACTGAGGAGAAGCATGATGAGCATCTTTGTATTTTGCTGCAATTGCTGAGAGAGAAGCAACTCTATGCGAAGTTCAGTAAGTGTGAATTTTGGTTGTGAGAAGTGACTTTTCTGGGGCATGTTGTTTCTGCTGAAGGAATTAGAGTAGATCCACGAAAAATTAAGGCAGTTCTGGAATAGAAGCCACCGAGGTCAGTATCGAAAATTCGGAATTTTCTGGGTCTGTCAGGCTATTACAGAAGGTTCGTAGAGGGATTTTCTCTAATTGCTGCACCGTTGACGAAACTGTTAAGGAAAGGAGTAGCGTTTGTTTGGACTGAGAAACAACAAGAGGCTTTTGATAAGCTCAAAAAGGTTTTAACCGAGGCGCCAATGTTAATTCAGCCAGAGTCTGGGAAGGGCTGTGTATTGATGCAAGAAGGTAAGGTAGTCGCTTAGGCAACGAAGATGGATAGAGTTGCTTAAGGATTACGACTGTTCGATTGAGTACCACCCAGGCAAGGCTAATGTGGTGGCTAACGCATTGAGTCGAAGGGTTGTTGCTGATTTGAGAGCTATGTTTGCTCGTTTGAGTTTGTACGACGATGGAAGTTTGTGAGCAGAATTGTAAGTGCGACCAGTTTAGACTAAGTTGATTAAGGAGAAACAGTTAAAGGATAATTCATTGGTTTCTTGATTTTGGCAAGCTGAGAATGGGGAGAATTTAAATTTTGGGCTGAATACTGAGGGAGTTCTCTACTTTCATGGAAGGATTTGTATTCCAAAAGATTCTGAATTGAGGTAGTCAATTCTGAAAGAGGTTCATGGTGGTCCTTGTGCCATGCATCCTGGAGGGAATAAGTTATATAAAGATTTGCGAGAGGTGTATTCGTAGCCTGGTTTAAAGAGAGAGGTGACTAAATTTGTTGGAAGATGTCTAACGTACCAGCAAGTTAAGGCTGAGCACCAACTATCTTCTGGGTTGCTTCAACCGGTGAAAATTCCACTATGGAAGTGGGAAAGAGTAACTATGAATTTCATGAGTGGGCTACCTTTGACACCCTCTAAGAAAGATTCTGTGTGGGTGATTGTGGATAGGTTGACGAAATCTGCCCATTTCATACCTGTCCATACCGATTACTCACTTCGAAAATTGGCCAAGTTGTATGTGGTGGAGATAGTGCAACTGCATGGGGTGCCAGTTTCGATTATTTCTGATCGAGACCCTAGGTTCACATTTTGATTCTGGCAGAAGTTGCATGAGGCGTTGGGTACACGATTGGACTTCAGCACTGCTTTTCACCCTCAGACAGATAGACAGTCGGAAAGGGTTATTCAGGTTCTGGAGGATATGTTAAGGGGTTGTGTCATCGACTTTCGAGGTAGTTGGGAGGACTACTTGCCATTGGCGGAGTTTGCATACAACAACAGTTATCAAGTGAGTATTCAAATGGCTCCATATGAGGCACTTTATGGGTGAAGGTGTCGTACGCCTACGTGTTGGACGGAGTTGGGAGAGCGACAAGTTCTTGGACCGAAATTAGTGGCAGATACTGAGAGTAAAGTTAAGTTAATAACAGATCGGTTAAAGGAGGCCTCTGATAGATAGAAGTCGTATGCGGATCTAAAGCGTAAGGAGATCGATTTTGCTGTTGGGGATATGGTTTTCTTGAAGTTTTCACCCTGGAAGAAGATTTTGAGGTTTGGCAAGAAAAGTAAACTGAGTACGCGGTTTGTAGGGCCTTATCGGGTTCTCAAACAGGTAGGGCCAGTAGCGTATCAGTTGGAGTTACCACTGAAGTTAGATAGAATCCATGACATCTTCCATGTGTCCATGTTGAGACAGTATTGATCGGATCCTACACATGTTGTGCCAATGGAGGAGATGGAAATAAAGACTGATTTGACCTTTGAGGAGGAACCAGTGCAAATTCTAGATCGAAAGGTTAAAGTTTTAAGAAGGAAGTCAGTTCCGTTGGTAAGAGTATTGTGGCACAATCATGGAAGGGAAGAGGCTACTTGGGATCCAGAAGAGACTATGCGTCAACAATACCCTCAATTGTTTGGAGCAGGGAAATTTCGAGGCCGAAATTTCTTTAAGAGGGGTAGAGTTATAATGCTCTAATTTTCAGGATTTTTTGGGTTTCTGTGATTTTTGGTAAATTTTTAAAATTTTGGTGTTCTGAATATTGGAATTGAGTTTAAAAGTGTTAGTGGGACTTTAGAAGGCCCAAGCCTAAGTTAAAACCCGATAAAATATCAATTTTGGATTTTAAGTGAATAGGAGACTTGGTTAAGTGGGCTTTTAAGAAAAACTTCGTAAATTATGATACAAGAAGAGCTTTGGCAAAGTGGCAAGGTGGTGCCACTAAGTTCCTAAAAAAGTGGCTTCTGGGAACGAACTATAGGTCTAGGGTTCAAGTTGCAAGGTAAGCGTATTGTTACTTTTTAGTTTTTAGGCATGTACCGGGCATGTGATCACTTAAGTGAATTTCAGCAAGGGCCTTAGGGAGGTTGGGCCAATTGTTTTAGTTGATATTAGGGTTATGTCCTTTTCTTTTTCTATCTTAGAGAATTAGGGTTAGCCACCTGAAAGCTTTCACTTTCATTCATCCTTTTCTAAGTTTTCACAAAAGCAGAAAACACAAATTCCTTCTCTTTTGTGCCGGTTTCTTCTTCCTCTTCTTCTCCTCCATTGTTTTCTGTTCCTTTTTGCTTTCTACCTCAGTCGAACATCCCTATTACTCAAATCCATCTTCTCTTTCAAATCCATCCTCCCTAAAACCACCATAGCCGATTGCTATAAAAGCCAAAATCCGAAAAACTTACCTCTTGTGTCGATTCCTCCAAGCTAATTCCCCCTATTCTTTTCATTCCTTTTGACCGAATTTCATCATCTCTAAACCCTTAGTACCTATCCGCAACACTACTCCAAGATTATAACCCCAAATCACCATCTTCTTCTCCAGTAAAAAAGCCGAAACTGCCATAACCATAGGAGCTCATAGCCGAATCTTTAGATCTCTAAGATTCGAGTTCTGCTAGCGTTTAGGAGATAGATCTGCATTAGATCTGAGTAGGAACATAAGGAGAAACTGTGGTAGGTACTCGTTATCCCAGATCTACTTTATTTTGTGATTTTGAAAAAAGTCCCTAAAATCTAGGGAGGCTGTCGATCGGGGCTTAGGGCTCTAAGGGTCATTAACCAATTATTTCTTTTGGTGATTAGTGTGTTCTAGAGGTGATTGATTGAAAGCTTGGATCTTTGGAATGACTAGATCTAGATCTAGTCATCAATTTCGGCAAAGGTAAGTTTTGAGGGCCTTAGGGGCATTGGCCGAATATGGGTAAGTGAATATTGGGATTGTTTGTTGTAGTTTTGCAATCTAAGAATTGTGGTAATCAATTGTAGGACATCGTGGGGGATCTCGTTAGCAGTCGTCGCGAAATAGGTGTGTATCGAACCCCTTCTTTAGTCTAATTCGACAAAGGCCAAAGTAACCGAAAAGTGACCGAAAGTTTGACCGAAAGTTAGTATTTCGTGGGGTTCTGACTGTGGGAACACTCACAAGACGATTGGAAATTGTTAGATCTAAAATCGTAAGTGGTAAATCAGTTGAGAGTGTAATTTCGTGCAAATAGGTAAGTTGGGCCTCGATGGGCTAAAACTGGGCCCAATGGGCTTTCGAGCCCATATGGGTAAAAATAGGCAATAAGTATGTCCTGTTAGACTGAAGGATCGAAACTGCTAAGACTGGAAAATTGGTTATGAAACTTGGACTAAATGGGCTTAATTTGTTAAAAGACACCGTAGGGCCCATTAGGGGTTTTAGGGCCCCATAGCTAAAATTGTTAAACTAAGCTAAATAGACTACCGTGAAGACAAATGGATTAGTAGTGACTATATTATGCATGAAAACCCTAAAAACTGATAAAATTACTGAAATACCCTTATAGGTGGAAAATTACGATTTTACCCCTAGGAGTAAAATGATAGTTATACCCCTAGGGTTAAGTTTGACCCAAAATGCATGTTTTACTGTTACTGTTTACTGCATGCCATTATTATCTATTGCATGGGACTGAGATATTGATGGAGGAAGTACTGAAAGTGGCTTGACCACGTACTGGAGGCCTTGCCTCAATTTACTGTTATCTGAGCAGCCATGCTACAACTGTGGAGTGTAGGGCTGGGTGGGTTAAGTTATTCCCCACATGGTGTGTAGGGTTGGTATGGGTGGAGTGTAGCGGATGGATTTAGGCTGGGTCGGGCTTGCATACATGATATTATCTGTTCAGTTCTGAAATGGGCATATAGGCCATACTGTTAACTGAAAGGGCGTAGGCCCAGTTTACTGTATTTGGATAGGGCTTCGTCCCAGTTGGCTTGAGCTGACTTGGGCTCTGGATGGGCATTCTATACACACTGAGTTTTCCAAACTCACCCCATTTCTTTCCATCCATGCAGGTAAGCCCTAGTTGGTGGACTTGGAGCTGGGAGGGATTCAAAGTGGCCACGAAGATTTAAATTTTTGGTTTTCATTTATTTCATTTTATTATTTATTTAGATTATTTAATTTTAGTTTCTGGGTTGTAATAAGGCCGCTCTATTTATTTTATTTTGGGTTTTTAATTCTTTAATTCTTTAATTGTTTTTAGCTTAAGTAGGACATTGTTTGAATCGTTTTGAAATCGGTTAGCTCTACGGCGCATTTTTGTAAAAGTTACTTGTTTTCAAAATATTTCGAAAACAGAGCAAAGCTTCCGCAACATAAATGTTTTCATAAATAAATATCTTAAATAGGTTTAAACTAATTTGTTGTTCGTGGACAAGTCATAAGGTTAAAGTGTGGCAATGGATGTGTGCATGTCTAGGATTGGATCTAGGAAGAGCTTGGTACTTAAGCAATCTAAATGACTCACCTCCTCTTCTCTTGAATCCTACTTGGTGCGTAGTATCCATTCACTTTAAGCCATAACAAAGAAAGTCTGATTTTCTGATGCTTAAACTGTTTTTAGAGTAACATGTTTCCGTAATTACAAATGTTTACAAGCTTTCAAAATTTTTCCATAAGAATTTACAAAGTTGTTTCGATTATTACAATGAATCACGTTTTGGAAAAAAATAAAGGTTTTATACAAGTTTACCGGTAAAAGTTTCTAAACATTAAGAAGAGTTTTCAATGAAAACATGGTTTTCGAAAAATGCTTCAATGTGACACACCAGACTTGGCCGTAACGTCTAGGCCAGGTTTGAGGTGTTCCAACATTGAATAAAAAATTTATATGGTGTAACTAGAAAATTTTGAATAGGAAGACTCAAAGAATATAGTTTGCAAATTGACAAAATCCATCTATGGACTCAAACAAGCTTCCCGTCAATGCTACCACAAGTTTCATCAAATAATTGTTTCATTCGATTTTGAGATGAATATTGTTGATGATTGTGTGCATCACAAATTCAATAGGAGTAAGTACATATTTTTTAGTCTATATGTCGATGACATTTTGCTTGCCACTAATGATATAGGCTTATTGCACGAAACCAAGAGATTTTTATCTAAGAATTTTGAGATGAAAGATCTTGAGGATGCCTCTTTTGTTTTAGGAATTCAGATACATCGAAATTGATCTCGAGGTATTCTTAAATTATCACAAAAGAGCTATATCGATAAAGTACTCAAACATGCAATGTTGTAGGCCAGGTGACACCCCTATCGCTAAAGGAGACAAATTTAGTCTTACTCGGTACCCTAAAAGTAACTTGAAATTTAGAAAATGCAAAAGATTCCCTATGCATCAGCTATTGGGAGTTTAATGTATGCTTAAGTATGTATGCGTCTAGATATTGCGTACATTGTTGGGATGTTAGGTAGATATTTAAGCAACCCTGGTATAGACCATTGGATAGTAGCCAAAAGGGTTATGAGATATATTCAGAGAATAAAAGATTACAAGCTTACTTATAAGAGATCAAATCTTTTAGAGGTTGTAGGGTATTCTGATTTTGATTTCACTAGGTGCCAAGATAGTAGGAAATCTACATCAGGATATATTTACCTGTTAGCTGGAGGAGCTATATCTGGGAAATGTGTCAAACAGACACTTGTAGCTTCATCCACTATGGCAGCAGAGTTTGTAGCATGCTATGAGGCATCAAACCATGGAATATGGTTGTGGAACTTTGTTATAGGGCTATGCATTTTGGAGAATGTACAAAGACCACTCAAATTATTTTGTAACAATAAGTTAGCAGTGTTGTATTCCAATAACAACAGGAGTTCATCTAAGTCAAAGTATATTGACATAAAGTTCCTAGTTGTGAAAGAAAGAGTGCAAAATGGTCAAATATCCATAGAGCACATAAGGACAAACTCCATGATAGCGGATCCACTCACAAAAGGTCTACCACCCAAGGTCTTTCATGAGCACACTACTCATATAGGTGTTACATTGTTTGAAGATATCATGATTTAGTGGGAGTTTATATATTTTATTTGTTTTACGTTTGTTTTCAGACATTTATGCATTTGGTTATTTTCTTATCAAAGATAAAGTGTTCTGTTTATTCACTCTGTTTGTTATTTTGATACTGACCTCACTTAAGTTTAAAGAGGACTAGTTGGAAATAGACATGTTTAGATTATATTGCATGCAATTTCCATGCTACATATCCAAACTTGATCTATGTCATTTGTTTGTGTTAATATACGTGATCAAGGATGGATTTAGTTAAATATATGTAATGAAAGTTGCCTTGGTTTTATGTTAGTATAATTAATGGGTGAGATTGTTCGGAATACCTTTTGGATATGATAGTAAAATTTTTGAGCTCACAAGGTTATATAATGACATGTAATTATAGAATAATTAGTATATACATGTGGTCCAAGTGGGAGATTGTTGGAAGATATGGACATCACATATATAATAAAGATAATTATATGTTATTAGTATTTACTGTCATGATAGGTTAGCCCAAATTAAAAGTGATCTAATTTAGTTAAAGTTTTATTGGGTTTTAATTATTAAATAAAGTATGAGTCAAATATGTATAGTATAACAGCCCGTTTTTAGTGAAATCGAAATAGTGGTTTTAGGACCACAAATCCGAAGCCAAAAGAGAATTTATTTTAATATTATTTTATGGTCTATAATATGATAGAAATATCATATGAAAATTTCGTTAAGAATTTTATGGATTACATGTTTAATTTGATGAAAAGGACCAACTTACATAAAAAGCAAAAGTTGAACTCTAGTAGCTAAAGGTACTAAATAGCTATGAAATTCAAAATTTGAGGTCCTTATATGGCAAATAGACCTTTTAGTGGAGTTAGTAGATAAGAATAATTATTCATCATTGGAAATTAGTAAATTATTAAGGTTAATTTTGGAAAAATGATTAAATAAAAGATGATAAATGAATTAAATAATAAAAATATCATCATTTTCATCATCTTTCCTAAAATAAGACATGGAAACCCTAGCCATGATAGTTGAGCTCAAGCAAGCTTATTTTGCTTAATTAGGTAAGTATTTTGGTCACGTTTTTAATGATTTTTATGTTTCTGAGATCGTAATAGCTTAATCTAGCTACCTTGGGGATTAATTTGTAAAACTATTAAATTATTAGGGTTTTTCCATGGATAATGTAACACACCTGTCCCGTAACCGTCGCCAGAATAGGTAAGGGGCATTACCGAACTTGTAACTTAGATCAGATCAGCAAAATTTTGAATCCAACATTCAATAATATAGTTCTATAATCATTCATCTTAGCATGCTTTAAAAGCTCATATAAACATACATACATTCATTGAGGACCAATTTGAAAACATGTGAAGGATCAAAGGAACTTTGAGCAAATTTTCAAGTTAGGGACACACGGTCGTGCCCCAAGCCCGTGCACCTTACACGATCGTGCCCCAAACCTACCTTAGCCGTGGGCAACATTGCCGTACATCACACGGTCACCAGACACGCCCGTGTGTCCAGTCTGTGCTCAACACTGCCAATTACCACACGGCTTCCAGACATGCCCGTGTCTAGGCCGTGTGTAAAACTACCTAAAATATTTTAGATGCAGGGGTTACACGGCTGAGTCACATGCCCGTGTGCTCTGACCGTGTAGCACAATGCAAGCTTGGTTTAAGCCATTTTTGCCACCCAAATAGGTCATCCCCACAAGCATCATATAACCACAACATTTCATAGACAATTTGGCAACCAATTCAAGCATTACAAACATATAATGGACCATTTCATAGTTAACCAATTTAAACATAATACTTACCATTCCTATCAACAACATTCATACTAATTCATATCAATGCCCACACATTCATCACAAACTTTACCATATCAAAACACATCATATAAGGCATTCAAAATAAGTTAAACATTTACAAAACAAGTCATATCTCATAGCTTGAATAAGTGTCCAAAAACATACCACATTTACTAACAAAACTAACCAAGCATTAACTTAACAACTAGCCTATACATGCCATGACAATCTTATTTACAAAGATTCAAAAGTACCAAAAGCTTGATGGATAGTGTGATAGCAAGTCTCCGACTCGTCTAAAAATTGAGCTAGCTTCTAAATCTATAAAACAAGGGAAAGTAAACAGAGTAAGCTTTAAAAGCTTAGTAAGCCCGTATAACATAGAACTTAACTTACCGAATCAATAGAAATAAGCATGTCATAATTACCAACCCAAGTCACTTGTTCATATTGCCTATTTAACAAATCCACATATGTTAGTCTTTGTTACCTCATGAATCATTCATTCTCCAAGTAAAACATTTACATATGACAATCATATATCAAATACTTATGACATATATTTCATGGAATTCATGTTAATTATCTCATGTAAAGTGTATAATTCATGTAACATATAATTCATATACTCTTTAATCCTCACATAGCATATATCGGTACTTGCCTGTTGAACCTTTAAGAACATCAAGGGATACTCAGGTGATACACACACAGTGTATACACGTATAACCTATAAATCCATCAATGCCTCATATATGCTCTTTCGAGCTTGTAACGGTAAGCCCAAAGGCTGAACATGTGATCCCGAAGGATGAACGGTAAGCCCGTAGGCTAAACGGTAAGTCCGAAGACTGAACATGTAATCCCGAAGGATGAACATATAGCTCATGAGCTGTGGTGAGTCCGCAAAAATGCAGGAGCTCAAACCACCCTGTAGCCCTAGTGACATGTCACTTGTATCCTACGACTTCTACGGTTCGAACGGGACTCGGTAATCAAATCATTCTTATAACCTTTATATAATTCACTATCAATTCACATATATCCAATAGGCAATCTCATTCCATAATAATTTACACATTCATATGGCATTAATACAACTATTGTAAACGTAATACGAATTGAATTCTAATTATACGAACTTACATCGATTTCCCGATATCTACTCGTCTACCTTTCGTTTTACCCGATCAAGTTTTGGGATTCAATTGTCTTTATCTATATTAATACAAATTCAGCTATTTAATCACTAACATGTTCAATTTAATCCAAAAACATGTATTTTGGCCTATTTACAAATTAGCCCTTAACTTTTCATACTTTAACACTTTAGTCCTAAATTTACAAAATAGCAAATTACACCGTAAGACCCTCAATTCATCATAGCTGAATATTCAAGTACCTCATACTGGCACATATAATTCATTTATTTCCACTTCTAACCACAAAATTTCTATCTTTTTTCAATTTAATCATTAAAACTCATTTCCATCAAAAATTACTTTGTAAAACTTATATATTTTCAAACAAACATTAATAATTCACCATTATTCATCAAAATAAACATATATTCATCAATGGCATATTTCAAAAACACAATCAATTTTAGAAATTGAGGTACGGGTCAGCTAGACCGAGCTGCAACAAACTTAAAAACATAGAAATGATCAAAAATCAAAGTCAAAACATACCTCAATTGATGAATTTAAGCTTGCCGAATACAAAAGCTTTCCAACCCTTTTTGTTTTGTTTATAAAACCGGTGGATGAAGGAATAATGAAGAAATTTTCATGTTTTTACTAATTAAAATATATGATAAATCTAAATGACTATTTTAACCTTTAATGAAAGCATTTAAAATCATAATAATATGGACATAGATGTCCACTATCATTTAAAATGGTAAAATAACCATTTAAGGACTTCTATAAATAAAAACAAAGCCATATAATTCATTTGTGCAATAGAACTCCTATTTATCGCTTTATGCGATTTAATCCTTTTTACCGAATTAACTATTTAAACGATAAAATTTCTAAACGAAACTTTCACACAATAAATTTATCATGCTGTAAATCAATTTAAAATAATAAAAATAATATTTCAACTTGGTTAAGTGGTCCCAAAACCACTCATTCCGACTAGGGTCTAAAATGGGCTGTTACAAGTCTCCCCCCTTAGGGATTTTCGTCCCCAAAAATCTTACTGGTAAACAGGTTAGGGTATTGTTTTCACATAGCTTCCTCGAGTTCCCAAGTAGCTTCTTCTATTCTGTGTTTACACCAAAGAACTTTTACAAGTGCTATACGCTTTTTTCTTAATTCTTTAATTTCTCAGGACAGAATTCTGATCGGTTCTTCAATATACGACAAATCAGACTGTATTTTCACATCAATGGGAGAGATGATGTGAGACAGATCGGATTGATATCGATGAAGCATTGAAACGTGAAACACATTATGAATCTTTTCAAGTTTAGACAGTAACGATAGTCGATAAGCTACAGGTCCTATTCTTTGCACAACTTCATACGACCCGATAAACCAAGGACTTAACTTTCCTTTCTGATCGAAACGAAGAATTTTTTTCCACGGTGATACTTTCAGAAATACTCTATCTCTAGCCTGAAACTCTATTTCTTTTCGTTTCAAATCTGTGTATGATTTCTGTCTGTCAGATGCTACTTTTAAATTGTCACGAATCACTTTTACTTTTTCTTCCATTTCTCGGATCAAATCAACCCCGTGTAACTTTTTCTCACTCAATTCAGTCCAGTATAACGGTGTTCAACATTTACAACCATATAGTGCTTCGTACGAAGGCATTTTCAAACACGTCTAAAAGCTGTTGTTATACGCAAATTCAATTAGGGGTAAATATTTCTCCCAGCCACTTTCAAATTCGATAATACAACATCGTAACATATCTTCTAAAACCTGTATAACTCTTTCAGACTGACCGTCAGTTTGGGGATAAAATGCTGTATTGAAATTCAATTTCGTTCCCAGAGCTTCTTGCAACTCTTTCCAGAATCTCGAAGTAAATCTCAGATCTCTATCAGATATAATAGACAACGGTACACCGTGTAATCGCATAATCTCTGATAAATATAATTCAGCTAACCTATCTAGAGAATAGTTTGTATGTACCGGTATAAAATGAGCAGATTTCGTCAATCTATCAACGATGACCCAGATTGCATTTTTCTTCTTCAGAGTCAGGGGTAATCCTGATACAAAATCCATTGTAACTCTGTCCCATTTCCATTCTAGAATCAGAATAGGCTGTAATAAACCTGACGGTACTTGATGTTCGGCCTTTACTTGCTGACAGATTAGACATTTTGATACAAACTCAGATATATCCCGTTTCATTCCTGACCACTAGTAAAATTGCTTCAAATTATTATACATTTTCGTGCTACCTGGATGGACTGAAAAACGACTGTCGTGTGCTTTATGTAAAACTTTTTGAATAAGTTCACTATCTTTCGGTATGCAAATTCTATTTCAGAACATTAAACAATCATCAACCCCTATAGAAAATTCAGAATCAGAATTTAACTCACAGTGAAGTCGCTTAGCTTGCAGACCATGATCATTCTTCTGAGCCTTGCAGATTCGTTGCAGAATTATAGGTTTAGCCTTTAGCTCGGCTATAATAGATCCATCATCACATAGCTTCATATGAGTATTCAAAACCCGCAAAGCAAATAAAGATTTCTGAATTAATGCATCAGCTACAACTTTAGCTTTTCCATGATGATAATCAATCACAAATTCATAATCTTTTAGTAATTCGAGCCATCTCCGTTGTCACATATTCAAGTCTTTTTGTGACATCAAGTATTTCAAACTCTTATGATCTGTAAAGATTCGACATTTCTCACCATATAGATAATGTCGCTAAATCTTTAAAGCGAAAACTATTGCAGCTAATTCAAGATCATATGTCGGGTAATTATTCTCGTGCGATTTCAACTGTCGGGAGGCATAAGCTATAACTTTCCCGTCTTGTATCAATACACAACCTAGTCCAATTATCGATGCGTCACTATAAATCACGAACTCTTTACCCGATTCAGGTTGAACTAAAACTGGTGCTTCTGTTAATAAGGCTTTCAACTGTTCAAAACTCTGCTGACATTTATCCGTCCACTCAAACTTCACATCTTTTTGTAGCATTCGAGTCAACGGTACTGCAACCATCGAGAATCCTTTCACAAATCTTCAGTAATATCCTGCTAATCTTGAAAAACTTCTAATCTCAGATACATTTTTCGGTGGTTTCCAGCCTATAATTGCAGATATTTTACTCGGATCAACTCTGATGCCTTCCGCAGAAACAATGTAACTTAGAAATCTGACTTCTCGAAGCCAAAATTCACATTTGCTAAATTTGGCGAATAACTGTTTATCTCTCAAAGTCTGTAACACGATTCTTAAATGTTCCGTATGCTCCATCTCATCACGTGAATAGATCAGAATGTCGTCCATAAATACAACGATAAATCTGTCTAGATACGATCTAAAAATACGGTTCATCAAATCCATAAACACTGCCGGGGCGTTAGTTAACCCAAAAGGCATAACTAAAAATTCATAATGACCGTACCATGTACTGAAAGTAGTCTTTCGTATGTCTAAATCTTTAACTCGTATCTGGTAATAACCCGATCTCAGATCAATCTTTGAAAATACAGTAGCCCATTTTAACTGATCAAATAAATCATCGATTCGTGGAAGAGAGTATTTATTCTTTACTGTTACTTTATTCAGCCACCGATAATTAATACACATTCTCATTGACCTATCTTTCTTTTTCACAAACAATACGGGAGCACCCCAAGGTGAAAAACTCGGTCTCACGAAGCCTCTATCTGTTAATTCTTGTAATTGTGCTTTCAATTCTTTCAATTCAGTTGGTGCCATTCTGTACAGAGCTATCGATATCGGTGTAGTACCCGATAATAACTCAATACTAAATTCAACTTCTCTGATCGGTGGTAAACTCGGTAACTCTTCTGGAAAAACATCTAGAAACTCACAAACAACTGGTACGGATTCACCCTTTGATTCTGAAACTTTAGTATCTAACACGTACTCTAAATACACATCACAACCCTTTCTCACATACTTCTGGGCTTGTATAGTAGATATAATTATCGACAATTCATTCGGTTCATTTGATTCAATCTGAAGAATTACACTATTCTTACATTTCAACTCTATACACTTTCGTTTGCAATTCACGACTGCCTCATGTACATTTAACCAATCCATACCCAATATCACATCAAACTCGTTAAATGGTAAGAGCATCAAGTCAGCCGGAAAATAATATCCCTAAATCATCAATGGACAATTCTTACATATTTTATCAAATAACACTGATTTGCCTAACGGATTCGATACTTTAACTACAAATTCTGTAGACTCAAAATGTAGACTCTATTTAAACACTAATTTCATACAGATATATGAATGAGTTGATCCAGGATCTATCAATGGAATAATATCAGTGTTATAAAGAGAAAAAGTACCGGTAATAACATCAGGCGACGACGCTTCATCGCATGCACGTATTGCATAGGCTCTAGCAGGAGTGCATGTCTCAGATCTCCCATTAACATCTCGCGAAGCATTGCGATTTCTACTCTGATTCCCGGTATTACGAGGCGGTCTACCTCTGGCTACAGTATTATTTGCTTTAGTTGACTATTCTTTATCAGGTATAGATCTTTTAGGACAATCTCGCAAATAGTGATCCAGCGATCTGCATCTGGCACAAGCTCCACTTTTCAATCGACACTCACCAAAATACTTCCAACTATAATGCTTGCAATCAAGCCCGGGAGTTCTCACACTATCCGCACTAGCCACAGATGTAACACCTCAAACCCGGTCTGGACGTTATGACCAGATCTGGTGCGTCACATGATCCTAAACTACGCTTATACCCTTTTGAAACATGTTGAGACATAGGTGATATTTTGTAAAACTAGCAAGGTGAGAAAAGTTCTTGTTAAAACTACTTTAAGTTGTCATTATTCAAGATTGTTTAAATTTTATAAACGTTATTTTGAAAACGTTATTAAGGTTTTGGAAACCCGCGCAGCCTATATCTAGCAGTTTCGATAAAGTACGAACCAAATCCTTTAGCAAGTTAAAACCCAAAAAGAAAATTTAATAGCGGCCTTATTACACATTAAAACCCAAAAATTAACATAAAAATTAAAATACTTAAACATAAATGAAAACCAGTTTTATTGCAGTCGCTGTGGCCACTCCGAATCTCTCGCAGCTCCAAGCCCACTATGGTTGAGGGTTACCTGCAGAGATTAATAAAAAGGGGTGAGTTTGACAACTCAGTGTGCAACATTATCTCAACCATAGGCCAAAACAGATCGAGCCTCAGAAACAGATTTAATTGGGCCTTGGCCCATTACAGGAATCAGGTTAAGCCCTAAAGGCCCATAACAGAAACAGATCAGATATAAGCATTATGCAAACAGAAACCCAACCCAGATCCATCCATAACACCCCTGTACCAGCCTTACACCATGTGGGGAGACTACTCGACCCACCCAACCGCTACACACCACAGATAATTGCAGCGAGGCTGCCAGATATAATTTGCAGTGAGACTGCCAGATAACATTTGCAGCGAGGCTGCCAGATATATTTGCAGCGAGGCTACCAGATATTGTGACGAGGTCACCAGATATAAATATTGTGGCGAGGCCACCAGATTGCAGCGAGGCTGCCAGATAATAATGTGACAAAGTCACCAGATTGCAGCGAGGCTGCCAGAACGCTTCCTCCATCATAAACCCATACCCCATGCAACAGATAATCATACTAGCATGCAATATATAGCCTCTCATGCATCAGATATATTCATATTAATAATTAACTCATGCAGATACATAACATCATACATTTCATACAGAATTGAACCTAGGGGTATATCAGTCTTTTTACACCTAGGGGTATTTTGGTAATTTTCCATATTCAAGGGTATTTTAGTCCTTCTTCATATTTTCAGTGACTTTATGCAAGTCTGATAAATTAACAGTCCCTAAATAGCTACGGAAGTCCACTTAAGCCAAATTTCCAATTTTGCCCTTCTTAGCCTAAAACCCCTAATGGGCCTTACTATGTCCAACATCGTCGATAAGTTCGTTAAGCCCAATTTTAGGTTTTAGTTTACCGACTTTACCAAGTTTTTATTATTCGAGTTACCAGAAAGTCTTTTATGAACATATTCAAATTTGGGCTCGGAAGCCCATTGGGCCCACCTTGGCCCATTGAGGCCCAACTTACCAAAATGTTTGAAATTGCACCTTCTGCAATTTCGCCAACGCCAATTTCCAATGTGACCACAACAGAGTATTCGGTCACTCTTATTTCCTCCCAAGGTTGATTTTTCGGTCACTTTTGATCGGTCACTTAGCACAGTTTCGATTATTTCGGCTTCTAGCCATCCTAGTCTATGATGGAGATACGTTACACACCTGATACTGTTGAAACCGTTGAAGAAATCCACGTACGAAGAACCTACAATTCAACGCTAACTTTCAGTCTAATTAATCGATAACCAAAGAGCTATAATCCCTTACCATAATCGGCCTAGATGGCCTAAGTCCTTAAAATCTTACCCTCTTCCGGTTATGGACTAAATCGCAACGTCCAACTGCGTTGATCTTCACGATCCTTCGATGCTCGATCCTCTCCTTGACTACGCTATTACACCTTCAACAAAAGAAAGAGGCCAAAGAGCCTTTTAATTCAAACGACAATACCCCTAAGGGGTTCGGCTACTTGCCTTAATATCATGAAACCCACGCTATAAGGCTACGAAATATTTACCAATCCAAGTCCTCACCACCGCCGCTGCACTTGTAATAGTGAGAAAGAAAGAGTTGAGAGAGGAAAGGATTCGGCCAAACACAATGAGTTTCGAAAATAAATAAGGTTCGGCAAAGAAGTAGGATGAGAAGAGACGATAGATTTGATAGAAGAAGATGGATTCGGCAAATAGGATATTTCAGCTTATGGAAGGTTGTAGAAGAAGAAGTAAAAGAATAAGAGTGTTCGCTTGACAAAGAACAATCGGCCACACTGAGTTTCGACTTCTTCTTGTAGTTGTCGACAGAGGTTTACAGAAGAGAGTCAAGGAAGAATGATTCGGCTAGAGAAGGAGGTAATGATGAAGGTTTGGTTTATGGTATAAGAGAAGAAGAAAAGAATGTAGAGAAGAGATGTAAAGGAAATGCTTCGGTCAAAATGAGTGTGCGGCACAAAAGGTGGATTAAGGTTCAGCTTCTAGGTTTGATGGGAGAGCAAAGTGGCAAAAGATACCTAACAGACTATGCAAAAATCGACAAACGAAGAAGGGTTTTTCACTCTTAGAGAAATCGGCACAAGTCACCCAAGAACTAAAGGAGAATTCGGCACACTCTAGCACCTAATTGCCGAAAATGCTACCTAAGCACCTAGCCAAATTGCCTTTCCCCAAGAGTCCTCTAACCGGCCACCATCATTCAAAATTCAAACTCCTTGATTTGCTCCTCAACCTCCTCCACAATTTGCTCCCTTGACCGATTCAAATCTCTTCCAACAGAGTTCAATTCTGCTTCAAATTCTTACCTGCTCAAGCTCAAAAATAAAACACCACACTTGCAACCCCTGCAGCTTGAACCTTGGACCTCCAAGCTCATTTAAGTGCCACCTTTTAAGGAGCCTAGTGGCGTCTCCCTTGCCACTTTACCACTGGTTCAATTGTGTCTTATTTCACAATTATTTTCTTATAACACCTATCTTCAAGGGTCTCCTATCTCCTAAGTCAAAAATACAAAATTTTGCCGAGCTTCTAACCAGCACATGGGCCTTCTATAGGCCCATTAACACACTCCCAACATGCATTACACACCACATACTAGAATTTAAACATTCTATCAGCTAAAGAAAAATCTAAGAGAAACCCGAAAATTAGGGCGTTACAACTCTACCCTCCTTAAAGAAATTTCGTCCTCGAAATTACCTTATCCAAACAAATGGGGATATTGCTGACACATTGCCTCTTCTGGTTCCCAAGTAGCTTCTTCTCTGCCATGATTACGCCATAGTACCTTCACCAATGGGACTGATTTTCTTCTTAAAACCTTCACGTCTCGATCCAGAATCTGCACAGGCTCTTCCTCGAAAGTTAGGTCAGGCTGAACTTCTACTTCTGCAACTGGTAGAATATGAGTAGGGTCAGAACGATATCGTCTTAACATGGATACGTGGAACACATCATGGATTCTATGTAACTCTAGAGGTAATTCCAACTGATACGCCACCGGACCCACTCGCTTAAGAACCCGATAAGGCCCAATAAACCTCGGACTTAGCTTGCCTTTCTTACCAAATCTTAGTATCTTCTTCCAGGGCGAAACTTTCAGAAAAACCATATCACCTACTGAATACTCAATCTCCTTACGCTTCAAATCTGCATAAGACTTTTGTCGATCAGATGCCTCTTTCAAATGGTCCCTTATCACCTTGACCTTCTCTTCAGTCTCTGTTACCAATTCAGGTCCAAGAACTTGCCGCTCGCCCAATTCGGTACAACAACTGGGTGAACGACACTTACGCCCATACAGTGCCTCATAAGGTGCCATACGGATACTAGCCTGATAACTGTTATTATACACAAACTCTGCCAACGGTAGATAATCCTCCCAACTGCCTCGAAAGTCGATAACACAACCCCTTAACATATCTTCCAGAATCTGTATAACCCTTTCTGACTGACCATCAGTCTGAGGATGGAAGGCTGTGCTAAAATTCAGTCGCGTTCCCAATGCCTCATGCAACTTTTGCCAGAACCGAGATGTGAATCTAGGATCTCGATCAGAGATGATAGACACTGGCACTTCATGTAGTCGCACAATCTCTGCCACATACAACTTGGCTAGCTTCTGAAGCGAATAATCAGTATGTACAGGGATGAAATGAGCAGATTTAGTCAACCTGTCTACAATCACCCAAATCGAGTCCTTCTTTGATGGCGTTAAGGGCAATCCACTTACGAAATCCATGGTCACCCTTTCCCACTTCCAGAGTGGTACCTTCACTGGTTGCAGAAGTCCAGAAGGTAACTGATGCTCAGCTTTCACTTGCTGACACGTCAGACATTTCCTCACAAATTCTGTTACTTCTCGCTTCAGTCCAGGCCACCAATACAACTCCTTTAAGTCATGATACATCTTGTTACCTCCAGGGTGCATAGCACACAACCCTTTATGAGCTTCATTCAGAATTGCTTGCCTCAGCTGAAAATCCTTCGGAACACAGATTCTACCGCGAAAACATAGAATTCCTTCACTGTTAAGTCCAAACTCAGAAGTATTCCCATCTTTAACCTGCTAAAATCGAGAAACCAGAGACTCATCCCTCAACTGCTTTTCCTTAATCTCATCCACCCAGGTCGGTCTTACTTGCAATTCAGCTAACAAACTACCATCATCATACAGACTCAGACGAGCAAACATAGCTCTCAGATCAGATACAGTTCTACGACTTAGGGCATCAGCCACCACATTAGCTTTGCCTGGATGATACTCAATCGCACAATCATAATCCTTAAGCAACTCTATCCATCTCTGTTGCCTAAGATTCAGCTCCTTCTGAGTCAACAAGTACTTAAGACTTTTATGGTCTGTGTATATAATACACCTTTCTCCATACAGATAATGTCGCCAGATTTTAAGTGCGAAGATTACTGCTGCCAACTCCAGATCATGGGTAGGATAGTTTACTTCATGAGGTTTAAGCTGTCACGATGCATAAGCAACCACTTTACCCTCTTGCATCAACACACAGCCTAACCCAACATGTGATGCATCACTGTACACGGTAAAATCTTTTCCAGACTCTGGTTGAATCAGTACAGGTGCCTCGGTCAGAACCTTCTTAAGCTTCTCAAAAGCTTCTTGTTGCTGCTGAGTCCAGACAAATGGTACGCCTTTCCTTATAAGCTTTGTTAACGGCGCTGCCATCACAGAAAATCCTTCTACAAACCTCCTGTAGTATCCAGCTAAACCTAGAAAACTCCGAATTTCTGCCACAGACCTCGGTGGTTTCCATTCCAGAATTGCTTTGATCTTTCGAGGGTCCACCTTAATACCCTCTGCTGATACAACATGCCCCAAGAAGGTTACTTCTCTTAACCAGAACTCACACTTACTAAATTTCGCATAGAGTTCTTTTTCCTTTAACACTTGCAGCACAATACGGAGATGCTCATCATGTTTTTCTTCAGATTCAGAATAGACCAAAATATCGTCGATAAAGACGACCACGAATCGATCCAAGTATGGCTGGAACACTCGATTCATCAGATTCATAAAAGCTGCAGGTGCATTGGTCAGCCCAAATGGCATAACCAAGAACTCATAGTGACCATAACGAGTTCTGAATGCCGTCTTGTGAATATCCACCTCCTTCACCCTTAATTGATGGTACCCAGATCGAAGGTCAATCTTGGAAAATACTGAAGCTCCTCTAAGCTGATCGAACAGATCATCGATTCTAGGCAACGGGTACTTATTCTTGATCGTCAGCTTGTTCAACTGCCGATAATCAATGCACATTCGCATTGACCCATCTTTCTTTTTAACGAAAAGCACTGGTGCTCCCCACGGAGACACACTTGGCCTAATGAAGCCCCTATCCAATAGTTCTTGAATCTGCGCTTTCAACTCCACCAACTCCTTTGGTGCCATCCTATACGGTGCAATGGACACCGGTGCCGTACCAGGCAACAAGTCGATCCCAAACTCAACCTCTCGATTCGGAGGCAAACCTGGAAGCTTCTCTGGAAATACATCCTGAAAGTTCTTAACGGTTCTAACTTGATCCACAGTTAGCTCCTCAGATTCAGCTTGACTAATGAACGCCATAAAAGCCTCACATCCTTTACGAATCCATTTCTCAGCTCTTAATGCTGACACCACATTAGACAGATAATCTCTACGTTCGCCTATCACCAAAACTTCCTCATCCTCGGCAGTCTTTAGCCTCATTCTTTTCGCAGCACAATCCAAGGTAGCCTTATGCTTTACAAGCTAATCCATTCCCAAGATGAGATCAAATTCTCCGAAAGGTAGCTTCATCAAGTCTCCAGAAAAGATTCTTCCTTGAGTCTCTATAGGTACATCTCTATACAGTTTGTCTACCCTAACCGAGTGACCCAAAGGACTTAGTACAGTTACCCCACTCACTGTCTCCTCAGAACGCACTCCCAGCTACCCAGATATGGCACATGCAACATAAGAATGGGTAGATCCAACATCTATTAACACAGTGTATGGCATACCAGAAATTAAGAACGTACCGGTTATAACGTCAGGAGCATCACCCTCCTCTCGGCGACGAGCTGCATAGACTAATGCCGGCTGACGAGCCTCAGCAAAACCAGCACCCCTGCCAGGTGCTCCTCGTCCTCGTCCATTTCCACCTCTGCCTTGCCCACGACCCCTTGGGGCTGGTGGTCCACCCCTCACTGGTTGAGCAACCCTCTGAGCCATAACCTGTCCTTGGTCCGGTTCTTCGGGACAGTCCTTAATCCTATGCTCCATCGACCCACATCGAAAATAGGCTCCAGAACGTTTCCGACACTCGCCCATATGTATCTTACTGCAACTCCTACAACCCTGCGGTCTGACAGCATTCATTGGCACCGCTCGCACTGGTTCTGCCACTCTTGCCCTCTTAACATTCCTATTAGCCCCACCTGATGGTCCAGAGTCCCTCCGAAAGCGGCTTCTATCCTTTTCGCGATTCTGTCTCTCGGTACGCTTTACTTCCTCAGCTATCTTAGCTTTCTCAACCAAAGCAGCAAAGTTACGCTCCCTCTGTGGAGCGATTAGTACCCTTAGCTCATCCCTCAGACCATCCTCGAAACGTACGCTACGCTCATATTCGGTAGCAACTATCCCAGAAGCATATCGGCTCAGCCTTAGAAATTCAGCCTCGTACTCAGATACTGTCCTACTCCCCTGAACCAAATTTAAGAACTCCTTCCTACGGGCGTCCACATAGCTAGCCCCAACATATTTTCCTTTAAAGGCTTTCTTAAACAGCTCCCATGTTACCTCACCATCTGAAGTTCCATCTCTTACTGTGAGCCACCACTGATAAGCTTCATCTCTAAGCAATGACACGGCTCCTTTCAGCTTCTGCTCCATAGAGCAATCCAGATCGTCCATGATTCGCTCTGTGGCCTCTAGCCAATATTCAGCCACATTTGGGGCTACACCAGACACACCCCTAAAGAACTCTGCCCCATTAGCTCGGAGTCGCTCAGAAATGGATCCCCGAAATCCATTACCGGTACTTGCCCCAGCAACCCTTTCCAGAACTCGAAGCATCGCTTGTGATAGGGCATCGTCCCCTACACCCCTATCATGAGATTCCACCTCTGTTGCCGGTGGTATCGGCATACCAGCTGCTGGCGCATGACCCAAAGATGAAGTCTCAGCTCGTGCACTGCCTCGGCCACGTCCACGGCCCCTACCACGAGCTGCTCGTGTACTCATTTCGTACTTTCTGTTTAGAAATTTTATGAGTCAGATTAATATTTCAGTGTTTATTACAGATGTCTTATGAATAAAATAGAGTTTCAGAGTTTATCTTCTTTCGCGGTAGCCTAGCTACAGTCTCAGTCTACCTATCAGAGTCTCTATAGTTTCAGTAGTATACTAGCTAAAGTATCATAATAGAGTCTGAGTCAGGCATATAATCAGAATTTCAAAAAGAATCAATCAGAAAAGTTCAGAAAACTTACAGGCTTGAGCCGGAGATTCGGTGTGCCACCCTTTCGAAAGATTTCATAGGAAAAAAACTTAATAAATTTTTGTTTTCTTTGAAAATAAATCATTTATGCTTGAAAAGGAGTTCATCAAAACTAGTTCCAAATAATTTTTTTGTAAAATCCTGATCTTTTGAAAATCTTCATTTTGTTTGTTTGAAAACCTTTATTTTTTTTAGACCCGTTCCACAGCCGAGTTGTTGCAACTTGGCTCTGATACCACTAAATGTAACACCCCAAACCCGGTCTGGACGTTATGACCAGATCTGGTGCGTCACATGATCCTAAACTACGCTTATACCCTTTTGAAACATGTTGAGACATAGGTGATATTTTGTAAAACTAGCAAGGTGAGAAAAGTTCTTGTTAAAACTACTTTAAGTTGTCATTATTCAAGATTGTTTAAATTTTATAAACGTTATTTTGAAAACGTTATTAAGGTTTTGGAAACCCGCGCAGCCTATATCTAGCAGTTTCGATAAAGTACGAACCAAATCCTTTAGCAAGTTAAAACCCAAAAAGAAAATTTAATAGCGGCCTTATTACACATTAAAACCCAAAAATTAACATAAAAATTAAAATACTTAAACATAAATGAAAACCAGTTTTATTGCAGTCGCTGTGGCCACTCCGAATCTCTCGCAGCTCCAAGCCCACTATGGTTGAAGGTTACCTGCAGAGATTAATAAAAAGGGGTGAGTTTGACAACTCAGTGTGCAACATTATCTCAACCATAGGCCAAAACAAATCGAGCCTCAGAAACAGATTTAATTGGGCCTTGGCCCATTACAGGAATCAGGTTAAGCCCAAAAGGCCCATAACAGAAACAGATCAGATATAAGCATTATGCAAACAGAAACCCAAGCCAGATCCATCCATAACACCCCCGTACCAGCCTTACACCATGTGGGGAGACTACTCGACCCACCCAACCGCTACACACCACAGATAATTGCAGCGAGGTTGCCAGATATAATTTGCAGTGAGACTGCCAGATAACATTTGCAGCGAGGCTGCCAGATATATTTGCAGCGAGGCTGCCAGATATTGTGACGAGGTCACCAGATATAAATATTGTGGCGAGGCCACCAGATTGCAGCGAGGCTGCCAGATAATAATGTGACAAAGTCACCAGATTGCAGCGAGGCTGCCAGAACGCTTCCTCCATCATAAACCCATACCCCATGCAACAGATAATCATACTAGCATGCAATATATAGCCTCTCATGCATCAGATATATTCATATTAATAATTAACTCATGCAGATACATAACATCATACATTTCATACAGAATTGACCCTAAGGGTATATCAGTCTTTTTACACCTAGGGGTATTTTGGTAATTTTCCATATTCAAGGGTATTTTAGTCCTTCTTCATATTTTCAGTGACTTTATGCAAGTCTGATAAATTAACAGTCCCTAAATAGCTACGGAAGTCCACTTAAGCTAAATTTCCAATTTTGCCCTTCTTAGCCTAAAACCCCTAATGGGCCTTACTATGTCCAACATCGTCGATAAGTCCGTTAAGCCCAATTTTAGGTTTTAGTTTACCGACTTTACCAAGTTTTTATTATTCGAGTTACCAGAAAGTCTTTTATGAACATATTCAAATTTGGGCTCGGAAGCCCATTGGGCCCACCTTGGCCCATTGAGGCCCAACTTACCAAAATGTTTGAAATTGCACCTTCTGCAATTTCGCCAACGCCAATTTCCAATGTGACCACAACAGAGTATTCGGTCACTCTTATTTCCTCCCAAGGCTGATTTTTCGGTCACTTTTGATCGGTCACTTAGCACAGTTTCGATTATTTCGGCTTCTAGCCATCCTAGTCTATGATGGAGATACGTTACACACCTGATACTGTTGAAACCGTTGAAGAAATCCACGTACGAAGAACCTACAATTCAACGCTAACTTTCAGTCTAATTAATCGATAACCAAAGAGCTATAATCCCTTACCATAATCGGCCTAGATGGCCTAAGTCCTTAAAATCTTACCCTCTTCCGGTTATGGACTAAATCGCAACGTCCAACTGCGTTGATCTTCACGATCCTTCGATGCTCAATCCTCTCCTTGACTACGCTATTACACCTTCAACAAAAGAAAGAGGCCAAAGAGCCTTTTAATTCAAACGACAATACCCCTAAGGGGTTCGGCTACTTGCCTTAATATCATGAAACCCACGCTATAAGGCTACGAAATATTTACCAATCCAAGTCGTCACCACCGCCGCTGCACTTGTAATAGTGAGAAAGAAAGAGTTGAGAGAGGAAAGGATTCGGCCAAACACAATGAGTTTCGAAAATAAATAAGGTTCGGCAAAGAAGTAGGATGAGAAGAGACGATAGATTTGATAGAAGAAGATGGATTCGGCAAATAGGATATTTCGGCTTATGGAAGGTTGTAGAAGAAGAAGTAAAAGAATAAGAGTGTTCGCTTGACAAAGAACAATCGGCCACACTGAGTTTCGACTTCTTCTTGCAGTTGTCGACAGAGGTTTACAGAAGAGAGTCAAGGAAGAATGATTCGGCTAGAGAAGGAGGTAATGATGAAGGTTTGGTTTATGGTATAAGAGAAGAAGAAAAGAATGTAGAGAAGAGATGTAAAGGAAATGCTTCGGTCAAAATGAGTGTGCGGCACAAAAGGTGGATTAAGGTTCGGCTTCTAGGTTTGATGGGAGAACAAAGTGGCAAAAGATACCTAACAGACTATGCAAAAATCGACAAATGAAGAAGGGTTTTTCACTCTTAGAGAAATCGGCACAAGTCACCCAAGAACTAAAGGAGAATTCGGCACACTCTAGCACCTAATTGCCGAAAATGCTACCTAAGCACCTAGCCAAATTGCCTTTCCCCAAGAGTCCTCTAACCGGCCACCATCATTCAAAATTCAAACTCCTTGATTTGCTCCTCAACCTCCTCCACAATTTGCTCCCTTGACCGATTCAAATCTCTTCCAACAGAGTTCAATTCTGCTTCAAATTCTTACCTGCTCAAGCTCAAAAATAAAACACCACACTTGCAACCCCTGCAGCTTGAACCTTGGACCTCCAAGCTCATTTAGGCGCCACCTTTTAAGGAGCCTAATGGCGTCTCCCTTGCCACTTTACCACTGGTTCAATTGTGTCTTATTTCACAATTATTTTCTTATAACACCTATCTTCAAGGGTCCCCTATCTCCTAAGTCAAAAATACAAAATTTTGCCGAGCTTCTAACCAGCACATGGGCCTTCTATAGGCCTATTAACACACTCCCAACATGCATTACACACCCACATACTAGAATTTAAACATTCTATCAGCTAAAGAAAAATCTAAGAGAAACCCGAAAATTAGGGCGTTACAACAGAAGTTATCTGAGGTTTCGAATGAGAAGATCTAACATTTCATTCTCTGATGGATATGCCCGTAGAAGCAGTAGAACGAGGATGAAAGTCTTTTGACCTCTTGGATTCGAACTGGTGTGACTTACTTGCAAATCTCTTTTTGGACTCTCTGAATTCAAAATCAGCTTTTCTCTTTTCTTTAGCAAGTTCTTCAGCTTTATAAGCCCGATCAACTAGAACTACAAACTCTTTCAGCTCAAGTGTTCCAACTAACAGTCGAATCTCTTCATTTAATCCATCTTCGAATCGTTTACACATTATTGCTTCGGTAGAGATACATTCACGAGCATATTTACTGAGTCACACAAACTCTCTCTCATACTCAGTCACTGACATTTGACCCTGTTTCAGCTCTAGAAACTCTTTTCTTTTCTGGCCGATGAATCATTGACTAATGTATTTCTTTTTGAATTCTATCAGAAAGAAGTCCCAATTAACTCGCTCTCGCCGAACAACCGATATCAAAGTATTCCACCACTGGTATGCAGAATCCCGTAGCAAAGAAATAGCACATCTCAAACATTCATCAGGCATACAAGCTAATTCATTGAAAACCCTGATCGTATTCTCAAGCCAAAATTCGGCCCTCTCAGTATCATCACTCGCTGAAGCTCTGAATTATTCAGCCCCATATTTCTGTATCTTGTCAATCGGAGGTCTACTCAATATTAGAGGATCCATAACTCGTACATTTTCAGGATTACGTTGTGGGACCTGAAGGGTTGGAGGTTCTAGAGCAGCCGGGTTTGCTCGCACAAACTCATTAAACCATTCAGACATCATTTGGAAGAAAGCTTGCTTAGCTTCTCCCTGATTGCCCGTATCAGGGCTCAATTCAGAAGGCACAGCCCCTTGAGCAGGTGCTGGCGCAATACTTTCAACATTGTCGGCTATTGCTCGATTCGGATCCATTATTATATACAACAGATTTCAAAGGATGACAGAAGATAACACACGATCATATTTCATATACATGGCATGTATAGCTAGACTTAAACTTACTACGGTAGTCCTAGAATCGACTAAACCTTGGCTCTGATACCAATAAAAATTGTAACACCCCTATCATATAACTGTCACCAGAATAGGTAAGGGGCATTACCGAACTTGTAACTCAGATCAGATCAGCGAAATTTTGAAACCAACATTCAATAAAATAGTTCTATAATCATTCATCTTAACATGCTTTAAAAGCTTATATAAACAAACATACATTCATTGAGGACAATTTGAAAACATGTGAAGGATCTAAGGGACTTTGAGAAAATTTTTAACTTAGGGACACACGGCCCTACCCCAAGCCCGTGCGCCTCACACGGTCGTGCCCTAAACCTACCTTAGCCGTGGGCAACACTGCCATACATCACTCGGTCACCAGACACGCCCGTGTGTCCAGTCCGTGCTCAACACTGCCAATTACCACAGGGCTTCCAGACACGCCCGTGTCTAGGCCGTGTGTAAAACTACCTAAAATATTTTAGATGCAGGGGTTACACAGCTGAGTTACACGCTCGTGTGCTCTGACTGTGTAGCATAATGCAGGCTTGGTTTAAGCCATTTTTGCCACCCAAATGGGTCATCCCTACAAGCATCATATAACCACAACATTTCATAGACAATTTGGCAACCAATTCAAGCATTACAAACATATAATGGACCATTTCATAGTTAACCAATTTAAACATAATACTTACCATTCCTATCAACACCACTCATACTAATTCATATCAATGCCCACACATTCATCACAAACTTTACCATATCAAAACACATCATATAAGGCATTCAAAATAAGTTAAACATTTACAAAACAAGCCATATCTCATAGCTTGAACAAGTGTCCAAAAACATACTACATTTACAAATAAAACTAACCAAGCATTAACTTAACAACTAGCCTATACATGCCATGACAATCTCATTTATAAAGATTCAAAAGTACCAAAAGCTTGATGGATAGTGTGATAGCAAGCCTCTGACTCGTCCAAAAATTGAGCTAGCTTCTGAATCTATAAAACAAGGGAAAGTAAACAGAGTAAGCTTTAAAAGCTTAGTAAGCCCGTATAACATAGAACTTAACTTACCGAATCAATAGAAATAAGCATGTCATAATTACCAACCCAAGTCACTTGTTCATATTGCCTATTTAACAAATCCACATATGTTAGTCTTTGTAACCTCATGAATCATTCATTCTCCAAGGAAAACATTTACATATCACAATCATATATCAAATACTTATGACATATATTTCATTGAATTCATGTTAAGTATCTCATGTGAAGTGTATAATTCATGTAACATATAATTCATATACCCTTTAGTCCTCACATAGCATATATCAGTACTTGCCTGTTGAACATTTAAGAACATCGAGGGATACTCGGGTGATACACACACAGTGTATATACGTATAACCTGTAAATCCATCAATGCCTCATATATGCTCTTTCGAGCCTGTAACGGTAAGCCCAAAGGCTAAACATGTGATCCCGAAGGATGAACGGTAAGCCCGTAGGCTGAACAGTAAGTCCGAAGACTGAACATGTAATCCCGAAGGATGAACATATAGCTCATGAGCTGTGGTGAGTCCGTAACAAATACAGGAGCTCAAACCACCCTGTAGCCTTAGTGACATGTCACTTGTATCCTACGACTTCTACTGTTCGAACGGGACTCGGTAATCAAATCGTTCTTATAACCTTTATATAATTCATTATCAATTCACATATATCTAATAGGCAATCTCATTCCATAATAATTTACACATTCATATAGCATTAATACAACTATTATAAGCGTAATATGAATTGAATTCTAATTATACGAACTTTCCTTGATTTCCCGATATCTACTCGTCTACCTTCTGTTTTCCCCGATCAAGTTTCGGGATTCGTTTGTCTTTATCTATATTAATACAAATTCAGCTATTTAATCACTAACATGTTCAATTTAATCCAAAAACATGTATTTTGGCCTATTTACAAATTAGCCCTTAACTTTTCATACTTTAACACTTAAGTCCTAAATTCACAAAATAGCAAATTACACCATAAGACCCTCAATTCATCATAGCTGAATATTCAAGTACCTCATACTAGCACATATAATTCATTTATTTCCACTTCTAACCACAAAATTTCTATCTTCTTTCAATTTAATCATTAAAACTCATTTCCATCAAAAATTACTTTGTAAAACTTGTATATTTTCAAACAACCATTAATAATTCACTATTATTCATCAAAATAAACATATATTCATCAATGGAATATTTCAAAAACACAATCAATTTCAAAAATTGAGGTACGGGTCAGCTAGACCGAGCAGCAACGTACTTAAAAACATAGAAATTATCAAAAATCGAAGTCAAAACATACCTCAATTGATGAATTTAAGCTTGCCGAATACAAAAGTTTCCAACCCTTTTTGTTTTGTTTATAAAATCAGTGGATGAAGGAATAATGAGGAAATTTTCATGTTTTTACTAATTAAAATATATGATATATCTAAATGACCATTTTAACCTTGAATGAAACCATTTAAAATCATAATAATATGGACATAGATGTCCACTATCATTTAAAATGGTAAAATAACCATTTAAGGACTTCTATAAATAAAACCAAAGCCATATAAGTCATTTGTGGAATAAAACTCCTATTTCTCGCTTTATGCAATTTAATCCTTTTTACCGAATTAACTATTTAAACGATAAAATTTCTAAACGAAACTTTCACACTATAAATTTATCATGCTATAAAAAAATTGAAAAAAATAAAAATAATATTTCAACTATGTTAAGTGGTCCCGAAACCACTCGTTCCTACTAGGGTCTAAAATGGGCTGTTACAGATGAGTACATTTGAATTATGAAGTTTTATGGTAGAAAAGGAAACGTTGTTGATAGATAAACAACTTTTGTAAAAAGAATTTTGATGAAATTATGATTTAAGGTGTGACATCCCAAACCCGGCCTAGACGTTATGGCCGTATCTGGCAATGTCACACGATAGTGTTTTTGAAACCTCGTTGTTATGATCAAAACATTCCATGTTATTATCTTTAGTAAACCTTTGTTAGAACTTAGGAAGTCATCTTTATTCATTTAAAACATTTGTTTTGAAACATCCATCGTTGCAGAAGCTTTAATAAAAAAGTCTAGGTGATCATGCGTTCAGAAAATCCTTTAACTTTTTGAATACCAAATTTCCTAAACCAGCAGGTATAAATTCATAAAGTAAAATAAATAAATAAATAAAACCCCAAATTTAAAACTAAAGTCCCAGAGGGTCCTTAAATTACAACCCAAATAATCAATAATAATCAAATCATAAATCGTAAATTGAAAACCATGAACTCCAAAAATTACTATGGTCACTATTGAGTCCTCCATCGCACTGATCCATCTAAGTCTAGGGATTACCTGCGCACATTAAATAAAAAGGGTGAGTTTACGTAAACTCAGTGTGTAATCCCGCAGAAACAAACAAACAATCAGTATTCACAGTGAACAGTTGAACAGTCTTGGGCCTAAGCCTTTTTCAGTATCAGTGACAGTTTGGGCCTTAGCCCATCTTAGTACATGTTAAAAATACAGTAGGGCCCTAGCCCATCACAATATCAGTAGCAGTAACAGTCATGCAGTAGCAAAATCCTACCCAACCAGCCTCTACACACGATCTTCGTCCAACCCTACACTCCATGTGGGCATATAATCAACCCACCTATCCCTACACTCCAAGTAGTATCGAATATAGCACAAAACAGTAGATTGCAGTTGAGCTGCCAGTAAATTAGGCTTAAAGCCTTTCAGTACACTTCCTCTAAATAACAACCCCCAACCCAATGCAACGCAACATACAATGGATGATATGCTATTATGCAATTTCAATATATATATTCAGTTCATATAGTAAGATGCTCAGTACAGATATCATTCAGTCAATTTCATACATTTAGGGGTCTAAGTAGCACTTACTAACCTTACAGTAAGTTCATAGTCGACTTGGGCGACCCGTGCAACCTTAGAAACATTTCGGTAAAAATGGGCTCACATGCCCATGTGATCTGCTCGTGTGGCACACTCTGCCCAAATTGGTCTTGGCCATTTGATCCATTTTTAATGTAACCCATGCTAGCTAAATACTCATATGTTTTCACTATTTACTTATATGTTCATTCAAAGCTATCAACTTGAGTCATTGTCACTAAATTATTCATATCTTAAGCTATAGAATTCCAAATTAAGATCTTCTTGATGTTTTTGAAACTAGACTCAAATACCTTTCTACCCTAAAATTTTTAGGATTTATAGTTTATCAAATAAGTACAGTAAAATCTTCAAATTTATCCCTATTCTACTGTTTGACAGCTTTAGCCTTTCCCTACTAAAAATTATTCATCTCTTACTACAAAATTTGAATGATGTTTCCATATGTTTCTATTGAAAATAGACTCATTAAGGATTTAAAAATATAAATTTAAGCCCCTAATTATTTTTTTTTCAATTTTTGATGATTTTCTAAATTCAAAACAAGGGAACCCGAAATCATTCTGACCTTGTCTCACAAAATTTATCATATCTCATAATTTAAAATTCCATTGCTTACATTGTTTCTTCCATGAAAAGCTAGACTCAATAAACTTTAATTTCATATTTTACTCAACCTCTAACTCAATTCCCATGATTTTTTAATGATTTTTCAAATTTAGACTATTATTGCTATCCAAAACTATTTTAGTGCAAAATGTTGATCTCCAAGTTTATAACACCCTCATTGTAACACCCCAATTTTTTTGTAATTTTGGCTTCTGTGAATTTGTGGCATGAAAATTTTATGTCTATGTTTCTACATTAGTTTGACACAATTAATGGTTCGCTTAAGTGGATATGTGCTCTATGTGTGTTGGGGAAGTCCTAAGTTTAAGCTAGGACTTGAGCCAACTTTTGGCTTTTTAATGAATAAAGCCTTGACTTTGGTTAATAGGATTAAAAGGATTTAGTTGTAAAGGCTTATCAGAATGGGTCTACTAGTCTGATGGTTAAGAGGAGAGGGATTATACTTAAGGTTCTGAGTTCGAGTCGTAATGTGGGCATTAATTTTATGCTTGTTCACTCAAGAGAGGTGGAGTTGGTTTTAAATTCTGAGAGTGAGGGAATGGGGGAGTGAATTGTGGAGGAAAATGAGGATTTGAAGTTGTTGAGATACCCTAGTCTACCAAATTTGGTCATACACCTCCCTCTTTCAAAAATTTTTCCGTTTTTCTTCCTTTTCGAATACAACTTTCTATCAAAATCTTCTTTTTGTTCCTCCATATTGCTGCTAATTTTCCCCTTTTTCTCCTTATTACAAATACTTCTCTTTTGTCGTTGGGTCTTTGTGATTTCCCTGTTTCTCTCCTCTTTTGACATATCGGTAAGTGATGCTCTCTTTTAATCATGTTTGACTCTCTTGTTGGTTACTAAAGAAGAGTATTATTTGGTGTTTAGAAGGATTTTAAGTGGCTGTAAATCCTGATCGATGCTAACAAAGTGTGAAATCGACAGTGTTCGCTTAAAGTTAAAGGATATCGGTAAGATTTAGAATTGGAATATTCGTAATAATACGATTTAATAGACTAATTTTGGATTTGGGATTGCTTATTTTAGGTTCTAGAGTGCTTGTGGCTAGATTTGCAGTGAAAACGAACCAGGTGTGCACTTTGATTACACTAAAATCGCATTTCAGCAAAAGCCAAAAATGAAACTGTCGATGCCACATAGGCGTGTGGACTGCCCGTGTAGAGGCCGTATGGAGAGACACGACCGTGTGATCGATGAACCAGGCTATATACGCTCGACATGTGACGCTGGCGAGGTCGTGTGCAAGATACGGGCTCAGCCAATTAGGCTGTGTGGGCTACACAGGCGTGTGGGATTTTGGGTCTGGCTGTATGATTGATACTCGCGATATTAAGTAATAAAATTTATAAAAACTGATTACACTAAAAACTAACTAATATCACGACTTTAAAGGCAAACGCACCTATCAAACAATAGTATAGTTTAGCGGTAAGACCGAGTTATCGTACCTAAAGGAACCAAAAGTACTAATACTTACTTCCTTTCTATTATCTAGCCTAAAAATAAAAGAAGGTTGTTTGAAACTAATTTTAAAACTAACTAAAAGTGCATAAAAAGTAAAGTGGGGAAAGACTCTTTGGGAAAAGCTGATTGATATAAGCAATACTCAAGGGAGAATCCACCTAGACTTCACTTGTTATTGGCTTCTTGAACTAGACGATTTCTTTACTTGACTTAATCCATAGAGATCCCTAACCTATGTTAATACCTCCGTCGAGGATAAGAACAACTAATCCTAGGTGGTTAACTAAAGTTTCTTTATTAATTAACACCCCTATTTGCATTAATTCGATCTATGGATCCCCCTATTAGGTTTGACCCTAATCCGGCAGATTTATGTCGCCCTATGTCTAGGGTTGCATGCAACTCCGCTTAATTATGGTAGATCTACTCTTAAAACAGGGACTTTTGCTCCTCTGCCTAAGCATATCAGTTTCTTGAAGTAATACCTAGGACTATTAAATCAAGAATGAAGAACACATAATTAAGAACAATTCAAGTATTTATCATATAATTCAAGAATAAATAATAACAAGATCTGTCTTAGGTTTCATCCCCCTCAAGTATTTGAGGGGTTTAGTTCATAATTAATAAAGAAAACATCTCAGAAGAAATAAGATAACAAAACATAAAGAACCCAAAAACCCCTGAAGTAATTTCGGGAGATCCTCTGTCTTGATGTAGAATTCTGGCTTCTGGGATGAATCAATCGGCTTCCCTTGGAGTAATTCCTTGCTTTCACTCCTTGTGTTGGCAGAAATATGGCGCTCCTTCTTCGGAGAAAAGAGTACCTCCTTAGAGTTGCCTCTTAGGGTCTTTATATAGAGCTTTGGGATGCCTTTCTTAGCCTCTAAGTATCCAAATCCGAGTAAAATTGCACTTCCTCATGACAGGGACACGCCCATGTGCCACGCCCGTGTGGTTTTGATAAGGGCCGTGTTTGGGCCTGTTGAGGTGGCACGGTCGTGTGGCCTGACCGTGCTTGTCGGGGCTGGGCCGTGTTGGACATTGTATGGCACGGCCGTGTGCCACGGCCGTGTGGTGACTTCTTGGGCCATGTCGTTTTCACACTTCGGCCCATTTTCTTCGTTTCCAGTCTATTTTTCATTCTTTTCTCTTCCCTATGCTCTCCTGAGTATACAACATGAAATAGAAGGGTTAAGGGCACCAATTCTCACAAAATTAATAATAATTTATCCAGAAATTAGGCTAAACATGAGGTAAAAATATGTATAATTTATTGTTTATCAGTGATCCACATGGGCAGGGCTAATTTAGGCCGTATGGGCTACACGTGCAAGCCAAATAGGTGTGGAGGCCCATACGGGCAGGTCACATAGGTGTGTGGGCCCATTTTTCTGAATTGAACTGTAAGGTTGCACGGGTTACTTTAGTCGACTGTGACCTATTGTAGGGTCGGTAAGGATACCTTAGACCTAGATACTGTTAACTGATATTGATTTATGTATTTGCTTGTTGTTTATAGCATGTATGTCTGATCTGATCTGTTCTGATTATATGAGTATGATCTATGTATCTGCATAATAGCATGCCATATCTGTATGTTGCACTGTATTGGGGTGAGATGTTATTAAAGTGAAGGAAGTCTGAAAGGCTATTACCCTATTATCTGGTAACTAAGCTGCATATATTTGATAGGTGTCGTTTCACGGTACCTTATGATGTATAGGGTTGGATGGGTTGATTTTATCCCCATACTTGGTGTGTAGGGCTGGGTGGGTCGATTTTATCCCTACATGGTGTGTAGGGTTGGGTGGAGATGGTGTCCAGGGTTGGTGGGCATGATATACGATATTCTAATCTATTATGCATTCTGTATCTGTATAAGCTAAGGCCCAATTATATCTGATTTTGATCTGAGTGGGCTAAGGACTACATCATTTCTATTAAGGGCTCAGGTGCGAATTGTGACTGATATCTGATATCTTATTGTATGCATGCTTTACTGTGGGGATGTATACACTGAGTTTGCGAAAACTCACCCCTTCATTTGTTTTATCTGTCAGGTAATCCCCAACAGTAGATTGATCGGTGTAGCGGAGGGCTCGACGGTGACCACTGCTAGATACTTTCAGGATTTCGCAGTTTTACTGTTTTACTATTTTTAATTATTTGGGGTTATTCATGTGATTTTGGACTTGGATTGTTTTTGGTTTCATTTGGGTTTTAATTGTTATTTATGGATTATTTTTATACTGAAACGCCTCAAAAGCATTGTTTTTCTAAAAATTAACTAAGAGCTTCCGCGTAAAAGAAATGGGTTTAAGCAAGTAAGCTAATTCGTGATTTTCTGAATTAAGTAAAAATAATAACCGAACCGATTTTTAACTTGTCAAGACATTTTTCAAAAATACTCTCATGTGACGCCACCAGATTCGGCCATAACGTCTAGACCGAGTTTGGGGTTTTACACTTATTTCCTTTCTCTATAATTTTTCACATTATTTTCTCTTATTTCTCTTATTTCTAGACAACAAGCAATTTTGGCTTTTCACTGAATCCCGTTTTCTGCGTTTTGGGTACACACTTGGTATTGTTTTTGATGCGTAAGCACTCCTAAGCCTCCAGAACCTAAAAATCAACCAACATATCTCCAGATTAATCACTTAATTCGTTTTTAATCAACCAATTTCGAAAGAAACTCAACTAAAAACCTAGCAAAACCCTTACCTCACTTGAGTAACCACGACTTCACACAATCACAGCGTCGATTCGAAACCAACAGCCGCTTGATTAACTCTTAAACACCAAAAAGGAATCCCCTTTTTAGATATTAACCAAGAACGATTAACAAGAGACAAAACCATTACTTACCGAACACACGCAACCAATGATGAACAACTGAATCAATTGGAAAAAAAAGAAAGAAATGGAAGGGGGAAAAATAATGGAAATTTCAGCAGCAACTAGGGGAAAATCAGCAGAGGAGGGAAAAAAGAAGAAGAAAACGTCAGAAAAAGTTTGGGGAATTGGAGAGAAAATCAAAACTCTATTTTTTTTTTTTGCAACAAAAAATAATCAGATTATTTTCTGATAACCTCTCCCCAATTATCTCCTAAAATCATTCCCTATTAACCTCCTAAAATACAACTACTCGGAATTTTGCCCCAACACAACCCTTAGCCAAAATTAGAGCAAAAATAATGTCTCCATGCCATCACAGATAATTGAACACAAGACCTCCAACACTCCAACACTCCACTTAACCACCAGACTAGCAGGCTTATTCTGATATAAACTTACCAACTATTAAACTTAAGCCCTTTGCACAAGGTTAAGGCTTTATTAATAAAAATACCAAAATTTGCCCAAGTAAGGCTTGAACTTGGGACCTCACACATACACCCAGAACACATAACCACTGAAGCAGATAGACATTGTGTGTCAAACATACATGAAATACAAAATTAAAATTTTGGGGGGTTACATAGGGACTAAATTGAAAAGATGGAAAATTCATGGAAAATTATAAATTTTATGAAATACATGGGCTGCTATTGTGATACATGAAAAATGGCTAGGCTTGGAATAAGGATTAAATTGTATAAATTTTATTTTTCGAGCCTAGGGAAAAAATCATAATTAATGTAACAGCCAAAACCCGGCCTAGAAGTTAGGCCCGAATCTGGCATGTCACATTGAAGTGTTTTCCAAAAACCTTATTGTCATTGAAAACCCTTCTTATTTAAATCTTGTTACTATTCAAAACTTGTGTAGAATCTCGAGTTTTGTATGCATATATATATTTTTTAAACGTAGTTTATTAACAGACGTTCTTGCAAAACGTTATTACCTTTTGAGCCTTAATTGTTGCGGAAGCCTAACTTAAAACAGTTGCAGAAACGTGATATTTTGAAAAATAGTTGTTATTTTGGAAAACCGTATCCTACTTCTACCAATTATAAAGCAATAAATATAATCCCAATTGTAAAAATCGAAAAGTTTAATATGCCTTATTACAAACCAAACCAGAATAAGGTACTTAAAAGTAAATCAAGACAGAAAATAAGCAGTGTGTGGCCTTCTCTGAGTCCCTCGCAGCACCGATCCTCCTAAAGCTAGGGATTACCTACACAATTAATAAACGGGGTGAGTTTTATGAAAACTCAGTGTGTAATCCCCTACTATACAAAATGAATAGTCAGTTATACAAACGAATTAAAAGTCAGAGCCCCAGCCCTACTACAGTTCCAGTATCAACTGGGCCTTAGCCCATTGTACAGACAGTACTAAATGGGCTTTAGCCCATTACAGAATTAGAAATATTATCAGATTCAGAATCAGGTGGACCTAAGCCCAAAACAGAATCAGTAATAGTATAATACAAATATGCAGAACAGACTGGGCCGAAACCCTATACAGAATAGATCAGTCTGGGTCGTAGCCCTATACAGAACAGTGTGGGCCAAGCCCATAATAGAATTAGAACAAAATTTGAATGCAATCCCAACCCAGTCCAACCATCACACCACCTGTACCAACCCAACACATCATGTGGGGAATAACTCGACCCACCTAGCCCACACACCAATACGCAACCACGCTGCTAAAACAGGATACGTGGCAGGGCCACCAGAATCAGATTACATAGCAAAGCCACTATTAATAGAACTCCCTCCGAAACAGGCCCATCCCCATGCAGAATATCGTGTATGTCATGCTCAATCATCACAAGTGTATGCATAATGGCCATGCTCAATATCAGTCAATTATACACACGGTAAAAGCTTATCAGTCATATAACCACAGTCAAATCAGTTAAAACACAGACATACAATCACAATCGAACCAGTTAAAATACAGTCATTCCCTCACAGTTAACTCAGTTGTAGCCCAAGTCAGTCATTTGCCCGCAATGACAAAACAGCCATTTTGCCCTACAAGGGTATTTCAAGAATTCTAGCCTATAGGGGTATTTCAATACTCTTACCTTATAGGGGTATTTCGGTAATTCGACAATCAAAGGAATTCAGTAATTTTCTAAATTGAAGGCATTTCGGTAATTTTACAAATCAAGGGTATTTCTGTAATTTCATAATCCGGGGATATTTCTGTAATTTTATAAATTAGAGTATTTCTGTAATTTTGTAAACCGAGGAATTTACTAACTAGAGGTAAAATGATGATTTTATAAATTAGAGGTAAAATAATAATTTTACAAATTAGGGGTGAAACGGTAATTTTACAAATTAGGGGTAAAACGGTAATTTTACAAATCAGGGGTAAAATGGTAATTTTACAAATTAAGGGTAAAACGATAATTTTACAAATTAGGGGTAAAATGGTAATTTTACCCCTTAGGGTTATTTTGGTAAATAGCTACGTTACAGAGTCTCGGTACCTAAAACAACCTCCTAAAAGGTCTAACGCCACTACAAGCGACTCAGGCAATCTATTAGGTCAAACAGGATACATGGGCCCAAGAACCCCTATTGGGCCCAGGTGGGCCCACACGCTCGTGTGGCCCATTCAGTTCAGTTTTGCATATGGCACCGCAGATATCATCATCCAACATATTTATGATCACTTACTGAGTAATTTGTCCCTATGGGCCCGTATGCCCATTGGGCCCATTCCGACTCATCGAGGCCCATAGCGACCTAAGTGCATGAAAATGTGCGTATAGGCTTTAACAATCTATTGCCCATAATTTGTAGGCTTGGTTCAGCCCATAAGCGTTCAGACGTCCGTGAGGCCTCGAATGTCGACGATTCAGCATTTCGACTTTTTGGCTTTTGCCGAATCACAATAATCTAGAGGTGCGGTTACATACATTTTGTAACGCCTCAATTTTTCAGGTTTTTGAATTTCTGCTTGGATTTAATTGTTGTTTGTCTTGATGTGTTATATTGATGTCTTGGGTGAGTTTAGTGGACCTTTAGGAGGCCTAGGGTTAAGCCTAAAGTCTGGCAAAAATTTTATTTTTGGCCTCAATGGAGAATGGACCTAAGCTAGTTGGGCTTTTAAATTAATATTGGGGTTTTAAGACACAAGAAGGCCTATGGTAAAGTGGCAAGGTAATGCCACTTAGAGCTTAAGGAGGTGGCGTGCAGAGGCTTGTGAGAGAGCTCAGGTTCAAATCCCTTGGTTAGCAAAGTGCTCATTTTATTTTGCATGTGCATAGTAAGAGATGGAACTCAAGTTGAACTCTGAAGGAAGGTGTTTGAATTGCTCATGGAATTAGGATGCAGAGTGATAAGGGGAGTTTATCTAGGAGAATATTTAGGAATTTTGAAAGGGGGCAAGAGTTGGCCGACTAGGGGACTTTGGAATTGCAAGTTCGGCTAGGGACCTTAGGTATTTGCGTTTTCGGCTTTTGTTGTATATGTGTGTCGATTGCCTTTGGTTGCTTTTCTTTTGAGATTTGTTTTGGTCCTTCCTCTAGTGCCGAATAGGTAAGTTGAAGTGGGTTCTATTCTATTTCTTTCTTTTCTCTCCTTCCCTTCTTTGATTCAAAACCGTAAACCACAAAGTCCCTAGGCACCCCTTGCTGATTTCTTTTTAGTTGAACCCTCCTCATCTTTTCTCTAAAAATCGAAAAACTCAACTCTCTCTCTAGTGACCTCTTCTCAAACTTGAAACACTTAACCTTATAGCCGACTTCTTCTTGGCTAATCTCCCTAAAAGCTGAAATCTCGAAACTTGTAGCCTTCTCCTTTGTCGACTTACTCAAAGAGCCGAAACTCAGAGAATCATTCTTCTTCTTTTCTATTTTCTCTTCGAAATCTGAAAAACCCAAAATCCCTAAAGTTCTTTTGGCCGATTACTCAATAAGCTAAACCCTCCTCATCTCTATGTTGAAAAGCTGAAACTTGCAGACCCTCATCTCTCTGACGCCATAACTTCTTCTTCATCTATCTTTTCTTTCAAACCAAAACCTTCATACTCTCTAGTGTGTTTTTCTAAAATTCGAATCCCATAGATCTCTCCTTCTCTTGCATTCTAGCTAGATTTATAATAGATCTAAGTTAGGTTAGTGATCAGTGGTTCTTTCGTGTGGCAAGGCAATCAAGCAGATGTTTGGGGAAAGTAGCCTCCATTCTTATCTTTCTTTTTCAAGTGACTAATAAAAAGTTGAAACTCCTAACCATGGTGCACAACTGACTTTAATCCTTCTTTGGGAAACCGATTCAAGATTTCTCCTCTTGTTTGTTTGTGTCCATAGCCAGTCCTAAGGGTAGATCTTGTGAAGGGCGTTGGTGGATAGGAGATAGCAAAGTAATCTAGATCGGTGGACTAGATCTCGACAAAGGTAAGTGATGGTGTTATGTTAGTGGTTGTCGAATAGGTAAGTCAACATGATGTGGATTTTCTAATGGATTGGGATCTGACATAGTGATTAATCTGATGTAGGTTGAGTGTTCGAAAGATCATGACGTAGTTCGTAAACAGGTGTGCAATCGACACCCTCTAGTAGACTAGATCAGCAAAAGCCGAAAAGCTGAAATATTGAAATGCCGACATTTCGAGGGCTTACGAGCATCCGAGTGCTTGTGGGTCAGTTTGAAACTGTGAAGTTGGTAATAATGAACGGTAAGGTTGTTGTGCACGTTTTCGTGCATTCAGGTGGTTTGGGCCTCGATGGGCCGAATTTGGGCCCAATGGGCTTACGGGCCCATATGGGTGAAATCATGCGGTAAGTATATTCTGGTAATCTAGATATTAGATCTAGTAAAATATGTGTAAAATTTGGACTTAGTGGGCCACAGTAGCTTGTGGGCCCCGTCGGGCCCATTAGGGATTTTAGGGCCCGATGACTCTGTATTAGCGAAATGGGCTAATTAAGTCGCTCGGACGATGTTGGATTTGTTAGTAGACTGTAATAAGCATAAAACCCTAAAACCTAGCAAAATTACTGAAATACCCCTAAAGGGTAAAAATTACTGTTTTACCCTTAGGAGCTAAAAGACCATTTTACCCCTAGAGTAAAGTTGACTGGTTTGCATGCTACTATATCTGATATTCTATATGCCACGACATGTATATTCTGATTTGCATGGGTTGGGATATTATTACGGAGGAAGTGCTAAAAGTGGCAATGCCACGTATTCTACTTAAAGGCTCTACCTCGTATTACTGCTCTAGTGGTTTAGCCACGATATCTGTTTAAGCGGCTCTGCTACGACTGTGGTGTGTAGGGCTGGGTGGGTTGAGTTATTCCCCACATGGTGTGTAGGGTTGGTACGGGTGGTGTGTAGGGTTGGATTAGGCTTGGGCTTTGCATACATGCATATATCATGATAATCTGATCTGTTACTGTAATGGGCCTAAGGCCACACGGTTTTCTGAATAGGGCTAAAGCCCAGTTTAAACTGTATCTAAATAGGGCTTCGGCCCAGTCCATGCTTGAAGTGATCTCTGATACTGGTTGGGTTAGCTTACACACTAAGTTTTCACAAACTCACCCTCTTCTTTCCGTCCATACAGATAACCCCTAGCCATAGAGGACTTGGAGCTGCGTGGGATTTGGAGTGGCCACGTGAACTACTTGTTGGTTTATAGATTTCTAAATTTATTTCTTTAATGCTTTATTTTTATTTGGGTTTTAAATTGTAATAAGGCCGCTCGGTATATATTTTTATTTTGGTGGTGTTTTTTTATTTATTTATTACTTATTTAAAACAATAGACTAGTCTGCGCGGATTTTTATTCCAAACTTAACAAACGTTTTCAAAACATACTTCACGTGACAAATGGATAACCTAATAGCAATGACTCAACAATAAGTTCTTTTAAAAGTGAACTTCAACTGGTAGTGGATAGGGTTTTTATAAACTAAATAAGTTTCTTATTTACAAAAGGTATAATATGGTTTTGCTTAAGTCAACATAATGATTATTAAAAGAAGATCGAAGCGTAATTAATTGTCCATGTGACACACCAGATCTGGCCATAACGTCTGGGCCAGGTTTGGGATGTTACACCTTTTGATTTACAACAATAGCAAGACGGTGGACAGTTACACACACTTTCGGCTTTACAGCCGACTATCATAATAGTATAGATACACACCTGATTGCGAGACGCGAGACAAATCCTTTCGTATCCAACCTTGTTGACCGAAACTTCCCAAAGTTTACCAAGTTCACCGACCACAGTCGATTACCCCTCCTGATCAATTACCTGTATAACCCAATCTTATTAAACATAACCGTCCATAAAACGTGACTTAAATTCTTAAAACCATGGTTATAGTGCACTCGGCCAAGCACTACTTACCCTAAAAGACAATTGGTTTTGAAGAAAGAATCCCGAATCCCCCTAAAGAACTTCTACAACCCTTGCAACTATCTTTAAACCATCGGCAGAAATAGAATGGAAAGAAATGATTCAGCCTGTGCACCTTGCTAGAGTCGACTAAGCTCCAACACAAAGGAAAGGCGAAGGAAGGAAATGAGAACAATTGGTCAAGAGAAAAGTGTAAAAGGAAGGGAGTAGAAAAGATTTAATCCACACCAACACCTAGAATTGAATATGATAAGGCTCTATATTCGACTAGAAAATCACACAAGGTTCGACTCTTGAACTAGAAGAAAAAGAAGATTAAGGTAGAAACAAGCAAAAGGGCATTTGGCTATTTCAAAAGAAGAGAAAAGAAAGTTTTAAAAGGAGAGGGAAGAAAATAACTAAGTAGAGACAAGGTTCGGCTAAAATGAAAAAGAGCAAGAGTGCGCGAGAGGTCGCCTTTGCTTTCAAACTCGACAATATGGCCAGAAAATGAAAAATAGAAATGCAAAAAGAAGGCCAAAAGAATACCAAGAGCACTATTTTTCCCCAAAAGCCAACTCGGCACGAGGTGCCTATTACCAAACATACACCAACGAGTCCTACATTCGGCCAATAATCAATTCTCTCCCTATCCTTGATCCATTCCATGATTTCCTCCTTTATTTTAGCCAACAACCAATTTGAATTCCATTCAAATTGCTTCCACCGAAATGCAGCCACCCATTTCAAATTTTCCACCGCTTGACCGATTCAATCCACTGCCAAGAGGAGTTTCAGTCAAACTCCAACTCCTTCCCCATGTGAGCAGTAACATTCAACCTTCCATGCATAAGGGGTAGCTCGAACTCCAGCCCTCAAAGCTACTACACACTGCTTGCCACTGCACCACAACCCTTCTTGTGATATATTCCATTCTCAACTACTTTTAAGGCCTACTACCCAGCGACCAAGTTATCCAAAGTTATCTAAAAAAATATTCGCCACTACCTAGTTTCGAACTCAGATTCCCTTATCTCACCATAACGCCATAACTACTAAGTCACTTGCTTCATTTGTGACACCTTTTATTCCCAACTAATTATAAAGCCCTCCTACCATTATCCAGGTTTGATTGAAAACCACCCAAAAACTTTGCACACGCTGTGACTTGAACTTGAAACCTCCTGCCCACGTCTGACGCCATCTTGTCTCTTTGCCATCCAGCTTTTTATGTCATGAAACCATCTCAACTAATCATAAGCCTCACCTGCTAGACAGTCATTCTGTAAAAAAAAACTTCGCATGGCATGGAATTCAAACCCATGCCCCCCATCAGTCCTAACACGCCTCTTTCTGTTAAGCCGCAATCTCTCTTGTGTCGTAAACTAGTCCCAAATAATTATAAGGCCTAAACGATGGCTACCATACTAACATATGTGCAATACAAATTTTTGCTAAAGTCCTGGTTTGAACCCAGGACCTCTCAGACATCCCCAAATGCTCCAAATTACTTAAACAACACACCAAACACACAATTGTGTTATTCCAATGCACAATAAAATATTATAAGACACGACCAAGGCCCAATACAACTAGGCCCAAAATCTGAGGCGTTACAATTAATTAAAAGCATAAAGGCAAAATAGTAATTTTACCAAAGATATGTATTGGACTGAATTGAATATGAATTGTATTAAATTGATTTAAATTCAATTGTTTAGATCCAGATAGACACAATACAGAGTTAGATCGAGGAAAAGAGAAAGTATCAGATTACTAGCTTTTGTGTTTACGAACACTTGTCGAGGTAAGTTCGTGTCACTAAATTGTATGTTTATATGTTTAAATTGAATATTATGTTTGTGAAATGTATAATTGCCATGTATAAATATTGATCACATATCCAAAGATATCCAACAAGTACTAAGTCCCATTTGAACCTAAGAAATTTGATGGATACAAATAACATTGTCATTATGGGTTACTAAATTGGTTGTGGTCCTGCATGTGTTGTGAACACACCACAGCTCGCAAGAGTGTCCAATTATTTAGCTCTTATGAGCATCCCGATATATTGCTCTCTTAAGCTTCCTGTTGTTTGGCTCTCATGAGCTTCTCGATTAATAGCTCTCCAGAGCTTCTTGATATTGGCTCGTATGAGCTTCCTGATTATAGCTCTTATGAGCTTCCCGTTACATGGCTCACATGAGCTTCCCGTTTCATTGCTCGAAAGAGCTTCCCGATTATATGCTCCTATGGGCATACCTGTATATGAATTAATGGATTACAAATTTGTACACTTCATGTGTACTACTCGTGTATCCAACGATATTTAAATGGTTCAACGGGTAAAGTTCTTATATGAGACAATCTGAATTCAAGACGAATTATTACGGAAATATATTTGAAATAATGGATATGATTTGTACATGTTATATGGACATATGATGTCGAAAGTATATGTATATGGAAATTTGATTATTGTTGAGCTCATGCATGTTTCTTGATATTCATATGAAATACATAACTAACATGGTTGATGAGGATATGTGTTAGGGCTTTTGGCCAATTTGATTTGAATATGCTTAGAATTCTTACCTTTAACGCGATTAAATGGTAAGTTAAATTCCATGTTATACAAATTTACTAAGCATTAAATGTTTACTCTATTTTATTTTTCCTATTATATAGTAACTCGGAAGCTTGATAAGGTTGGAAGCTGGTCGGAGCCACATCACACTATCCATCGTCCCATTTCGGTATATATAGTAAATTATTTTGATTATAATGGCATGTATAGGCTAAATTGGCCAATGTTGGCATATAAATATTTTGTTAAGATTAGTCATTTGTTTGGCTTTTATATGGTATGCATATATATATGGCCTTGTTATGGTTGATATGTGTTGATAAGGTTAAATGATGGTAAAATTATAGGTATGTGATGATATGTTATATTTAGGACACGATAATGACTTGTTTTGATTGCTTTGTTGTGGCTTGTTGATGTGTTAAAGTGTTAATGTAGGTGGAAGACAAATTGGGTGAGAAATGTGGCTAGAAAAATAGCCTATTTCATCCACACAGGCAGAGACACAAACGTGTGTCTCAACCATGTGTGACATGGTCTAGCACAAGTTAGAATACGGGCATGTTACCTGGCCGTGTGTCCCCTGTATTTTAAAATTTTGCACAAGTTAGAATACTCAAATTTTTCACACAGCCTAGCACGGGTGTGTGGCCTGGCCGTGTGACCCCTGCACCTTATTAATGCAAGTTAGTATGCTCACATGGCATAGCACATGGGCGTGAGACTTGGTTGTCTAACCCAAGTCAGAGAGCTCCTAAGTTTGTACACGGGCTGGGACACGACTGTGTGTCCCTATTTCAAATGCCCACATGACTTGAGACACGGGCATGTCTTTGACCGTGTGAGACACACGGCCTGGCCACACGGGCATGTGTCCCCTACTCCTTTGAAAAATTTTAATGTTTTCTGAAAAATTCTCTAAAAAATTTTCTGAGTACTCGGTTTAGTCCTGACTTATTTCTAACATGTATTTTGAGCTTCGAGGGCTCACATAAGAAATAATATGATGAATTTGGATTAAGATCTAGTATGAATGCTAGATGATATGAAATGTCTGTTATTTGATCTGTAGATTCTGGTAATGCTATGTAATTGATCGTGATTATGATGAAGTAATAAAAATGATCGTACCTAGAAACTAACTATTATCACGATGAAAGGCAAGCATACCTATCGAATAGTAGTATAGTTAGTGGCAAGACCGGAATATCGAATCCAAGGAACTAAAAGTACTAGTACTTCACTTGTTATTTAACTCTGAATTAGACAATTTCTTCATTCAACTTGATCCGTAGAGATCCCTAAATTATGTTAATATCTCCGTCGAGAATAAGAACAACTAACCCTAGGTTGATTAATTGAAATCTCTTTGTAATTAAAACCTCTAGTTTTGCATTAACTCGATCTATGGATCCCCATGTTAGATTTGACTCTAATTCAGCAGATTTTCATCACCCTATGTTTAGGATTGCGATCAACTCTACTTAATTATGTTGGATCTACTCTTAAATAGGGACTTTTGCTCCTTTGAATAAGCACATTCGACTTGACTTAATATCTTGAAATATCAACTCAAGGATTAAAAAACACAATTAAGAACAAATCAAATATTTATCATATAATTCAGATAACAATAACAAGATCCGTCTTAGGTTTCATCCCCCTTAGGTATTTTGGGCTTTAGTTCATAATAAAAAGAGAAAACATCTCAAAATAAAGAAAACAACAAAACATAAAGAAAACCCAAAACTCCTGAAAGGATTGAAGGGAGATCTTCAGTCTTGATGTAGATCCTTGCTTCTGAGATGGATCAATTAGCTTTTTTTGAGTAATTCCTTGCCTTCTACTCTGTGTGTCGGGCCTCCCCCTTCTAAGTCTACTCCTAGGGTGTTTATATAGACTTAGGAATACCTTTTTTAGCCCCTAAGTATCCTTTTCCGTGTGAAATTAAAATTCGTCACTACAGGGACATGCCCGTGTGGCATGCCCGTGTGAATCGAGCTTAGGTCGTGTTCAAGTCTACTAATGTGGCACGGGCGTGTGGTTCACCCGTGTGAGGAACTTCAGGCCGTTTTGATTTCTTACTTTGGCCCATTTTCTCCTTTTTGGCCTGTTTCTTGTTCTTTTCACTCCCCTATGCTCACCTAAGTATAAAACATGAATTTAAAGGATTAGGAACATCAAATTCCACAATTTAAGGGATAATTCATCCAAAATTATGTTAAGCATGGGGTAAAAATATGTATAAATTATAGTTTATCAAATGCCCCCACACTTAAGCCTTTGCTTGTCCTCAAGCAAAATCCTCAACTCATAATTAAAACTTGTTCCTCTCAACTTATAAATCTTATCAATAATGTTTCAAATCAATCCATGAGTGATCATGCATCGAGAATTCAACTAAAATAACATCAAAGTTTCAAACAATCTAAGTTGAGAATCTTATCACGGAAACATAGGTATTCTCCCCTCTTCTAAGTAATTACCTTGAATTCAAAATCAAAAAGAGTTGACATCCTCACTAAAGATTCACTCTATCCACTCGAAGTGTTTAGGGTTCAAAAATTAAGCACTCATTAGTCAACATGAAAAGTTATTACCATAAGCTTGCATGAAAATAAAATCTCCACCACTATAAATTAAGATGATACATCGATTAAAAGGTTTCTAGAAGGTTGTAATGGGGCTTTGGTTAGGGGTGTGGTCACAAGATGAAAAAGAGGGTTAAAATCGAGATTGAACTGAAAAATCATCTAACTAGAAAAATCTCTATCACTAAATATATTCCTAAATTTGAGCTTTTACCTCATGAAAAACATCGTTTAAGATCCATAGTAAATAATTACATAATAATATGCTAAACATTTAAATTACAACTGGTCTTTTTTAGAGCAAATTGAATATTTGATGAACTTACAAACTGAAAAGGAGAACATAGCTCGATAATTAGTCAATTCAGATTTCGACAAAAATAGGGATCAAATTAGAGTGAGGGAAATTCTCGAAGAATCAAAAACAGGTTTATGGGTTAATATTAAGGGTAAATCAATAAATGGTTTGTTAGGCTCAAAGGGGTTCACTAATGGTTAATTATGAGGTTAGACTTTTATGGAGTAAGTGCGTTAAACCTAAGTGCCTTTATCATCTTAACATATCAAATCAATGGTGTGGTCTTGACATGCATAATCGGAGCAAGTTCTAGAACAACAAATAAATATTGACTCATTCAAAGCACAATAAAAGTGAGCATAAAAGGATGTATGCTCAAAAGGCTTAAAATCTCACCAGAATTATGGCTTTTGATGTCGATCCTGTGAATTTCAAATTTCAAGATAATACGTAAATTTGGGGAAACAACCTAGAAAATTTTTAAATTCTCAAAAATTTCAACTTATCATGCTTGATTCTCTAATGACTTAAAGTTTGAATAATAAAAGTACAAATACCTGTGTCTTAATCCTAAACATATCAATAAAAATCATAAATCAATCAAAATTCATTCTAATAGTGATATGAGAAAGTGACTTGAGGGACAAGACAAAATTTAGGGATTTGACAACAATGCAAAAAGTGAAAGTGAGTCCCCCCCACTTACGATGTACATTGCCCTCAATGTACAAGGGTAGATATATTTAAAACATAAGCATAAAATCATAAGATAGGGAGAGAAGTGAAACTCCCTGAAAATTGGATGGTATCCTTGAATTGGAAGTGTGGAAACTTGATTCTATGGCAAGGGCAACAGTGAGGTTGGAGGAGGGTATTCCGGGTTTGTAGATATTGCCTATCCATGATTGTTGTGTCAAAAACTTAGTGGCTATAGCCGTGGTTGAGCAAGACATGGCAGTCGTTGAGTAGTTTTCCCATTAGAGTTGGATTTTGCAAAGTACTATTGAGCTTTTTAGGCTCTGTGTAACTGTGATGTCATTATGAAGACTTTAGGAAATAAAAATTAGCATGGTTACTCTTTAAGAAATAGCTGATATAAAATATTCAAAATAAATTATGCTAATTTTTTAGAATATTAAAATTCAAATAAAGAAAAAGCTAAAGCTAAAGAAATCTAAAAAGGAAAATAAAAAGAAAAGTAATGATAAACACAGAAATAAAAAGGAAAATAAAGAAAAAGATAAGAGGACTCGAAAGTCCTAATCCTCAGATGGTTCGTGAGGTGGGGGCAGTGGTGAGATGTGGAGATGCTGACAAATCTGATAGAGAGTAGCATCAATGTGATCAATGCGCTGAAAACACTGTTACTCGAATCATGTAAGGCACTCAGATATGTCAGAGTGTGAAGCAGCCGCATCAACTGGACGGTGAATGGGCAGTGGCTGAGACGGTAGCTCCTCGTAAGATGGAGGGACATCATCAGTAATGTCCTCTGGGTCCTCCTGCTCGGTAGATCGAGCTAGATGTTACTGAAGAGGATCGATCCCACGTCGACGCTCGATCATCGTCATGTGTAGCATGCTTCAGATGCCCTGTGGGGACATCTGGCTGATAAGAGTGAATAAAGATGATTGTGCCGCGATGTTGAAGATACCGAAGTTCTCGCAAGGTGCATCACATATGGGCCATAGAAATTACCCTCTTCCGATGTCGCTCTGTTTGATGTTGAATGGTGAGGGTGATGAAATAGGTAAGGTCGAACACGTGTCCATATGCCATACTCCATAAAAAAAGGCTTCGTTAGTGTTGACGACGCCAGTGCTCTCGCATCTCCCAGTCAATATATGTGCGAGGATGGCGTCTAGGTACCTCAGTGATGGGGAGAGAGTCGTCGTCTTAGAGCGACTAGGATCGTAGGTGGCTAAAACAGGAACCAATGCCCTCCAACATTTTGATGGAGGGTAGTGGATGTGATGATGGAGCTCGGATAAGTCTTCTTCCTCTATGAATCTGCCGGTCTATAGGCCTAAGGCTACACCGAACTCAAGTACGCTTAGTTAGCGTACCAAACCGCCGAGACGAAACTGAACCATTTCGGGATCGTCATACTGGGACATGATCATCTGTAGATGGAAGGTAGAACAGAGCTCCAAGGTGAGCTCAAGATATGTTCGCTCGACGATCTCAAAAAATTAATCCCATGAGTCAGTCGTCAATAGGGCTTGAATTGTGTCCGCGAGTTGGACCTGCTCTAGAGTGGTCTAGTCGATACATTGCCCCACTCCGAGCGGCCTTGCCCTGAGGATCTGGAATAGTTCCTATTGGAAACCTTGGGAGAACTGAAGGAATGGGTGTCGAGTCTCCGAGATAGCATTGGAAGAGGTAGCACTGGGTCCCTTTCGCTTCTTGGAAGCGGGGACAATAGTTTTCTTGGCTCGTGAAGTCGACATAATGTACCTAAAAAAGTAAAAGATTAAAAAATGGATAAAGACTATCAAAATTCATAAGCTAATTAATCAAGTAAAGAATAAAGCTAACAAAAAATAATTTCCTATTTTAGTACCATGTTCAATCAAGAACTAACGAATACACAATGTAAGAGTTAATATTAAAAAATAAGTTAAGTGTTCAAACTATCCTAGGCATAGAATAAAACAATGAAGCTGGCTGCTATGGTAAGCAATTTGCACAAGAATATCGTGATTAGGGGTAACTTCTTATAAGATAGTTAAAAATAGCAGTAAAAGAAGAGTGCAAAATGGCATGAACGTCATCTAAGTTAATGGATCATGAGAATCATATGGGAGGCAAATAAATAATGAAAAATAAGAGCATAAATAGATAAATAAATGAGATAACAATTAAAAGAAAGGGAAGAAATGGAAACCAATAGGGCAGGTGATGGTGGCCGGAGGTGGTGTGAGGTCGATGCACGGGCGTGGTAGTGGCGCACGGGCATACACTATGAGGGCTAGTGTTTGGGTGGTGGTGGGGCGTTAGTGGTGATGGCAGTGCACGGGTGTGTTCCTCGAAGGGGGAAAGGAAGAAAGGAAGGGGAGAATAAAGAGATAAAGGCGTAGGAGGGTGGTGGTTCGTCGGGCTATTGATCGGAGTAAGGGGGAGAAGGATGTTTGGGTGGGCGAGGGCGGTTAGGGTTTGGAAGAAATGGGGAAGATGATGAATAGTGAGGGGTTTTTATAGAAATAGGGTTGTACGGGCGTGTCACACACCCGTGCGCTCTTGTTCAGCCTATGTGATTTGCAAATTAAGGTTTTGGGCGTGTCTGATTCACGGCACACACCTGTGCCCCTTGGGCGTGTTAGGGCACACGACCGTGTCGCACGGCCGTGTCCTTCGTTGATCGCTTCTCCTACGCCCGTGTATTATGTCACACGTCCGTGTCAATTTAACAGGTTCAACCACGCGCCTCAGGCACGGGCGTGTCACACGCCCGTGCTAAATTTTTAGTTTCAACCACGGCCTAGGGCCACGGGCGTGCCGCACGCCCTTGTTGACTTGGCAAGTTCATGCACGGCCACTTTGCATGGCCGTGGCTATCTCAGAAGCTGTGTCTTGGGAAAATTTTTCCCTATTTGCACACGGCCGTGTCTCCACCCATGGTGTGCCCACGACCTTAGGCACGCCCTTGTTGATGGCCGTGTGGTTCTAAAAAAATGCATTTAAGGACTCAGTTAATGATTTTAGATGTTAAAAACTGAAATTAAAGAGATTAACAGTGTTAGTGCTCGGGTTGCCTCCCAAGAAGTGCTTATTTATAGTCTAAGCTCAACTTTCCTCAAGTTTGCACGGTCACTGTGGTTTGGGAAGTTGAAACTCCCATTTCCTATTATCAGTTTTAGTATCAAAATAAGGTTTAAGTCGAGTATAATTTACCTTAAAAGTGCCAAATTCCTTATATGTTACCTCGGTTGTACCATAGGGAAAGATTTTCATTACCATGAAGGGAGGTGTGTCACCTGTATGAAGTTTTGAATTTGAAATTCGAGGGTCCTCCCCCTCTAATAGTACCTTATCCCCTACCTTAAATTGATTCTTCTTTGCCTTAGGGTCATCATGGTGATGCTTTGGTTCGGTGTGGCATATTTTGGATTCCTTTATGCTATAATTTTGCCACTCGTCAAGTTCATCAATCTGTAACATTCGTTCTTCATGGATTGCTTCCTTGTTGTAGCATGAGCTTGAACGTAGCTCAATTGTACTTTCGTTAATGGTATCCTAAAAAGAAGGTTGAACAGTGGGATTATTCTTATTAGAAGAACACGTAATAACATCTTTACCATTGACGGTTCTATTAGAATTAGGAGGTTGCAAAGTAATTGTGTCATCGCCTACACGAAGTGTGAGTTCACATGTGCCTACATCAATGATAGTTCTAGCAGTTGCTAAAAAGGGTCGCCCTAAAATTAATGGCACATCACTATCCTCATCTATGTCTAAAACAAGGAAATCAACTGGGAATATAAATTTGTCAATTTTAACAAGCACATCCTCAATTATACCCCTAGGAAATCTAATGGTTTTATCAGCCAATTGGATGCTCATCCTAGTTTGTTTGGGTTTCCCAAGACCTAGCTGTTTAAATAGTTTATAAGGCGTTACATTAATACTAGCCCCTAAATCAGCCAAGGCATTTTTAACATCTAAGCTACCAATTAGACAAGGAATCGTAAAACTCCCTCGATCTTTTAATTTGTTGGGTAACTTGTTCTGCAAAATGACTGAGCAAACTGCATTCAACTCTACATGCGACGACTCATCCATCTTCCGTTTGTTTGCTAAGAGTTCTTTTAAAAATTTAACCGCGTTTGGCATCTGCGAGAGTGCTTCAATAAACGATAAGCTAATATGTAATTTCTTTAGAAGTTTGAGGAATTTACCGAATTGTTCATCTGTGCGGTCTTTCCTTATCGCATTTGGGTATGGGACACGAAGCTTATACTCTTTAATAATTGGTTCTTTGTGACTTACCTCACCCTTACTTTTACTTACCACAGCTTCCTGACTTGGTTCTGATTTGTCTTTAACTAACCCTCCTTCATCGACCATATCTATGGCGTGAAGTTGCTCCCTAAGGTTAGTCTCGGTGTTGCTTGGCAAACCACCTTGTGATCTTTCAGAGATCATCTTAGCAAGTTAACCTATCTGAGTTTCGAGCCCTTGAATTGATGCTTGCTGATTTTTAAGTGCCGTCTCAGTATTCTAAAAATGGGTTTCTAACACTGAGATAAATTTCGTGAGCATCTCCTCAAGGTTCAGCTTTTTTTTTACTAGTAAGGTGGTTGTTGGAAGCCTGGAGAGGGTGGTGGTCTCTGATTTCCTTGACCACCCTATGAGAAATTGGGGTGGTTTCTCCAACCTACATTATAAGTGTTACTATAAGGGTTATTTTGAGATTTAGAATTGTTACCCATATAGTTGGCTTGTTCATTTTCTGTGCTAGGATCGTGAGATGAATAATCTACGCTGTACATTCCTCCTCCATTTGAATCACACCTCATCACTAGATGTACCTGCATAGAACCAACTAAACTGTCAATCTTTTTATTTAAGAGTTCTACCTGATTTGACAGCATTGTGACTGCGTCAACATTAAAAACCCTGGTGACTTTTATGGCTTTGTCCTCATGACTTGCCACTGGTAATTATTCAGTGACATCTCTTTTATAAGCTCATAAGCCTCGTCAGGTGTTTTGTTATTGATGGTTCCACTGGCAGCTGCATCAATCATCTGTTTTGTTGAGGGATTTAAACCGTTGTGGAAAGTTTGCACTTGTAGCCACAAAGGTAACCTATGGTGAGGGTACCTTCTCAATAAATCCTTGTATCTCTCCCAAGCATCGTAGAGTGTCTCTAAATCCATCTGCACAAAAGAAGAGATATCATTCCTCAACTTTTTTATTTTAGCCGACGGAAAATATTTAAGTAAAACTTTTCGGTCATTTGTTCCCAAGTAGTGATAGACCCTCGTGGTAAAGAGTTCAACCACTGTTTAGCTTTATTTCTCAAAGAAAAGGGAAATAACCGAAGGCGAATGGTGTTATCAGAAATGCCATTGATTTTAAATGTGTCGTAGAATTCCAAAAAGTTAGCTAAATGTGCGTTAGGATCCTCATCCTGCAAACCATCAAACTGAACAAACTGTTGAATCATTTGAATAGTGTTAGGTTTCAGTTCAAATTTATTTGTAGCAATAACAGGCCTAACAATACTAGATTCAGTACTAGCTAAATTAGGCTTAGCATAATCATACATAATACACGGAACAGGATTTTGATTCACAGGATCTACGGCTTCCACAAGAGGTAGCTGATTATTTTGATTCACTTCCATCTCTTCAGTAGATTCGGGTTCGTTCTCTTGTCCTTGTTCTGTGTACTATAGGCTTCGCCCTATGTCTCTTTGGTTTTTGCGAACTGTGGCTTCTAAATTGCTATCAAACAATAGTGGTCCTGACGGGTTTCTTCTAGTCATAAACTAGAGATACCTATCAGAGAAAAACAAAAAGAAAATTTTAGTAAATAAAACCTAAAAATAAAATAGGAAATAAATTGCAATAAAAATAAATATAGCTAAAGTAATAGAAATCGAGTGTTCCTAATATTTTAGTTCCCCGGCAATGGCGCCAAAAACTTGATTGTGATTATGATGAAGTAATAATAATGATCGTACCTAGAAACTAACAATTATCACGATGAAAGGCAAGCGCACCTATCAAATAGTAGTATAGTTAGTGGCAAGACCGGAATGTCGAATCCGATAAACTAAAAGTACTAGTAATAAATCTCTTCCTATTATCTAGCCTAAAAATAAAGAGGGGGTTTGTTTCAACTAATTAATTCTAAACTAAACTAAGGATGCGACAAAGAGTAAATTAGGGAATTACTTTTGGAAAAACTAAATGATAAAGGCAATACCCAAGGAAGAATCCACCTAGACTTCACTTGTTATCTAACTCTGAATTAGACGATTTCTTTATTCGACTTGATCCGTACAGATCCCTAAATTATGTTATTATCTCCATTGAGAATAAGAACAACTAACCCTAGGTTGATTAATTAAAATCTCTTTCTAATTAAAGCCCTTATTTTTGTATTAACTCGATCTATGGATCCCCCTATTAGATTTTACTCTAATCTAGTAGATTTTCGTCGTCCTATGTCTAGGATTGCGATCAACTCCGATTAATTATGTTGGATCTACTCTTAAACAGAGAGTTTTGCTCCTCTGAATAAGCATATTCGACTTGACTTAATATTCTGAAATATCAACTCAAGAATTAAAAAACACAATTAAGAACAAATCGAATATTTATCATATAATTCAGATAACAATAACAAGATTCATCTTAGGTTTCATCCCCCTTAAGTATTTAGGGTTTTAGTTCATAATAAAAAGAGAAAACATCTCAAAATAAAGAAAACAACAAAACATAAAGAAAACCCAAAACTCTTGAAAGGATTGAAGGGAGATCTTCAGTCTTGATGTAGATCCTTTCTTCTGAGATGGATCAATCGACTTTCCTTGAGTAATTCCTTGCCTTCTACTCTGTCGGGCCTCCCCCTTCTAAGTCTACTCCTAGGGTGTTTATATAGACTCCGAATACATTTCTTAACCCTTAAGTAGCCTTTTCCTCGTGAAATTAAAATTCATTACAACAGGGACATGCCTGTGTGGCACACCCGTGTGAATCGAGCCTAGGCCGTGTTCAAGTCTGCTAATGTGGCACGAGCATGTGGTTCACCCGTGTGAGGAACTTTAGGCCGTGTTGATTTCTTACTTTGGCCCATTTTCTCCGTTTTTGGGCCATTTCTAGTTCTTTTCACTCCCTTATGCTCACCTAAGTATAAAACATGAATTTAAAGGATTAGGAGCATCAAATTCCACAATTTAAGGGATAATTCATCCAAAATTATGTTAAGAATGGGGTAAAAATATGTATAAATTACGGTTTATTAGTAACCCTGTTCCTGCGACGGATTCAGATTAGGGTTGTTACATGTAGATACTCTAGTAATTAAGTTCTAATCAAATTCTAATTAATGATGGGCTAATTAGGAATTAGAACTAATATGCCAAGGTTATAAATATTAGGGTTATGCTCTCCAAATTACACACAAGATGTCTTTTCTAATATCCCATCCTTAGAAATGAAAGAGCAAATATTCTCTGAATTTCTTGTGTGCTAATTTGGAAGATCAAAGCCCCAAGATCTGGAAAAACTTCAAGTAATCCATGGATTTAAGTACGCTTCCGCATCTAGTTTTATTCTTGATTTATTCTTATTGATTTGACATGATAGATCATAGTTTATTAAGTTTTATTTCTGATTTATTTTATAATTCTAACAGTTGATGGTTGAACTTGTATGCTTAACATGTCATATAACATAATTGATGCATGATTTGGTTAGTTTAATGCTATTAAGAATGATGATCTTAAACTTGTATGGTTTGGCATGTTAAAGGTTGTGCTGGGATAGCTAAGTTGAGAATAGGTTTGAAAATGGTATATTTGATTTGTTAAGCATGTGATATAACATATTGTATACCTTGGTTGTTTCATTTTAGGGTCATTTAAGTGTTTGACTTCTAAATTGCATAAGTACGGTATGCTTGAATTGAAAAATATGACCATTTGGTATAGCTAGTTGTTAAAGGAATGAGTTTGCTTAAATAATAAATGTTTGTTAGGTGTTATCTTAAATATTTGATTTCATATGTCCATAGACTTGAATTAGCATGGATTGGTATAGATTGATTGTGTTTTGGTTTGTCGAAAGTTGTATGAATGTATATGTGTTGGATTGAAAGCAAGAAACTTGTATCAAATGTATTATTTGCCAAAACAAGGGCAATGTCATGACCTTGAGTCCCTGATGTCATGATATGGGCCAATAGTTAGTGATGTCACGACTGTAACACCCATTGCCCAACTTGACGTCGAGTCTGAGCTACAAGATGCTACATTCGTTGTAGGAACAACTATAGTCAATTATAAAACATTTAATTATTCACACATGTATTAAGTGTGAATCATGTTTATACTAAGCAACATATTCATTTTTGGGTCTCATACGAGCTTATGAAAGCTCTTTTGCTAACCCAAGCTTGAATTAGAACCAAATTGTAAAGTTTTAAAAATCTTAGAATGACATTGCAACTTCACAATTTTCACTTCGTGATGTTGCAAACAATGTAAGTCACATCGCAACTTCATGCAAATCGACATCACAACATCACTTACTGTCGGCCAACGTTACAACATGGAATGTTGGTCGTCGAGACATGGCCCTTATTTTTAATCAAAATGTACATTTGATATGAATTCATGCTTTTAATCCAATCCTTATTACCATTCACACAACTTTCTGCAATCAATACATATTAAACCATGTTAATTCAAGTTTATAGAAATATAAAATCAAACATTCAAGATAACATTAAACCAACATTTATTGTTTAAGCATATTCATCTCTTTAGCCACTAGTTACACCAAATTGTTATATTTTTCAACTTAAACTTACCATAATTTAAAATTTAAGAGTCAAACACATATATGACTCTAACATGTACCATAATTTAAAATTTAAGAGTCAAACACATATATGACTCTAACATGTGTCAAACAAACATGGCATTCAATTATATTCCATACCTACTATTCCATTATATAATTTCTCAAGTCATTCACTATCTTAGCTATTCCAGCTAGCTTTCTTGCAACCTTTAACTTGCCCAAAACATACCAATTAAAAACATTACACATACTAGCATCACACAGTGCCAAAACATACATCAATTTGATCACATACAAAACCTATTACTTAAATTCAACCAGTATCGCATTTTCACAAAGACGTAAACTCCTAATTAGAACAATTGTACAACAAAGGCCCTTATATACATGCCACAATATCTAGGTGACCGCTTGCAGACGTACCAACATCCAGAATGTGAATCATGCACAAAAGATATGGAATAAGCAATGTCCGCAAGTATACGGGTCAGGTTATAATATAGTTACAACGAAGTATGTGAGTATTCCGAGGATCATATCCAATGGAGGTGAGTACTAAATTAATTCTAACCTAAACACAAATAGATCTAATTAGTAATTTAAATAAGTTATAGTACAATAAAACATAAAAGCAAGTGTTTTTGGGTTTTTTTAAATAATGAAATAGAAATAAAAAAAAACATAAGTGTAAAGTACTTTAGAAAACTTAGTTTATAGACTTTAATCAATTCTAGGCATGCGTAATTAGCTTGCTTTGGTGGTCATAACTAATTCCTATTTTAGGTTTTTACTCAATCAAGTAGCCATTACTCTAGTAGGATCTCTTGATCTTTCACTAAACTAATAGTTGGAAAAAACTACTTATATCTCGACCTCATAGTCCAGACTAATTTGGGGCTAAGGTGTTCACGGATAGGTCATACTAATGTTGGGTTAATTCCCACCTAAATGACTTCCTAGGGTAGGTTCATCAAGCCTAGGGTTTAAGTTCTTCCTCTCTCAAATAGCTAATCTTCTAAGAAAACTCTACATAAGAATTAATTAATCACACCTCCACTTGCTAATCCCCCATAAGAGGATTAGTTCCTCATGGACCTTATGAACACAATAAACTTGAATATAAAGATGAGCATAAATAACAAATTAAGAGTAAAGTTTAGATAATCTTGTTTTATATTTTCAAGATGAAATGTAGAAAATCCACTAGTGTTTGATTGCATTTACAAACCACGTCCTCCGAAGAACAAAAAGAAAAGAACTAAAAATAAACGTAAGCCTAAAAACTACAAACTAAAATTATAGAGAAAACCTTAATGTTTGAAAAAGCTATCCCTAAACAAGTGTTTTGAGAGCTTATTTACAGAGTTAGGTTTGTCATCATCCTTAACCCTAGGTCAGTTGACGTTCTCGTGTTTTAATTTCCATTGCGTAGACCAAAATGCCCCTAGCTCGTAAGTGCTTCCCGTACAGGACTGATGTCGTTACACCTTAGTCCTTGTGTCGTGACATCGAGGGTAGTATGCATGGTTTAGGGGTAGCTTCAAGGGTGTGTTGTGACATCCCTTGGCTATGTCACAACATCCAAGGCAATATAGTGGTTCTAGCATTCTGCTTCTTATGTTACGACCTTAATCTCCCTATGTTGAAACTTAGCGACTAGTTTTGAGTTCCTATGTCTTTGAATGGCCTCTTGCACACTCACTAAATACGTTAGCTCGCCTTAAGGCCTCATTCAACCCCTAAGATTAATAAAAGACTCAAAATACACTTTTTATTAAAATTAAACTAAACTAATAAAACATAAAACATACTAAAATTGCTTGTATTCAAGCTCCTCAAGTACAAAAATAAATTTAATCTGCTACACCGAATTATGACAAATCACTAGGTTCAAAATGAATTATAACTACTGTCTCGAGATAGTGTGAGCTTCCTCATTGCTCTGGCTTGACAGTTCCGCAAGGTGAAAATCTACAAGTAAGGAAAACAATCAAAGTAAGCATTCAGAATACTTAGTAAATTCAAATGGAAACTAAACATGCCTTGATCATTTAAGGCATAATTAACTAATCAATTTGTTATTCAACTTAGCTACCCTTTGGAACATTATGTTACAACTAAACATATAACAACATCACCAAATAAATGTGTTATTCACATTCTCAATTCATATATAATATCAAGACTTTAACAAAATCAAATAACATCCACATGTCAGCATCAATAATGATCGTCTCATTTCCAACTCGTAACTAAGGTTTCATATCCAATCAGTTTAATATCGCCTGATGGAAATATAACAAAATGAACTCAAATACACGGGAATAAGTTGCTCACACAAGTTGACAGTATATTCAAGACTGCTCACATAAGTTGACATTATACAAAATTGCTCACACAAGCTGACATTATATCGAGGTTACCAATTCAAGCTAAACCTTCGAAATGTATACCCTTAGAATCTACAACAAATGCTAGATCTTGAAAAAACATGTATAATCCCTGATCGATTGCACGTATAACCTTAATGGCATGTCATATGTATCCTAATCTTTTACTAAGTCCACATGGGCATCATTTTCATATATATGTCATCACCAATCTCTGTAATTATCCACAATTCAATCATATCCTATACAATATCACAATTTTCATTTACAAGTCGTGTAATCAATAAATATTCATATTTACACCCTATACCATTTCAATATAGCCAATATTTATACAAACTTACAATTCAGTCCATTTTAAAACCTATGTGTCAAATTTACTAATTCTACTCAAGTCTAATATATAAATAAGTTCAAACATAATTAATACATAAAATATATAAAGTGGTAAGTTCCATATAAACTTACCTGATCAAAACACATAAAGTGGATACTTCAAGAACTAATCTGCGATTTTAGTTTTTCCCCAACCAACTTCACTTCGATCATATTATTGATCTAAACAATCTTTTGATATCGTCAATCAATACCAAATATTCCTATTCTATACTATGATATGAATGAACCTATATGAATTTGATTTTTTGATTTTTTGATATCCTTAAAATTTTTCATTTTACTCAATTTAGTCCATGAACTTGGGATAAGCATAACTTTTAATTTTTAGCTCCGGTTTAAAAATCCAGTTTCACATATTTTCATTAGGGACCTTATACTTTCTATTTCTAACAATTTTTTACAAGTTTTATATTTATTCAATTTAGACCAAATGTAACAAAGTTAACAATTAAGCTAAATTAACTATACAATCTAGTCCTTTTTATAATCTAACCTTACAATCTATCAATTTCAAGCCTAATTCTTCAAGAAATCATCAATGACAAATTTTTAAAACTTTAACAATTTTACAAATTGGTACATGGGCTAGCTAAATCAAGCTCCCATGATCTCAAATCTATACAAATTACAAGAAAAAGACTTGAAATCACCTACCAATTTTTTGCCAAATGGTATAAAGCCTCATTGGGTTTTCTTTTTCATGGACACCATGAAGATAAAAAGATGAATCTTTCATCTTTCTCCACTAACTTAGGATATATAGTTTAATTAAATTTTAATTAACTAGCTTAATTAATTTAAACATGGCTTAATTAACTATAATCATCCACTAACCCTTCTTAGTGGATTTCATCATCATTATCCACTTTCTCATACTTAAAAATAGCCTAATAACCATTTTGGCCCTTTGTTTAATTTCCATTTTAATCCCTAAGTCTTTTGTCAATTAAAAATTTATAGTAATTGGAACTGTACAAATTAGTCCCTAAGCCTTATTTAACTATTAATTCAAAAAAATTCCTTGACCAAAATTTGATGTAACAATATATTACACACGTAAATATTAATATGTAATATTTATGAACTCGATTCGCAGAAATAGGGTTCTGAAACCACATTCTCTAATACCATTGAAAATCGGGTCGTTACAACGACATCTAGATGCCTAAACTTGTAACATAATTCACTGATTGACATTGTCACAATGTGGAAACCATGATGTCACAACGTCAACCCGAACTTTTGAAAACTATATAATTTGGTCCTAATTCAACCTCAGGTTAGCAAAAGAGCTTTTGTAAACTTGTATGGGACGCGTAATGATTATTTAGCATAGAATGAATGTGAAATACACTTAATTGCATGTGTGAATGATAATATGGTGTATATTTGACTATAGTTGCTTTGACAATGAATATAGTATCTTATAACTCGGACTCGACGATCGAATCAAGTAAAAAGTTTTAAATTGATTATGCAATTGGTTATACTCTAATTGTTTTCTCTTCTCGTCTCTCTATTGTTTTCTTTTTCATCTACCTTTCCTTCTCACATTTCTCACAAGTTATAACAATTTATGTAATCATTTATTTTTTAATACAAATTTGCAAAAGAAATTTCCTTGAATCTTGCAATTGTTTACGTCTTGTTTTTATTAATCACAACATAATTATTCATTATTATAAAAAATAATTATTCATTAATAATTATAATTTATTATACTTTTCTAGATAATAAAATATTAGATTTTTAAAAAGTACCAAAAACTAGTTCAAGAGTGCTCTCTCTAAGATCTCCAAAGAAATAGGTGCAGCTATGGTTGGAGTGGAGAAGGGTGGTGATCTAGGGTGTTTTTGTTATGGAAGAGGAAGAGATCTCCCTTCTAGCCGATGAATTAATCCAGTTATCGGTCAAAAGCTCATTGGTTTCACCAAGGAGTCAATTTTCGCTGCTTTGTTTGGTGTGGAGAAACAAATCTTATAATTCTAATAGTCTATGTGTGCAACTTAGAAGTATATAGAAGACAAGACGAAAATTTGACATTCAAGTGGCTGGACAGAATTTGTTTTAGATTTCATTCGAAGAAGAGGATGACCTAGAATTGATTTTGGAGGGCAGACCGTGGTTTTTTAGAAAACACTTAATTATCTTTGACATGTTAGTAGAGGCGGTAGAGAGAAGTAAAATAAAACTAATCTCTTCCCCTTTTTGGTTAAAAGTTGGATCTTGTCCTCCAGAATGTGAGAAGAAAAATCTTATGCATGCGATTGGATCAACTTTTGGGGGAATTTTAATATTGGAGGTGAAAAATGAAACATGTAGAATGAAAGTTATGTTGGATGCTAGGAAACCTCTTCGAAGAGGAATTTTTATCGCAATTGAGGATACAAGAAGAATCTGGCTTCCTTTTAAGTACGAATCCCTACAGAATTTTTGTTTTAGATGTGGTAGAATTGGGCATATTGTTAAGGATTGTATGGAGAAGGCTACGAAAGGGCAATAGCTTTGAAGGCTGAATCCAATCTGGTGGGGAGAGAGAGTTTACAACTGGGTAGTACAGAGAAGAAATTCATGATGAATTGCTTGTATACTGGGGAAGAGGAAGAAAGGATCACACCTACTGTCAAGTGGTTAGAAGACAAGGCTACCAGTACTGAACAGAGGACATTGACTAGTGGGAATTCTAACAAGCTGAATATGCTAATTGATGAAGGAAAAAATTCGCAGGAAGGCACTAAAAGTAACACAGCTGTTGGGAAAAATTCACTACCAGAGGTTATTCACATGAAGGCTATGGGAGAAATTGGATAAGATATTCTAATACCTGACATAGTGATTGCTAAAAACTATAAAAAATAAGCTGGACGCGCAGAGGACGTATGGGGCAGTTTAATGATGTGCAGATAGAAATAGCTCCAGGTAAGCGAAAAAATTATTCACTTCATGAGGACAACGTTGACAGTTGGAATGAGAGCATAAGTAGTTATAAAAGGGCTAGAAAGGAAACCACAAAAGAGAAATCTTCTATTTTAGAGACTATAGAAGATCAGGTTAAAGTGTCTCCACTCGTAGGATCGGCGGCTGCCAATAGTAAGCCGACCGAAGCCAATGAAAACGATAAGTTGGAATGTTCGAAGATTGGGGAGTCCTCGAGCAATTAGACATCATTGATTTTTACTGAAGAAACAAAATCCCCAAATGGTCTTCCTTATGGACATAAAGGTGAATGCTACTTGGATGGAAACGATCAGAAAGAGATGTGGATATATAAATGGCTTTGATGTGGGAGCAGAAGGTCCTAAGGGTGGATTATCATTGGCTTGGAAACAAAATACTCAAGTAACGATCCTTAGTAGCTCAAAAAACCACATTGATGGGCTGATTAAAGAGGATCAAGATTGCAAAGAATGGCGATTCACGGGTTTCTATGGGAATCCATTTTCTAATGAGAGGTACATTACATGGGATCTATTAAGACAATTGGGAAGGGTCCGATCTTACCCTTGGATTGTTTGTGAAGACTTTAATGAAATTCTTTATTCTTTTGAAAAACGAGAAGGGCTACCTAGAGAGGAAAAACAAATGGAGGCTTTTCGTAATGTTCTTGCTGAATGTCAATTATTAGATGTAGGATTCACAGGTGCTAGGTTCACATGGGAATGAGGTAATTGAGTTGAAACTAACATACGGGAATGTTTAGACAAAGCGGTTGCAAATCCAGAGTGGTTTTCAGTTTTCCTACATGCGCATATTCAAGATCTTTCATACTCACACTCGGATCATTGTCCACTTCTTTTATCCTTGAATAAAGAAAAGAGAAAGGCTCCCAGATCCTCGTTTAAGTTTGAAGCATGGTGGCTACTTGAAGACTCCTTTTAGAAGATGATTCAAGAGACTTGGCAAAACTCAACAGGGCTACTACTTGAAAAGCTAGAGGTTTTAAAATGGGACATTTCCTATGGGCAGATCGAATAAAGGATACAAGAAGAGGTGCCAAGCAAAAACTACACAAACAATTGGAATGTCTACTAAAAGGAGAAAGAAATGAAGAAAGCTTGGCTAAAATCATTTATACAAAAATCTCTCTTAATTTAGAAATTGATAAAAAAGAAGCTTACTGGGAGCATAGGGCACGAGCAAATTGGTTGAAATTAAGAGATAGTAACACATCATTCTTTCACAAGTGGGCTACACAGCAACAGAAAACTAATGTTATTCATAGTTTGCAAGATTATAATGGAGTGAACGTGACTGATGAAGAAGGGAAAGCAAGGATTGCAATGTGTTATTTTAAGGATTTGTTTGTATCTCTAGGAATATGCAATACGGAGCAGTCTATACGGCTAAAGAAATATGGGAAGCGTTAAAGTCAATGGGTCCTACAAAAGCCCCCGGTGTTGATGGTTTTCCAGCGCTTTTCTTTCAAAAATGTTAGCATATTGTAGGGAAAGAGGTAACCTCTTTTTGCTTGGGGATATTAAACCAGGGAAAGGATTTAGAAAGTATAAATGGCACAAATATTGTGCTAATTCCCAAAACCTCACAGCCTATTGATATAAAGAATTTCAGGCCGATCAGACTTTGCAATGTTCTCTACAAAATTATAGCAAAGGTAATGGCTAATAGATTTCAAAAAGTCATTGATGTTCGCATTAATAAAGCTCAAAGTGCTTTTATTCCAGGCCGTCTTATTTCAGATAATGTGCTTGTAGCCTATGAGATAATGAATACATTGAAGAATAAAAGATTTGGGAAAAAAGGGCATACGGCTCTTAAATTGGATATGAGTAAAGCTTATGACCGGGTCCAATGGGAATTTCTTAGGCTTATGATGGAAAAAATGGGTTTCGCGCAATCTTAAGGGGATTTTATAATGAAGTTTATTTCAACAGTTTCCTATTCAGTCCTTCTAAATGGTCAACAGGGAGATATCTTCAAACCAACGACAGGGCCCCGACAAGGGGACCCCCTAAGCCCATACTTATTCCTACTTTGCAGTGAAGGACTCTCCTCCATTATACGATCAGCCCTAAATAGAAAGGAAATCACAGGTTTAAAAGCTAGCAGAAATGAGCCTAAAATTTCGCATCTTCTCTTTGCAGATGACTGTATAATTTTCAGCGAGGCAACTCATTCAGGAGCTCAACAGATCAAGAATATTTTGGCAAAATTTCAACCCTGTGCTGGTCAGTGTCTGAATTTTGCAAAATTCACAATATTTTTTAACACAAATACTTTGAAAGCTGATAAATTGACTATTACGAGTTTGCTTGAAATGAGACAATCAACTCACATTAAAAAATATCTAGGCTTTCGTAATTTGATTGGGAAGAGAAAGAAGACCTCTTTTCAAATTTTAAAGGACAAAGATGAAAAGGAAAATTAACGGATGGAGTTTTAGGTATTTGTCTCAGGGCAGAAAAGAGGTTTTTATTAAATCAATCTTGCAAACCATCCCAGCCAATTCTATTATGTGTTTTCTTTTGCCAAGAACCTTATATAAGGAGTTGGAGTCAATTATTGCAAGTTACTGGTGGCAGAAGGGGCATGGATGGAAGGGAATACATTAGTGCAGTTGGAAGAATCTTTGTGAATCAAAGAAAACAAGAGGCTTAGGTTTTAAGGACCTGGCAAAATTCAATGTAGCTTTACTAGCTAAGCAATGGTGGCATTTATTAGAGTATCCAGATTCTTTAGTAGCACAGGTTCTAAAAGCCAAGTACTACCCTACTACAAGTTTTTTGCAAGCAGGGTTAGGTCGAAAACCATACACGTGGAAAAGTATCTGGGCAGCAAGGGGTCTTATTACAAATGGGTTAGGGTAGAGAGTTGGCATAAGTGATAACATTTTAATTAACGAGGATGCATGGCTACCCGGGGAAACTAATTACAGAGTTAGTTATCCCATTCTTAACACTGATATTACTTGGTTGCATCGTTAATTGATAGTAATCAAAGAAAATGGAAGGAAGAACTGATTCGCAATACCTTTGAGGCCATCGATGCAGATAGAATCCTGCGTATTCCCCTAGCGAGCGACAGGCACAATGATATGGTCATCTGGCATGGAGAACCCTGGGTATGTTTACAGTTCGTAGCGCCTATAAACTTTTATAGACCCAAAATAATACACCAAACCCTACTGGTATACAAGATACATCCAAACTATTTTACAACCAACTCTGAACACTCGAAATACCAAATAAAATTAAAATTATAATCTGTAGGATAGCGAATAATTATATCCCTATAATGGCTAATTTATGTGTGTGAAAAGTGGTCCGGGATGACAAGTGTCCTAGATGTAAGGTCTGGTCTAAGAGCCTGTGGCACACTTTCGTGGATTGTGATAAACGATAAATTATACATATTTTTACCCCATGTTTAGCTTAATTTTGGATGGATTATCATTAATTTTGTGAGAATTGGTGCTCTTAATCTTTCTTTTCATACCTTATACTCAGAATAGCATAGGGAAGAGAAAAGAATGAAAAATGGACCAAAAACGGAGAAAATGGGCCAAATTGTGAAAATGACACGGCTCAAGAAGTCACCACACGGTCGTGGCACACAGCCGTGCCACATGAAGATCACACGGTCCAGCCCCCGACAAGCACGGCCAGGCCACACGGTCGTGCCTCCATCGACAGACTCTCACATGGCCTCTTGTCGTGGCATACGGGCGTGGCACACTGGCGTGTCCCTATCATGAGGAAGAGAAATTTCACTCGGATTTGGATACTTAGGGGCTAAGAAAGCCATTCTAAACTTTATATAAAGACCCCAGGAGGCAACTCTAAAGATATACTCTTTTCTCTCAAGAAAGAGTGCCATAATTTTGCCAACACAAGGAGTGGAAGCAAGGAATTACTCTAAGGGAAGCCGATTGATTCATCCCAGAAGCCAGAATTCTACATCAAGACAGAAGATCTCCCTAAATTCCTTTAGGGGTTTTTGGGTTCTTTATGTTTTGTTATCTTAATTCTTCTGAGATGTTTTCTTTCTTTATTATGAACTAAACCCCTCAAATACTTGAGGGGGATGAAACCTAAGATAGATCTTGTTATTATTTATTCTTGAATTATTTGATAAATACTTGAATTGTTCTTAATTATGTGTTCTTCATTCTTGATTTAATAATCCTAGGTATTACTTCAAGAACTTGATGTGCTTAGGCAGAGGAACAAAAGTCCCTGTTTTAAGAGTAGATCTACCATAATTAAGAGGAGTTGCATGCAACCCTAGACATAGGGCGACATAAATCTGCCGGATTAGGGTCAAACCTAATAGGGGGATCCATAGATCGAATTAATGCAACCTAGGGTGTTAATTAATAAAGAAACTTTAGTTAACAGCCTAGGCCTAGTTGTTCTTATCCTCGAAAGAGGTATTAACATAGGTTAGGGATCTCTACGGATCAAGTCAAGTGAAGAAATCATCTAGTTCAAGAAGTTAATAGCAAGTGAAGTCTAGGTGGATTCTCCCTTAAGTATTGCTCATATCAATAAGCTTTTCCCTAAAGTTTTCCCCAATTTACTTTTTGTGCACTTTTAGTTAGTTTTAGAATTAGTTTTAATCAATCCTCTTTTATTTTTAGGCTAGATAGTAGAAAGGAAGTAAGTATTAGTACTTTTGGTTCCCTTGGGTATGATAACTCGGTCTTGCCGCTAAACTATGCTACTGTTCGATAGGTGCGCTTGCCTTTAAAATCGTGATATTAGTTAGTTTTTGGTGTGATCAGTTTTTATAAATTTTATTACTTAATATCGCGAGCATATCAAGTTTTTGGCACTGTTGCCGGGGAACTAAAATATTAAGAAAACTCGATTTCTATTACTTTAGCCATTACTATATTTATTTATTTTCAGTTTTTATTTCTTTTTATTTTTATTTTTATTTTTCTTTATTTTTCTTATTATTTATTTTTTTCTATTTTATTTTATTTTTCTTTTATTTTTCCTTCTAGGTATTTCTAGTTTATGACTAGAAACAACCCAGTAGGACCAGTACTTTTTGACGAATACAATTCGCAGAAATCGCAAAAAGATCAGACGAAGCCTACAGTATCCAGAACAAGATCAAGAACAAAGGCCAGAACCTACAGCAGAGATGGAAGCAAATCAAAACATTCCACCACCGCCCGTGATAGCCGCGCCACTAGCAAATCAGGAAGTAGCTCCTCACACTATGTATGATTATGCTAAACCTAGTTTGGTTGGTACCCAAACTAGCATTCTTAGACCTACTATTGCTGCTAATAATTTTGAATTAAAGCCTAACACTATTCAGATGATACAGCAATTGGTGCAGTTTGATGGTTTACAGGATGAAGATCCAAATTCACACATAGCCAATTTTTTAGAACTTTGTGATACTTTTAATATTAATAGTGTTTCTGATGATGCCATTCGTTTAAGGCTATTTTCATTCTCTTTGAGAAACAAAGCCAAACAGTGGTTAAACTCTTTACCACGAGGCTCAATCACCACATGGGAACAAATAACCAAAAAATTTTTACTTAAATATTTTCCTCCAGCAAAAACAGCTAAATTACGAAACGATATCTCTTCTTTTGTGCAGATGGATTTAGAAACACTCTACGATGCCTAGGAGAGATACAAAGATCTTTGAGAAGATGCCCTCATCATGGCCTACCTTTATGGCTCCAAGTTCAAACCTTTCACAACAGTTTGAATCCATCAACAAGGCAAATGATCGACGCAGCCGCAGGAGGAACAATCAACAATAAAACACCCGAAGCAGCTTATGAGTTTATAGAAAAGATGTCACTGAATAACTATCAATGGCAGGTCATGAGGACAAAGTCAACAAAAGTTGCAGGAGTTTATAATATTGATGTTGTCGCCATGCTTACTAACCAAGTAGAACTTTTAAATAAAAAGTTTGATAATTTTGTTGGTTCTACGCAGGCACAGCCAGTGATGCAGTACGATGCAACCCCAGGAAATATGTTGAATCCGGACTATTCAACTTATGAACACGGCATGGAAACTGAGCAAGCCAACTATATGGGTAACAATTCTAGACCTCAAAATAACTCTTATAGTAATACTTACAATGCAGGTTGGAGAAATCACCCCAATTTTTCATGGGGAGGACAAGGAAATCAAAGACAACAGCCCCTCTGGGATTTCAGTAGCCACCACCACAACAAGAGAAAAAGCCGAATCTTGAAGAGATGTTCACCAAATTTATGGCCGCATCGGAAACCTGTTTCCAAAACACTGAAACGGCACTAAAAAACCAGCAAGCATCAATTCAAGGGCTTGAGAATCAAATCAGTCAGCTTGCAAAATTAATTTTAGAAAGACTGTAAGGTGGACTACCAAGTAATACTGAGCCAAATCCCAGAGAACATGTCAAAGCAATTACTCTAAGAGATGGGAAAGTACTAGCTGAACCAGAAAAGAGATCTACTCCAGAATCTTCAGGAGACAAGGCAAAGGAATCCAAGGAAAACACCCAAGGAATACCAACTGCCCATTCCATATCCGGCAAAGTTAAAGAAAGACCGTACAGAGGCCCAATTCGGTAAATTTCTTGAACTTTTAAACAATTACACATTAACTTACCTTTTGTTGAAGCAATTTCGCAGATGTCGAAGTACGCAAAGTTCCTTAAGGAACTTCTGACAAATAAAAGGAAGTTGGAAGAATTAGCCATAGTGGAACTCAACGAGGAATGCTCAGCTATTCTCCAGAATAAACTACCGGCAAAACTGAAAGATCCAGGGAGTTTTACTATTCCTTGTTTAATTGGTAGTTTACTTATTGATAAAGCCTTAGCCGATTTAGGTGCTAGCATTAATCTCATGCCTTACAAAATGTTCAAGCAACTAGGTCTAGGGGAACCAAAGCCCACTAGGATGAGTATTCAACTAGCTGATAGATCTGTTAAATATCCTAGGGGAATTATAAAAGATGTGCTAGTAAAGGTAGATAAATTTATATTCCCTGTTGACTTTGTTGTGCTTGATATGGATGAGGATATTGAGGTACCTTTAATTTGGGGACGTCCATTCTTAGCCACTACTAGAGCTGTTATTGATGTAGGGGATGGTAAATTAGTACTCAGAGTTGGTGAGGAAGAAGTCGTTTTTAAAATCTATGATGCTATGAAATTTTCTAAAGAAAATGATGATTCCTGTTATTTTGTTGATATTATTGATTACTTGCTTCAAGATAAGTTTCAGGAACTTTCCATCGCAGACACATTGGAACTGTGTCTTGTTCAAAGTGGGGGAGAAGATGAAGTCACCACTGAAATTGAGGAAGTAAGAAAGGAGTTAGATTCTAATGAAATCATCACAAGACACATAAGTTATGAAAGTATAAAGATGAATGATGAGTTGAGACAGAAACCTTCCATTGATGAACCCCCAAAATTAGAGTTGAAGCAACTACCAGATCATCTAGAATATGCCTTTTTAGGGGAAGATTCAACTCTACCAGTCATTATCGCATCAGATTTGAGCATTGCAGAAAAAGAGGAACTACTCCATGTGTTAAGGGAACACAAGCATGCTATAGCTTGGAAAATTTCAGATATTAAGGGAATTAATCCGTCCTTTTACACCCACAAAATTTTAATGGAAAATGAATTTAAACCATCAGTGCAAGCTCAGAGACGATTGAATCCCAACATGAAGGAAGTCGTAAAAGCCGAGGTAATTAAACTTCTAGATGTAGGCATTATTTATCCTATTTCTGACAGTTCTTGGGTAAGTCCTGTGCAGGTTGTTCCTAAAAAGGGAGGCATGACTGTGGTATCTAATGACAAAAAAGAGGCAATACCTACAAGAACAGTCACTGGATGGAGAGTTTGCATTGATTATAGGAAGCTGAATGACGCCACTTGAAAAGATCATTTTCCCTTACCTTTTATTGATCAGATGTTGGAAAGATTATCAGGTCACATGTATTATTGTTTCCTAGATGGCCTCTCTGGTTACTTCCAAATCCCGATAGCTCTAGAAGATCAGGAGAAAACGACATTCACATGCCCATACGGTACGTTTGCTTATCATAAAATGCCTTTTGGTTTATGCAACGCTCCTGCTACTTTTCAGTGATGCATGCTAGCTATCTTCAATGAATTCGTGGAAGATATCATGGAGGTATTTATGGATGATTTTTCAGTTTTCGGTAATTCTTTCCAACTTTGTCTTAATAATCTAAAACGTGTTTTGATAAGATGTGAAGAGACAAATTTAGTGCTAAACTGGGAAAAATGCCACTTTATGGTTCAAGAGGGTATTGTTTTAGGACATAAAATTTCTAGTAAAGGGATAGAGGTAGATAAAGCAAAAATTGAAACCATTGAAAAATTACCTCCCTCTAATTTAGTTAAGGCTATAAAAAGCTTTTTAGGACACGACGGTTTTTGTCGCAGATTTATTAAAAATTTTTCTAAAATAGCTAAGCCTTTAACAAAGTTGCTAGAAAAAGACGTGTTTTACAACTTTAACCAAGAATGTTTAGACTCTTTTAATGCTCTAAAAGAAAAGTTAGTCAATGCCCTGATTATGATTTCACCTGATTGGAATCTACCTTTTGAACTATTGTGCGATGCAAGTGATTTTGCAGTAGGTGCAGTTTTGGGACAACGAAGAGACAAGCACTTTCAACCGATTTATTATGCTAGCAGAACTTTGACAGCCGCTCAAGCAAATTATACTACCATAGAAAAAGAATTACTAGCTATTATTTTCGCATTTGATAAATTCAGATCTTATTTGATTTTGTCAAAAGTTATTGTTTATACTGACCATTCTGCTCTTTGCTACCTCTTAACTAAAACTGATGCAAAACCTCGATTAATAAGATGGATTCTATTGTTACAGGAGTTTGATTAGAAATAAAGGACAAGAAGGGAGCTGAAAACTTGGCAATAGATCACCTTTCAAGATTAGAAAACACGCAACCCAAGTACCTCGATAAAATAAACGATTTGTTCCCTGAAGAACAACTCCTATCCTTAGCAGATGCAATAGTTCCTTGGTTTGCTGATTTTGCAAATTATTTAGCAGCTCACATAACACCAAAAGGGCTGACCCATCAGCAAAAGAAGCGATTCTTCGCTGATGTGAAAAACTACTTTTGGGACGATCCTTTTCTTTTTCGAATTTGTGCAAATCAGGTTATTTGAAGATGCGTTACGGAAACAGAAGCATACCAGATTTTAAATCACTGCCATTCAGGACCCACAGGAGGATATCACAGTGGAGCTAGAACTGCTCATAAGGTACTTGAATCAGGCTTTTACTGGCCTACACTTTTCAAGGATGCCAACAGGTATGTGACTTCTTGTGATAAATGTCAGCGAACAGGTAATATTTCTCAACATAATGAAATGCCTCAGAACTATAAACTTTCATGCGAAATATTTGATTTATGGGGTATTGACTTCATGGGTCCATTCCCTACTTCATTTGGAAATAAGTACATCCTAGTAGCGGTATATTATATGTCAAAATGGGTGGAAGCCCAAGCCTTACCTACTAATGATGCTAGAATGGTAGTACGATTTTTGAAGAAACTTTTCTCTCGATTTGGAACACCTAGGATAATTATTGGTGATAGGGGCATACATTTTTGCAATGCCCAGTTTGAAAAGTCTTAAAAAGGTATGGAGTACACCATAGAACAGCTACCCCTTATCACCCACAAACTAGTGGTCAAGTCGAAGTGACAAATATGGAACTCAAACGCATCCTAGAGAAAACAATAGAAACAAATAGAAAGGATTGGTCAAGGAAGATAGACGACGCTTTATGGGCTTATAGAACTGCTTTTAAAACACCCATAGGTACATCTCTCTATAGACTTGTCTACGAAAAAAGTTATCATCTGCCATTTGAACTTGAACATAAAGCATTTTGGGCTATCAAATTCTTAAACCTTGATTTCAAACTTGCAGGTGAGAAAAGATTAAAGCAATTAAACGAACTCGATGAATGGCGTTGCAATGCTTATGAGAGCTCACGACTATATAAGGAAGCCATGAAGCGACGTCATGACAAAAGACTGAAACAACCTAAGCAGTTTAAAACAAGTGATCTTGTCTTACTCTACAACTCAAGGCTGAAACTATTTCTTGGAAAACTCAAGTCAAGGTGGTCAGGTCCATTCACTATTCAAACTGTCTTTCCATACGGCACAATTGAGGTAACTCACCCCAACCATGGTACATTCAACGTAAATGGCCATAGGCTTAAACATTATAGAGGTGAGAATTTTAAAGATAAAAGGGAGGAGCTTCAGCTCCACGAAATCCCTTCATGATACATCCAAGAAGAGTCGAGCTTAGACTCTAAATAACCGCTTCTCGGGAGGTAACCCGAGCACTAACTTAGTAACTTTTCTTTCTTTAATTTTAGTATTTTTCATGAATCAACTAACCCTTTTTAAATGCAGAGATTTAGGACCACACGGCCATGCCCACAGGGGTGTCCAAGGCCGTGTAAACACTTCAAGCAGAGACACGATCATGTACCGAGGCCGTGTATAACTAGAGCAAAAATTTTCCCAAAACACGGGCCACCGGTAAATAGCCACGGCCGTGCGATATGGCCGTAGCAACCTTTTGACTTCAACTTGGGCTGTCAATAAATCTCCACGGCCGTGCTACATGGCCGTGGCAACCCTGCAGCTTAAACGCGGGCTTGCACAAATCCCCACACTCGTGTCCCCAGACTGTGGCCAACACTGTCAATTTGGAAACGGTCGTGTGCCCTTCTACACGACCGTGTGAAGAACAAAACCGGTCGCAAGCGGCCGTGGAACTTATCACACGACCGTGTGAAAAGCAAACACGATCACAAACTACCGTGTAAGATAGCAACACGGGCATGTACTTCGAACCAGGCACGCCAAAACCATCGAATTTAGATTCACACGGGCAAACCCCGAGTCACACGGGCGTGTGACATGCCCGCGTGACCTAAAAACTATAAATAGGAAGCCACTATTCATTCTCTTCTTCACTCAAACCCTAAAATCTCCTCTCCACAACCACCATAAATGCCGACACCGACCTTAAAACCACCACCACGCTCGTCCACAGCTGACCCACGCCCGTGCAAACCCACCCCACGACCGTTTGACATCAACCCACGACTGTGCAACCCTATATTTGGTTCTATTTTCTCATTTTTCTTATTTTATTTATTTGTACTTCATTTTTATTTAGTTAAATTTTACTTTCAAGCATAGAATTTGTTACATTAGGATGAATAATCTTGAATGCTAGAGAACATATTAGGATTGCATGCCATTTAAGTGCTCATTTGTTTGCCATTTTTCTCATAAATTTAGTATAAATACATACCAATATTGTTTGTTCTTGCTAACACTTAGAATGGATTTTATTTACTATTTTGGTTAGTCTCCATTTTATTTTTTTTAGGGCATTGTCGTTTTAATTTACACATTTAATTTTACTATAGTTTGCAATTTAACTTCGATTTCTAGAACTAATAATTCTAACTTTATTTTAGGTAACATGTCATCGCGCGGTAAGAAAGCTGCCGTTCCCGCTTCAAAGAAACGAAAGGGGTCGGGTAGTTCATCATTAAGACCTACTTCCGAGGCTCGCCATCCATTCCTTACATTTCACCAAGAAACCCAAGAGGAGTTTTTCCAACTCCTACGAGCCTGTTTTCTAGAAACTGGGCATTGTATTGATTGGGATGCTCTAGAACGAGTCTAACTCGCAGATACTGTTCGAGCCTTTTTAACCACCGAGCCCTAGGAGCAATTTTTCTATATTATCGAGTTCACCTATCTGGAGCTAACATTAGAGTGTTACTCGACATTTCATTTACAGATCCCGGTGAATCACGATGACCCGGGTACCATCCAATTTCGCCTCGGTGGTTTGGTACGACTATTAAGCATAGCCGAATTCAGTATCGCGCTGGGACTCTATACAGACGAATTCATAGCCGACGAAGACTTCCTCGACCTTCCCCACCGTATTCACATCTCACCAGTCAAATGTTGGCAAACCTTAGTTCTGGGAGGAGCTACATACAATCCCAGTAGCAGCAAGGCAACCACTTTCCCCCCGTCATTGAGGTACATTCATGCTCTCCTTGCACATACTTTGACAGGCAGACGCGAAAGCACAGGCGTCGTCAACAATCATGACATCTATTTCTTATGGAGCATGGCAAATGCGCAAACCATCGACCTCGCCTACTTCATCGCACACGCTATGCAGCACCAGACTGAGCGTCACCGCCAAGGCGTTATATCCATAGGCCCATACATCACACGCTTGGCCGGTTACTTCGGGCTCCTCAATACCGCAGCTCAGACATCCTTATACACTTTGGTGGGCCAGATGTCCCCACAGGGCATCTAGACTATGCTACACATGAGGATGATCGAGCGGAGACCAGGAGGCAGCCACTTACAGTTCCGCCTCATTCAGGAGGGCGAAGAGCCAGAGGGCATTCCTGACGATGTCCCACCACCGGAGGAGGATGCACCCACCGAGCCACTACCCCCTCGCCGCCCTTCTCATGCAGCAGCCACCTATGCTAACATATCTGAGCGCCTATCCCGATTTGAGCAGTAATGCTTCCAGCGCTTTGACCATATCGATACCACACTACAGCAGATATGCAAGCACCTCCATATCACTTCACCACCGCCACCGTGTGATCTATTTGAGGATTAGAAATTTCTATTCCTCTTAACTTTATTTTTATCTTAATTTTTATTTTAACACTGGTCTCTATTTTCACCTTCTAACTTCTTTTCCTTTATTTTCCCTTTTACATTTCTTTTTATTTTTAGTTGATTTTTTATTTTTCTTCTTCATTATTTGAATATTAGTATTATTAAAATTTTTGTTTTATTTTATTTTATTTCTTTTTCATATTGGCCAACCCCTAACGAGTAATCTCTTTTGACCTAAATTCCCCACAACTGATAAATACTTTCGCAGTTTCAAATGAGCTCTATAGCTCAAATCTCTACGAAAATGGGAACACCTTGCCACAACTGCCAACTCTTCCAATCTCCGTCTCACTAATCCGTCCAAAGTAGGGAGTTTCATACCCTTTCCCTTATCTTTTGATCTTGTGCTTCTATTGATACAAATGTTTTCTTTCTACATTGAGGGCAATGTACATCTTAAGTATGGGGAGAAACTTACTTTAAATCTTTATACTATATGAAAACCCTGAAATCTGATGCATTGTTCTCAATTGCATTACTTTCAATCTCCTATTAAGAATTAATTCTGATTGATTTATGATTTGTATTAATATGTGAGAATTAAGATATAGGTGCTTGTACTTTGATTATTCAAACTCTAAAACATGAGGGAATCAAGCATGATAAGTTGAAATTTTTGAGAACTCTAATTTTTGCATAAGTTCTTTTCCCTAATTCTAAGTGTTATCTTGAGATTTGAAATTCGCAGAATTGACATCAAAAGCCATAATTCTGGTGAGATTTTTGAGCTTTTTGAACATACATTCTTTCGTGCTCACTTTTATTATTGCTTTGAGTGAGTCAACACTGATATGTTATTCTAGAACTTGCTTTGATTATACATGTCAAGACCACATAATTGATTTGATACACTGAAATGATAAAGGCATCTAGGATTTAACCCACTTACTCCACAAAAGCCTACCTCCATAAACTAACCCCTAGTGAAACCCATTGAGCCCAACAACCTTTTCTTTAACTTACCTATAAGTCTAACCTTTCACCCATTTTTTGTTGAATTTCATTCAATTATTTTGACCCCTATTTTTGTCAAGACTTGAGTTGAAATTTTTTATCTAGCTTTATTCTTTTTTCCAGAATGTAAAATTTTATCCAATTTATTGTATTATATTTGAATTGTTCTTAAAAAAATGTATGTATTCAGTTGTAATCTGTAATAGTTCAATTAGTTTTTGCATATTTTTATTTTAAGGCTACCAATGTGGAAATGATGTTATCATAAGAATTAGCCCGAAGAATATGTTCCAGTGATAGAGATTTTTCTAGCTAGATAATTTTTCAAGTTATTTTAACCCTCTTTTGTAGCCTGTGACAACACCCCTAACCAAGCCCCATTACAACCATTGAAAGACCTTTTGATTGATGAATCATATCAATCTACAGTGGTGGAAACTTGATTTTCTTGCAAGCCTATGGTAATACTTCTCAAATTGACTAGAGAGTGCTTAATTCTTGAACCCTAAACACTTTGAGTGGATAGAGTGAATCCTTAGTGAGGATGTCAACTACTGTTAATTAAGATGGAGAGATAATTACTTAGGAGAAGGGAGAAAATTTATGTTTTCAATGATAAAATTCTCAACTCAAAGTGATTGAGTCTTTAATGTTCTTTTGATTGAATTTTCATTGTATGATTACCTATGGATTAGTCTGAAACATTATTAATAAGATTATAAGTTGAGAGGAATGATTTTTTATTAGGGATTGAGATTTTGCTTGAGGACAAGCAAAGGCTTAAGTGTGGGAGTATTTGATAAACGATAAATTATACATATTTTTACCCCATGTTTAGCTTAATTTTGGATGGATTATCATTAATTTTGTAAGAATTGGTGCTTTTAATCTTTCTTTTTCATATCTTATACTCAGGATAGCATAGGGAAGAGAAAAGAACAGAAAATAGACCAAAAACGTAGAAAGTGGGCCAAATTGTAAAAATGACACGGCCCAAGAAGTCACCATACGACCGTGGCACACGGCCGTGCCATATAAAGATCACACGGTCCAGCCCTCGACAAGCACGACCAGGCCACACGGTCGTGCCTCCATCGACAGACTCTCACAAGGCCTCTTGTCGCGGCACACGGGCGTGGTACACGGGCGTGTCCCTGTCGTGAGGAAGAGGAATTTCACTCAGATTTGGATACTTAGGGGCTAAGAAAGCCATTCTAAACTTTATATAAAGACCCCAGGAGGCAACTCTAAAGATATACTTTTTTCTCTCAAGAAAGAGCGCCATAATTTTGCCAACATAAGGAGTGGAAGTAAGGAATTACTCTAAGGGAAGCCGATTGATTCATCCCAAAAGCCAGAATTCTACATCAAGACAGAAGATCTCCCTAAATTCCTTTAGGGGTTTTTGGGTTCTTTATGTTTTGTTATCTTAATTCTTCTGAGATGTTTTCTTTCTTTATTATGAACTAAACCCCTCAAATACTTGAGGGGGATGAAACCTAAGACAGATCTTGTTATTATTTATTCTTGAATTATTTGATAAATACTTGAATTGTTCTTAATTATGTGTTCTTCATTCTTGATTTAATAATCCTAGGTATTACTTCAAGAACTTGATGTGCTTAGGCAGAGGAGCAAAAGTCCCTGTTTTAAGAGTAGATCTACCATAATTAAGCGGAGTTGCATGCAACCCTAGACATAGGGCGACATAAATCTGCCGGATTAGGGTCAAACCTAATAGGGGAATCCATAGATCGAATTAATGCAACCTAGGGTGTTAATTAATAAAGAAACTTTAGTTAACAGCCTAGGCCTAGTTGTTCTTATCCTTGAAAGAGGTATTAACATAGGTTAGGGATCTCTACGGATCAAGTCAAGTGAAGAAATCATCTAGTTCAAGAAGTTAATAGCAAGTGAAGTCTAGGTGGATTCTCCCTTAAGTATTGCTCATATCAATCAACTTTTCCCTAAAGTTTTCCCTAATTTACTTTTTGTGCACTTTTAGTTAGTTTTAGAATTAGTTTCAATCAATCCTCTTTTATTTTTAGGCTAGATAATAGAAAGGAAGTAAGTATTAATACTTTTGGTTCCCTTGGGTACGATTACTCGGTCTTGCCGCTAAACTATACTACTGTTCGATAGGTGCGCTTGCCTTTAAAATCGTGATATTAGTTAGTTTTTGGTGTGATCAGTTTTTATAAATTTTATTACTTAATATCGCGAGCATATCAGATTGCCCTGTAGCAACAGAGTTATGGAAACAGTTAGATCTTGAATAGATACATCAAGGTGAACCCAATGAATGGTTTGATTGGCTTACGGTGTTTCGCAAATGTAGAGAAGCCCAACGCCGCGTTTTCGTCTGTGGGATGTAGATTCTATGGCTCCATGGAAACAGAAACTTACATGAGGGTAAAGAATATACAGGAGAAGATGCTGCTAATCATGTTAAATACTATCTTGGGGAAATTAATGGTTTAAAGGAAAGATTACCTAAAATGCCCCAGGGTGCTGAAAGCTGGAAAGTCCCTGAAAAAACAAAAATCAAAATCAATTTTGATGCATCATTTGATAGTAAAAATAGTAGATCAGCATCTGAGATAGTGGTGAGAACTGATAATGGGGAGGTTGAAATTTCAAAATCTCTCCTTCACCTTGCAGTCAGAACAGCCTTTGATGCGGAGGCGATTGCATGTCATGAAGCTGTCCTCACAGGGCTAGAGATGGGATACTCAAAGGTTGTTGTTGAGGGCGACTCCAAGACCATCATCAATAAATGCGCGACACATGTGGAGGATAGATCGAAAGTTAGTGCGCATATTCGAAACATCCACAGAGGAATAAGTAAGTTTCAGACCATCTCATTCCATTATGCTCCAAGATCGACTAATCATTTAGCCCACATCATTGCTCCAACAAGTTTGAAGAAAAGGGAGGCGGTTTACCTGATCGGAGAGGTCCCATGTTATGCTAAAAAACAGTGAGAAATGGATCATCCTCGAGAGCCTGATTGAAATGAAGAAGAAGAAGAACTTGGAAAGGAGTTTTTTGAGAGTAACCCTAAGAAAAAAACTCTCTGGTCTCCACAGAAAATGAAAATGAAAAGTCTTTAGGAAAACTAAATATTATGATGGAGGCTGATTTCAACGGATGGGGTTTTAATTTTATTATTTTCATTTAATTTATTTCGATTTAGGGTCCTAAGCTTTTGTTTAGGCGGTTGCCTTTTGTCTTTTCAATTCTACCGATTGGATTGATGCTTTTATTTCATTTATTATTGTCAGCGTAATTATTAGTTTCTATTTTCAATAAAGTTTACCCATCTGTTTTATTCAAAAAAAAAATATTATAACCAACCAATATTACAACTAGATAAAATACAAGGAAGATGGAAGTTGATAGGCATGCATTAGTACTACTACATGATTTCTCACAAGTATTATTGATTAAGTCGAGATTGGCAAGGGGCGAAATCCATTCTCAAGACTGGCCCCCCAAACTTTATCGACGCTGTAAATGGTGCCCCCGCACTCATTCACGTCGAACCCTTCCGAAGCATGAATTATCCCGGCCACACGGCTCGCACTCATCGCCCTTCTCGGCAACCAGTCCTGCAGTTTTCAAGGTTTAAAAATGCATGCCACCAAAAATTTTGACTTCATCTTCCACACAATCATTTCATTTCTAGACTTCTTTTTTCATTTTTAAACCTTGTAATTTACTACTAACCTCACAAGAGTGCAGGTTCTCCACAGATGCAGGAGCCACCATAGACGGTGTAGTGTGGTAATAGCAGTCTTTCCGGACTTTCTTGGGTGGGAATATCGAAAATGGAATGAATATTGTTCCTTTTGGTGCCTTAAACTGTTCTTTATTGGTCAGTCCATCTCCCACCAACCATACCTGCAAAAATTTACATCATTCAAAAAAAAAAAAGTACGTAAATATCATGGATTTAAAACTTTTTTTTTCTTTTACCTTGGTATCGTATCTTTCGGAAAGAAATAAATTACTTTGAAGCTTGTTATCAAACTTCAACAGCTTCTTGCATTCATCCTCTTGCACTGTCAGCACCTGCTCAACATATAAAACATAAGTTCAGAACCCAATTTAATTATCTAAACTTAAATGCTTTGATCATATATCTTTTATCCAAAGGATTTTGAAGTTTACCTTGATACCCTTTTGACATAAAGCTTGGACTAAAACATAAACATCCTTGGAAACTCTGCCTCTCAGGAGAACTTGTGTTGTTTCTTTAGGAATACTGTTTAAGACAATCGCTGCTGCTAAACTGCTCCCGTCTACGACTTTTATTTTAAGCTGAGGGTTCCTTTTCATATAAAGCTCAACGTTTCTGCTAAATTCCTCATGCTGAATTTTTTTTAAAATACGGTCAAAAAATTTACTAGTTTCTGAAAAGTTATATATATAAAGAGAGAGGAGGGGCGGGGGTAAAATTTTCTTTTAGTCCTTATATTACAAGTAAATTGTTGATTTAGTCTTTATACTTTAATTTGGACAATTTATTTCTTTTACTTTTCAAATTTTAAAATTTCAATCAAAACCTAAATAGTACTTATTCTTCAATAGATAATTTTAATCCTTATATTTTTTTTTTCAAAATTTAAAACTTTAATCTTAACTTAAACAATAATTGTTAAGATCTATAAATAAAAATAAACATGGCTTTTTTATGTATTATATGAAAATAGAAAGCTAACATGACAAACATATGTGATAATATGTTTATCATGTAAAATTTTAGAAATAGCATAAAAAATACCAAATTAAAATACATTGACTAAATACATAATTTAGAAATTTTATAGGGACTAATAGCAGAATTTAACATAAAACGAAATATTAACATACCTGATTCAGAAGGCCTAAACTCAGCACCTTAGCTCCTTTCTTGTCTGCATCTCGAATGGCTTGTCCAATCAATTTACTGATAGTTTCTCTTTGCCATTTTGAGGAATACTACATGAAAATATAGAATCAAATGACGAAGTAAATATAATTGACCAAAGGAAAACATATATATTTCTTACTTGCATAATGTATTTGGGAACAACCCAAGCTTGCAGTTTGAGTTTCTTAAAGGCGTTCCGCTCTGAAATAAACGCATGGCCTAAAACCCAAGTTAAGAGCATAGACCAAACCGTGACGGGCCACATAAAGAGGAGGTACCATTTGGAAACTTGGGGCTTGGAGGACAACGAAGGGAACCCAAGGGGTATATGGTAAATGGAGTCTGGTGTGGTTAAATGAGAGAGATGAACCACGTCCGGTGACTCTGCCTCTCTTTTTAGTGCGTTTTCATACACACTATCTGTTGATTTGTCCACCGTGCCGTAGACATAATCATAGAGTGGACAGAAAAGAGTGTAATTTGTCCGAAACTGGGTGTGATGCAGAGAGTGAAACCTGTCGTAACAAAGAAACAAAATCCGAATATGAAACAACTATGTTCGTAACACACAAAAAAAAAAAAAAAAAAAAAGGAGCAAGGCGTGGTAGACTTACGAAGGGGTGTAAATGATATATTTGAGAGGAGGGAAGATGGTGTAGAACCATTTGGGAATGAACTCGAAGTTGCAATGTCCCATGTTGTTCAAGAAATCGATAACAGTAACGTATGTAAAGACTCCCACGATGTTAGCTTTTCCAATATATACCGATAGCAACGTTGGAATCAAAAGGAGCCCGTAATACGCAAGCACTTCTGCCATTGGGTGGACAAACGCTGCCCAAAACAAAACAATAATAGGTGGACAAGGTGGTAATTAAAGTGTATAGATAAAGAAGTGAGAGAGGCTTACAGGTGTTGGGTTCGGTGACGATGGAAGAGTGATGATGGGAGTGATAGCGAGCGTAGAGGTAATGGTGATGCAAAGCTCGGTGTAACCAGTAATAGAGGAACTCAGCCGGACCCCAATGAAGTAGCAGTATGATCAGTGTACCGTCGGCTTTAAAGAAGGGCATGTTAAATTGATCTTTTAACACTATCCCCGCCCCGTAGAACAATATTCCGTTCAATATTATCTGATCGTCCCTGCCACCATTTCATAATTTACGATACCCGTAAAACAAAATAAAAATACAACTCACTACATTTCAAGGAATTAAATTAAAGGTTAAAGTATCTCGCAATTCCCTTTACTCTTCGTAATTTTAAAATTATCCTTTATACTTTTAATTTTAATAAATTAATCCCTCTACTTTTCAGATTTCAAAATAATAATGTCAACAATTGAACCTAAATTTTAAAATATGAAAAGTAAAAGAACTAAATTCTCAAAAATAAAAGTATATGGGTGAAATTTCAAAGTTTGTAAAGAGTAGAAGAGCTTAAGGCATATTTTAATCTAATTAAATTAAGATTTAAGCATGTTACTGAGTTGGTGTCATCCGAGTCATCAACTCAGTTATATAATTACAAAAATATCCCTTCTTTTGAACATATCTAAATTATATTTAATCAATAATAAATATAGGTGTAGCAATAACAAAATTTCATTGAAGATGACAGAATTTTTTTTTATGTACTTTCTTTATCAAATTTTTTCAGTAATTAAAACTCGGTACAAATGTTTCGAAAGTCTTACTTTGTTTAATTATTGAAGCATAACTACTGAATCTTTCAAATCTTGATATTGTTTAGTACATAATTATTGTAACATAATTTAGATAATTAATGAAACATAATTATTGCATCTTCCATAATTTAGATAAGTATATCAAACATGATTATGATTCAATAATTATTGAATCTTCCAAGTATATCAATAATTAAAACTCCATAGGTTGATTTATTGTTTATTACCTGGGTTTGGTTTCCATTTGTTTTACCTGAGTTTTATTTTAATATTTATGTAGACATAATTATTGTAACGTTATTTATTTAACTATTTCAATTACAGCTTTCTAAATCATGTTTTTTAAATTATGAATTACAGATAGTTGGACCAAAAATTAGAGTTTTTATTTCTTATAAATTAGATGCTGCCATACTTATGTTCAAAAAGAATAACAACCACATAAATCCCATCTGCTACTCCTTGGACCACTTTCTTTTTCTTTCTTTCTTTGACTTAACTATAGTTCTACATCATGTAATATAATGCACAGTAATTAATATTTTTTATTTTTTTAAATGAAATATTTAAATAAAATATGGAAGGATAACTACCTTATCAATTTACTTATAATTTAATTATTAAATAATATTTTATAAATATAATTTTAAAATTAAGTTTTTCTTTTACTTATATTGTGAGCATGATAAAATATAGTCTAATACTATTATTGAAAATGCAATTGAGGTAGTGTCACTAATAAATTAAGTCTCAATTTAGTTGTAAGATTATCAAAATTTCATTTCTTTTGTAAAATAATAAATATTATTTTGAGGATATTTTTTGTATTTTGACAAATTTAAAAAAAAAATACATACACATGTCATAAGATTTGAATCTAAAACATCATGATCTTTACTATCTCAACTTTGTCATTTTAATCAAAGACAGCATATTATCTTTAGATCAATTCTTTATAAATTTGTTTATATAATTTTTACACCCATATTATAAGTGTTTTTTGAGTTGGTATTACAACTTAACCGAATACTAATCAATTAAAGATATTAAAAAAATTAAAAATTTTAAATCAATAAAATTTCTTATAAAGTATTTATTGGTTTCAATAATTTTATAATTTGTTTTTAAATTAAATAGTGAAAACTTAAAACTCTAAAATAAATGAATAGTTAAGCTTTGTGATTCAATTTCTGGTGTCGGTTTATATATATATATATATATATATATATATATAGTTTTTATTTAGAATCTTTTTTTTAAGTTTCTTTTAGCCTAATTCTTTTACCAGAGGATTCTGATTCGCTTAATATTTAAGAAGATTTAGAATAGTAAATTCAAACAAGTAAGGCTAATATAAAAACAGATCGGATCTTGGGTTTGTCAGTTTTTGCTCAAATTGTATTTCTGATCTGTCCGATATAAGCCTTAGTTATATATAATCTGGGAATCGATTTTTCTTTTAATTTTTTTTCATGTTTGTGGTGGTGGTTGGTTTATTTTTGGGTGCATGATTATTCATCACAATAATATTATCTTCAAAATTCAAACAAGATTTCTCTTTTTAGAAATGCATTACTACTTATTCTTATATCCAATATTTATCAATTTTTAAGAGCAATATTACGGATTCTTTTAAAGAAATATAGAGGATTGCTTTTTAAGAATGTTAGATTATTTTTAAGTAGGTAAGTGTTGAGGAGAGGTGTGTCTCAAATCCTTAACGGAAGGTATTGCTCCACTCTTGAATTTTATCTTCTTTAAGGAGCACCTCGATTGAGGTAGATGCGATGTGCAAGCTCATGGGAGAGATATCAATATTATTAAAAGTTAATTATAAAAAGTGTACCTATGAGGATCTAACCATCAACCTGTCTAGTCAAGCAGTAATAGGTATGCTAAAGTAAGGCATATAAGGTCTTGATTGATGGTTTAATCCCTACAAATGCACTTTTCATAATTAATTTTTAAAAATATTGACACATCTTCTATGAACTTGCAAATCGTATCTAGATCAACTGAAATGCTTCCTAATTTCATAAATTTTTCGAGTTCTTCTCATAATAGGGAGACAAAGCCCTTTAAATAGGAAAATACCTTCCATCAAATGTCCAATAACTATTCCTCTCAACAGTAGGAATGGGTGTGATTTAATTTAGAAATTCGGATGGGTTTAGGGGTTTGAAGCATTTAAGTTGAAGAAATTAACGAAAGTAGGTAAAGTAAAGAGATGGGAGAGAGGGAATCACCAGCTTCTCTCTCGGTCAACTTGGTCGAAGTCGATGCTCTTGTCAAGTATCCGGTTGTTCCCTTTGGCAGTGCGATAGCGAGAGTATGAAATCCATAGTTGATAGTGAATCAATCTAAACACCAGAAATGGTAAGACCAAAAACATGAACCAGTTCCTCTCGTTTTCATCTTTACACCTTATGAACGAGTAGGTGCTGTAAATTGCCCCCGGAACCAAAAGCGCATACTGCAACCACCCAATTAAGATTCAAAGCTTAAGCCTTTTGCATGCATGCTTGTACATATATGTTAGCTAAATTTACGATGATAGAAAGAAAAAAGAAGGGGGAGAGGAGGTCCGATGTTACCTTGAAGTTTCCCATTGACTTCCATGGCCAATCACTGAGAATGCCTGGTTTACTAGCCATGTTGCTCCACCACTCTTTTCTCCCTTTTTGCAACTCTACCAAGATATCAAGCCCCTTTGTACCTGTATATATAGCCAAACTCAAAGAGTTCACTTAAAAAAAAAAAAATAAGGGTAAACTTTCACTAAACTACTAGTAAAAGATTAGATGGAACTAATAAAAAATCAGAAATTAGAAAAGTAGTTAGAAGTAATAAAAAAATCAACAATCAAAATCCTAAAAGATATTTTTTTTTTATTTCTAAATAGAAAATGCTTATTTTCATTTTGGGATTGTTATTTGGTGTAAGTGGAGGAAAACATTTCTACAACCAAGGGTTAGATGAAGACAAGTATCTTTTAATTATATTTAAACAAGAAACAAGTGGACATATATAATTACCTTAACATTGTTTCTGGAATATATATATATATATATATATATATATATATAATAACCCTTTCATTAACATAATTTTCTTTTTATATATTTTTATTTTTTAATTACTATTAATTTATATTATTAATATTTTAAGATAATTAAATTAGTAAAGCTAAAAACTAAAAGTGAAATCACGATCTTGATAAAAATATGTCTGTCCTGATGAGTACAATTGGGATTTTTTATTAAAATAACTCAAAAATTTTAATTAATTATCAAAATGACTCATTTTTTTAATTAAATACGTAAATGACTTAAAATTTACAGTAAAAGTTGATGGAGCCAAATAATTTGGTGCCACAACATGTCACGTCAGCAACCTGGAAAAAAATTAATTTTTTAATGAAACCATGTAGAATGACGCTACCTATATAAATATCAGAGAAATACTACAATTTCTGAAAATATGGGGGGCTTTAAATCAAATTTACCATTTTCTAGTAGAGCCAATTAATTTGGTGCCACCAATTCGCTTGATACCTTGCTCCTTTCTTTTTTTTTTTTTTTTACTTTTTAACTTTTATCTTTTTTTTTACTTTTTTTTAAATTTTATCTTTATCCTTATTTATTTTATTTATTTATTTTTTATTATTAATTTTAAAAAACTTGAAATGTATATTTGAAATATTTTATAATATATATTTTTTAAAATTTTAAATATATATTTTTGAAATTATTTTTTTAATTTTAAATATTATTTTTTTAAAATTTTAAATATTATTTTTTAAATATTAAATATATTTTTTAATAATATAAAACATTTAAATATTTTAAAGATATGACCTTTCAAATTTATTATTAGTTTTATAATATTTTAAAATTTTAAATGTATATTTTAAAATTTGAAAGTTCATATCTTTAAAATATTTAAATGTTTTATATTATTAAAAATATATTTAATATTTAAAAATAATATTTAAATTTAAAAAAGATAATTTCAAATATATATATTTAAAATTTTAAATATATATATTATAAAACATTTCAAATACACATTTCAAGTTTTTTAAAATTAATAATAAAAAATTAATTAATTAATTACTTAAATAAAATAAATAAATAAGAATAAAGACAAAATTTAAAAAAATAAAAAAATCCTCAATATTTAAATAAAATAAATAAGGATAAAGATAAAATTTAAAATTAATAATAAATAAAATAAATAAATAAAATAAAAAAGGATAAAAAAGTTAAAAAAAGGACAAAAGTAAAAAAGTAAAAAAAAAAAAAAACAGAGTGTCAGGCGAATCTGGTGGCGCCAAATTAATTGGCTCCACCAGAAAATAGTAAATTTGTTTTAAAGCCCCCATATTTTTAGAAATTGTAGTATTTTCTTAGTACTTATACAGGTAGCGCCATTCTACATGGTTCCATCAAAATATTAATTTTTTTTTCCAGGTTGTTGATGTGGCATGTTGGTGGCATCAAATTATTTGGCTCTGCCAATTTTTACTGTAAATTTTAGATCATTTACGTATTTAATTAAAAAATAAATTATTTTAATAATTAATTAATTTTTTAAGTTATTTTAATAAAAATGCCGTACAATTGGAATGCATGACTGAATTCGAATATTGGAAGTTATTACCAAAAAAAGAAGTTCCTGCAACTCACGTCTTTAGAAATTGTTGTTGGGTATCATTATATTATGTATGAATATTAAATTTCGTTTTTTTATTGATATTTGTCATTTTATTACTAAAATATGTTTAAATTTACGATTCATGATTGAATTTTATATTTAAAATTTTCCACCAAATTTGATATTTTTATTAATTTTTACCACTCACTATTAATTGGTGATTTTAAAACTTAATCTAATAAGAAAAATTCTTTCAAATAATAGTTAACAATAATTTAATTTATAAATATTAAAAATAAATAAATTAAATTAAAATTTCTATTGAATGAAATAAAAACTTGAAAATAAATATATATCATAAAAGAAAAAATAAATTTGTTTTTATAAAATAACCATTTTCGCTTAAATCTAATATTAAATTAATTAACTTATTGCTTTTAATTATTAAAGTGAAATATAAAATATTTTTCATTAAATTTAAATGGAATAGAAAAATTTAATAAAAATATAACTTTAGTGAAAATTTTCAATAAAATGAAAATAAAGCACTAAAATTCAATATAGAATTGAAGTATAGCGATAAAATTATTTTTAATTAATAAGGACAATAACAAATAACAATCAACTTGAATTATAATAGTAAATCTCAATTTTCAGCTAATTTACAGATTCACCCAATAGTTATTCCATTACTCTTTCTATTGCACAACAATTATAATTGAATTTAATTTTGGAGGTTGAATTAAAACAATCAAACAAATTCATAATATTATATATTATTAATGAGTATTTCATGTTTGAAATTTGGCTAACTTGATTAATTTGATATTTATAAATATTTTTATATACATATTTTTGATAAAAATGGTAAATCTATATGGTATATATATATATATATATTAGTTTTATGGCACATTCATCTTCTGGTGAAAAGAAATATGTAAATTTTAAATTAAGTGAATGTTAGGTAATGTTTGAAAAGCCATATAATAATTAGATTTAAGTGTAATTGTTTGTAATTACTCAAAGGTCATGTAACACCCTTAATTTATATCCGTCGTCGGAATAGGGTTACGGAGCATTACCGGAGTTTAGAGAACAAATGCAATTAATTCATGTTATTTACTATTCATATCCAAAATCAATCATATTCAATCATACTGTCCCTTAAATGAACCCTCAAGGTCCAATTTATGCATTTGAAACAAGTCGGGACTAAATCGGGAACTCAGAGAATTTTTCACGAAATTTCAAGATTTTTCTTAGGTGCAGGAAACACACGTCCGTGTGGTCATGCCATGTGGCTCACACGGCCAAGTGACACGCCCGTGTGGCTAGGCCGTGTGGGCATTCGATGTGAGGCACACGGCCATGTCCATACCTGTGTAACTCTCTGACTTAGGTCACACGGCCAAACCACACGCTCTGTGCTAGGCCATGTGAACAATTTAATTTTCAATAATTAAGTGTAGGGATCACACAGCCAAGTCACACACCCATGTGTTAGGTCGTGTGACACACACGGCTGAGACACATGTCCGTATCTTTACCCGTGTGAGCAATTTGAAGCATTTTGTTTCTCAAATTTTAAGATGCAGGGGGCACACGGCCAAACCACACACCTATGCACATGGTTGTGTGTCACAAACAGTTGAGACACATGCCCGTGTGGATAAAATAAGGCCATTTCCAAGCCTTATTTCTCACCTAACCTGGCATTAACCTATCCAACCAATTTTTGTACTATTACAAGTCACAATAAGACCTTCAATTCAAGCTAATTTGAAGTTCAATACATGTCATAACATCCCATTTATCCAAATATTTAATCTTACCTAAATGACCATATAAACATATAAGTATGTTTTACCCATCCATGTAACCATTAATATATTTATATAACTTCCATCATTCAACCATTTCAATACATACATCAAGCATGATAAGGCCATATATAACTACATCAAAATATGCTTAACACTAGCCATTCCGATAGCTAGTTACAACCAAAACATTATCATGCCAACATTGGCTAATTACCCTATACATGCCATTATGACCAAAATTAATTTTCTAGTTGTACCAAAATGAACCGAGGGATAGTGTGATGATACTCCGACCAGCTTCCAACCTTTACGAGCTTCCGAGTACTATAAAACAAAGGAAAATAAAACAAAGTAAGCATTTAATGTTTAGTAAGTTCGTATAACTAGAAATTTAACTTACCATTCATTTCCATTAAGTTAAACATACAAAATGCATCCAAGAGATTTGGCTAATAGCCTAAACACCCAACTTCATCAAAACATGTTAGTCATTGTAATTCACATAATTGTTGAGAAACATGAATGAGCCCATCATGTAATAACTTTCATATACATATACTTTTCTTATCATATTTCCATATAACATGTTCATTTCCATGACAAATCATTTCAAGTTCATTTTAGCCATGTTAGAACTTTGCCCATTGAATTTATTTGAAATATCGATGGACACACATATAGTACACTTAAAATGTACAAAACTGTAATCCGTCAATTCATATTCAAGGGTACTCATTAAAGCACATAATTAGGAAGCACTCTAGCAAGCCATATAACAGGAAGCTCATGTGAGCCATGTAACAAGAAACTCATAAGAGTTTAGAACAGAAAGCTCATGTGAGCTTAACAGGTAACTCTGAAGAGATATTATCAGGAAGCTCCGGATAGCCATATATCAGGAAGTTCAAGCGAACGTATATAGGGACGCTCATAAAGAGTTGTGCTATATCCGCAATACATGCAGGACCAATACCGATCACATAACAGGACGCTCATAAAGAGCTGCGGTATGTCCGCAACACATGCAGGATCAATACCGATCGAGATGCTCGCAGGAACCATGTAACAGGAAGCTCAAGAGAGCCTATAACAGGATGCTCTTTCGAGCTATGGTGTGTCTACAACATATGCAGGATCACAACCAATACAAGAAATATTGTATCCATCGAGTTTCATTTATTCAAACGGAACTTATTACTTATCGTGTAACAGCCCATTTTTGGTCAAATTGGAATAGTTGTTTTAGAACCAAAAATTCAAAGTCAAAATATTTATTTTATTATTTTATTAATGTCTAAAATATGATTGTACGATTGTGTGAAAATTTTAGTTAAGAAATTTTATCGTTTGAGTGTTTAATTTGATAAAATGGACTAAATCGCGTAAAGCGTAAAAGTTGAGTTCTATTAGCTAAAGGTGTCTAATAGCTATAGAACTTTAAAATGAAGCTTTTTACGTGGTAAATAACCCATTACTTAGATAGTGGATGATAATGGCTTGGTATTTTGTGTAATTATTAACATTTTTAAAGGTTAATTAAGTAATTTAGTTAATAAATGATAATTAAATAAAACAAAACCATATTTTTGTGTCCATCTTCTTCCTTAGCTGATTTTAACAGGAGAATAAGACATTCTTAAGGTTTTTCATTCAGCCATCTTGAATCCTTGCAATTAGGTACGATTTTTGTTCCGTTTTTAATGATTTCTATGTTTTTGAGATCGTTGCAACTAGGTCTAGCTAGCCCAGGGACTATTTTGTAAAATTTTTAAAATTTTAGGATTTTCCATTGATGAATCTATGTGTATTTTGATGTTTGATGATAGAAAATGCATGCTTGTTGTTAGATAAACAACATTTATAAAGTGATTTTTGGTAAAATTGTCATTTAGGGATTAAACTGAGAAATGTGAAAACTGTGTGGTTAAATGTGTGAATAAATGAAAATTATGAGCTTCTAGGGACTTAATTGAAATTCAGCTAGCATGGGTATAAGTTGGATTTCATGAATTTGTATTGTTATGAGATAAGGATTAAATTGTAAAAATGTTGAAATATTAGGGGAAAAAGTGCAAAGTTGCCTTAATTTGTATTTTAGACTAAATTGAATGGAATGATGATTGAATTGGTTAAATTTGATGTTATATAGATTAAGAAAAGCGAAGTTCGGATCTAGATTGGGGGAAGAACAAAATATCAGACTAATCGACCTATTTCGTCGTTTTTGTGAATTGAGATAAGTTCGTATGTTAATAAGCTTTAATATAATTATGTTTTAAATACTTTATTATTGAATTTATTATGAATACGATTATTCAAAAATGTTCGACGAAGATTCGACAGTGTGAAAATCCCGGTTGAATCTTAGGAATAGATTAGGATACGAATGACATGTCATTAGGGGTTACCGTGATTATGTGATTTGGGTGCTGGTCCTGTACGTCCTACCAGTGGCTGAGTTACTAGCATGTGTTGCGGTAATCGACAACTTGTGTGAGCAGCAATGTGTAGTTACATCTTGACTGACAGCTTGTGTGAGCAGACACGTTGATAGTTCTAGAGTGAGCATTATATGATATTGAGATAGCTTCGCCTATATATGTGGCACTTAAGATGCGAGATTCTCGAGTATCCAATAGTATTCCGAATGGTTTAACGGGTAAATCAAATATGTCGATGAGTATGAAATCGATAAGAGATGGTACAGGTATGTACATAACCGTACAAGCATTGAATAGAAGAAACTTGTGAAATTTATATCTAACCTTGTAAATGAAAATGTGGTAGGCTAATGGTTCAATATGAGATATGTTATGTTATGTTTAAATTACTTAAATTGTGCATATTTGGTAAGCTAAGTTTATTGCTATACAAACTTACTAAGCTTTATAGCTTACTTTGTTTATTTTTCTATGTTTTATAGTGATATCGAAGCTAGCTCGGATTTGGGAATCGTCAGAGATTTCATCACACTATCAAGCTATCACTTTGATACTTTTGAATTTATGTTTTTGGTTATATGGCATGTATAGGAGTTTGGTCATTTTGATATATAGTTTGGTAATGAATTTAGTAAATTGAAATGGCTTGTAAATGTTAAGTGTTTGGTTTTGTAAATGGCCATGTGAATTGGCTTATTATGGTTTAGTTAATCATGTGTATATATATGTGCTTGTGGCTTTGATATGTGGTTGATAAATGTTATGTGATGATGGTTGTGTAGATTGGTATTGAAAGTAGTAAATGGTTGAAATGATGAATGTGATAACATGTTAACTATTTGGAAAAATAATGCATATATGAAATGAATTGTCTAGGTAACCTTTGAATAAGAAATAGGTATGAACATGAATGGCCAAATGTGATAATTATGCATCTTATGAATGTTGGTATCGAAATAGCATAATTTAGGCTTGATTGAGATTGGTTTGATTGCCTATTTATGCTATGATTATGTGATATTTGGTTTGTGTAGGCAAATGAAAGTTTGGGTGAGACATGTGGCTTGTAATATAGCCTATTTTTGTCCACACGAGCAAATACACAGGCGTGTGTCTCATCCATGTGTGACACACGGTCAAGTGACACAGTCGTGTGTCCCCTGTAGTTTCTACTAAAAGCAAGTCAGTGGGTTACACGGGCTAGTCACACAGGTGTGTAGTTGGTCGTGTGACATAAGTTAGAGAGTTACACGGGGTTAGACACGGTCTGGGACACGGCTATGTGCTCCCATTTTGAATGTCCACACGGCCTGTGACATGGGTGTGTCTTTGTCTCACACGGCCTGGCCACACGAGCGTGTGTCCCCTATACTTTGAAATTTTCAATGTTTTCTTAAAATTTTCCTAACTTATCGGTTTAGTCCTAAACCACTTCTAATGCATGTTTTGGGCCACGTAGGTTCGACCTAGGGACATTATGATTGAGATTGAATGATGTTCACTTAGAATTGATATTTTTATGTGAAAGGTATGATAAATTATGATTTAAGTTCGGTAATGCTCCGTAACCCTATTCCGGCGACGGATATGGGTTAAAGGTGTTACATACCGGGCATTATCAGACATGTGATCAATTTCATACATAAGATAAGACATTTATACAACTAAAAAATATACAACTTTCAATTCAAACATATTAATATACATGATTTAGTTACATGAACTTACCTCGTCACTTGCTCGTATACGGAAATCTACTAATCTGATACTTTTTCTTTTCCTCGATCTAACTCTTTATTTGATCTTTCTGAATCGATATAAAAGAATTTAACATCAATTTAACACATTTCATATTCAATTCAATCCAACTTACATCTTAGGAAAAATACCATTTTGCCCCTACACTTTTAATTAATTTCAATTTCGTCCCTAGGCTCAAAAAAAGGAACTTCATGCAATTTAATCCTTATTCCAGGCCTAACCAAATTTTCCATATAACATTTACAGCCCATGTAATTCATAAAATTCAAAATTTTTCCATGAATTTTACATCTTTACAATTTAGTCCCTAATCACAAATTCATCAAAATTCTCTTTAAAAAAGTTGTTTATCTATCAACAACCTTTCATTTTCTGCCATAAATTTCAAAATTTCAGCATACTCATCCATGATAAAATTTTAAAACTTTGATAACTTTGTAAATTGATCCCCAAAATAGATAGATTAAGTTATTACGATATCAAAAATGTAAAAATTACTAAAAACGAGACAATATCGCTTACCTAATTAAACTTGCTTGATGTCTTTTCTCTTAGCTAGGGTTTCCATAAAAGTAAATTGGGGAAGATGATGAAATAAGATGATATTATATTTTTATCATCTTTAATTATTTTAATTTCCAATTTAGTCCCTTTTCTTTTCTTGAATTTCCATGGATGAGTCATTATAATTATCTACTAACTCCATTTAATGGTCTAATTGTCATATAAGGACCTCAAGTTTTGAATTCCATAGCTATTTACTACCTATAGCTACTAAAACTCAACTTTTACATTTTATGCAATTTGGTCCTTTCTATAATTAAACATGTAATCAATAAAATTTTTATAACAAAATTTTCATATGTCTTTGCTATCATAATGCAGACCATGCAATAATATTAAAATAAATTTTCTTTCTAACTCAAATTTTCTTTCTTCATCTAAAGTTGGGATTGTCGATTATAGGTTTTTGGTGATCTCGGGATTGCGTAAGTAGCAAAAAAAAATACAAATGTGTACTTTAAATGCAGAAAATGGGATTCGGCGACAAGTCCAAATTTCTTGCTATCGAAAAATAAGAGAAAATGATGTGAAAAATTTAGAGAAAGGAAATACAGGTGTTATAAACTTGGAAATCAACATTTTGCACTAAAATAGTTTTGGACAGCAACAGTAGTTCAATTTTCAAAAATCATCAAAAACAGTGGAAATTGAGTTAGAGGTTGAATAAAATATGAACTTAAATTTTATTGAGTCTAGTTTTTCATGGAAGAAAAATGGCAGTAATGGAATTGTAAATTATGAGATATAATAAATTTTGTGAGACAAGGTCAAAATGATTTCGGGTTCCCCTATTCTGACTTTGGAAAATCATCAAAAATTGTAAAAATATAATTATGGGCTTAAATATATATGCCTAAATCCTTATTTAGTCTGTTTTCAAGAGAAATAAATGAAAACATCATCCTAATTCCATACTAAAAGATAAATAGTTTTTAGTAAGGAAAGGTTAAGGCTTTCAAACAGAAAAATAGGGATAAATTTGAAGATTTTAATGTACTTACTTGATAAACTATAAATTTTGAAAATTTTATGGTAGAAAGATATTTGAGTCTAGTTTCAAAAACATCAAGCGGATCTTAATTTGGAATTCTGTAGCTCAAGATATAAATAATTTAGTGGCAATGACTCAAGTAGACAACTTTGAATAAACATATAAGTGAATAGTGAAAACATATATTAATATTTAGCTAGCATAAGTTACATTAAAAATGGATCACACAGCCAAGGCCAATTTAGGTCAAGTGGGCCATACGGGCGTGTGGGCCCACATAGGAGGGCCACATGGGCGTGTGAGCCCATTTCTCTGAAAAGTTGTCTAAGGTTGCACGAATCGCCCAAGTCGAGTGTGGACCTACTGAAGGGTCGATAAGCCCTACTTAGACCCGTATATGAGTGATCTGTCTGTCTGATTTCTGTATCGAGCATGAATTATGATATCTGAATGTATGTACTATAATTGCATAATAGCATGACATCTTTTGTATGTTGCATTGCATCGGGGTGGGTTATTGTTATTTGGAGGAAGTGTCTTAAAGGCTATTAAGCCTGTTATCTAGCAGCTCTGCTGCAAATTTCTAATTATGTGTCGCATTTCGGTACAGCATGGTGTGTAAGGATGGGTGAGTTGATTTAATCCCCACATGGTGTGTACGGATGAACGAAGATGGTGTGTAGAGGTTGGTGGGTAGGATTCAAATTTTCTACTATTGCATATTGTATTTGAGATGAGCCAAGGCCGTAAATTATATTTAAGACTATATTTGAATGGGCCAAGGCCCAAACTAAATCTGTAATGGGCTCAAGCCCCTGACTGCAATTGATTATTTCTTGATGTGTATCTGTATGTATGTTTTCTATGGGGATAACACACTAAGTTTGTGAAAACTCACCCATTTTTTTGTTTAATCTGTATAGGTAATCACCAGACTTAGGCGAATCGGTGCAGCGGAGGGCTTGGTGATGACCACCACTACTGAACTGCTTTATTACAGGTTTTGATTTTATATTTTTCTTGAGTATTTGTTATTGTAATGTTGAGACTTTGGACTATTTGGTTTAAATTTGGGATTTTATACTGTTTTTATAGATTTTTCAACTGTAACTCAACAAAACACGATTTTACTAAAAACTAAGATCTTTAGTTTCGTAAAATAATTGGTTTCAAAAGCTTCTGCTTAAAAGACATGTTTTAAGGCAAATTCGTTAGTTCACGTTTTTCCGAATTAAATAAAAGCTAATTAACTGGAAAGTTTTTAACTTATCAATCTCAATTTCAAAACCTATTTCATGTGACACCACCAGATTCAACCATAACGTCTAAGCCTAGTTTAGGGTGTTACAGTTCTTTTCATGTGGTTTTAGCTATCTAAAAGCATAGGCTATTACTTTACCTTCTTGCATCAAGACACAACCTAAACCATTTAATGATGCATCACTGTAAATTACAAATTCTTTACCCGGTTCAGGTTGAACTAGAACTGGTGCTTCAACCAAAAAAGCTTTCAATCTGTCAAAACTCTGTTGACATTTATCAGTCCATTCAAATTTTACATCTTTTTGTAACAGGCGTGTCATCGGAGAAGCTATCATCGAAAATCATTGTACAAATCTCCGATAGTAACTGATTAATCCCAGAAAACTTCTGACTTCAGACACATTTTTCAGTGGTTTCCAATTAACAGTTGTTGAAATTTTATTCGGGTCCACTCTGATGTCTTAGCAGATACTATATGTCCAAGAAAATCAACTACCCAAAGCCTAAATTCACATTTACTGAATATCATCAATAAAAACTACAGCAAATCTATCCAGATACAGTCTGAAATTTTTATTAATTAGATCCATAAATACTGCAGGTGCATTTGTTAAGTCGAACAGCATCACAAGAAACTCATAGTGCCTATACCTAGTTTTGAAGGTTGTCATTGGTACATCTGAGTCTTTCACCCGTAGCTGATAATAACCGGAACGAAGATCAATCTTTGAAAATATAGTAGCACCTTTCAATTAATCAAACAAGTCATCAATACGAGCTAGTGGATACTTATTCTTTATGGTAACTTTGTTGAGCTGCCAGTAGTCAATATATAATCTCAACGACTCATCTTTCTTTTTAACAAATAGAACCGGTGCACCCCAAGGTGAAGAACTAGGTTGAGCAAAACTCAGTCAGTCAATTCTTGCAACTGTGCTTTCAATTCTTTTAATTCCATCGAAGCCATTCTATAGGGTGCTATAGATATCGGTGTCGTTCTTGGAATAAGATCTATGTAAAATTCCTCCTCTCTTACCAGCGGTAATCCAGGTAATTCTTCCGGAAACACATCAGGAAACTCACAAACTACTGGCATTGACTTAATCTTCAATTCAGGTGCTTTAGTGTCCAACACATATGCAAGATAAGCATCATACCTTTTTTGATATATTTCTGTGCTGATATAGTTGAGATCACATTAGACAACCTATCCAGTTTATCAGATTCGACACAAAGCAATTCACTATTCTAACATTTTTAACACAATATACTTTTGTTTACAATTTACTACTACATCATGCTAAGTTAGCCAGTCCATACCCAAAATTACATCAAATTCATCAAATGACAACAACATCAAATCAGCTGAGAAACAATAACCCTGTACCATTAATAGACAATTTTTACAAACTTTATCTACCATCACATACTGGCCTAGGGGGTTTGAAACTTTAACCACGAATTCAGTGGACTCAACAGGTAAATTTTTAACAAATACTAAATTCATGCATATGTATGAATGTGTTGAACTAGGATCAATCAAAGCAGTAATATCAGTGTCAAGAAGAGAAAAAGTACTAGTAATGAAGTCTAGTGCCGAGGCATCCTCTCTTGCACGAAAAACATATGTTCTTGTTGGTGCTCGTGCTTCAGATTTAGTAGTTGAATCTTTTCTTGTACCTCGGTTATCACTTATATTACCAAGGTTACAAAGTGGTCTACCTCTCAATGCAAGGTTGCTCGGCCTTGAAGTTTGAATAATATCTTTTTCAATCATTTTCGCACAATCTTTAAGATAATAATTAAGAGAACCACATCTAAAACAAGCTCCGCTTCTCATGTGGCACTCACTAAAATGAAATTTATTACAATGCTTGCATTTAGATTTGGGATTCCCGACACTTTTAGTACTTGCTACTGATGGGGTCAGAGATCTCGAATTAGAGCGTTAAGTACCTCGGTCTCTCCCATAATACCCCACAGATGTGGTAGAACGATCATGATATTTCTTTGATTTCTTTAAAGCTAATAGTTGTGACTTTCCCATAAATCTTTTACTCAAGGTTCGGGCTTTCATCTCTGTCTGTCTTTTTTCTTTGCCTAATTCTTCAGCTTTATGTGCCTGATCAACCAATACGAAAAATTCTTTTAATTCCAAAATCCTAACTAATAACTTAATGTATTCATTTAATCCATCTTCAAATCGTTTATACATGGCAACTTCAGTTGAGATACACTCTCTAGCATATTTGCTTAATTTGACAAATTCTCGTTCATATTCAGATACAATCATATTCCCCTATTTGAACTCTAAAAATTCTTTCCTTTTCTAATCAGGGAATCTCTAGCTAATATGCTTCTTTTTAAATTCAGTTTGGAAAAATTCCCAAGTAGCCCGTTCTTTTGGCACAACAGAAATTAACATGTTCCACCACTGGTAAGTTGAGTCTTTTAACAAATATACAGCACATTTCAAACATTCATCAGGTGTACAAGATAGTTCATCCAAAACCCTGATGGTATTTTCTAACCAGAATTCAGCTCTTTTCGGATCATCTTCAGCAGTAGCCCTAAATTCCTCTACCCCATATTTATGAATTTTATCTACCGGTGGCTTACCAGTTCTAACAGATTCAGCAACTTGCGACATATCAGAAACCGATGGAGGGACAGGAGGGGGAGGTTATTGTAAAGCAATATTTGTTCTTATGAATTTAGTGAACCATTCGTTCATCATTTGAAAGAAGGCTTCTTTCTCCTCACCTCGACCCTTAGATACGAGCCTTCTACTGCTAGAAGCAGCTTTTTAAACTAAAGCTTGAGCATTGCTCTCAGCTTTCTCGGATTTAGCTTGGTTGGATGGCATTACTATATGAAAAACATATTTAAAATGGTCAGTAGATATCACACTATCACAGGTTATTTAATGTCATCTATAAGTAGACTCGTACTTGCTATGTTAGTCCGAGAATCGGCTAAACCATAGCTCTAATATCAATAAATGTAACACCCCCTAACCTATATCCGTTGCTGGAATAGGGTTACAGAGTATTATCAGAGTTTACAGAATAAATACAATTAATTCATGTTATTTACTATTCATATCCGAAACCAATCATATTCAATCATATTGTCCCTTAAATGAACCATCGAGGTCCAATTTATACATTTCAAACAAGTCGGGACAAAATCGAGAACTCAAAGAATTTTTTGCAAAATTTCAAGATTTTTCTTAGGTGCAAGGGACACACGCCCGTGTGGCTAGGCTATGTGTCACACACGGTTCAGACACAGGCCCGTGTCTTTGCTCGTGTAGACAATATAAGGCTATTTCCCAGCCTTATTTCTCAACCAACCTGGCATCAACCTATTCAACCAATTTTTGTACTATTACAAGTCACAATAAGACCTTTAATTCAAGCCAATTTCAAGTTCAATACATGTCATAACATCCCATTTATCCAAATATTTAATCTTACCTCAATGACCATATAAACATATAAGTATGTTTTACCCATTCATGCAACCATTAATATATTTATGTAACTTTTATCATTCAACCATTTCAATACACACATCAAGCATGATAAGGCCTTATATAACTACATCAAAATATGCTTAACACTAGCCATTCCGATAGCTAGTTACAACCAAAACATTATCATGCCAACATTGGCTAATTAGCCTACATATGCCATTATGACCAAAATTAGTTTTCTAGTTGTACCAAAATGAGTCGAGGGATAATGTGATGATATTCTGACCACCTTCCAACCTTTATGAGTGTAACACCCCAGACCAGGCCTTGACGTTATTACCGAATCTGAAAACGTCATAAGGAATGGGTTTTGAAAACTAATTTGTTTTGATAAACCGTTCAACTTTTATATCTCATATTCATTCATGATTATTACTAAAAATGTCACTTGGTTAGCTCTTTTCCCAAAACACTTATTACAGCGGAGGTTTAATAAAATCGATACATTTTGAGAAATCTGATTTGTTTTTTAGAAAAACCTTTATTTGCGTAAAATTGTAGTTTTAATAAAACATTTTATCGAAGCATGCAGTTTATCAAACAAGCCATAAATCAACAGTTAAGAAAAACCATATAGTTTAGAGAGTTCCAGAATTTACAAACTCTCAAATGAATCCAAAATTTTAAATAAACCATAAATTACTAAGTTTAAACAGTTTACGGTCAAGTGGTCACTGCTGAGTCTCCGCCGCACCAATCTGCCTAAATCTGTAGATTACCTGAATAGATCAGACAAACAGATGTGAGTTTTCGTAAACTCAGTGTGTAACCCAACAAAAATAGACATACACTTTATATAGAAATCACATATACATTCAGATTCAGATCGGACCGAAGTCCTTTACAGAAACAGATAACAAAATCGGATATGCAGAATCCTACCCTCAACATCTACACACCATCTACAACCATCTCAACATACCATGTGGGGTTAAAAAATACCCACCCATCCCTACACATCGTATTGTGTCATTACGACACGTATCAGATAACATGTAGCCAAGCTGTTATAATATAGGCGAGGTTCGCCGTTCAAAACACTTCCTCCATTTATATAACCCACCCAAAATAGCTATAGAGTATAAATTCAGATATAGATATAACATGCTTATCATGCTTGTGTACAAATATCAGAATAGTCAGACATGCATAAAAATGTCCTACTCAAAGTATACTATCAGAATATCAAATCACATAATCTAGGATTTGGTTATCCCTTACCGACCCTACGGTAGGCCCATAGTCGATCAGAACGACCCGTGCGACCCTAGGGAAAATTTCAGAAATATGGGCCTACCTGCCTATGTGGCTTGCCCACACTCCCGTATGACCCACACACCCAGATTGGCATTGCTCATATGGCTCACACGGCCTGACCCAAAATCTACACACCTGTGTAGGCCCACACGGCCACACTTACACCACCACACGACTGTATCTTGTGAAAAACCATGCCCTCGTTAACTACACGGGCAACCACATACCCGTGTAGTGTCAACAGAACAGTTCATATTTCCATGTTTTGAGTACACACCTGGTTTGATTTTGATGTGACACCACTCCTCAGCCTTCTAAAACCTAAAATTAGAGTATCCAACTGTGATTTAGCATATCAATTAACAAATTTGACAACAAGAGTCAACACAAAATTGACTTACCGCCAACGATAAACCACTTCTAACGTACACTAAACCGTTGGAGTGAAATTTCCTGCACCACAATCTGATCCTAACCACGAATCACCACTAATCAATCACTACAAATTGTCATCGCTAAGATCCCAAATCAAAAGTTAAAGGAAAACAATGATTTACTTACCAAACGATTAGGGAACCCGAAAAACTAATGGCACAATTGAAAGATAGAACCACCAACAGAATCGAAGAAAAATAACAAAACAATGATTTACCAGAAAGAAAAGAAAAATGTCAGAAAGGGGGAAAATAGAATAAATTTTAATGTCAAATTTTCTTTGGAGGAGAGAGAAAATTTTAGCAAAAAGAAAATAAAAATTAAAAATAAAAGATAACCTCCAAATCCCTTATTTTCCTCCCACTAACCTACTAACCTACAACCACCTCAGAATCCTAACTCCACTGAAGCACTAACACATAACCAAGCCAAAAAATAACTTCCATGCTTATGCAGGGATTCGAACACAGGACCTCCAACACACCAACTCCCTTACCACTTGAACCAACAGGCTCATTCTAACATGGAATCACAGACAATTTTATATAAGCCCACTCGGTAAGGGTAAGGCTAGAATTAGAAAAAAAATAAAATTTGGCAAATGTGAGACTTGAACCCAAGACCTCTCAGACACACCCAGAAAACTTAACCACTGAAGCAGACAGATATTTGTGTCAAATTTTATAGATACAGAAATAAATTATTCAGGGCATTACAATAAGCTTTCGAGTACTATAAAACAAAGGAAAATAAAACAAAGTAAGCATTTAATTCATAGTAAGTTCGTATAACTGGAAATTTAACTTACCATTCATTTCCATTAAAGTACACATACAAAATGCATCCAAGAAATTTGGCTAATAGCCTAAACACCCAACTTCATCAAAACATGTTAGTCATTATAATTCACACAATTGTCGAGAAACATGAATGAACTTACCACGTAATAACTTTCATATACATATATTTTTCTTATCATATTTCTATATAACATGTACATTTCCATGAAAAATCATTTCAAGTTCATTTTAGCCATGTCAGAACTTCGCCCGTTGAATTTATTTGAAATATCGATGGACACACATATAGTACACTTAAAGTGTACAAAACTGTAATCTGTCAATTCATATCCAGGGGCATTCATTAGAGCACATAATTAGGAAGCACTCTCTCGAGCCATATAACCGGAAGCTCATGTAAGCCATGTAATAGGAAGCTTATCCGGGCTATAACAGGAAACTCATAAGAGTTTAGAAGAGAAAGCTCATGTGAGCTTAACAGGTAACTCCAAAGAGATATTATCAGGAAGCTCTAGATAGCCATATATCAAGAAGTTCAAGCGAACCTATATCGGGACGCTCATAAAGAGCTACAGTATGTCCGCAATACATTCAGGATCAATATTGATCATATAACAGGACACTTACAAAGAGCTGTTGTATGTCCGCAACACATGCAGGATCAATACCCATTGGGATGTTCACAAGAACCATGTAACAGGAAGCTCGAGAGGGCCTATAACAGGATGCTCTTTCGAGCTATGGTGTGTCCACAACATATGCAGGATCACAACCAATACGGGAAATACTATATCCATTGAGTTTCATTTATTTAAATGAGACTTATTACTTATCGGGCATTATCGAACATGTGATCAATTTCATACATAAGATAAGACATTTATACAATTCACACATATACTAATTTTAATTCAAACATATTAATATACATGATTTAGTTACACGAACTTACCTCGTCACTTGCTCATATACAGAAATCTACTAATTCGATATTTTTTTTCTCGATCTAACTCTTTATTTGATCTTTTTGGATCTATATAAACGAATTTAACATCAATTTAACACATTTCATATTCAATTCAATCCAACTTACGTCTTAGGAAAAAGTACCATTTTGCCCCTGTACTTTTAATTAACTCCAATTTTATCCCTAGGCTTGGAAAAAGGAAATTCATGGAATTTAATCCTTATTCCAAGCCTAGCCAAATTTTCCATATAACATTTACAGCCCATGTAATTCATAAAATTTAAAATTTTTCCATGAATTTTACATCTTTATAATTTTTGTCCCTAAATCACAATTTCATCAAAATTCTCTTTACAAAAGTTGTTTATCTATCAACAACATTTTATTTTCTACCATAAATTTCAAAATTTCAGCATATTCATCCATGGTAAAATTTTAAAACTTTGATAACTTTGCAAATTGATCCCCAAAATAGATAGATTAAGTTATTACGATTTCGGAAATATAACAATTACTAAAAAAGGGACAAGATTGCTTACCTAATTAAGATTGCTTACCTAATTAAGCTTGCTTTATGTCTTTTCTCTTAGCTAGGGTTTCCATAAAAGTAAATTGGGGAAGATGATGAAATAAGATGATATTAGATTTTTATCATCTTTAATTGTTTCAATTTCCAATTTAGTCCCTTTTCTTTTCTTGAATTTCCATGGATGAGTCATTGTAATTATCTACTAACTCCATTTAATGGTCTAATTTTCGTATAAGGACCTCAAGTTTTGAATTTCATAGCTATTTACTACTTATAGCTACTAGAACTCAACTTTTGCATTTTATGCAATTTGGTCCTTTCTATAATTAAACATGTAATCGATAAAATTTTTATAATGAAATTTTCATATGTCTTTCCTATCATAATGCAGACCATACAATAATATTAAAAAAAATTTCTTTCTGACTCAGATTTGTGGTCTCAAAACCACTGCTCCGATTTTATTGAAAACGGGTTGTTACAGGTAACATGTTTGGGTAACTATTGTAATTGATGGGTTCTACCGAATTGGATGTAATTGGAGCACTCTCATTACACTTTCTAAATCTTAGGGGGAGGGTGAGAGTTGGAGTAATTATGTGGGTAATTAAACTAAATTCAATTACCTTATGACTTTTCAAACACTCATACATGATTTCACTTTTGAAAAATTGTTTTTTATATTAGTTTATGTTATAAGTATAAACATGCAAGAGTGTTTGGACTAAATTTATATTATTAAAATGTTAAGCAATTAGATAAAAATGCATATAATATTTATTTTTCTTGCTACTTTTATTAGTAAATGTATTAGCCTTTTTTTTTTTGGACTAATGTATTACATATTACATATGATTATTTGATTTGAATTTTTATTACTTGTTCATAAATTTTTTTCATTGTATTGATAATTTTTATAATAATTAATATTTTTAAAAATATGAATTATGTAACGAGGTACCCACAATTTGTAAATACAGTCTGTACTACCAAACATGGCATAGGGAATCACATTGTAATTACACTTTAACAGTCAAAGACGTTTAGGAAATTGTAATTCTTTATAATTATAAGAGAATGCAATTACTATTCTAGTAATTACACTTTCAACCATTTATTTTGTGCCGTCCAAATAAACCCTTAGTTGAAATTTTAAATTAAAAGTTTTAAATTCTATCATAGTATTACTTTACTAAAAAAAATATGAAAAGACAAGTATACTATTCTATTAGTATGTGTTACTTTGTAAAAGAGGATATTTTAGTAAATTTTAAATTGAGACAATGCTGGTTGATTTGTGATGCCAGCTTAGTCAATGGTTTAATATACGTGTATATAGATGGCCTAACCTACAAATTGACATCTATATTATACCATTTTCCCCATTTTTGGTACTTAAACTTTTTTGTCACAAATGAGACCTAAACTACCTTTTTTCTCAAGTTGGTACCTATGTTAGTTAAATCGTTAAATCTATTTTTAAAAAAAGCTTTACCATAAATTGGTACTTAAACTATGTATTTTTTTCCCATTTTGATGTAACACCCCCAACACCGGCCTAGACGTTATGGTCGAATCTGGCAATGTCACATGAAAGTGTTTTAGAAACGCATTGATTCATTCAAAATTGTACCATTTATTATATTTACTTAAGTCAAAAAATCGTAAACTAACTGATTTGCTTAAACCCAATTCTATTACACAAAAGCTCTTAGTTAATTTTTGGAAAACAATGTTTCGTGGTGTTGCAGTTTATAAAACCAAAATAACAGTTTAAAATCCCAAATAAAAACCAAAAGTCCATAGTTCTTAAATTACATCAAAATAAAACCCCAAAAGAATAATAAGTAAAGTAGTGCAAGCATTAAAAATAAAAACCATAATTTATGTGTCTGTGGTCACCATCGAGAGCTCCGCCGCTCCGATTCGTCTACTGCTCAGAATTACCTGACAAACAAAATAAATAAAGGGGTGAGTTTGCGCAAACTCAGTGTGTACATCCCCATAGTTCAGTATGCATACAGACAGATAAGAGAATATAGTCATAATTTGGGCCTGAGCCCTTTTCAGAACGGTGTGGGCCTTAGCCCACTCAGAAACAGAATCAGATACAGACTTAGGGCTTTAGCCCATTGTAAATATCGCATGCATATCAGATCAGAAAATCAAAAACATGCCCACCAACCCTGCACACTATCTCCGTCCAACCCTACACACTATGTAGAGATAAAATCAACCCACCCAACCCTACACACCAAATATGGGGATAAAATCAACTCATTCAGCCCTACATACTAAAAGGTACCGTAATACGACACAAGTCAGAAATTTGTAGCATAGCTGTCAGATAACAGGCTTCAAGCCTTTCAGATACTACCTTCTTTTCAGCAATAATCCCACCCCAATGTAATGCGACATACATAAATGGCATACTATAATGCAGATATACAAAGCATACATTTATTTCTAGAACCGTACAAATATACATAATCAGACAGATACACATGCTTATAATAACATGCTAACTTATACATCCCAATATCAGATCACAAAAAAGAGGGTCTAAGATATCCTTAGCCACCATATAACAGGTCATAGTCGACTTGGGCGACTCGTGCAACCTTACAATTTATATCGAAAAAATGGGCTCACACATCCATTTGGCCTGCCCTGTGGCCCATACACCCGTGTGGCCCACAAGGCCCAATTTGGCATTGGCCATGTGGATCACATGGCCTGGCCCGAATTTCACACGCCTGTGTGGGCCCACACGCTTGTGTGGCCCACAAGGCCCAATTGGCTGAGCCCATGTCTTGTAGACAGGCTAGCTGGCCTCACATGGCCCTATCTATCATGCACATGTTAAGCGCGCACAGCCTGGTTCATCGCTCATACGGCTGTGTCTCACCACACGGCCTCCACACGGGTAGTCCACATGCCCATGTGGCATTGACAATAGACTTTTTAGCTTTCACCGAAACTCGATTTTTGTGCAATCAAAGTGCACACCTGATTTGATTTTAACGATAACTCAATCTCGAGCACTTTAAGACCTAAAATCGATAATAAGAAGTTCAATTTCAGTCACTTAATCCGATTTACTAATTACAGGTAAATCCCGAAACTTACTACAACTTACCTCTAATGAATAATGGTGATTCTTTGTTGTTTAAAACGCAATTAGTGATCCACAAAACCTTGATTGTCTCCTAAACAGAAAATAATCTCTTAATAATCCCAACGTTCATGAAAACGAAACAAAACGCGCCCTTTCACTTACCGAATTCGTGCCAATGCAGAGATAAGCAATAACGATGGAAAATGACCAAAAATCAATATTGAAATGAAGGAGAACGACAATTAAAAGCCAAAATTCGACAGATTACAATGAGAGAGAGAAAAAAACTAGGAAGAATTGAGAAACTACAGGAGAGAATTTTTGGGGAAACTACTCAGAAAAATCTGATAAGCCCTACATCCCCTAATTTGCTCCCACGAATCCACTAACAACTCTATCACTTCAGTGTTTCAATTCCCCTCAAACACCCATATGACACTAATAGCAAAAATAATGCCCCAACAGAGAATCGAACACAAGACCTCTTGCACCCTAACACTCCTATTAACCACCAGACCAGCAGGGCCATTTTGATAAGCTTTCACAATTAAATTCTTATAAGTCTATTACCCAAGGTTAAGGCTTTATTCATAAAAAAACCAAAATTTAGCCCAAGTCTTTACTTGAACTTGGGACCTTCCCAACACACCTAAAGTACATATCCACTAAACAGATAGATATTTATGTCAAATTAATGCGAAAACATATACAGACATTTTTCATGCTACAAATTCACAAAAGCCTGAATTAAGAAAAATTTGGGGCGTTACAACTCTACATCCTTAAAGAAAATTTTGGCCTCGAAATTTTACCTGATCAGAAAATGTGAGGATACTGTTGTTGCATCGAATCCTCTGGCTCCCAAGTAGCCTCCTCAGTGCTATGATTCCACCACAACACCTTCACTAAAGGGATAGAGTTCCTTCGTAGAACCATAACGTCGCGATCCAGAATCTAAACTGGCTCCTCCTTGAATGTTAGATCTGGTCTAATCTCAATCTCCTCCACAGGCACAACGTGTGTAGGATTAGAGCGGTAACGTCTCAACATCGAGACATGGAATACATCATGTATGCGATCTAACTCTAGAGGTAGCTTCAACTGATATGCGACTGGTCCTACTCGCTTCAGAATCCGGTATGGCCCAATAAACCGATGGCTTAGCTTGCCCTTGCAACTGAACCTCAGAACCTTCTTCCATGGTGAGACCTTAAGGAAAACCAAGTCTCTTGCAGAATACTCGATGTCCTTCCTCTTCAAATCAACATAGGACTTCTGCCTATCAGAAGCTAATTTCAAACGATCTCGAATCAGACAGACCTTGTCCTCAGTCTCTGATGCCAACTCTGGACCCAGAACACGTCGCTCACCCAACTCAGTCCAGCACAAGGGAGTGCAACACTTACGACCATACAGTGCCTTGTAAGGTGCCATCTATATACTAGACTGATAGCTATTGTTGTAAGCGAACTCTGCTAAAGGCAAGTACTTCTCCCTACTGCCTTAGAAATCAATCACACAGCTCCTTAACATGTCCTCCAATATCTGAATCACCCTCTCCGACTGACCATCTGTCTGAGAATGGAAAGCAGTATTAAAGTCTAACCTCAAACCCAAAGCCTCATGAAGCTTTTGCCAGAACCGAGACGTGAATCGAGGATCCCTATCGGAGACTATCAGAGATGACCGAAATAGGAACCCCATGTAACCTCACTATCTTTGAGATGTAGAGCTTAGCCAATTTCTGTAGGGAAAAGTCCATCCTAATTGGAATAAAATGAGCAGACTTGGTCAATCGATCCACGATAACCTAAACAGAATCCTTCTTAGTGGGTGTTAGAGGCAACCCACTAACGAAGTCCATCGTCACTTGCTCCCATTTCTATATCAGAATCTTTACTGGCTGTAGCAAATCCGAAGGCAACTGATGTTCAGCCTTAGCCTGCTGACAAGTCAGACAGTGAACAACGAAGTCGGTCACCTCACGCTTCAGCCCTGGCCACCAATACAACTTTCACAGATCTCAATACATTTTGTTTCCACCAGGATATATAGCACAAGGGCTACTATGCGCTTCCTTCAAAATCGACTGTCTCAAGTCCTTATCATTCGGTACATAGATTCAACCACGGAAGCACAATACCCCATCATCATTAACTCTAAAATCAGTAGTAACTCTAGTCTTAACCTGACGGAACCGCAACTCGAGAGACTTATCCCCCAACTGTTTAACTCTGATCTGCTCAATCTATATTGGTTTCACTTGCAGCTTTGCCAACAGACTCCCATCGTCGAATAGACTCGGTCGAGTGAACATTACTCTCAGATCGGTCATAGCTCTACGGCTTAACGTATCGGCCACAACATTGGCCTTACCAGGATGATACTCGATGCTGCAGTCATAATTTTTAAGTAGTTCAACCCACCTATATTGCCTAAGGTTTAACACATTCTAAGTGAGGAGATACTTGAGGCTCTTGTGATCAGTGTAAATAGTACACTTCTCACCGTACAAATAATGCCTCTAAATGTTAAGAGCAAGGACTATTGTTGCCAACTCCAAATCATGCTTCAGATAATTAACCTCATGAGTCTTGAGCTGTCGTGACGCATAAGCAACCACCTTACCATTTTGCATCAGAAAACAACCCAGACTCACATGTGACGCATCGCTGTATACCATGAAGCCCTTACCAGGTTTAGGCTGCATCAGAATAGGAGCCTGAGTTAACACTGTCTTGAACTTCTTAAAGCTTTTCTACTGTGTATCAGTCCAAACGAAAGGAACTCCCTTACGCAACAGCTTAGTTAATGGAGCTGTGATCAAAGAGAACCCTTTTACAAAATGATGGTAGTATCCTACCAACCCCAGAAAGCTGCAAATATCAGATACACTCTTCGGCTGTTTACAATTCAACACAGCCTCGATCTTACGAGGATCTACACGAATCCCCTTAGTAGACACCACATGCCCCAAGAAGGTTACCTCACGAAGCCAAAACTCACACTTAGAGAACTTCGCATACAACTATTTTTCTTGAAGAGTCTGTAGAACAACCTTGAGATACTTATCATACTTATCCTCTGACTTAGAATACACGAGAATGTCATCGATGAACACTACCATAAATCTATCAAGATAAGGCTAGAACACATGGTTCATCAAGTCCATAGACGCCACTGGTGCGTTAGTCAACCCAAGTGGCATAACTAGGAACTCGTAATGTCCACAAAGAGTCTTAAATGCTGTCTTATAAACATCGACCTCCTTTACTTTCAACTAATGATAACCCGATCGCAGATTGATCTTAGAAAACACCGAAGCCCCTCTGAGTTGATCGAACAAGTCATCTATCCTTGGAAGTGGGTACTTATTCTTAATCGTTAACTTATTCAACTGACGGTAGTCGATGCACATCCTCATTGTACCGTCTTTCTTCTTACAAGCAGAACAGGTGCTCCCAATGGAGACACACTAGGACGAATAAACCCACGATCCAACAACTTCTATATTTGAGCCTTAAGTTCTATCAACTCCTTTGGTGCCATTCGATAAGGGGCGATAGACACCGGAGTTATACCAGGAATCAACTCAATACCAAACTCCACCTCTCGACTTAGAGGCAATCCCAGTAATTTCTCTAGAAAAATATTTGGAAAGTCCCTTATAGTGCGAATATCCTTAACCGAAGAGTCCCTAGAATCCAAAACACTAATTTAGGCCAAGAATGTCTCACTAACTTTTCTGCTACCAATGTAGATATCACATTACTCAAATAGTCTCGTCATTTCCCAATCACGACTACCTCACCGTCCTCTTCGGTCCTCAAAACAACCCTTTTTGTAGTGCAATCCAGACTCACTCGATGCTTAACCAACCAGTCCATGCCCAAAATTAAATTGAACTCCCCACACGAAAACTCCATCAAATCAGCCAATAATACAGTCCCTTGGATCTCTAACAGTACATCTCTGAATAATTTACTAACCTCAATAGACTGCCCCAATTTATTCACCACTGTTATCTCACTAGAAGTGCTCTCAAACGGAATCCCCAAGGTTTCAGACACAGTACTAGCTACTTAAGAGTGTGTAGAGCCTATATCTATCAATATAAAGTAGGGTACATTAAAAATTAGAAACGTACCCATGATGACGTCTGGAGTATCTCCATCCTCACGGCGACATACAGCATAAACTAGTGCAGGCTGTCTTGCCTTAGTCGACCCAGCACCTCTGTTTGGTGCTCTCTACCATTGGCCCATACCGTTATCACCCCTAGCCTGACCTCGGCCCCTAAGTGGCTGCTGCACCACTCTCGATGGCTGTACAATCTCAGTAGTCGGAGCTTGCATCTGATTAGTCCTTAATGGACAGTCCTTAACATGATGCTTAGTAGACCTACACCTCAAACAAGCTCTAGTAGCCCTCCAACACTGGCTCGGATGGTGCCTATTATAGTGCTAACAAATCGTCACCCCAGTAGATGTAACAGTAGACCCAACTCTCATGGGCCTGTCAGTTCTGGCCTTCTTCTTAAGCCTCGTCCTAGCATTCGAAGGCTCAGAATCTCTCTTAGCCTTCCCTTTCTCACGGTTTTGGCGCTTTGAGCGCTTGACCTTTTCAGCGATCTTCTCATTTTCAACTAGAGCTGAGAAATCTTGCTCCCTCTGAGGAGCTATTAGAACCCGTAAGCTGTCCCGGAGACCATCCTCAAATCGGATACAACGCTCATACTCAGTTGCCACCATGCCTCTCGTATAACGGCTCAATCTCAAAAATTCATTCTCATATTCGGCCACTGAATGGTCCTTCTGTGTGAGATTAAGGAACTCACATCTCTTAGCATCAATATAACTGGCTCCCACATACTTACTCTAGAAAGCCGTCTTAAACAAGTCATATGATAGACGATCGAGCTGAGTGCCCTCCTTAACTGTGAGCCACAACTGATATGCCTCGTCGCGAAGTGACGATACAACCCCCTTAAGCTTCTGCTCATCGGTGAAATCCAAATCATCCATTATACGTTCCATGGCCTCTATCCAGTACTCGGTCACATTAGGAGCAACTTCAGCAATACCTCTGAATAACTCAGCCCTATTGGATCAGAGTCGTTCCATAACCGATCCATGGCCTCCAAAACCAATCTTGGGTCTAGCGACCCTTTCTAATATTTGTAGCATGGCTTGGGACAGTACGTCGTCCCTAGCCACACGATCATATGACCTTGACCTAGTTTCGGTAACATGTGACACCGGCATCTTGCTAATGTCCAGATTCGAAATTGTATCATATACGAAGAACTCAACTCGAGCCTCTCTACGGCCTCTACCTCAGCCTCTGGTACCCTGTCCACGAGTACCATATGTGTTCATCGTGAATATCAAATTAATCTATATTAACAGTTTTATACAAATTAGTTTACAATTCCAATATATTATTAACAGATATTTTATGCAATACAGTATCAGAAGTTTAAAGTCTGTTATCGCGAGAAAGTAGTCTCACTAAAGTTTTCAGTCTACACTATCTAGGGTGTTTTCAGTGTAATCCACTACCTATGGCAGTCTCAGAATCTATTTTCAAATAGATCAAACAAATTTTCAATGTATTCTAAGTATGTTTTCAGACAATTCTAACAGAGTTTCAGAAAAACTTACAAGATCGACGCCGAAGATTCGGTATACCACTTACTTATTCCAAAACATAATTCAAATAATTTATAAATCATTTCTTAAAACCACATTTAAACCCAAAACCACAGCTGAATTTTATAACTAGGCTCTGATACCAGTTAATATAACACCTCAACCCCGGTCTAGACGTTATGGCCGAGTTTGGCGATATCACATGAAAGTATTTTAGAAACGCATTGATTTATTCAAAATCGTACCATTTATTATCTTTACTTAAGTTAGAAAATCGTAAACTAACTGATTTGTTTAAACCCAATTCTATTACGTGGAAGCTCTTAGTTAATTTTTGGAAAATAATGTTTCGTGGTGTTGTAGTTTATAAAACCAAAATAACAGTTTAAAATCCCAAATAAAATCCGAAAGTCCATAGTTCTTAAATTACATCAAAATAAAACCCCAAAAGAATAATAAGTAAAGTAGTGCAAGCATTAAAAATGAAAACCATAATTTATGAGTCCATGGTCACCATCAAGCCCTCCGCCGCTCGGATCCATCTACTACTGGGGATTACTTGACAGAAAAAAAGAGATAAAGGGGTGAGTTTTCGCAAACTCAGTGTGTACATCCCTACAGTTCAGCATGCATACTGACAGATAACAAAATACAGTCATAATTAGGGCCTGAGCCCTTTTTAGAACGGTGTGGGCCTTAGCCCACTTAGAAACAGAATTAGATACAGACTTAGGGTTTTAACCCATCATAAATATCGCATACATATCATATCAGAAAATCAAAAATATGCCCACCAACCCTGGACGCCATCTCCGTCCAACCCTATACACCATATGGGGATAAAATCAACCCATCCAGCCCTACACACCAAATATGGGGATAAAATCAACCCATCTAGCCCTACACACCAAAAGGTACCGTAATACGGCACAAGTCAGAAATTTGCAATATAGCTGCCAAATAATAGGCTTAAAGCCTTTCAGATACTTCCTTCTTTTTAGTAATAATCCCACCCCAATGCAATGCAACATACATAAATGGCATGTTATAATGCAGGTATGCAAATCATACATTTATTTCCAGAACCGTACAGATATACATAATCAAACAGATACACATGCTTACAATAACATGCTAACTCATACATCCCAATATCAGATCACAGAAAAAATAGTTTACGATTTCCTTACCGACCCTACAACGAGTCACAGTTGACTTGGGTGACCCGTGCAACCTTACAATTCATATCGAAAAAATAGGCTCACACGCTCATATGGCCTACTCTATAGCCCACATGCCTGTGTGGCCCATATGGCCCAATTTGGCCTTGGCCGTGTGGTTCATACGGCCTGCCCAAATTCTACACGCCCGTGCGGTTCACCCGTGTAGCCCACACGGCGTAATTGATCGAGCTCGTATCTTGTACACGGGCTCACCGGCCTCACATGGCCATGCCCGTCGTGCTTGTGTCGCGCACGCATGGCCTGGTTCGTCGCTCACACGGTTATGTCTCGCCATACGACCTCTACATGGGCAGTCCACATGCCCGTGTGGCATCGACAGTAGGCTTTTTGGCTGTCGCCAAAACTCAATTTCTGTGCAATCGGAGTACACACCTGATTCGATTTTGACATTAATGTAATGTCGAGCACTTTAAGACCTAAAATTGACAATAAGAAGTCCAATTTCAGTCACTTAATCCAATTTACTAAGCACAGGTAAATCCCGAAACTAACGACAACTTACCTTTAACGAATAATGGCGATTCCTCGCTATTTAGAATGCCGATTAGTGATCCAAAGAACCTTGATTGTCTCTTGAACAAAAAACAATCTCTTAATAATACCAACGTTCATAAAAACGAAACAAAATGCACCCCTTCACTTATTGAATTTGCGCCAACGCAGAGATAAGCAATAACGATGGAAAAGGACCAAAAATCAATAATGGAATGAAGGAGAACGGCAACAAAAAGCCAAAATTTGACAGAAAACGGTGAGGGAGAGAAAAAAAACTAGGAAGAATGGAGAAACTGTAGGAGAGAATTTTTGGGGAAACTACTCAGAAAAATCTGATAAGCCCTACATCCCTTAATTTGCTCCCACGAATCCACTAACAACTCTATCACTTCAATGTTTCAATTCCCCTCAGACACCTACACAGCATTAATAGCAAAAATAATGCCCTAACAGAGAATCAAACATAAGACCTCTTGCACCCCAACACTCCTCTTAACCACTAAACCAGCAAACCTATTCTGATAAGTTTTCACAAGTAAATTCTTATAAGCCTATTACCCAAGGTTAAGGCTTTATTCATAAAAAAAAAAAAACAAAATTTAGCCCAAGTCTTTACTTGAACTTAGGATCTTCCCAACACACTCAGAGCACATATCCACTAAACAGACAGATATTTGTGTCAAATTAATGCGAAAACATATACAGACATTTTTCATGCTACAAATTCACAAAAGCCGGAATTAAGGGAAATTTGGGATATTACATTTGATACCTAAACATTTTTCTATCACAAGTGGTATCTAAACTACTATTATGTTACCCATTTTACACAAATATGTTATATCCATTAAAAGTCCAACCAATAATAATCAGCCATATCATATAAACTTAAAAAACAAATTTTAATTGTTTTATTTTTTTATTTTTTCTTTTATATTATTTCTCTTTTTATTTTTTTCTACCTTTCCCTTCTTTTTTTTGTCTTTCTTTTTCTTTTATAATGTATGATAATATTAGTGATGGTTGAAATTCACCATCCTAAGGTTGAGATGATGGAGATTGATTCTATTTTCAAACTTCACCACCTATTTGTTTGACCTAACGAGATCAAAAAAAATATTTCATTGATCAAAACTTGTGTTTCCAAATCAGGACCGGATCAATCGGGTGGACTGAAAACTAATTAGGGTTTTGGTTAAAGATAGGGGTTGAATCGATTAACCCGCAAATCGATGCAAATCGGTTGAACCAAGCCAAAAGAACAATTGAACCGATTTTCTCTATTTTTTTTATTAATTTTTAGTAATTTTTGTGATTGGATCTAATTAAAAACTGATCAAATCGAGAATTGATGGCCTAATCGAATTGGCCATCGATTCTACTCTAAATAAAGAAAAATAATAAAAACAAAATATACATATAAGAGAATAATATGCTGTCATTTTGTCACATGTCAATTTTTAATTGGTCATATTTAAAAAAATATATTTAACATTTTAACTAACAATTGAACTAACAGAGGTACCAACTTAAGAAAAAAATAGTTTAGGTACCACTTGTAAAAAAAAAGTTTAGGTGCCAATTTGTGGATTATTTTGTATCAACTTGGAAAAAAAGTAATATAAGTATAATTGGTGACTAAAAAAAATTAAGTTACCAATATGAGAAAAATGTATAAGTTAGATATCAAATTGTGAGACAAGCCATATAGAAACATATCAAATTTGTATTTAAAATATGGGTTAATGCACTCCCCCCCCCCCCCCAAAAATTGGCAACCATTTATTAGTTTGGTAACTAAAGAATTTTTATCGATTTGTTTACTCAAGCGTTGTGGACGTTAAAAAAAATCTATTTTACTTAAATAAATTTAAAAAATGAAAAATGCAAATAAATCTCAAAAAATTTAAAAATAAAAAATATATTGAATTCCTAGAAATTAAAATATTTACTTTTAAAAAACATAAAATAGTTAAATTGTTATGAATATCTTATTAAGTGGATGCCCATCAAGATAAAAATAAGTTTTGATGTGCTTTAAATTCTAATGATTATCAGAAGTAGATCTCTACTTAACTACTTCATTTATACTTTTTATGCCTATAAATAGAAACTTTAGAGAAATTTGGTAAATATTCTGATTGATTAATAAATACACACTCTCTTTTGTTCTACTATTTTATTTTCTATGTTCTTTACTCTTTGTCTATTTATTTTATAATACAAACAAAAAAATAAAATCTTATTTTTTAAAAATAAAAAAATAGGGAAAACTTTAAAAAGAGATTCTAAAAACTTAGTCCTTTAAAAAGAGATTCTAAAAACTTAGTACACTTATAATATATTATAATAAATTTATGAATAGTTAGTACGGTAAAATAATTATGAATGGTTAGTAAATAAGACCATAGCATATCACTAAAAATGAAAACATATATATATATATACATATACATATACTTTTAAAAGCTTTTAAATACGTGACATAATCTACTTAATCTACATAATCTACGTGACCATAACTAGTTTAGATTTATTTGAGTTATTTGTGCGTATTTATATTATAATATTTTTATAATATTGATTTTTTAAATTAATTAATAATTTGCAACAAAAAAATTAAAGGTATATGCATAATTCATATAAAAATTATTGATTTTATTCAACAAAAATATAACATATAATAATATATTAAAAATAAAATAAGTCTAAACACATCGATAATGTGAACAATAAATATCAATGTTTTTAAAATTAATTAATGAATTAAATATAGCTTATTTTTTAAAGTAAAAAAACATATATTGTTAATCAAAGGTGAATGCAGGGGTTGGTAGGGGCCCTAGGCCCCTTAAAATAGAAAATTATTGTTTTGACTCTTTATAAAATTATAAAATTTTAAATTAGTAAAAGTAAAATTACACTTTGGTCCTCCCTAAAATTATGAAAATTTAATTTAATCCTTTAAAAATTATAAAGATATAGACTATTAAAAATTAAAATTTCATTTCAGCCCCCTAAAAGAATTTTCTGACTTCGCCCTTGTTGTTAATATTGTGTTATCTCGTATTATTAAAATCATTAAAAATTATATAGATTTTATATCAAATGTAAATTGTAAATTCGAATTTTTTATTCCTATAATTAATTTTTATATCAAATATAGTCTAATATGTTTTGTTATCTAATGAGAAATATGGTATTTTTTATTCCAAAATTGTCCCTAATTTTTTTTATAAGAGATTTACCTTAAACTATTATTATTTAAATATAATCCATAGTTGGACATGATAGATTATTATAATGACAAATAAAAAATAGTAGTGAAAATTCCAGAAGAGTGATGTGTATGATTCTTTTACGATTTTAATAAAGCTTCTGGTCATTTTAACACTTTTTTTATACACCAAAATCGTTGAATTTCTTAGAACTTTGATTTAGAATCCTCTATATAACTCTACGGACCTTCCTGCATTCACAAGTGGATATATCTTACTTTCATTATAACTAAATGGTTAAATGTGAATTCTAGTTTTCCTGTTTGACTTTAAAATTTAATCTTTGTAAACGTAAGGTCGGAAAGACCTTCCGGCATACATATTATACCATTTTTTTTTCATTATAACTAAATGGTTAAATGTCAAAATCAGATGCTCCATCACTATCATTCACAATCAACATGTCATAGTATAAAAAGAAAGATATTTTAAATTCTTGGCCTTTTTATAAAAATAATCCAGAAATTTTAATTAATTATCAAAATGACCTCTTTTTTTAATTAAATATGTAAATGACCTAAAATTTATAGTAAAAGTTAGTGAAGCTAAATAATTTAGCGACACCAACATGCCGCGTCAACTAGGAAAAAAAATTAAATTTTTGGTGGAGCCATGTAAAATGACGCAACCTGTATAAATACTAGGAAAATGCTATAATTTTTGAAAATATGGAGAACTTTAAAAAAATTTCTATTTTCTGGTGGAGCCAAATAATTTGGCGCCAGCAATTCGCCTAACACCCTAGTACTTTCTTTCTTTCTTTTTATTTTTTTTAACTTTTGTCCTTTTTTTACTTTTTAATATATATATTTTTAAATAAATTCATTTTTTAACAAATAAATCATTTTTTAACAAATATTTTTTTATTTTTTTCTAATTAATTCATATTTCACTTTTTTAAATAAAATATTATTTTTAACTTTTAAATAGAATTTAAAAAAAGGTTTGAATATCTTTAAAAATAATTTAAAAATCATAATTTAAAATATTATAAAATAAATTAAAAATATTTAAGATATTATAAAACTAATAATAAATTTGAAGGGTTATATCTTTAAAATATTTAAATGTTTTATATTATTAAAATATATATTTAATATTTAAAAATAATATTTAAAATTTAAAAATAATTTCAAAAATATATATTTAAAATTTTAAAAATATATATTGTAAAACATTTCAAATATACATTTCAAGTTTTTTAAAATTAATAATAAATAAATAAATAAGGATAAAGATAAAATTTAAAAAAGTAAAAAAAAGTTCCCCATATTTAAATAAAATGAATAAAGATAAAGACAAAATTTCAAATTAATAATAAATAAAATAAATAAATAAAATAAATAAGGATAAAAAAAAGTAAAAAAAGCAAAAGTAAAAAAAAGAAAGAAAGAAAGAAAGAAAGAAAGAAAGAAAGTAGCAAGATGTGAGGCGAATCTGGTGGCGTCAAATTAATTAGTTCTACCAAAAAATGGAATTTTTTTTAAAGTTCCCATATTTTCAAAAATTGTAGTATTTCCTTGGTATTTATACAGGTGACACTATTCTACATGGCTCTATCAAAAAATTATTTTTTTTCCTTGTTACTGACGTGGCATGTTAGTGGCGTCAAATTATTTGACTCCACCAACTTTTAGTGTAAATTTTAGGTTATTTACTTATTTAATTAAAAAATAAATCATTTTAATAATTAATTAAAATTTTTAGGTTATTTTTATAAAAAAAAAAAGCCTAAAATCTTATTTGAATAAGTAGACCCTCAACTAGTCTATGAATATGATAGGAACTTGACAAGTGTGATTGTTTTTAACAAATTTACTTTTTTTTTCCTACTATAATAGGATAAGAAATTAAGAATGTGATGTTTGTAATAAATAAGAGAATTTGCTATGTGTTGGGTTTACATTACTTACGTCAAAACCTTAATCTAAATATTATATGGGTGACTATCTATAATATATATATATATATATATATATATATTATTTCGCAAGTAATTTTAAAAAATTATATTTATTTATTACTAAATATGCTGCAATAAAAAACTTTATATTTCAATTATTTGAAGCTTAATTGGATTCGATAAAAGATATGTTGATTACTTATTATAATAGTTTTAGTTTAATTTGATATGGACTGGTTGATGTATTTGCTTTATGATGTATTTTATTTACTCAAAAAGTTTTGATATTCATTTTTTTAAAATATATGTATTATTTAATAATTTATTATATATTTTATAGTGCATTTATCAACTTTTCACCTTATTTATTAAGGGTAAAAACTTCTGTAACAAATATTTCCTTATATTACATACGCATAATCAGAGTGTAAAATTTATACATATTGAAAGACTTGATTGTTTGGTTTTGCACGGCGGATTAAAACAAAACAGTAAAAAAAATCAATCAAAAACAAAAAGAAAGTAGTTTGGGTTAACAGATTAATCCAGCATTAAGAAGGAAGGTGAAACTTTTTTTTTTTATTTCAGAAATTTCTGGAAATTTTTTAAATCCTTTCCTTATTTTTTTGATTTGTTAAAATTTTTTGAGATTTTTCTGATTTTGTTTAAAATTTTTAATAATCTCTTAATGATATTTGATCTTTTTTGACACATGACCTATAATTATTCGTAATCCCTCCTTAACCTATAAATAGAAGGATAATACATTTTAGTACACTTAAACCCACGTCCTTCTGCATTGATAACAATGCTCATGTAAATTGAACTAAGATTCAATCGGTTTGTTTGGCTTTTTTTGGATTTTCACTTTTTTTTTCTATTTTATGTATGTAAAAAATAAAATAAATATTTTATGAGAATTTTATATAATTTTTCTTATTTGTAAAATATTTTGAGTTTATTCTTTTTAAATTTTCTCTACATTTTTTCAATTTATTTAAGAAAAAAAAAGAATTGAGCAACACAATGCACTGAGAGAACACCACGTTATCTTTTTTTTTTTAATGCTATTAACACCCACATAAAGTGATAAATGATGGAAAACTTCAAATATTAAATTAATAAAAAAATAACATTATATATATATATATTTGTGTGAAAGGACGGACCTACGAGGAACAGGTTTTTATAGCAACCACGAGGAACACATTAAAATTTGGGAAAATCAATAATTAGTACGATCAAATCACTTCTCTAACTTTTTCACATGCTACTTTGATTCAACGGGATTTGATATGAATTATGAACATATATATATATTTATTTATTTATTTATATTAAAATTAGATATTTCAAATTTAGATTTTTTTTGAGATTTTTGTTTGACTTTTTTTTAATAATTTTCTTATAAATTTTAATTATATCTATTTTTTTTTACATAATGTCTAGAATTATTTATAATCTCTCTCCAACCTATAAATAAGAAGATAATATACTTTAACATACTTAAACCCACATCTTTTTATATTGACAACAATAACCATACTAATCGAGTTGAGATTCAAACAACTTATTTGATATTTTTTATATTTTAAGTATTTAAAAAATTAAAATAAGAATTTTATATAAATTTTCTTATTTTTAAAATATTGACTTTTTAAAAGAAAATTCTCTACATTTTTTCAATTTATTTAAGAAAAAAAAGAATTGAGCAAGACAATGCAGTGAGAGAACGCCACGTTATTCTTTTTTTAATGCTATTAACACCCAGATAAAGAAAAGTTCAAATATTAAATTAATAAAAAAAATCTACCTAACATTTATTATATATTAACATGTTTGTATGAAAGGACGGAGCTATGAGGAACAGGTTTTTATAACGATCACGAGGAACACATTAAAATTTGAGAAAATCAATACTGTACTACGCCCAAATCACTTCTCTAACTTTGATTCAACGGGATATGATATGAATTGTGAATATATATTTTATATTAAATTTTAATTTGAAATTTTTTTATACAAAAGTGAATATATACCCAAATATTCATTATTCAAATTTAAATTTAAATATCTAAATTTATTGCTTAAAAAAAAATTGATTGTCTCTCACTTTCATTTCTTTCTTTCTTTTTCAAACGGAATGTGACAGATTTTGGAGGGATTGACGTTTGGACATTGATATTGTCTTTTTACTTCAAACTCCACAAATTGTTTTTCTATTATACTTGAATTAAATTATGTTATTAGTGAATGCACTTATATTTAATTCTTGTGTTTTTATTTTATTATTTTTAGTTTTTATATTTTTTAAAATTTAATCTCCATAGAATAATAATTGTTAAATTTATTAAGTGCTTTGTTATCTTTAAAATCTGATGCATCAAATATGTTGTCATATATGTAATGTCATGTCAACTTACTATTTCCACATATTATACTACCTAAAAATTAA